>JARVJO010000431.1:17916499-17948059 GCA_031762555.1 Cynodonichthys magdalenae | reverse complement strand
TGGGCGGGGCTGGAGTAATGACAGGCAGGAGGAAGAAACAGAGAGACAAGACAGAAAACTAGAATAAATCATAAACAGACACAAATCATGACACAAAGTAATCATAATATACTGAATTATTACAGAGAAAACCTATAATGTGTCAATTTTTGTGTATGAAATGCTTTTACTCGGACCACCTTTGGAGAAACCAGTGAACCAATTTAAATGAAAAGAAATAGTTTTAAAGACCAACATGAGTTCTTTTTTTAATTTTATTTAGATGACACTCCTGTCGCCACAGCCAAGCGTCTTCCAGGTGAAAATGAAGAGGAGAGAGACTCGTCTGGTCGTCTGTGGAGAACGGTGATTATTGGCGATCAGGAGCAGCGGATTGACATGCAGATCATCAGACCTTACCTGCGGGTGGTCACACATGGAGGTCAGTCAATGTGTGTTTGTGTGTGTGAGCACCAGTTACAACAGTTTGGATGGATGGATGAGAATGAAAAAATGTAGAGAAACCACATCCGTCACAATAAGGCAGCAGGCAGAATGAAAATGCTGCATTAAAACAAACAAACTAAAAGTGAGAAATACAATAAAAGCTTGTATTCTCTCTCAGGTTATTATGGTGAGGGTTTGAACGCCATCATTGTGTTCGCGGCCTGTTGCCTCCCCGACAGCAGCTGTGACGACTACACCTACATCATGGAGAATTTGTTTTTGTAGGTTTCTTTCTGTGATTCTTACAGCATTACATGTGTTTTATTTACAGAAGTTACATTACAGTTCCATATGCTCAGTTTGCTTGTTCCGTTTCTCAGGTACGTGGTGAGCAGCCTGGAGCTGCTGGTGGCTGAAGATTACATGATCGTTTACCTGAACGGAGCAACTCCTCGCAGGAAGATGCCTGGCATCAGCTGGCTGAAGAGATGCTACCAGATGATTGACAGAAAGTAAATCGAACAACAGTGGATTTCTGACAAAGTGGTGGAAATGTGAAAGAGAGGAAAAATATTTATTTATTGAGAAAAATGCTTCAATTTCTCCTAATAGTGTTCTGATGTTTCTGCAGACTGAGAAAAAATCTGAAATGTCTCATCATTGTTCACCCAACATGGTTTATCCGGACCGTCCTGGCCATCTCAAGGCCTTTCATCAGGTAAGAGGAAACTTCTGTTCATGCTGATGTGTTACTTAAGAAACTATAATATAACAGGGTTTTTGTGTGATGTTTATTCAAGCGTGAAGTTCATGGATAAGATCCGATACGTTCACACTCTGGAGGAACTGAGCCACATAATCCCCATGGAGCATGTTCAGATCCCTGAATGTGTGCTGCAGTAAGTGTCATCCACCACCAAGGGTCGCTGTTGAGACAATTTAAACATGTCTAATCTCTTTTATGTTACTGAGCTGTACATATCCAGACGAAGTTCTGTAGGTTTGATGCACAGGAGCATTCAAGCCGTTTTCTACACTTTATGTTAATTTTTTCTCCCATTTCTAAACTGTATGTGGGGATAAAAAGCAATTAAACAGTAGATAATAAATTATATTATTCATAAATAACAAACATAAAAAAAAACTGCACATCAATCTCAGAAGTATTTCCTTTTTTTTCAAAGGTATGATGATGAGAAAATAAAAGCACAAAAAGAAAGGTAAGTAACATTGCTTTTGTATTTAAAAAGTTTATTTTTTCTGCATGAAAACAGTAATTAGGGCTTTTTTACAGAATAGACCATGAGAAGCGACACACCAACTCAACACTCTCTAAAGAAAGGTGAGCGTTTGTTTATTTTCAGCTTTTCCTCACTTTATTACTCTTTAAAGATCTTAATAGATCTGTAATTGGAGCAAGATTATCAACAGTATTGCTTCTAGCTAAATATGTACAATTTGTGTTTCCAGACCAAAATCAATGATGGCAGAAGTTAGTCGTGACATCTGACATTAAGGTGAGAAGTCCTGCTCATTTATCAGGCCCTTTCATAAACTCTGCAGGTTTATAATGTCAGCCCACTGTAATTTATCCAGAACGCACAGGGACATTTCTTTTTTCTGTTCACACATATTTGCTTATGCGAGCAAAAGACACACGATACAGTTAATTAAAATGTTGGATGATGGATAGTCTGGAATCTTGGGTCACAAGCCAAAGGCCCAACGGGTCAGCTCCCAACACTGGGTCACTGAGGTCCAAATTATTCCACGGGCTCAAACCTCTAAACGGGAAAATTCTTTGAAACCATCTCGGAGACGTTCATTTGCAGTGGAGACAAAACTTTTAAGTCTTTGTTCATAAATAGTTTGAGGTCGAAATGGCTTGGCTTAATGAGAACAGAGAACAAGTGTAAGTGGGCGGGGCCGAACTGACACAAAGAGGCACAGAAAAAAAATTAACACAAAGAAAATACAAAAAAATAAACGTCTTAAAACAGGAAAATAAATACAAAAAATGTACAGCTCATGACAACATAGTTAAGCTGCTCATTCCAGAGACACTAATGTACCCCTATACCGCCAGAGAGGCAAGCTCTTGAACTGTGTGCTAATAATTGGCTGGATGGTCCTTCTCCTCTCTAAAAGAAAATTTTAATCTCAGTTCATTCTTCTTTGCCTCAGTCCATTTCAGCCCCATCTAATACAAAAAAGTTGTTCCTCCTAATAGAAAATGTAAATTGCTTATTGGCGTTGCCATTTATTGCATATTTATAGCGCCTTATAGCAGCCTCAAAATGAGTTGATCTGAGACACACCTCAGAAAAGGGAAAACAGAGGGTCTTGTGGAGTTACAATAAGAAGGAATTCAGACCAAAGCATTGCAGTTTCGCTTTATATAGACCCGAACTGAATAATTTAAATGTGTAAAAGCAAGATACATGTTCTTGATATCTGTTGATATTATGATTTCTATATTTTATTTACAACTTTTTTTTTTTGCAATCCTGCACCTAAAAAGGTTTTGATATCATTCTAGTCATTGCATCCAATTAGGCAGTGAGAGAAGCGACCGTATTCGTGAAAATGAATCTGCTGCTCACCACTCTGATTACCGTCAGACACCAAGCCAAGCTCTTTTCTGCCAAGTCATGTTTCAGGTGTGGAAATTCAGACTGTGTGCAGATCCAAGAAATGTCAGTTAATCCTCCGGCAGCACCCCCGTGTTACATAAAGTCCAGCTGCTTGTCTCCTCAAACCAGCCTGCGCAGAACCAATCAGGTCTATTTTTTGCCAGACTCTACTGACAAGATTGATCTGCACCACGGAACCTGTCATGAAACCTGGGGGGGAAATACCCACGAGACCAGTCAGTGTGGGTTAGTGAGGGGAAAATATGGAAGATTATTTTAGAAGCTCAACCCCATGCACAGCACCAGCCCTCATATATCAAAGAACCTCCACCCAGAGGATTGGTTGACATCCCAGGAATGGACACAAGCACCGTCTCTCGACCAATATGATATGTGTCAGGTTGGATTTAGTTTAGATTTAGTGTCTATACTCAACATGCTACAGAATCTAAACACTCTATCTGTGAGCTTGCACCAGTTAAACTGTTAGTGGAAAACAGTGAGTGAAACTTTCTTTATTTGTGTTGCAGAACTTTCTGACGAGCTGGAAAAATGGGGAACCAGCATCACGAGCTTCTTGCACAAGAAAACATCTCCTTAACAGAGCTAATTAATAGCTGCAGGACAATCATTCCTCTGTATTTCTCCTCTTTCACATGTGTAACAAAAATCTATAAGAAGACTTTGCAGCTAAATAAAAAAAAAAAGCTTCCTGCATGTGAATTTGAGTTGAACTATAAAGCATGATTCTAACTTTAAATAACAAAGAACTCTTTTTGGAGACTCTGCGACGAAGTTGTAATATATTTTTATGAAAACTGTTTGCACATGAATGCCATGAGTTTCGTTCAGTTTTATGGATATTTGCTAAAACAACGTGGAACAATTTTTTTTTTCTGGACCTATCATTGATGTTACAGATGCAAAGATGTGGTTTTTCCAGCGTTGAATATGCAGTCAGCATGCTTGTTTGTATCCTTCTCTCCTTTGATACATAGTTTTTGTTAGTTTTCAAAAAATAAAAATAAAAAGTTGTTACAATGGAAATTAAGTATATTTAAAGATTAATTATTTTAAGTGTTACTCATATGTGCCATTCACTGTTTGTACAAAAATAAATAAACGAGCTGAAAGAGTCTTTGTTGTGATGATTCATCGTCTTGACTCAGTCTCATGTCCTAAAGTTGTGTTTCTTTCCAGTTGACTTGATTACTATAAAAGCTTATTCAAGGACTGCCAAAAATACGCTTAGACAACTCCAGCTGGTTCAGAATGCTGCTGCAGTTCTTCATTCATTGCTACCAGTTTCTTACCTAACACATGACATATATTCCGTCTTGTCCATAAATCGGACCCACCTGCACGCTATAAACCCCCCAGACCTCTCAGCTCATTGAGCACTGGGCTATTAGATGTTCCATGATTCAAAAACCAAATGAGCCTGAGGAGCCTGATCTGACCACATTAAAATCTAAATAGCTTTCAGTTAACTGACTTTAAACTGTTCATTGTGTTGATTAATTCACTTTTCAATAATTGCAATTTTTATACCTGTGTCTGTGTGTCCTCTTGTCCTGTTTCTGTTAAGTTTGTCCATATTTTGCAAAGCTCCTTGAGCTGTCCTCTGGAATGAAATCTGTGATAAATGTTTATTCTTTTATTGCTTCTTATTGTGTTCCTCTCGGGTTCAGAACATTTCTGGCAGATGAGTTATGAAGGGATGTAACCGTGATCTATGAGACATTTGGCCGACCCATTCGACCGTCCTGTACTCCTCAAAATAGGTGCCAGTGGTGCTTTATATCCTTGAAGAGACTCTATACTGAACTAGATGCAGTGTTAAACCCCAGTTTTTATCTTATTATATAATCACTTAATAAAGCAAACTACACCTTAGCTTGTGTCCTGCTAATTAAATGAAAACACAATTAGTTACAAAATATATATTTTTTATTTTCTGAAAAAAAGCAGTGTAAATGCTGAATGACTGATGAAATTTGTTGAAGAAATTCAACTGAGTTGTTCAAGTTAAAACAAGCAGAACATAAAACAGTGCTAAAACTACTAAAATGGCAGCTTAAATCTAAAACAAGTTAATCACAACCTTGATGCTAAAATGGGCAAAAGCTAAAGTAGCAAAATTGTAGCTAAAAGGAAAGATTAGTGGATGAAGCTAAAATAGTCATAAAATGACAAAACAGAGCCAGCTAAATGTATTGTCACGGGAAATACTTTTGTAAATAAAGATAAATAATAAAAATTAAATGTAAACATCACAAATTCTAAACATTATGTCTCACTTTTCCGGATTGGGATAATATAGGAACATAATAGTGTCAACCTTCCCACGACAAACAGGCCCCATCATTTTGACCCAGGGGCAGCAGGAGGGTTAAAGTCAATGAAGTTTATAAGAAACAGTTCAATGATTTTGTCAAACAGGTGAAACAGTTTACTGAAAAAATAAAGATGTTACAGCTGTGTAAGAAGACTGTTGAATAAACATTATGAAAACTGACTGAACGATTTGTTTGCCAACAACAGTTAGTATTTACAACTTGGAAAGTATTTTTTTGCCCAGCAGAGGTCAGGTGCAGTCATTTACAAAGCCATGTCCAAAAACAGTTACGTAATATTCTCTAGGAACACAAAGAAGCATTTCAGTGTTTATGTCTGTTTCTTATTGTTGCATTTATAAAAACAGAACATAATAAATGTTGCTTTAATGGTTTTCAGTTCTGGAGATATTTCAACTTCTCTGTGTTGCTCTTCTTTGTGTTGTGATAAATGGACTTTGGGCTCGAACTCCATGTAAGCATCATTTAGATAAAGGAGTAGTCTGATCATTGTTGAAGTGATGTTTTATCAGATAGTTATTATTAGTTATTAGTCATGAAAATCAAAGAACACAGAGTATAAAGAAAAGTGCAGAAGCTACTCAATGCTACGCTAATAGTTATCCAAAGGCCATTATTTATTGTTTTGCAGGTATAAAATCCCATTATTTCTTTAAAATGCCATTCAGGTGTGAAGCACACTTTTGCATGACGCTCTTTTCCTTTGAGCAGGTTTTTACACATTTGTGACATTTTCGTCTTCTACATTTCCCACCACAAATTTTTTAATCCCTTCCTGTCGCCGAGCATCACTTTTCCCCAGAGTTTGTCCCGGCAATGAAACATGAGAACACGTGCTTTCATAGCTGGGACTCAAAGTTCACCTTCTTCACATCTTTATGGCTCCGCAGATAAAAGCAGCAGTAAAATAACGTATTCGAATACTAGATGAATGAAATAAGCCCTATTAGATTGCACACATCCGGAGATGAGTAACAACCGGCGGCGATAAGCTTCAGAGAAACGTATGTGTTTTATTATAGCTTTTGATCGTATGGCGGGCTGCTGTGTACTCTGGTTGCATCAGAAATATGCGTGATGCAGCAGCGAGACGCACTCAGCTATATATAGAGCGCCTGGTTCATACTCGCTCAAGGCTGCATGAGCAAAGATTTAGTTTGTGTTGTGATACAAATGTCTCTGAATAAACATCCAGAGCATAGGTTAGTGTTGATCCTTTCTGGCTGCCCTCTCCTAAACAAAAAAAGAATAATTTTAAAATAAAATTTACCCACTAAAATCAGATCAGTTTTGCAGTATCAGAAACTGTATCCCAAAATTTAGAACAAGGTACTGAACGTGTCACCAAACATGTGACCATAATGAAGATTAATTAAGTCAGATTCTAGAGTTTGGGTCATACATGTGTTCACTGACCTCTGACAGCAGGTGCAACATTTCAGGATCTACTTTCCTGCAACCGTGAGGCTCCTGAAGTTCTGCTCAGATCATGTGACCTGAGAAGTGGCAGCTGATTGGTTGGTGGGAACAGCAGCCGATTGGTTTGAGTGGTTATGACGCGTCGGCCACATCCTTTATATGCACGGCAAGGAGATTGTCTATCAATGAAGTAGTAAAAGGAGGGAACATCTGTGGTGGAGAAGAAGGAAAAGGTTTCATTCAGGGCCTTTGATAGATTGGTGGTTTTGGTTGGGTTCCCTGCTTTTACTTACTGAATTCCAGAGGTGACCAACACTCAGAAGACGCAGGAGATGAAGTTCATCATTGGCATTGGAGGGTAAGTTTTATTCAAATCATTTACAGTTTTGTTTGTAAAAGTTCTCAAGAGTTTGAGATGTAACGTGCTTCTATGTGGCATTAAATTCAGAGTGACCAACGGTGGGAAGACCACTTTGACAAATAGACTTCTAAAGACATTACCTAACTGTTGTGTGGTACATCAGGATGACTTTTTCAAGGTAAGAGGAAGTTTGGATTAATTTTTCTGAACATGCCAAAAAGTTAACTTGAAAGCTATAATGACAGCTTATTAAGATGTTATATTCTTTTTTATATATATCTTTAATTTGGCTAAAATTACCATTAAAGCATTTTTTTGATGCTAAGAAATAAGAGATCACCAGTCTGACCTGCAGATGTCCTGTCATCGCAGCAGCCTTGTAATCATATGGCTGATTGTCTCCTGGACAGCCAATGAATGGGCTGAGCGTCCCCACTTAAAGTCAGACTTTGTCCAGTAAAGTTTTAAGTCGAGCAACTAGAGATTCCTGGGAACATAACCATTTTGCTTTAATGAAGTCTGAAGACAATTTCACTTTTCCTCTTATTTTGCCACTACTTTTTGACAACATAAAAATACAATTCCAAAATTTTATTTCACAAGAAACTATGCGTTTTTTGTCACATTCTTAAAAAAAAAAACGTTTGATTACATGACTTTTCAATCAGTTAAATACAAGCACAAACACAAGTTATAAGACAGCTGAAACGAACAGCAGCTGAAATTTTATAATAGTAACATTAACAGAAAAAAAATTCTGCGCGTTCACTTTTGGTGGAGATGAGTCCTTGACTTGTCCTGTCCAGGTGTGATCAGGTCCGATTGGTTACTAGGTTGCAGCAATGTTTTGTTGGTGACTGTTATTTCAGAAACCCGATCAAATAGAAGTCGGGGAGGACGGCTTTAGACAGTGGGATGGTAAGAATGGATTTCGCTTAGGAAAACCCTTCAGTAATGTACTTTTTCCCTTTCCTACACATTTTTGTCTATAGTTTGGTAACCATCCAATCCTAGACTTTCTACCAAAATATTCTGTGAATGCTACAAACATTCACTAATCGTGACTAATGTGTGTCACAGCACATTGGTGAGGAGCATCAACAGCACAAGTGGTGAAACCCGCTCTTTTTTTTTTCTTTCCTTCTTCTGATTCAGTGATCGCCGCTCTGGACATGGAGGCCATGGTGAACACTGTGAAAGGCTGGCAGGAGAACCCGATCAAGTTCGCTCGCTCCCACGGAGTCAGCCTGTCACCTGAAGCCGAGGAATCTGACTCGTCGGAGAAGGGGATCCATATTCTCATTGTAGAAGGGTTCCTCATCTACAACTATAAGTAGGTCATTTCACTTATTTTTACACCAACTGCCTGACCTCTACAGCTTCACGTTGATCCGAGCCCTGGTTTTCTTCCACAGGCCTCTCATCGACACCTACGACAAGTGTTTCTATATTTCCATTCCCTATGAGGAATGCAAGAGGAGGAGAAGGTAAAGAAAAATGCTCTCAGGTGCTTTCCCAGATTTCAATATAAGCAGTGTGATAACACCTGACTTTGCCCCTGCAGTACAAGGACATACACAGTCCCTGACCCCCCAGGCTTGTTCGATGGCCATGTCTGGCCAATGTACCTGAAACACCGTATAGAGATGGAGAACAACTGCAGCAGAATAGGTTTGCAACTCCTTTTAAGATTTCTGCAATCCTTCCCGTTTTTTGCGCAACCTCTCCACACACCTAAAGTCAAACGCTTCCATCTTTGACTCTGATTTGTATCTTTGTGTTCAGAATACCTCGACGGAACAACAACAAAAGAGGATATCTACAACTATGTGTATGAAAGTGTTCAAAACTCACTGCTGAACAACTTATAGGTAAATAAAACAGTTTGATTTTATACAGTGATGCTTGCAGCTCATTCATGATCCCTGTGAGTAACTTTGCTCCTCTTCTCCAGCAGGTCGGGCCGACACCAGGATGTGTATAGACTTGTAAATATCATTTTGAGTAAATGTGTACCACCAGTTCTGTTCTAGCCTGATGTGTAAATAGAAAAAAAATATGTAACTTGTTAGGAATGAACAGCAGAAATGTTGTGTTTTGTATAATCCTGTATAACTTTTTTTCTAAAAAGATAAGTCACCTCTGGTCTACCCAGTGTTTAACACCAGGAACTGATCTACTATCTGATCATGTTTTATGTGAAACTAATAAAATACCCATTGAGATTAAAAAAAAGTCTCACAACTTAAAGAAAGAAATTAATCAACCTTGTGTTTCCTGTTTTTTGTGGTCAAATCCCATTAAGCAAACACATGCTGATGTAGTTCTTGTAAAGCGTCATAAACCTGACGTTTTACTGCCCAAATGTTTCTGTTTATTGAGGATGAGTGATGACACCCTGCTGCTCTTCAGAACGTTAGATTTAGTTTTGAGGAATAAATTATTTTAGAGCTGATAAAAAACCAGCAGGAAATAGGAAGGAAATATAATTTTATTAGTCTTTAAGATTGGTTAAGATGTGTTAAGACAGGGTCTCCATGGGAAGCTCAGTGAATGGAAGAGATATTAGGAAATAATGCATTAGTTGTAACAATAATAAATAAAAACTGAGATAATGTACTAATATGTCAGCAGAGTTAGGTAATAACTAGTTACATTTACTCAGTTACATTTACTTGAGTAACTTATTGGAAAAAATTTACTTTTAGGAGTAGTTTTACAACATCATATTTTTTCTTTTACTTTAGTAATATTATTTTGAAGGATCGTTACTCTTACTTGAGCAAAATTTTGGAATATTTTACCACTTCACTGGATGAAGAACAAACATATTTTAACTAGAAATATACCTGAAATACACACATACTGTTTATGTTGAAGTGAGACACACACAAGTGTGTTTTCCTATCCCTGTGGGGACCTTGCATTGACTTCTATTTGTTTTCCAGTCATTTCTGCCTAATCCCATACCTGACCTGGCTTAAATCTTGCCTAAACTCAATTCACACCTTAGTCCAAAACCTAACCCCCACCCAAAAACCAGCATTTGCACCCATGGAGACCAGGCTTTGGTCCCCACCAGGCTGTGTTTTTTCTGGAAAATGGTCCCCACAATGTAGCAAAAACGTGTCTCCACAACTATTGTAAATATAAGTCTCATAATGAGAAAAACTTTGACTTGGAAAAGTGTTTCTTCTGTTGGAATTTGTAATAATGTACTTTATTTGCACTAATTTTCTTCATTTTAGTCTTTAAAAACACCAGAATTTGCACATAACTTTCATTTTTTTTGTCAGTCTGATGACCTTATTTCAAGATAATAAATCAGTTGTTTTGATCAATTACTCATGTAGCCTCTTTACATAATACTTTTTAACTCTAAGTTGAGTAAGGGAAAACAAAATGAAGAAGAAATTTTATGTTTCCATAACCTTTGAAAATTGAAGAAATAAGTTTTTTTAGTTTTTTAAATACAACATATAACCTCCAATCACCAAATAAATGTCTCACGAAGAGGTTCAAGTCAGCAGTAGAATAAACCGTACATGTTCTACAGCAGGAGCTGAATAACATTTTCTTCCTTTGCAATTTTAACAACACATCCTGTTACTTTTCCTGTTACCTTGAGAGACACCAATTAGTGCTTGATTATTACATTTTAGTTATAATTATTTTTTTTTAAATAAGTGACCAACAAAAAAATTGGCCAATGATGACTTTTGTACATAAAAAATAAGTAAAAATGTCTGACCATGATGATTAAGGTGTCTACACATATATATTTTTTTACGTTTCCATCCGATCACACATTTCAGCTCAGAGTGTATGTGACTCCAGGACAGGAGTGGGTAGAGATTGAGGGTCTTGTGATGCATTGCTGGAAGTCTTTACATGCCAGCTGATCTGCAGCAGAAAGTCACCGCTCTGCTGGGCTAAATTTAGGACTAAGTGCCTGTGGTGTCACATATTTCACAAATGTACAGCCAATTAAAGATTGCAGCACATTTACTTCAAGCGTCAGGTCCTGGTTTGACTCGGACTACCACAAACACAAACACAAACACACACACACACAGTAAAATGAGAAGGAAGCCATCATGGAAACCCCTTCCTACAGCCAGGACGCCCATGTACGGGCGGAGAGGCAGTGATTCAAGGGAGAAGCGTGTGTCACATGTGTGAGTGGGCGAGGACCTCTGAACAGTTGTGGTTATCACACTGAATGAATTACAGGAATATTTATGACACACTCGATGAGGGAAAATACATGTGAACAGTTTGATTTAAGTGCACTTTAAAGCACATGTTTTAAATATTCCTCTCTGACTGGTGAGGAGGAAATGCTAAACGTGTGTTTTACATTTTCCAAACAAAAACAGCCGAAGTCCAGACTCTTTAAACATTATTTTATTGGTGTTGATGTCATCAAATGCAAGCTTCTGCTTGATAATAAGAAAAAATATTGTCTTTTAAAATTTACTTGACAAGACTCAAATTAAGAAGTGGCTCCTGTTTCACAGCAATCCTTAAGATCAGAAGGTGAGTCGGGTCATTTGGAGTCTATTGGTTTAAAGTGTCATAAAACAAACATCATAAAATAGCAGGTATAGCTCAGGAAAGTTTAAAGTCCTGATTTGTGGCATTTTGCTACCTGTCAACCTGTTTTCATGTCCACATTCTTAACCCTCTGTTAAATGAAGCATGCAGAAACAAGAAAAACTTACTTCCTGTTCTGCCACCATCCAGTTTCATAATGCACATAAAGGATAAAAAATAAGAGGAACATTTTGTGTTTTTCAGCACATTTACTTCTTGATTTGTTTTGTGCATTTAAGATTCTTATTTTTATATTAATTAATTTATATTATGTGATGGACTTGCGACCTGTCAAGGGTGTACCCCTGCCCCTCGCACTGTGATAGCTGGATATGGGCACCAGTGACCCCCGTGACCCTTAAAGGAAAGAAACGGGTATAGATAATGGATGGATGGATGGATTTTTATATTAGTTAGCTTTTGTGGTGTCAGTTGGACTTCTGAGCTGAGTGCAGATGAGAAATGTGGTAAAATTACAAGCAATGCAAGAAAAGTTATAGACGTTTTTTAGCTTTGAATGCTGATCAGGAGAAACCAAAACTCACACAGAAAACATTTAACATTCTGAGTATTTGCTTTTGAGCAAATCTAAATGAAAAAGATATATATAAATAACATTTAGAAATTAAAAGTTACATTTTTAAACTTTTACAACTGCTAATTCAATACAACATGTTGTATAATGCAGAGGGAGAGCCAAAATTTAAGTTGTACAGAAAAGTATATCCTCAAACTGTTCTCAGCTATATTTTAGGAAAACCTTTTCCATAGATCATCTATTAAAAGGTTTTAATTGCGCGTCGATGAATTAAAACATGAAAATGGAAGCAGCAGCTTGATGCTAAGAGCTGAAACATGAGACGAGCTGATGGGGGAGCTGATATTTTCAAAGGTTAGTCAGAGATGAGCAAGACATGTGTCACAAGAAAATCTGCTGCCCTGTCTTGTCGAAACATTATTAACTCATGTTTAATTCTATTTTATTTCAGATCACAATTAAAACAGCTGACTTTTATTCACGTTGTCGGCTGAAATATCCATGAAACAGCAGCAGTTTATTTCTGAAACAATTTGCCAGCATCTCACCTGTCTGTGGTAAACCCCTCTGGATTTATCATTATATTCTTCAGAAAGGCAGTGTGAGGCCTCAGAGAGACACAACAGGTATATTCCATAGGGTAAGCTGTTTCTTCTAGTAAAACCCTTTTAAGACCATCATCTTCGTTAAATCTCACAAGAGGCAAAGTTGTGAGCAGCCTTGGATACCTAGATTGATGGGATAAGATATATTCAAAGCGTAAAAGAATTAGTTTTTCACTCAGGGAAGTATCTAATGCTGCTGATGTTCATTTTATTTCCAATCACTCACAATTTACAGTCCAAGTTATTTGTTTTGTGTCAACATTTATTGTGGTTTGTTTACGTTCAGGTCTGACACAAAGGAAAGATTTAATTTGACTTAAATACTTACTGGTTTTTTAACGTCCTGCTCTGGAGATCTTGTGCCAAACCAGTGCCGAGGCTCTGTGCTTCTTATAAATCTGGACCGTCGCAGACAGCAGAGGCGAGCAGGGCGGCGCTGCACTTTGGCACGAGGCAAAGTTTCTTGCTCTAAGAATAGAAACCATCTTGATGCCCTATTTGGCAGAGTAAACCGACTCGGTCACATTTCATTTGAGAGGAGACGAACACTGAGCGCTGCACGGCTCCTCGTGTCTTAAACTGTTCATGACCCACATCAAGCAGGTTCTCTGTAGGAAAATTAATCAGTGACATTAAAAATGACCCCATTTGTAATCAAAATGAATATTAAAAGAATACAATGAAGTTAAAAGCTTTGATAAGTTGTAAAAAGTACAAACTTGACCCATAAAAAATAAAGGACATGACAATAGGATTAAGATATATATCGTGATATATTGTGATACTGTAAGCAAAGCGATATATCGCCATTTATAAAAAGTCAGCATAAAGAGCACAACATGCATTACATACATAAAATCTGATTAAATTCAGTTTATTTTTATGCAACAGTGAGAACTCTATATTTCACATTCTTACAACATCCATCTTTCTGCCAATTAGCAGTTGGAGGCTAAAATGCAACACAAAGGATGAACCATCTGCATGAAAGTTCATATTTTAAGCCCTAATTAAAAATCAATACTGTGCTTTTGAGAATTCATACAGTGTCAGAAAATAAAATATCGCAATAGTTCAGTGTATCAATATTTTCTTACACCCCTTAGTTTAGATTAAAGGCATGAAACAAAGCTACAGCTACTGAGACTTTGTATAAATCACAAATGTGTAATTAAAATAAAATGTGTGCTAATGATGGAACTTTGGAATAAAATGAAAATACACAAACTAATTAAGATTTCCTGTCATAGGAAATAGAATAGAATAGAATAGAATAGAATAGAATAGAATAGAATAGAAAAGAATAGAATAGGCCTTTATTGTCCCACAATGACAAACAAATTCACACAAGGTAAAAATATATAAAAACAAATTATGAAATGAATAAGTTTCCTAAACAATGTGCATCAAATGCATGAATTTAGCAAAGAAAAGAAAAGAAAAAAAAGAACAGAATTTTTAAGAATGGAAAATGTACAACATCAGGGATGTGAGCACTTACTCAGTTTGTTGGGAACAGTGATGTTTTTTGTCTGACATGCTATGCATCAGTGATGTGTCTCATAACTTTATTCAAATAACACAGGAAGCCAAAACTAGTATACACTCTAAAAATGAAATGTTGGATTTACTTAACCATGTTATGTAAACTGGTTCCACTTAACGGAGTTAAGTAAATTCAAAGCAACATACTCATGTTCTTTGTTTAAAAAACTGGTATATTGCTTTGAATTTACTCAACTCAGTTAAGTGGAACCAGTTGACATAACATGGTTAAGTAAATCCAACATTTCATTCTTTAGAGTGTAACGAAATTCAGCAGGAACAGAAAGACACTGACTGCCTCCTTGTGGTGAATAAAAAACTGTGTGAATCAAAAAACTAAATAAGGGAAAAAAATTGCAGATTTGCTGTTATTAACTGTTTTATTACAACTTAAAAGTAGATGTAGTTTTACAATAAAATAATTGTTTAAAGTTATAGATTGTTTCATTTATTTATTTACTTTTTTCGCACTTTTAAAAACTGTCATAATAAACGCATTTTTGCATCTTTAAGATCAATGAAGAATTGAGGCCAAAATAAAGGTAAGTTAACAAAGAGGCCTTTTTTCTTGATAGTGGTACAGTCTGAGTGTCTTCATTTCACACCTGTGCAAAGTTTACTGAGCAAACCTTAACCGACGCAGCAAGGAGTGAGTTAAATTTTCTTCCGAGTGACTTTAGGAAAGTAACAGGTCTGTTTTAATGAACGAGCAGGAGGAACAAAAGCTTCACCCTCCTCCGTCTGCAGCTGTCAGTGTTTTTTGAGAAGTGGCATGTTGTTGTGGAGGACTTGGAAGTGAGAGTTGGCCTCAGTGCGCTTCATTTATGACAGATCTTCACTGATGTTTTTTGTCATGGCAAAGAAGTGTTCTCTTCTATTCTTCTACTTTCTCCAAGGACTTCTTCCTGTCACCCTTGGCCAGCAGCGCGCAGCTGTCCCCTGGCGGCACCGTATCCAGTGGGCGAATAACGGGCAGGTCTACAGCCTGATGAGCACTGGCTCAGAGTTCCAGGCCCCGGTACGGTCACGAAGCCAGTCGAGGCTTTTTGTCAGCAGCAGCAGGAGGGATGGCACAGGCAGCGGTGTGCCGGAGGCGCACAGCAGAGCCGGGCAGTCCGAGAGCAGAAAATTTAGGACTGATCAGTCAGGGCAGCAGGTTCTACGGGTACCAGGTGATCGCGCATCAGAGAGCAGACAGCAGCCTGAGCGCGCGGTTGGGTCAGGAGGGCGCGTTAATTCCTCTTCAGTGGGGACTTTATTAGGCCGAAGAGAAGCTGCGTATCTTGTTGTAAACAGAGGTGAGGAACCAGGACTTGGTGCGCAAAATCATTCATTACGCGCAGCGCCAACGGGGATGTTCGTCTCCAGGCAACCCGTCCAAACGGATCAGTTCATCCCAACTTATCAGGCAACTCTGGAGACCGAACCTGAGACTCCATCTCTCTTTCCTGCGCCGAGTGGGGATGTTTCAAACGAAGCTGCCCCTGATGAAGCGGGCATGGTCAACGATGACCCCCGAAACCCGTTTAAAACCCACAGGAATTCTGTTTTCTACAACATGTATTCCAGCCGAGGCAGGCCAGTGATCCGACCACCTGGCTCCGGGTATGGAACAAGGTATTTCCATAATGGTAAGTGAAGGTCTTTATAAATCAACTTCATCCAGATTAAATGGATCAGATTTGTTTGAAGTGTGATGAAAATGACCCAGTTTCAGTTTAACAACGCAAACTGCTGAATTCTGAACATCAAAGGAGCAGTGTGCACTTAAAATTCTCACCTGAATGTTTTATTAAATGTTATGAAAGAAACAATCTAAACTCATGGCAATGAGTTTATCTTTGCAGTTATTAATGTAAATCAGATATTTACTTGTGTTCAGTGCTAATTATCCATGTAGCCTAAAGAAAGTTGCCTGTCTTTGTGAGAAATCAAAGTAGGTCTTGAGTTTCTAAAAATAAAATAGGATATGGGAATTTTTTTCCATGATTGAACAAAATGTCACAGAAGTGAAATTACAAAAATTTCCTGGACTCAATTTGTGGAAAAGTGATTCACAACACATGCTAAATAGTTTTATACAATGATTAGTCTCTAGATTAAGACCATAACACATATGTTAAACAAGTTAAACAATGGGGTCATATTTAGCAGAGAGTGTATTAAAAATAAAACAGGATCTTGGATAAAGTTGGCTTCTCTTTGTAACCTCCCTCCCTCAGGACTTCCAGACCTTATTCCAGACCCATATGCCATCCAGGCAGGTGCTTATGTCCAACGCATGCAGATGTACGCGCTCCAATGTGCTGCAGAGGAAAATTGTCTGGCCAGGTAATTTATGTTGGCGAAGGAGGTTAAAAATGAGTACGCCCAGAGCAGCACGTAGGCACCATCGTGTAGACACACACATGCTGTCACATATGTGAAGCTCTATAACTGAACAGATTTCTCTTATTTGTATAAGTTAAAGTTGTCAATGCGTTGAGGTGATTGTTTTATTAATGCATAGTTGTGTAAACAGTTTAATCTTCCTATGGAGCAGTGATTTGCCAACATCTTGTCCTGCCCAGACATAAATGTTCTGGGCTGCTTTTCCAAAAAGCATTAAGCTCAGTGGAACCAAACCATTTGTGCTTATATGAGCTCAGCTATAAGCCCTTTATTCAGTGCCTCTCATTTTCCCAAGGTCGGCGTACGCACCCACTGTGCGAGACATCGACTTCAGAGTCCTCCTGCGGTTCCCACAGAAAGTGAAGAACCAAGGAACTGCGGATTTCCTCCCCATCAAGCCCAGATATCAGTGGGACTGGCACAGCTGCCACCAGTGAGTTTCTAAATAAACTAAAAATAAAGACATAATTTAGTTTTTTTTTCTTATTGTTGTTAGAATCGGTACACCTGATGTCTCTAAATAAAATCCTATTCAGCTTGAACTGTCTCACTCCCTCAGGCACTACCACAGCATGGACGCCTTCAGTAATTACGACCTGCTCGACATGGTAACAGGACTTAAAGTAGCAGAGGGACATAAGGCCAGTTTCTGTCTGGAGGATACAGGCTGTGATCACGGATTCAGGCGGCGTTATGCCTGCACATCCCATACTCAGGTAAAAAAATCATGTTGTGTGTTACGCGCCATTAATGATGAGGTGGATTAATATTGATATTGTCAAGAATATTGTCAGGGCATTCAATCCTGGTCCTTGAGGATGGCAGTCCTGCATGTTTTATCAGTTTTAGAGGTTTGTCTGCTCCGACACAGCTGATCTCAGTGAATGAGTGATTAACAGGCTTCTGCAGAACTTGAAGAAGTTGTTCAAGCACTGAGTCAACCGTGTTGGAGCAGAGAAACTTTTAAAACATACAGACAAATGGCCAGGAAGAGGATCAGAATTGGACATTCCTTATCAGCCGTAATGAAAAACTCATAAATAATTCAAACCAGTTCAACACAATATAAAGAACGTACAAAAAAAGACCAATAGACACATTACACAATATATTCAGTTTCTGATACATTGTTAAAAATATGGATAAAGCTGCGGTTAATCATAATTTTAAAAAAGCATGTAATGCAAAATTAACTTTTTTTTAGCTTTATATCATGTTATGTCATTCCCTCATCAAAAACATACTCAAAGTGTTGCTCTGACACATTCATTTATGTTTGAGAAATCCTTAAATCTCCTGTAGCCACGTGGAGCTGCCTAAACGCTTGCAGGTACAAAGCTCCACCTACATACACAAAGCTCCTCCCTGGAGCTCAGTCCCAAGCCAAGCTCCTGCCCCACAGAGCACCTGCCTGTTCAAGTTCAAACTTCTCATAAATGACCTAAAAGGAAGAGCTTTCCCTCGGTTACTTCTCCTTCATGGCAGACTGCCTCAGACTCAGCAGCTTGGCTGCTGCCTAACATACTGCCTAATAAAATAAATACTTTTTTTGTGTCATTTTCTAATGATTTAATGTAAACACAATTAAAATTTCATAACTCTGTAACAACAGCTTTGGCATTAAAGTTTTTCTTTTTGGTGTCTTGGATTCAGCTTTCTAGATTTAGATAGCCTGTAGGAGTTCCTGTGGTCACCATATTCCCTGTTCAGTTAATGAAATATCTGTTAGTTGGAGCAGCAATTGAATCAGTCTCTGTTCTGCCTTAAAAGGTTTGGAAACAACATATTTAAGTGTACTTTTATCAAGACAGTCAAACAAAAAGAACTGTGTGCATCTCAGTGCTTCACCTTTTATGACTTTGGTTTCTTTGTAAAGCCTCCAGATTCATTTTTCAGAGATGTCTTTGTAGTTAATACCTAAATGAGACACCACCCCAAAGAGAATATTACCCATGCAGACATGAGAACATTTGTTGTCCAGGCTCTGCGATTCAGGCTCCACGCTTCTTAGTGTTGGATTCTCGTAACAATTCTCCTTCCAAGAACAGTTTGTACGACTTAAATTGTTTAAAACGCTGGAAAGTAGTTGTCACAGGTCCCAAACACAGATTCTGCTTAGAACTGAGTGAATTGTGTTTTTCAGGGACTGAGTCCAGGATGTCATGACACTTATGCTGCCAACATCGACTGTCAGTGGGTCGACATCACCGACGTGCCTCCAGGAAACTACATCTTACAGGTATAGACTCTGTTCTGTTTCTGGATTTAATCTTCACACTGCTGCATATTAACAAATTTGCAGAGATAAATTACTTTTATTTAAATTTTAGGTTACAGTCAATCCCAATTTCCTGGTCCTGGAGTCGGACTTCACAAACAACATTGTTCAATGTGAAATCACGTACACAGGACTTTATGTTCAGACACGCAACTGTCGAATAACAAGGTAGCGTGCTTTTTAGCAAAGAAACATTTCAGATAAATCATTTTGTGAAGGACACTAAAAATATTTAGATTAGTTTAAAAATTAAAATAGGAGTTTGGTACCACTATGGATTCTTAAAAAAATAAGAAATTAAAACAGTCTGTTTGCAGTTTTGTACACATGGAAAATTTTTTGTCATCTTTTTTTTTCCAGGCCTTAAATATCTTCATTTTTTTGTGTATTATTTGCTGGGGCTGAAGTAAAACATCTCCTCGTGGACCAGACATCAACATATTCAAAAATGGTGAAATTTGCATCACAGGTTTGAACTTAGTCTGAAGTTACATTTATTGGTTTAAAATGTAAAATTTTGTAAATGAAATCAAAGAAATAACATGAAAAGTGTTTTAATGTGCCAAAATTATTTGTAATGATTAAATGCATTTATTATATTTTTCTTTCTTGAGTGTTTTTTTGCTTTAAATGTTTGGTTTGTTGCCTCTGTTTGGGTTTTCTTTTGCTTCACGTTACATGAAAACAATTGGTTCTTACATTTAATGAAACATTTGGATGCTGTATATTTTTATTGTTGTCAATTAATCTTTTCAAAAGCTGCACCATTTTAGTTCAAACACATCTTTCAGGCTGGAAGATTAAGTGAACAATGTTTAGTCTGAGACCAGCGTTGGTGAAAACAGTCCTTAAGCCCGTAAACCATAAAGCTTCATTTTTAAAATCCACCAAACAAGACAGATTATTAAACTCACTTATGAATGTGGCAAATGTTGACCAAACATAATCAAACACCTCTTTTTTTATTAAAGTGCACATGGCTATTAATGAGTTAATTTTTTAGATTTTTATTGTTATATGTAAAAAATGAGAGTTTCTTCATTTTCTAATGACAGGCAAAGTTTATTTTTGTTAAAATACCAGAATAGAAAAAAAACAAAAAAACTTTTTTTTGTTAATTTCCAAAGACAATTTTATAATGTGTGGATGTAATTTGTACTTTATTATAAAAAGTCTGAGTACAAAACACGCATACAAAGGAGATTGTTCATCATCACAACAGCTGTGCAAATCTAATTTTCCTTCTCCTCGCAATGGAAAGAGAAGTTTTACTGTGAGGGATGTGACTGATTGTGGCCTTGGAGACAAACAGGCCTGCTGGTGGCGTGTTTGCTGACACACCTGTGTGAAGACGCAACCTGCAGGATCTTGTACATCTACGCCACTCCTGCTAAAACATGTCTGGACCTTTTCCTGCTGCATGTTAAGATGCTCCTCTCTGATACAGAATCCATCGCTTCACATTTTAATGTGCATTCAATGGAGACTGATGCATCTTTTTGAACAAGGCAGGGGTATTTTGCCTGCATTAGAGTGAAAAACACACCTGGGAATATCTCCAGAGAGTCACCAAGTGGCGTTTTTATACCAAGAAAATACGATTTTGTAAAAATAGACAATTTGAAGTATCAAACAAGTGACAGGGGAAATACTAAACCACAGTGAATTATATTTATCCTGCAGAGGATGATGCTCTGCCTGATTTAAAGACTTTGCCTTGAAGTGGTTTTGAATGATGTCCTGGAAAAGATGCTGCAGACAGTGTGTATGTTATAAATGCACAGATGCTGGGTATTTATAACAAAATGAGCTCAGTTTCAGCTCTATAAACCAAAGCAGCAGATAGATTTAGTTCTTTTGGAAGTTGCCAGAGTGCCTCTGCCAGAATAGATTGTGTGTGTTATTGAAAATGTCTGGAAAAATCCCCTTTGCTTAGATTTAGTCAGCGTCACTCCTGCCTGTCTTGGAATTCTAGAGATAATATTTGGAGACAGTGACTATTTAAGCAGCTGATTATTACAGCTAAGCTAAAATAAATAGTCCACAGCTAATTTAGAGGCTCTGGGTTAAGGGGTGTTGCTCTAAATGCTAATCTTCCTAACAAAACACCTAAAGTCTCAGTGGTTTGTATTTAAATTGTACTTTGAGCTTTTACATTTTATTTATCTTTTGTCAAATAATCTTATTCAAACAAAATACAACTCAGACCTAAACAAACTAACTTTATAATGTTGCAGATATCAGCTCTGCTCCTCAGAACATAAACATCAACTTCATTTACAAAAAGTCAGTTTTAAACATACAGAAGAGGAGATGCTGTTTGCTCAGCTGTGCAGCTTCACATCAACAGCTTCTTGTTAGCGTTTAGCACTGATGAAGCCAAAAGTGGGAGAAAAATATGACTATTCTCATTTATTTGGCGACAGAACATAAAAGTCAGCAGACAGGTGAGCCAGCAACCTACACATAATCTTTGGCAATAAGGAGAGGCATTTTCCGGGTGTTACTGCACGTAGGTGTTTGGAGGGGGATACAAAGGGCAAGGTTTGGTATTCGTGGGTCGTATTTCAACAAAAGCTGGGACACGTGACCGTCAGCGGGAAGCTGAAAGAAGCCCAGCCTCAGGAGAACATCTTGGCAGGTTGGTTTAGGCACAGAGCAGAGAAATTCCTCAGCAGTTCTGTCATCCAGCTGAGATCAAGGACTGAGCTCAGGTCAGCTGAAGACCAGCGGCGGGATTGTGGGGGTAGAAACACAGGCCTGCTTCCCTCACACAAGGCCAGCAGACACTTTCATACCTGAAACAAGTGACTACACGGAACTCTGAGACAAAACAATGGGATCGTCTCTGAGTGGAACTCGTGATGAATCTTGCTTTGCTTTCAAGCTGGGTGGCATC
Source organism: Cynodonichthys magdalenae (assembly GCA_031762555.1). NCBI lineage: Eukaryota > Metazoa > Chordata > Actinopteri > Cyprinodontiformes > Rivulidae > Cynodonichthys > Cynodonichthys magdalenae. The sequence continues at coordinate 17,926,011 of JARVJO010000431.1, read as the reverse complement.
GTGACGTGGGTGGGATTTGAGGCTTTTGTTTATTCTTCACCTACCAAACTGTTTAACCTTTTCATGTCTGGTCAAACAATTTTTTCTTTTGAAGCGCTCCTGATCATGGGGGCAATAGCAGAGAAAGTGGTGTGAATTTTTAACTATTGTCTTGTGTTTGAAGGGATTTCTGTACAAAGTCTAACCCGCTTACCTGGACATAGGCACCGGCTCCTCATGGCTCTGCACATAAAAGCGAGTAAAGAAATGAATGGATAGATGGAAATGTTCCTAATTGATTGCACATTTAGAAAAAAAAAATCACATCAAATTTGGATGTATATAATAATACTTAGTGCTGAACATTTTAACACAGCTGATGCTTAATGGCGACAATTATTTTAATGCTTATTAACACAATTAACAGTTGTTGGTTTTTTAAGCCCATTGCTCACAATAACACACACACATTCACACACAGAAAGACAAACCCAATGATTATGGGGGGGTGGGATATTGATCACTATTGTTTTTAGATGACCATCATGGCACATCTCAACCAATGAAAGCCTTGGATGTTTGGCCATTTTTAGTTTTAAAATCTCCCTGACGGGAGGCCGGATAGAAGTTACCTGTTAGCTCTGTAATGCTAAACTGTCGTACTACCAGAGGCGTTCAAGCCTGAAATATCCTTCAAATAAAAAGTAAATTCAAATACAAATCAACCGTAACAAACGGAGGGAGGGAGGCTTCTGCAGACGAGGCTGGATGCAGCATGTGGGAGAAAAACAAATAAAAATTGCTTTGCCTTATTTGTTTTAAGTTTTTTTTTAATTGCTTTGAACTTTTTTGTGTAAAGCATTATTTTAATAGTAATTATTTTAATAATGCTTTAACCATCTTTGGATCATAACTTAATTTTGTGCACAATAATGAGATTCATCGCGATTAAAAGTTTTAATCTATGCCTAATAATAATACAACAACAAAGACAAAGATAAAATAACACACAGAAGAGCGTTTGCATCATCAGGTCATGTATGCTAAAATCTTAAGGACTTATGCAACTGGAGTCACAAAATTTGACATCTAAGACAGTTTTTTATTGCACACACGTGTTTTAATTATTAGTGCTTTGATATTTAATCTCTTTACAGTCTGGAAAACTGATGCTGCTTTCCAGACACATAATGGCCATATTGTGTCAATCACATGAGACGAACTGATGCAAAATGTTTTTCTCCTTAAACATTAGAAAAGGAGCAGCTACAAGAAAGCAGATATTCTTTTTTCAAAGGTGCACAGTGTCTTGTATTAAACTCATCATGTATTCTTCTGTACTGTTACACAGCTTTGCTTTGAGTGTTGCCAAATGTAAACATCTGGAAGCTTTCATAATTAATGTCACAAATGTTTTCCATCACTATAATCGTCTGAAAGCTACCCTCTACATACCTGCTTTCTGTTTGAGAAGGTTGGTTGACCCAATTAGCACCTAGCTGTTTCTGCTGCTTCCCAGACAGAAACTGGGGTTCCTCGTTTTGCTGCAATTTTCCATTTCAAGCCTAAAACTCTAAGAAACAATACTCCACCAGACCGCATTCCCTTGGCAATAAGAACATCCTCTTTGACTTTCTATCAGGTTTTATATCTGAGCTGGTCAAACAGTTTTCAGAATGAGTCACAGAAAGACAGCAGAAGAGCAAAAACGTTATCACTCACCTTTGCCTTTCACACAATTACCCAGACAGTTAATGGGAAAGTGGTCAAGACAGTGAAACAGCCTGTGGGTGTAATCGTCCATCTGTTACTTTGATGCAATGAAATCCTGAAAAAGATGGATTTGTTGCAAGAAAGATGGATTCTTATTTTCTTTTTTTTTTTTCTCACAAAGGCTTTGATAGTAGCAGAAGTTGGTAAGAAGAGAGTGGTACAATTCTCAGACAAGATTTAAACAAACACAGAGACAGACGCTGGTCTGGCCGGCCTTGGACACAACAACAGTGGGAGACCACACACCGCCTCCTCCAGATCAGCTGACAGGGAGGCCTTCAACAACCACTCTCTCACTTCACATCACTTAATTATTTTCCAGACTACGATGTTTTTAAAAAAATGCTGGTGTTGTTTCTTTAATTTATATTTCAGTGTGAGATTTTCAACAATTATTGAAGCATCTCTATAACTGAGATTGTTGAGCTGTGTGGGAAAGTGCAAAATAATTTATATTCATGGTATTGCATTACCGTTAATGCCCTGCTGATAATAACTTTTTTAACAATCATGTTGCAGGAATAAAATCAACCTTATATGAAAATATCTTTACATATGCTGATATGGCATCTTAAAAATACTATACATTGTACACAAGTTAATGTCCAGATTATAAATTGACTGAAAATAGATACATCTGGGAACGAAAACAGGAAAAATAAATTATTTTGTTGTGAAAATACAGCTTTAAGTTGATGGTTGAGTAATAATTTACAGTTTGTTCTTTTAGATATCTCCAGTTTTATTTCTCAGCTCGATTCTCCTCCCGTGTTCCTGTGAGGAACAGTGGCGGGTCAACACTTTGTGGAGTTTTCCCTTTGGAAACATCCCCACCTTCAGGCCGCGCTCTGTTTCCACCGGCTGACAGTTCGCCTCGGCAGCATCATCAGCTCCTGACAGAGACATCAGAATGGAGAAGGAAAGGCGAGAATCAATAATTTAAATTCAGATGTCAGCAGCAGCTCTTTAATCAAACACACACACACACACACACAAACTGCTTATGTCAAGGTTTTCCCTCATAGCATCACTGAGTGGTGAAAGTGAGGCACTGTGTGTCCTTGTGAGTCATGTCGTCTCGCTCATGAGTCATCACTGTAAATCAGGTTTTCGTCAAACTCGTGTCAAAAGGGTTTGTATCCTCTCTTGTTTTTGTTAAAACCACAGAGCGGTTTAGACCTTCAGTGAGGACGTTTTTATGAAGTGGCTGGCGCTGATGTCAGATCCCACACATTGCAGGTGAAGTTCTTGCTCAGGATTCTCCAGTTCAATCAATCACTACCAGCTTACAAGTCACTTCATTATACAGTTCAGTTCCTGCAGGTGCTGTCTGGTACTGACAGGACCGGTAATATTTACTGCAACCTAAATAAATTACTTGTTTTGTATATGTCTTATTATTTAGGTGAAGCAATTTTTATTTTAGGAGGGGATGGCTCCAGAAATTGAACTATATAAAAACAACTCATTAAAATCAAAGGTATTAAACAAAACGTCTTAATGACTTAAAATAATTTGGAAATCAAAGTAAAGAACAGAAAAGATTAAAGTTACTTATTTACTCTGAAAATTAAAAGATTTGTAGTTTAGCAACTTGTCCCATTTTAGGTTTGCTTTAAGTTTTTTGTTTTGCATTAAAGAATATTTTTTTAGAGTATTGTAACTCACAAAGGTGAGTGATTTTGGCATGGAAAGAACATTTTTATGTTATTTTTCTGTTTTTTTCTTCTCATTTTAAAATCAAATAATTGGATGTTTAGTGAGGGTTTGCTTTTTTTGATGACTGATTTGCTGGATTGCGATCAAATGTAGACAGTACATAAGAAGTGAATGGTAAAATCTTTTTTTCCTTATCTTTTAGATTATGTACATCCTAATATATAATTTGGAAAAAGCATTTGTATTTCTATAAAAATAATTTGTTACATAATATTTTTTCAATAAATACCGTTACGACAGGCTTGGACCAGGCTTTGAATTTTGTATTTTTTGAAATTTATGTAGAATTCTGTACAGTAAACTGATGAAAATGAACAAATTGTAGGGCCAGAAGTGAGAGATTTTATGATTTCAAAAAGAAACCTGTCAGTTTTATAATTTTTTAATATTAAAAAACGAAATAAGGGGTTAGAAAGAGAACGATATATTCATTTAGTTTTAATTTTCTCTCTAACACACTTAACATTACCTCTGCTCCACGGAGACCAGCGACCACATGAAAAGACTCTAATGGGAATTCTTTTTTTAAACTATGAAGAAAAGGATTTGAGAGACAACTTGCTGTGCTCGGTCAGGTTGCTTAGCAATATCTTCTGCAAGTCATTTTAACATTGAACCTGCACTAGGTGACTAATTTAGATGATTCAGTCCTTTAAAAATGCCAACAGCGTGGAAGCTTCAGAGACTTTGAAAGAACGGCGTTAAACAGGGAACGCATTGGACGACTTCAAAAAAATTGTTTAAAAACAATCCCAAGCATGGACGCCTCATCAACATTGTTGTCTGTCTGCCACCTTGTAAGTGTGAGAGTCGTTTCTGAGCGGCGCCTCTCATGTTTATAAGGACATCACAAATAAAGCCAGAGTTTGATTTTGCTCTGGCACATGGGTAAAGGAGTTCTATGATTAAAACCAGATTTGGCTTAACCCAGGCCAGAAAAATAGATTGCAGTTCCAGATATTCTTCACAAGAGGGAAGTACAGAAACGCACACGCTTGTCTCTGCAGCACCAGTGAAAACGGACTCGTTAAAATAAATTTTCGCTTTGAAGACTTCCTTCCAGACGTCCCACTGAGATTAAGTCAGCCTCTAGTTTACAGTCAGGAGTGATAACTCTGACTGTGGTGCAACAAAAGTCCCTCCTTGTCAGCCTCTTGGACTAAATTATGTTGATTCTGTTGAGGGTTTTGATAATCCTTTGATTTAGTTGAGTCTTTTATTGTCACATGATTTAATTGAAGTAATTCCGAGGTCTCCCTTTGCCAAATGCAACTCAGTTCCCGCCAAATCCTCAGTTTCCTTTAAGTTACACTGCAAAAAATGTCAGCCTCAAGACTTCTCTGAGCTTTTTGTCTTTGCATTCAACAGGTTGAACTAAAAAAACTGAGCTAAAATATGAGAATGTAAACGTTGCTTCATTAAATCCCACCTTATTTCCTAACTTTTCTGTCAAAGAACAGATAAAACCAGCAGCTCATGTTTTTCAAGGTCAGAGCATCCTCAGTCGTTTTAATTTTTTAAAAAATGTTTTACTTCAATAAGTGAAAATTCTTCATTCTGCTGGTTGATTATAACCACATGTGTGACTAAACTGAGGGATTAATGTCCCTTTACCTACCAAGACAGACACATTTTACAGTGTGGAGAAGGTTGGGAAATCATGTGATATCAACAAAAGCAGACATATTATGCCTTCCCCCTTCCCCTGCCGCCCACACACAGACACACACATCAAACATCTTTCTTTTTTTTTTGTCACAGAGAGAAACACTGCTATTCATTTACGGACTTTGAACCCTGCTCTGCCAGTAAACAGAGCAAACGTCATCGGCTGCAAGCACCGACAGAAACATCAACAGTGTAACAGAGGGGAGGGGAAAAGAAAAAAAAAGCTTACTGTAAGTTGTTCCCCTGCCCGGTCCCTCTCTGGGCTCCTCTCTCTGCAGCAGGGCCTTGTGTTTCATTGGGTAAAACACCACCTGCCCACCCCCCCTCCTCCTTCACACCATGCTGGTGCTGTGGCGTCCTCTCACAGGGTGGGCAGGGGTCCTCGTAGGTTTGGACGATGGGTTTTGGCTCTTCCCACACCGGCCGTTTTGCGGGTACGGTGGAGGCTTTTGAGTTCTCGGATTGGAAGTGCTTTTCCCGATGATGACTTTAGGGTCCAGAGTTTGTGGGTGGTGCTCTAAATGAATTTGGTCCGTGTGGTTGGACACTCCTCTGTGGTACATTTGAGGCGGGTGGCCATTCACGCTCGACTTTTTGTGGTTGACATCTTTATGGAGACTGGGCGGCGTGAAGCGGCTGGTTTTGACAACAGAAGCCATGTGGACGGGGGAGACTGAGTTGGTTCTGAGGATGAGGCGGTCCTCGCCGACCTGTCGTGGTGCCTGAGCCGAAGCAGGTTTGTGACTGAGGAGAGGGGCTACCCTGAAGTCTTCTGGGTGAGTCCGGTCATTACTGGTTGACCCCTGAATGATGCATGGCGCCTTCTCGTTGAGGTCGATATTGGCCGTGAGACGATCGATCTGCTCCACCACCTGAATGATAATAGAAAAGGTGGATGCTACCAAACTGCAGTACAGCTCAGAGTTTTATAACTTTACAGTGAAACGAATTAATTAATCCAATCAAATCAAACATGTATAGTTGACCTAATAAGGACAAGCTTCTTAGGCTACTAATTGCAAAGACTCTGGGACAATATATGTCAAACTAAAAGAAACTTCACAGAATTAATCAAAACATTTTAAAAGAGAATGTTGTTGGGAATAAAACGTAAAAAAAAATAAATGAAAATGTGGCACAATTGTTTTTATTCCAGCAGGTTCTGAATTCAAATATCAAGATTTGTGAACAGTCAATATTGACTTTGAGTACAGTTTTAAAAGTCTGAGGAGATGGGTTAAACTACCACTATTATGGACATTTTTGACCATTTTCTCAACTGTTTTGCATCAACTATAGGCCATTCAAGTCTCAAACTAAATAAAAATGTCATGATAATGCTTTGACTATCTTAAATTACCAGATAAGTTATTATAAAATACAACAAATATATCAAAATGTAACGGGTGGTTCATAACAGAAACAAAACAGAAACAATCTTAACCAAGTCTTCTAATAGTCTGTTTTTCCACTTTCTTTTCTTTTGGCATTTCCCTGTATTTACATATATATATTATAAATACCTTTTGAAATAAATACATTTGGGCTCAAATTATTATTCTAAACAATGACTAACTTAAAGAAGATTTTTGTAGTTTTTTGTATTACACTAATATTTCCTGACCCTCCTGATCTGCAGGACTCTTACGTAAAGATAAATTGAGCTAAACAATAAAAAACAAATCTAACTCATGAGAATAAAGAAGTTTTTGTCTTCAAAGGATTTCCAGTTTAGCAGTTTAAATCTGGATTATACGCTGGTTTTAATGGCAAAATTTAAAGAACAAACACAATTTTCCCCTCTTTAATGAACTTTTAGTCAAGAATTAGTAATTTATCTTGATAATTACTTCACTGGTGTCATATTGGCAGAAGTAAATAAAGTACTTGAAAGAAATAACAAAGTAAATGTAAAAGTACCTTAAAAGAAAATGACTTTGGTAAAAATGTATTTTACTAATAAGAAATGAACTTAAGTAAAAGTCATAAAACTTTTCACAGCAATCGGGAAAGTAAAAGCAAAAGTAAAAATACTTTTACACACACTCTAAAAAAAATGAAGCCTTGAACTCCGTTTAGTGAAACCAGTAAACAAAACTTGGTTAAATAAATTCAAACCTTTCATGATAAGTTCTGCTCAAATTTAAATTTATAACTTGTAACTAGGTGTTTAAATTTAAAGTAAAAAAGTATCATTTTTATGTTTTGAATGCAGCTAAATAAAAGTAAAAGTTAAGTTTTAAAGAAGTACTTGGTAATATAACAAATCCTCAAAAAAATTATGTAAGTACTGTAACAAAGTATGTGTACTTAGTTACTTTACAGCTTTGGATTTCTTAAAAACGTTTTTTTTTGACTGAATCAACATCAATAAAAAAAAAGACAACCACTTACTTTAATTTAAAGCCATTTCATTTCCTTTGACCTGATTACCACTCATTAAACTGATTTCTGTCACTGTAACTGTAAAACACTGAGCTGGAACAGATGCATTCAGCTGTGAATCAATGGTCAGACTCCTTTACAGCTGCATGTAAAATTAATGCTGTAGGAAGCAAGGAGTAATTCAGAAACAGTCTAATGCTGGGCTTTATAATGTGCTGACCAGAGGACTGCTGGTTACAGCAGCATTCTGTAAAAGGTCAGAGCAAATCATCCTCTATCACCTCTTCAGTAAGAGACAATGACTGAATCACAAACAATGCAGTCATCAGGACACACACTCTCACACACATCTTCTAATAACACTCAATGACCCATGGTGCACTGCTCTGCACTATCAGCATCTGAGCCTGCTGATAACCATTTTAAATGTCACCTTAGCCACGAAAGGAGTGTTAAAAGCCCGGGACATCTGCTGCAGATTCAGACTTTTTGTGGTCAGACACCTGATGTATGCCTGAGGATTAAACATCTTTAATTACAGACCCTCCTACCTCTTTCATCTCCACGTGAACTTGCTTCAAACCTCCCAACACTTCCTCCAGATCTGTTACGACTTGCCGGATCTGATCCCTCACTGAGTCCCGCCTCGTCTTCTGCCTCGTCTCCTCCGAAGTCTTGCGCTGGTGCTCGTCGTCGTTGGTTATCGGTTTGGAGGTTTCCGAGCAGGTGGTGCTGGAAGGAGCGATGCAGGATGCTTTCTGTCTTCTTTGACTCAAGTGTTTTAGTGGGACCTCAGTAGAGAAGAAGCTTTTGTCTGACCCACTGCAGTGATCAAACCCGTCCTCTGATCCACCCTTTACCCGACCCTGGTCCTGATAGTTATCTCTTTCCTCCTCTTCCTCAAAGAACACACGCCTTGGTCCCGAGCGGCCATTTGTCATGGGAAAATGACCCGGGTTGCTGTGTGGTTCCAAAGGATAGTTGTCAGAGGCGCAGCCTTCCTCTTCATCCACGGAGATATACCTGACAGTCCTCCTCCGTCTGTAGCCTTGACCTTTGACCTGAAGATGAGGGAGAGGGTGTGGTATCCCAGGGTGGATGGGGTGTGTTCTGTCGCTGTATTCGACACAGCCACACTGTTGTCTGGCAGATGAATAGCGTCTCACCCCAGGCTCCTCTGGGTCGCTCCACTGGGCAGGGTTCAGTTCCCAGGGGCACACTTGGTTGAAGTCATCCGAGTGGCCATAAAGGCCGGGCCCTGCACACACAGGCCTCCTCTGTGGGCTAAACTGACCGCCTCTCGCCACTCCGTCCACCAAGAGAGCTCTGCCTCCTACGTCTTTACCCCGAGGAGCCTGGACGTCTCTCCTGCAGTCTGGCGATGAGTGATCCGTCTGTCTGGCTGATGCTGGGTGGTATCCGGACCCTCGGTGATACTCATACGGTTGCTCATGGTAGATGCAGTGCTGGCAGGGGCAGGGAGGGTGGGTTTGCTGAAGAAATTGGTGGTGTCCCGTTGTTTGGGAGCCTTCTGTGTACATATCCACACACGCCTGGAGATTTGTGTAGAAAACGCCTTCGAAAACAAGTGGTTTCCTCCTCTCCAAGCCCTCTTCAGCCCAGTCATTCACTCGCTGTTTTCCTCATCTGCGTCTTCCCAGAAGAAAACTTTTCTCTGGCCTCTTTGGTACTTTCTACTGGAGACTTCACCCTCCCCTTCCTTCCTGTCTGTTGTTTCCCTTTTTCGTCTCCGCTGTAGCCGTTAATCTTACGTGCGTATTTCCCCGAGTCCTTCTTCCACTTACTTCCCCCCCAACTTTTTCCTCGTTCCTTCTTCTTCCTCCTCACCCTGTAGCCCTCTCTCCAGCACGGGGCCCCTCTTCGCCTCCCTCCCTCTCTGTCTCTCTTTCTACCTCTCCCGCCTCGTTGTTCTGTCTCATTTGCTGCTGCAGGCGTCCAGTCTCTGCCTTGCTCGGTCTCTCTGGCAG
>JARVJO010000431.1:17893235-17914598 GCA_031762555.1 Cynodonichthys magdalenae | reverse complement strand
CTGCAACCTCAAACAAATAGAACGTAACATGCCCACGCTCAAAAAAAAGAGAAACCAACGCCTTTTTTCCAACCAAAACCGCTTGAGTTGCAAAGTTTTGTCCACAGCGACTCAGGAAAGCCTTTTGTTTTGAGAGAAAATATTCGGAGCCTTGAAAACAATGAGTCGTGAAAAAGAACTGCTGAAGATAACCACAGAGGAAGATGAAGTAGATCCATCAATCCCAGCAGGAGGATGAGCAGTCCAGCCACAGCTGCGGGGAGAGACTGTCGCTACAGACAAAACGCAGCTGGGAAAATGTTATTTGATTTTTAGATATGAAGAAATTATAGGATTATAATATGGGTGGGGGTCACAGCAACACATCTGAACATTAATTTTTTACGCTAAGAAGTTATGTTTTGAAATGATAGGTGCAGAGGAGAGTTTAGATACATATGCTGGAGCAAGTTTGTGAGCCCTGGAAACATTTATACACATGAAAATAAATCACAAAAGCTTAACTCTTGTTTTCAGTAGTCTGGTAATAACTTTATCGGCCAGTTATTTAGTGCTAAGGAGGTCTTTTTGATAAGTTATTGCAGTATTTTCAACACAGAGATGAACAGCTTGGCAAGAGCAGGTGAAACAACATTTCTCTGGCATCTTCTTCATGGTGTTTCTCAGGAGAGAGCTGTATCTTTTATTCACAGATTTAAAAAAAAAGTTTCCGCTCTCAAACTGTCTGCACGTCTTCCGATACAGAAGATGGCTGTGGGTTTCAAAAGTTCACAGCTTGTGCAGCACTCAGACCACACTGTTTTGTTGTCCTGTTTCCCTCTCGCCTCGCTGCATGACTGGAGGGCAGCAACAGTGAAGAATAGCAGCTACATGGCTAGGCTCCGTCACCGTGGAGCCTCCTGCCCTGACCACGCTCGAGATGACCTAATTAGCACAAGCGAGCTCTTAAATAGGTTTATAACAAGAGCTCGATCTGGTGTCAAGAAGATAGTTTGGCCCAATCAAAATGCTCATCAACTATAATGTGTTTTTATAATGCATTAGTGAAAGAAACACATAATGGAGATTCATTTGTCTCAAAGCTGCATTTTTTCATTTTATTAAATTGACAGAAAAATTGCTAAGCTAACGTGCTAAGAAGTTACCCTCAAAAGGTCAGATCTGGTGAAATAATTAAACTAATCCACCAAATGAAACTAAATCTTAAGTACCACAACACTTTTTTAGCTTAGTTAGTTAATAAAAGGCTTGTTATGTTAAGGTTTTTGCATAAAGTCTCTACATTTTCTTTAAATGTGACTCCTTATTTTAAACTGTTGGATGTGAATTTATGCATTTCATGCAACTCAAAGATCCTCCAGTCATTCCCACAACAGTAATCTCTGTTTTCAAGTAAACTGTTTTGTTTTCCACTTCTCCTGTTTGTCTCTAAACTGCCTGTCAGTTAAAGATAAAACGCTAAAAAATAAAAGCTCTCTATCATGTTTTAGTGGGGGAAATGCACGGACGGTGGTGTCAGACTGCATGATTCGGGAAATTAGGTCAGTTCCCCTTTTGATTCACGATTAGCATAGATCACATGAAAGATTTGCTATATTTGTGATGTTACACATTTTTGTGCCAGTTTGAAAAGTTATTTTTTTTTTTGCTGTTGCAAAACCAAATTCACCACATTGTTAGTCAGTATGATGTGTTTATATTTAAACATACAGATCACTGACAAAATGTCTTCTACTCAAAGGTGGGCAGTATACTGCAAAATTTGCAAACTAAAATTAAGCTAAAAACATTAGGCTGTGAAATAATCTGCCAGTGCGGTAAGACAATTACACTTAGGACTTCTTGAAAAAAGAAAAAATTCCAGGCTAACAAGATTAATAATCAAACACACTCTGTTTTTGCTTAGTAAGATATCAGGCTCAAAACAAAATCAAAAATACAATATAACAATGAACAATTTGGTTAAAGTAGACAATATTTTGCAGTGTAACTAGTTACACTCAGTTACATTTACTTTAATAACTTTTATTGGGGGGGGAAATGTAGTCTTATGAGTAGTTTTACTACACCATACTTTTTTTGTTTTACTTGAGTAATATATTTTTTTAGTAGGGGTGCAACAATATATGCATCTGTATTGAATCGTTTAATAGGTTCAATACACACTTTTATCGAACAATGCAGTGTGTGTTTGTCTGTGTCTCTGTGGCATGGACATTTGTCTTTTTTTTGTATTGAAAAAATATCGAACCGTGACACTAAAGTGTTGAACCGAACCGAACCAAATCGTGAATTTTCTGTATCGTTGCACCCCTAATATTCAGATTTGCATACGGTAAGTAGTCTCTTCTGCTGGAATTTGTTGTTTTGTCATTTTCTTCTTTTTAATATTTAAAAACACCAGAACTTGAACTTTCCATATTTTGTCAGTCTGATGACATCATTTTAAAGTATCAAATCAGATGTTATGATGAGTTACTAAGCAGCCTCTTTGCTAAATACTTTTTGACTCCTTCTGTACATCTGCTCATGAAATTCCATTGAACTCATTTTAAATGTACTTTTTTCTGTCAGGTCAGTCAGAACCTCCGAACCTCCAACTCGTAACAAAATTAAAAAAAACAAGTTTAGATGTTGAAAAATATTCAAATGTTTCAACTTTTTTAACAGAAAAAGTCAAATTAGTCAAATATTCTCTGTTTTTAAATTTAAATTACAATAAAAAAATATTTTTTAGCATTTGAAGACAAATGGTAGAAACATCCAAACACAAATGGTGTAGAGTAGGATGAAAACAAACAGTAATGCAATATTTTTGTCTATCTCTGATGTGTGATGAGTCATTTCAGATTTCAGGCTGTATACCTAAATTATCTTGTATTTTAAAGTAAACATATTAAAATTAGGACAATGTTTTGGTTGGTTGTGATGAAGACAGAATTGAGTAGAAAAGCTCTTGATTTAGAAGAAGATCCACAGTTTTGCTTCCCCTGAATGTCTGAAGCATCAGTGAGGCTCAAAGGTTGTAAAAACAAACAGGAGCCAGACAGATCACCTCCTAACATCACTTCTAAAACCCAACAAGTAATCAGGTGAAAGGCAGTGAGGATTGTTGAAGCACAGCAGATTCTTTCAGGCGATAAAAGCCTGACTGCAGCATTTAAACAGCATTTCTTTGATATTCTGTCTGCTTGAAGAGGAGAAAAGGAAGTCGCACCAGTTGAACCTGTAATATGTAACCCAGTTTCCATGGTTCACTCTTCTCTCTTTCATCAGGTTATCCATGTTTTTAATGCTGTTTTATATATACGTATAAATGTTAGACTTTGTGTGGCTGCCAGAGTCTCCTTTGTGCTGCAAATTATGATTTTCTTCAAAAAAAGGGGCTAAAAAAACAAAATATTTGAACTAAACTGTACTAAAAAGTCAGCTATTGCAGATTTCTAACATTTAAGGGGGGGAAGGGGGGCTGAACCACAGACTGACCCACTTAAAAATGAGGTAATTATTTATTTTACAGGCATGTAGTTCAATCAAGTAACTATGTTACCTTCAGTCGTTATGAAAAAGCTTTGACTTGCATCACAGTCTTGAAGAACCTCCTACCGTTTCTGACACTCCCACTTCAGCATGTTGTCACAACAATGCTTTGGAAGAGGGGTGCTCTGTGGGGCAGGAGGTCAGCTGCAGACTGAGCTCTCGGGGAAGAGCTTTGTACAAGTAGGCGGAGCTTTGTACTCCACAAGGCTACCACAGGAGATTGAAGGATTTCTCAAACATACATGAATGAGTCAAAGCCTCTTGGTATGTTTTTGATGAGGGGATGACATTAAGATGATTTAAATCTAAAAAAAAATTATTTTGCATAATACACTCCCCATTCCTTTAACACTTACATTTTTTCCAGAAGATTGTTTTGGTTGCTGCAAAATATTTTAGGTTTGAGTTGTTTTAAATGTTAAAAAAAGGCTTCAGTTTTTTGAGACTGTAATGAAAAACCCTTGATTCTCCAAAATGCTGTATGCTACAGATAAGATACTGACTTACCTGTATGGTACATGAAATACACGAAATGTTGCTCTATAAAGACATAAATAGGCATGATAATGGATACATATTACCAGAAAGAAAGCAGGCTGTGAAAATTATAGTAGATAGTCCAGCTCTAAAATACAGCTTTGCATCGCAATTATAATCAGAATGCATAATCATACTTTAAAAGTACCTTTTCGTTTAACAGATGTGCCTCAAGGGGACTCATTTCGAAGCAATTAAATCAGTGGTTTACCAAGCAGTGAAAGCTTAAAAAAAATGAGGATCACGTTTGTGATGCTGCAGTTATCTTTTGCAGTATCCTGTGGCTTTCTTTATCTCTGACCTCCTTAATATGTGCCTCAGTTTAATAAAGATTAATGAACCTAAAATGAATCCTACCTGTTTTCATGTTATTTGTCAAGTACAAAGTGAGAGAGAGCCCACTGTGCGTTTTAATGAAGACGAACAGTCCCTGCATCAGATGAGGTCAATCTAATTTCCCTCCGAACCAATCACCTACTGAGAGCAGATTGTTACTTTTCTTGAGAATCCAGCACCACAATGAAATGGAAAGCAAAAATTTAAAAAAAAATCTATCAAGCCTAGAGATGAGATTACATTTCTTACTGTAAGAAGCAGAAGCAGCATCTGTGTGTGTGTGTGTGTGTGTGTGTGTGCATGTGTGTGTAAAAAATCAAAAACTGGCAGCAGTTCTGCTTGATCTTGCAGATTCCCCTCAAGCAGCTTCTTTAAGGTGTTTAAACACCCAAAATCCTTTGAAGCAGGATTAAGCCATTTCAGAAAGAGGTTAGAATGACTTCACTTGGTGGAGAAATCTCTTCAGTGTCAACTCTATTTTAAACAAGGCCCATGTGAGCGCTAACACACACGGTGAGGTCATATATCAGAGTTCCATGCACATCCGGTTCTTGGGAAACACAATGGATACATTGTTCCAAAGAGGATTATAAAACAATTCCCATTTCTAAGCCAGGAAACCCAGTTGTCTTACTGTGCCAGAACCACAAAAGTGCTGCGTCATTGTAGGAATGCTGAGTCAGCGTTCACTTGAACGCTTTCCTGTTTTCTAATTTTCTGCATGTTTTATTTTGCAATCTCTGCTTTTTCTGCAAGTTTATGCTTTCAGAACATTCAGCTCATTCAGGAGAAAGGTGCTAAAACATAAGCTTAACTTATTTTGAGTTTGTAGCTCCTATAGCTTCTATTCTGCTACTGACTTACTATTGCCAACCTTTTGCTTCTTTTGGCTATTTGCTAATTGATGCTTTTAGCTATAATGGTTTGCTACTTTCAACTTCTTTGTAGCTTTTTGCTACTTTAAATTTTTAAATGGACTTTTGCTTTTAGCGAGTGGTTGCTAATTTAGGTTTTTAACAAGCTTTTTGCTACGTTTAACTTTTAGCTCTTATTTTGCTTTTTTAGCTAGTGGCTTGCTACTTTTAGCTTCTAGCTTCTAGCTAGTCTTTTGCTACGTTTAGTGGCTTGCTACCTTAAGCTTCTAGCTAGCCATTGCTATTTGTGGCTTGCTGGTTTTAGCTTCTAGATAGCCTTTTGCTACTTTTAGGTGGTGCTTTGCTAATTTTGGCTTTTAACAAGCCTTTTGATGCTTTTAGCTTCCAGCTACTATTTGGATGTGTTTTTTTATTTTTTTGCTTTTAGCTAGACATTTGTTACTTTTAGCTTCTAACTGAACTTTCAGTTTATTTAGCTTCTAGCTAACAGTTTTCTACTTTTGGCTTTTAACAAACTTTTTATCATTACTTTTAGCTAATAGTTGGATTCTAGCTGCATTTTTGCTGAAAATGCTGTTTCTCTGGTACATCCTTAACGCAATTCTTTTTAACTTTTAGTGGGATAGAAAATATGATGGGCGGAGTGGTTGAGCAGTTATTAGACCTGTGGCCTCTTGGTGAGAAGGTCTTAGGTGCACCTCTCAGCTTTCTGTGTAGAGTTTACATGTTCCCCCTGTGCACATGTGGGTTTACTCCGGTTTGCTCCCACAGACTAAAAGCATGCATGTTTGGGTAAATGGTAACTCTAAATTGTGCCTAGATGCGAGTTACAGTGGTTGTGTGTCTCATTTGTCTCTTTGTGTTCAAGGCACACCCTGCCTCTCACACACTGATGGCTGGACACAAGCAGCTTCCTCACAAACATGAATGGAAAAGTTGGTAAATAAAATAGATGGATAAGAAATAAAATGTAAAGCTGTAAGACTCCTATGAGTTCACATAGTTATTATTTCTTTCAGTTTATTTCACAATAACCTGCATTTACAGGAAAACTGCAAGGACCATAAAAGACCTCAGGGTGCTGTGGCTAATTTGCCTTTATGTGTCAAGCATCAAGGACACCACATGGGAGACAGCTGCTAAGAATGGGCCTGAAATCCAAACGACAATGGCAGAAAGCACTAATGGGCGAAATAATACCAGGGGAAAGTGCATGCTGCCTTGAGATGGCTCTTATAAAGTGGTTGCCAAGGCAGACAGTGACAAAATAAGAGGGAAATGATTCATTTTGCCCTGTTAGCTTGAAGCTGTACTTGGATTATAAAGGAACGGGGAAGAAAAGTCTCAAGTTTACCTGGTTTATGAGCAGAAAGAAGGCAGATGATCTAAAACTGGTTGGCACATGGAGGAACCTTTAATCGGCTTTGCTCTGACTTTACAAAAAGCTTACAGCAAATGCAAGGACATGTTTTTATTAAAAACTGTTGAGGTCAGTGCTGCAGTGTATGGCTTTGTTCATAGCTAAGATTTTGCAGATTCCTTCACATTCTATAAAACCGACCTCTAAATAAAAAAATATGTATTTTCCAACATAAACTGTAAAAAATATTAAACAAGTAAATTTGATTAAATCAGTAATATTATATTTGATGACTACATATTCAGACATCAGAGCAAATCAAGTTGATATTTGCTGATAGCTTGTTGGTTTAAGTGTATTTACCCGCTTTTATTGCTTTAATAAGGTTTTATTTATTCTGTTTACAACATGAGTTGAGATGAACATTTCCCTGATGCAGTCTTTCGACTTTAAAGTAAATCTCTTTTGAAATTTCATGCTTAATCATTTATGTCCACAGTTTTCCATGCAGTGAGGAAAAACTCAGGCTTTTCCTTTTTGCATGTGAGAAGAAAACAGGAAGTGACAAAAGATAAATTATAACCAGATCAGACACTTTTTTTTTTTACTTCACTGGAATATATCCTGACTCCGATTATCCCACATCACGTTGTTCATTAAACTGCATGATGTCACAATCTTTACTTTCAGCTCTGAACATTAATACTGACCACTGCCAAAATCCATTGATCACAAAAACTCTAAGTGGTGGAGCAAGTCCAAAACCTTTTTTTTATGAGACACTCTAAAACACTCATTTATTTATTACAGCTATTATAATATTAAACAGTTTCTCAGAACCAAACAGGAGAGTATGATTTTTCATGCTACCTGGAAATTTTGGATGTTTTCTTCATTTTTCAATTTTTTTATTGTTTATATTTCACTTATTGTTTGAGTTAAAGGTCACAGCCTCATCTTTGTTCAGGGAATCCTCTTGCGATTCTCGTGTTACACTTTGATTCTTTTATTTATCGTTAATTAAATGTGTGCGGCTCAGAATTTGACATGACAGTGGAAAAAAAGAAGGGGAGCTGTGGAAAGCATTCAGCCTTTGTGTTCTTCCATTTGAGATGAACGGCAGCACATATAAAGTAAAGTTAGAGAGAGAACGCTGGATTCGACTTGACAGCGCTTCATTATCAATGGTGCTTTATTACCTCCCTTTTAATAAATGCATGACTTTTATTTTTAAGTGAGTGTGTGTGTGTCAGGGTCGTTTGCTGTCAAGACAATGAGAATGTGCTGGAGAAGAGAACCGAAGAAAAACTTGTGACGTTCTGGAGCTGTTGGAGAGGAGCACTGAAACCATTTTTCACAAAGTAATCACTACGACTGAGAATCTTTTGGACTCGATTCAATTCAAGATGGCCTTCACAGCCTATCTACCTATGCCAACATAGAAATGACTATAACTCAGGGAGTCACAAATACTGAGCTAAACTTTGAGGTAGTAGCTGAGAGTCATGCATAACAGATCACACAATATTTTGCAATTTCAATTTGTCACTGTGGCAGGCAATTATAACATAAAATCAACTTTATCTGACTATCTATAATTACATTCTAGATGTCTAAAATATAGTTTTGACAAGAAGCAACTACATTTTGACTATCCTGAATGGTAATTTAAGATATCTGCATTTACATTCTGACTAGTCAGGAAAACAATTCAAGATATCTTCAATTACATTTTGACGGATCAAAATGCCATTCAATTAAATGACGTCACTGAATTTGTCATTAATTCCAGATATCTGAAAAGTAATTGTGACTCGTCAAAATTACATTTTTAGATCTATGGATTATAAATTGTGCATAAGCCCCCCTGCTGCCACTTAGCTGTCCAAACAGTTGCCTGCATTATCTTGGCTGGCTGCAACGACAGACAATAATTTATCTGCCTTTCTTAATTCATGTTGAGCTGCAGCTAAAAATCATGTTTAAAACATGAGAATTTGAGTTGGACTGACCTGACATTGCAGACCTCTGAACAGCAAATGAAAAAAAGTACCCACATTGCACAGCAAATTAAGGTAAGGCTAAAATGCCTTAGAAACTTTGCGTCAAAATGCTACATAAATCTGTAATGTTTCCACTAGATAGAATAAATAATCAAGATATCTTGGACATCATGCTGACAAGTCAAAATGTTAATTCAAGATATCTGAAATAGAAAAAAAACATTTAAATGAAAAACCATTTGAGATATTGTCCTGATGTTTCTCAATAATCCAGGTAGACAAAGAAAATTATAGGTCCTCTGGATGTTTTCGTTAAAGAAGAACCCATCCAGTGGACCTACTTATTTTTTTTTTATTTATTTAAGATATTTCTAATTCAGTTGGAGATATCTCAACTGTAATTGTGACTAGATATCTTTAAGTTAGTTTTGCCTAGTTTTTATTTGCTATCAAGAAATCTTCAATTTAATTTGCGCTAGTCAAATCTGATACATCTCATATCTAACAATACATTTTAGATATCTTGAATAATGATTGAATAATCATTTGAGATATTTTAAATTGCAATTATGATTAGAACAAAAAACAAGATCACAAATTTACTTTATGACTAGTCATAATTTACTTATTAGCTAAATTATATATTTCAGATAGTCAGTCATTTATAGCAGATATCTTGAATTAGAGCCCTCATACAACTTTATAGTAAATCTGACATCATTTATGCTAGTCAGGATGTACTATATTATATATTATATACTATGTACTGTATTAGAAATGTCTCAATTAAGTATTTTGCTTGGTCAAAATTAAATTAATATCTTAAGTACTTAGTATGACTAGTCATAAACCAATTTGAGATATCTAGAATGTAAGTGTGGTCAAGCTGATTTTATTTAATGTTAAAATGGCCTGCCATAAAAGCAAGTCATTTCACAACATAAGCTGATCTTACTTTAAAAATTCATGCACAAAGGTAATGGAAGATATGCATTCCTAAAAGAACTGCTTTGTCTGTGGTTTAAAGCAAAGGTTTTCCAACATGTCCTCATCTGGCTTCAGACTGAGAGCTTCTTTATGGTCAATGGAGGTGTTGAGGAGGATTTTTATGCTTCGTAAACAGACAGAGATGGGCACTCTGGTAAGACCTCTGCTGGACTAGCTCCAGGACAGGAACAGTCAGGCCTGGCAGTGTGGTTTAACACACTGTGCTGATGCAACACTCAGTCTTGGCTCCAGCTGCGCAACCTCTCTTATTTTCTTAAGTGGCAAGGATCTTATTTAGTACTGCGGATTGCTTCTTTCTTTTTTCTTTTTTTAATCCTTTGTCCAACAAATCACTGTCAGACAAGATCATATGAGAAATCTGTTCTGGCTCCTTCTAGGGTGGGTTCAGCAGCCGGACCTCCTGTTTGTCACAGTTCTTGTTATTGCTGGATCGATTCTCGAACGATTTAAAAACAACAAATTTATTGATTCCAAATAATTTCTTACAACGTCTTTTCAGAATACTGTATACTGATAAAAAATGATCAACAGACCAGCATTTTTATTATAAAAATGTCAGATACCGAAATGAAGTTAGAATCTTTAAATTAAAATTGATTTGTCTGCAACACTGTTGGAATTATAGTCATTTTTGTGTTGGCTATAACTGTGGTTGATTTGGATTGACTCCAACAGTTAGTTGTAGATATTCATCTTGTTATTATTCGGAATGTTTCATGAAAATCCATCCAGTGGTTCAGGAGATATTTTGCTGACATTGTGGTCAAACAAACACACACAATAAACAAACATGATCACTTATTCTTTTTAAAACCACCATGTGCATAAAACCTGTCGTTATTTCTGTGTCACTGTATTACACAGGTTTTATTCTTACTTATATATATATATATTTTTAAAAAAAGGAGTTCTGTCATTATTCTTCCAATGCATTTTTTAAAACAATTTAACTTTGTTAAAATCATTGCATTTGTGTCAGCTCACAAAGACGACTCCAAAAGTCTGATATGCAAAAATAAAACAGAAAAACAAATCAAATTTACAAAATGGAAGACAACTTCAGCTGATGAATAAGAAACTTTGTAAACAAAGCTACTTAATTTGGTGAATTTTAATATTTTGCAGACTCGTGAGGGATCCTACCTTTAGAATTAGTCTGTATACTGTTAGCATCATGTTAGCTGTTTTTCTTACTGTAGAAGTTTGAGGTTTGTACACAAATTAATACGTTTAAAGGTTAAATGCAAAGATGGTGTATTTTCAGAAAGTAATCTACTATTGAAAGTCAGAGTAAAATGAGAATGGCTGTAAAACTTGTAAAACATTCAGGATCTCAGTAAAATCCGAGCTGAAACATTTCATTCATTCACACATGAGCACTCAGGGGTTTATTTAGACCATCATTTCCTCACTATAATTAGCTCGTCTGCCTTCCTGTGTGACACCACAGGAGAAGCTTTTTAAACTGACACGACAGCTCGGTGACATGTGACTCTAACCAACCACCCACAGGGTCAAATCAGTCTGCTGGACAAATACAAAGCAAAAGAAGAGTTGAAAATCTCCCCTGATGTTAATAAATGTGTTACGTGTGAATTACTCTCAGCTACCACCATACCAAATTTTATCTCAAAGTCTGTAAAATTCATGAGTTACGTCATGATCTGTTTTTTTGTTTATGTTATCTGTGCCATCTACCAGTTCTCCTTCGAGAGTCCTGCCACGCCCACTCACACCTGCTCTCTGTTCCATTAAGCTCAGCTGTCTCCCATCGCTCCAGTTCAGTGTTGGTTTTCATGCCACAGCTGGTTCTTCTTGTGTTTCTCCAAGTCTGCTTAAGTCTTCCCTCTGCCTCATAAGTTAACTTTATGATTATTTGCCGCCACAACATTTTTTTGTTGTACTTTAAAAAAAAAAAAAAAAAAAGTTTTAGTTATTTTTTGAGCTCTTTGCAACATTCTGCATTTTTGGGTCCAACTTCCTGCTTAATCGCGAGTTATATCCATTCTTGTGTTTGCTAAGGTCAGAACTTCTGGGCATGATTGACGGCATGATTGACGTTTAATTCCACTTTTTAACAAACCCATGTCCTTTGTTGCTGTATTACATTCTCATTCTGATCAATAGGTGGCACTCGTCCCCCTCAGCTGTTTTGCAAAGTCATCTTTTTTTTCAGAGATGAATGGACTCAGTAACAAATCTAATTATTACGTCCAATAATTCAATGTTTCTCAATGTTTCATTTGAACATACATTAAGTTTTGACTGCAGCCTAATTATTTAAATGTGATGTTTAGTGAAAAAGAAATGATGTCATCTGTTAGTTGCCTTTCTCTCCACTAAGCTGTCTCCGTCCTTCACTCTAACTGTCCTCCTTGGCAGCAGAAAGTCTCATTAAGGCCTTCGTCACCTCCAGATGTGATTAATACAACAGCTCCCTCTACGGCACATCCTCTAGAAAACCCCTCAGCACATCCAGCCTGAGCGCTCGCTCTCCTCCTGCTCTGCTGTGCTGCAGCTTCGCGCCAAGCTGCCTGTTGACTTTGCATGCAGCGGAGGATGAAAATCAATCCACTAGTGTTCTGCATAAAGAGCCGTGGCCCTTTTAACTTTCACACGCTTTCCTCCAGAGCTGCGCCAAAGTCCTGAACCTCACTCCAAGGACAGAAAAACACCTCGATTTCAAACTTTAAGGGAACTTTTGAGATTTTTTTAAATCTCTGAATGTTTGTCACATTTGCCGAGTGATCCTTATAAATGCCAGATTTTTTATGAAATTTTTCCCTTCACAGATCACGCACATTCAGAGTCTTTTTGTTTCTTTTCTTTCTTTCTTGTTGACACACGTTTCTTATTTGCACGAGACACTGGCCATGCACAAACAACACAATCATTAAAGAAACAGATGAACTTCAAAATATCACAAAAGACGGACATGTTTTCACATTGTTTTATTGAAGATTTTTATTATTCATCCCAAGAGTTTCTTCAGTTAAATTAACTGTAACATGTTTATTCCTTTTTTTTGTTTTTTTTTGCCAGCGTTTTACATCACTTCTTACACCATCTTTCAGGAAAAAGAGCAACAACTTAAAATCAACATAAGAAAATCTTATAAATGTATGTAAAACACAAGACTAAAAGTAAGTGAATACAGCATGTTCAGTTTACAGAAATCTTCATCTGCCCTTTCAGATTTGTTCTTATAGAACTAACTCAAGTTTTGTTTTTTGTTTGTTTTTTGTTTTTGTTTCAAAACAAAAACTCATCTAATGCCTGATTGTAATAAAGCAAAAATAAATTATTTCTCTGGAAAAAAAAACTTTATTTAGCTCTGCCAAATCTTGCATAAACTCTGAGTGTTAAGTTCTTGAGTTTTTTTTGTTTGTTGCAGTAATTATACTAAAAATGCTTTTGCTCAGTATTTATTAGAAACGTAGGTCTGGAGGTTTAAAATATTTAACAGATTAATACGGGTTTGACAATAGAAATTGAGTCAGTCAAAAACAATATCACCCTTTTTGCTTCTGGTCATAATAAAATGATAAATTTAAGCTGATTTCACTTCAGGAGTACTGCATTTGTTTCTAGTTAAAATGTTCTCACTAATAAGATCATCTACTTTTTTTTTCCTAATGATGGTTGACTCTGAAGTTTAATGGCTGCCATTAAACATTTAATCTGGTTTTCAAAACATATTAGCTACTTTTAATAGGATGCCAGTAAATGATCTTTATGTCCAGTCATTTTGCATAATGATATGAGGTTTTGTCGGACGTTGAAGCAGTCAAAAAGCTGTTTACCTTTAAACTCTTTGAGCCACGGCGGAACATAATGGACAGTCGGGCCCCTCGGAGCCAGCTAGCCCATTAGCTCGGGCTGGTGCATCCAGCACTCCCTGCCATGTGCCGTCCATCATTCCAACCCGGATCTGGTTTCACACAAGGAGCCGCCTCGTGTATTTGTGCTGGGTGGGGGCAAATCTCATTCCAAAACAACAACCTTTTGAGAGACAGATTGGATCAGGTGTGACACACAGGATCTTTCATCTTTTATGTTTGTCAAGCGGGTAGTTTGGAGTCAAAAAAATGAACCGTGAGTTCACAGATAGAAACAAACGTTTCGTGAAAATTAAACTCTGAATGAAATGCTGATCATTTCAAGGCTCGTTTATCTTCTCAGTGTAAAGTGGACACTGGCTCAATCAGAAGGTGAAGTTGTTGTCGACCCAGTCTGTGATCTTGGGTTTCTCAGCTCTGCCATGCTAAATGGACCGGGTGCATTAAGAGGCTTGAGTGAAGCTTTGCAGAGTGCTTTTAAAAGGCTACAGAAGAAACACAACTGAAGACTACCTTCCTGTTTTTTTCTTTTTTCTTTTTTTTTTTTCACCAACACTGCCTCACTTTACAGGGACATGTACCAACCATGTACTGAGGATCCGGTTGCAGCCATCAAACAAAAACAGCCAAAGAGCAGAAAGCACGTGGAGGGAGCAGTGACCAACATGAGGGCTGAAAGTTTGAGGAAAGTTTTCCAATTCCTCTGCTTTGTTAGAACCGGGTAGAGTTTGACCATTAAAAACTCTAGCAGACGGGCTGGAAAATAAAAAGTTGATGCAAAGAATTATTTTTGCAGAGCAGGTGAAGGGGAAAAAAAAAGGGAGGCACCTGTTTTATTTAATAAATCAGTTTGGGACTAGTTGCTGAAAAACATCTATTCAAAGTGTTTTGCAGTAATCAAGGAGTTTTCAATTTCTTCTCAAGTTGCAGTAATGTTGCAGTCCACCTAACCAAGTAAAGACCAAGACCGGTCTCGAGTACTACAACGCTAAGTTGCAGGGGTCACAGTCCTTTAACTTGAGTTTTAAAGAAATCTGCAACAACTTTTCTCTAATTAGTGTCAGAATTGTCAAACCTTCCTCCTGAGCTGTTAACACCCATACAAAAGTTCTCCTCTGACAGAAAGCCTCTCTAAAAACCCCAAAGAAACAATATAAATATTGGCAAACATGTTCCAAATCTGCCAAGCTTCATTTCAAATGTGCAGATTAACATCTAAATATTGGGAACATCTGCCAACATGCGCGCACAACAAGCCGAAAGGTGGACAACAAAATAATGTGCACGGCCAAGACTACAGTGCATAGAAAAGAAGGACGTGACTTTTTTTAAAACTTCAAAATACAATGACCGGCCAAAAAAAGGTGTCCTGGATTTAACTAAAGTCTGTGATGTGGGGTTGCTGCACCTGGTCAAGTCTAGGTTCAGCAACAGTCTGTGCTCAAAGAATGAGGTCAGCTGATTATACTGAGTGACCAGGTTTTTCCATCAATGGATTGTTTCTTCCCTGATGGTACAGGCATATTCCAAGATGACAATGCCAGGATTCATTGGGCTCCAATTGTTATAGAGGGGTTCAGGGAGCATGAGACATCATTTTCACACATGGATTGGCTCCACAGAGTCCACTGAGGATCTTTGGGATGTGCTGGAGAAGGTCAGACTCTACCATCATCAGTGCAAGATCTTGGTGAAAAATGAATGCATCACTGGATGGAAATAAATCTTGGGGCATTACAGAAGCTTATCGAAACAATTCCACAGCGAATGCGGTGTTTAGATGTTCTCTCTGTGCATGAGTGGGTTTTCTCTAACAAACAACATACAGTACCTCACACAAATGCTTGTTTTGTAATTGCTTTTTAACAAATGTTCGAACAAAATCATGTTCAAGTCTGTGTAAAATCAACCCAACAGATTAAAGTGAGTCAGTCTGTCAGAACACCCCCCCCCCCCTGTAACTACACTTTTTTAATGTTTGCAATCTTAATTGAATTTTAACTTTAAGGCATTTTTCCAACTGATTGGACTTTAAGTGTTTTTCTTTATTATTATTCCCTCTTTTTATCAAGAAATAAGCTTTCCTCGTCTTTTTCTGTTCTCCAAAAAGTGTTTGTTTAATGGTTTCAAATTTAAAGCATTGACTTGACATTTTCAGCACTTCTTTCCCTCGTGTTCAAAAACCCCTCATTCTCCTCTCACCTCCACAATAACAAGGGTGACTCATCACCGTGAGGCAAAGTGCTCGCTACCAGCAGGGTGTGTAAATTCCACACCTGTCCCATCATCCTCCTCTCTGTCTCCTCCTCCTCCTCCTCCTCCTGCTCTTATGTGCCTTCTCTATTTTCACTCATGCTCCCTTCCTCATTTACGCGCACACACCTCACAACGAGCAGCTTGAGGAGCAGAAAGCAGCGCTGTCCTGCTGAGAACGTGCAACAGCGAGCAGACGTAGCTGCAGGAAGTGATCCGAGGTTTGGAGATCGGGCCTCTCTCTGTCTCATCCAGGTAAGCTGAGATGCACGGATACTTGTGTTTAATCACTCGAGGTTGTTCATTTTTTAATCTTTAGTTGAGTAAATATTAATGCAACAATATTCTAATCAAATCTTCTGTAAATGTGTCAAATTACAACTCTTGACTGTGCAGATCTGCGTGGCTTCTTATAATTCCTTGAACCTGAACAGAACAAAGTTTGAGGAGGCTGAACAGCATCACGTGAGAAGCTTTGTTGGCCTTCTATTTTAGGTCCAAGATGGATCATTACACTTCTTTTCTTTTTTTTTTCGACAGGAGAAGGAGGAGGAGAGGGTGGTACATGACAAAAGCTGCAGCTGCCTTTTCTTCTTTTTCAATTTAAGCAAGGGTGAAAAATGACATAATGGCGCTCATGCTCAGGTAACCTCTCTTGAACACTGATACCCTTGAAACTAATCCAACTATACAATCTAATTTTAAAGATGAGAGCGAGAAATCCAGTTTAAATCAGTGTAAAAGCAGTTTGGGCTGAATTTGACTTGTAATTTTACTTATTTATGCTTCTATTTATTCCCTTTTCAGTTCATAACAATACATAGAGTCACTGATTGCTATTTTGACGACACAAATTAAACTTAAAACTGTGGTTTTCTCTGTGCAAGTTTAGATCAAAGCAGCTCAAACATGTGAGTAGCTTGTTTTTCTACTAATCTGTGAAGTCATGACACCGACGTTTGAGCCAACTAACAGCTTATTCTGAAAACTGAGCTCGGGTCCTCGGGGCTCAGACAAACTATATGAGCACAAACAACAAAGGCCGAGCCTCCGCTCAGACGAGAAACAGGAGTAAAACATCCAGAACGTGAAAGGAGAAAGCTGACACCTGTGTCTGAGGTCTATAATTACACATTCTTCACTTTAAACGTTTACGTGGACTCAACAGGCTTTCGAGGATTGCACTGCAGAAAAACTGACTTTCAATGAGATCGCCTGCTGCTGAAGGTGAAACAACTGGACAGATTTTAATGAAACTGTCTGGAAAATAATCATCAGATCTACCTTTTCAAGTCCAATTCAAGATGGCTGCCACAGCTAATCAACCTTTAATACAATCAGATCTGTAGTTTAGTTGATTTAGAGATGTTGAGCTAAAAATTGTTCCTGTCAGAAAAATAACTTATGAACCATAAAATAAATTCAGCTGCAATTATTTGAAGTATTTTTTTTACAACTCATTAACTTTCATCCCCCCAGATCAGAATGGTTCGATTAGCCATCTTGAACTTTAGCCAACACCAAAGCTCTGTTACAGCCCTGTTAGTTTTACAGACGGAGAGGTAAAGCTTGTTGTGGTGGCAGCTGAGAGTCATCTTCAACACGTATTTTGAGGGCTAACAGATCACGCAAACATTGCACGAGATCGTGCATAACTTGAAACGTTAAAATCCTGCTGGCCTTTCCATCAAAAGATGATTTTAGTTTAAAAAAAACTAAGAGTGAAAGGTGATGGGTTATTTGCTAGCGCTTTAATTTGATTTTAAGTTGTTTTTCTGATGATCTTTAGACATTAAAAGTTAATCAGGGTGAGCAGTAAATTAGCTTCAGGATGTTATTGACACTGTTAAATTCCCCACTGCTTTTATCTGTTACAGTTAACTGATGATTATTGTTATATAATAGCAGCTAATTTATGAAGCCATTGTGCTCTCACTATAACAATTATATAATCATACACGTTACGATCTGCTAGATTTTTTGGGGGTAGATAATTGCTAGTGATTTAGTGGTTTAACCCTGGGGCTTCACTGGAGTCTGTGCACATTCTTGTGCTGTAGAATAGGCTCACCGTACTTCTCCATCAGGTATGAAACAGCCAAATATTGTATGTGAATTCACTCATGTGGCGACCCCTGCAGAATGTAGCAGCTGAAAGGATGACAACAAATAAACAAGAATACAGAGGCAGGAAAATACATGATTACCTGCCTTTCATAGCAAAAAAATAGCAAAAACTGGCCTCCTTAATCAGCCAACCCATTAATTGTTTTATTTTTTTTTCTATTCATTTGGATGGAAGATCTTGGTACTTTTGAGTTGTTAAATAATTTATAAACTAGTTAATATCTATTTTTCTCTTTATGAATACAAGAGCCTTTTGCTTTGCCGTTGCCTTTTTTTTTAAGTTTATACATACAATCCAATTTTCCCTCAATAAAAAAAGGGATTTTCTGTTTAATTTGCAGATTCTTGTGGTTTTCTTTTTAGATAAAGGACTGAATACACACTCTCACACTGTTTTTATATATTTAAAACTGTTAAGATGATGTAGTTCACGTTTCAAACTCAAGGCCCACGGGCCAAATTTGGCCCTTCTAAGCATTTTATCTGGTCCCAAAGGTAATACTTTAAATGTGAAATTGTTTTTTCCATTTCTCTTTCTGTCACTTGATTTAGAGCATTCTTCTCATGACAGCTGGCCAAACTTTTAAGCTTTTAAGAAAATTAAGTTTGAATTTTTTAAGTAATCTTAGATTTTAGTGTGGAAGCAGCAACAGAGAATCAACTTTAAATGGATTTTTCTGTATTCTCTTCTTGTTTTAAAGTCAAATAATTGGATTTTTAGTAAGGAATTTCTTATTTTTTTACCTGACTTGCTGGATTGTGATGAAATGTATCTCTAAGATATAATAAATGAAGAAGTTGTTAGTAGAAAGTAAGACATGAAATGAATGCTAATGATGTTTCCCCCTATTTGTTAGGTTAGGTATGTTCTAAATGCCACTTGTATTTTCATAAGAATAATTTGTTATGCAACATTTTCAGTAAATATTGACAGTTTGGCCCTTGGCTTGGACCAAATTTTGAATTTTGGCCCCTTCATGTAACAGAATTTGACACCCCTGATGTAATTCCTTGGCCAGCTTCTCCCTATATGTCATATTAGTGGCCAGTGTAATTTATTTAACTAATACTTTTCTGTTTTTATCAGTGTTTCTCAGCATAAAACCTGGAGACTTTATCATTTTTACAAGACATAGAGTGATTTCCTCATCAACTTGAACCCTAATTTCCATAATGAAATGTTTTTGATTCTCACAAAACAAGACAAAACGCTTTCAGATTGACTTTTCTTAAGATGCAGGACTTAGCTCATTGGTGAGCATTGATCCAAACAGGAATTGTTCACAGTGGCTAAGTTCAGTGTCTGACATGGAAGAATGAGCTCCTGCATACCTGAAGGTCCTGTCTGCCCATAAAAAAGGAATTAAATAAAAAAAGGAGAGCTGAAGCAGAGGGACTCGGTTTAAAAAGGCACCTGTATTGTAAAGCCAAGTGGAATGCTGTAAAAGTCTTCTGCATGTCCAGACAAACGTTAAACTTGTCAACTTCTTTTGATTTATCATGAAGCGGGGGGAGGATGAAGGAAAAAGTTAATGATGGATACCGAAAGGTCACGTCGGGATGATTTGTGAGCTTCAGTTTTCATCTTATTTCCACGGCAACACGCACATCAGATCACCTCTTGAATGAGCCAAAAAAGTTGGAAGACAGAGATGATGCAAGTCATTAAAATGTCAATTTCTCTTTTCGAATCCAGTCATTCTTTGCCTTGCAGAGTTGAAAATAGAAGCTCAATTATCCCGAGGTCGGTGAGGAGTTTTCTCAGGTTGTGTACTCATGTGCCTACTGAACTGGATTCAGTGTGTCTTTGCAGAACTGGCTCAGTCCAGCAGGAACAAGTGTGACACCCAATAAAGCATCGCCAGCACGGAGGAGAAGCCCGTCATCGTTTTCTTTATGAAACTGAAACATTTCTTTATCAGTCAGGTGTCTGGTCAGGAGTGATGAAATGAGGGAATGATGTGTGGCCTAATTTGTCCTCCGTGTGTGGGTGAATCTGCAGCAGCGGCTGATTTGTGCTGAGCAACACTTTGCGTTGCCTCCCTTCATTCGTCACGCCATAATAAGCTGTCAGTGTGTCTGCGAGCATCTTGGCTAAATTGGACTGCAACAGCTCGATGCCTCTGCAGTCATTATATACCTGAATGGGCCTGCTAACTGCATTAGCATAAGCAGGAGTGATCATCAGAAGACATGCTATTGATTTAAGCTAACCTGCGAGAACAATTACCTCTCTCACCTTGGGCCAACTTTCTGTGGAGTCGTTACGAAAGACTGCGGAGGTTTGCAAAAAACAGTTTGACTTGTTTAAAATAAAACTTGTTTTTTAACCTTTTCACTTGTATTTAGTTGAAACATGTTGGATTTTACTGTGTGATAAAAGATTAATAAAACGTTTAAGTAATGGTTCTTGACGCATCTTGCAGGCAAGTTTCATGTTTTTGTTGTAATAATTTTATCTGCTTCTGTCACCTCAGCTTAATATCTTTTTGATGCCATGCTTCTCTGAGGTTTGTCACTGTAAAGTCTTGACCCATCATTGTGAACTGTACACTGGAATGGTTTTGTCCACCAGGAGGTTGGGACATTGGTACACTTTTTATTTGTAAGGACATACTTGTTGAGCTGTTGCCCTCCTACCTGTGATTTATTCACACAGAGAAGTGTTGATTCTTACTTATTGTGTTCAAATGACCATTTCTTGCCCTCTGCTCCATTTCACCATGCGGAATTAGGAAAATTAGGGCTTTTGTTCAATCAGCTCCGTCTACATGGAACAAGTTGCAAAAACTTATGAACTAACTTCATTGAATACTTTTAAGTCCAGGCTGAGAGCACAAGAGATGATTTCTTTAAAATTGTGACTGTTTTTAAAAATTATTTGTATGGAATTATGTAATTATTATGTAACTTTTGCTGCCTCTTGGCCAGGACTCTTTTGAAAAAGAGGTTTTCGATCTCAATGAGAACTTCCTGGTTAAATAAAAGAAAAATACAAAAAATTGCATATATGAGAGTCATCATGTTGAACCGAGGATTAGGTCTCAAAGTGGTGAATGCTTTAATTTCCCTTTGGGATTAATAAAGTATTTTTGAATTGAATTGAACTGAATTGAATTTAATGCTTTGAATAAAATGTTTTCAACAATTGCATTTTGTCAAAATGTAAATATCATCAATTTATAATGAACTGTTTGAAATATAAGCTTAAGTAATTTTTTGAAGTACTCTTTTGAGTACTAGCAAAAAAAACATGATTTACAGCAACAAAGTCTTCATTTTTTTATATTTTCCCAAATTTTTCTGTCAAAAACATTCCCTGAATATTTTAATCTAGCATAAATTTAAAATAAAAGTGTCTTGCAAAGTTTGTCCTGTCATTGTTTTATTTACTGCCTCATTAATACAAAGTTGTGTTCATCGAGTCACAGTGAACGCTCATGAAAGGTTTGAAGTGGCCTTCAGTTTACTGTAGCGGGGGGGGG
>JARVJO010000431.1:17871786-17893135 GCA_031762555.1 Cynodonichthys magdalenae | reverse complement strand
AAAATTACAGTCTTCTACAAGCTTTGCAAGTGGGAAAACCTGAAAAATCAACAGTGTATCAAATACTTGTTCTCCCCCACTGTATATAAGACTAACTAATTATTATTAAAGCTGGGATAGTATTCATAATGTTAATATATTTAGTAAAGTTCTGGCAGTGATGCTATATTGCTTCAACACATCTGGTTTAAGTTAATGAGTAACACTCTTTTCCTGAACTTGTCAACATGTTAATATAATCAGTTTAAATCAGGTGTTCTAGAGCAGGGAAACAACTATAACACGTTTGTCTTTAAAGCACAATTGTTTTTAAAACACACCAGTTTCATTGCAGTTATTAATATTCTCAGCTCTGTACTGGGACTTTTACTTGTAATTGATTTGGTTGATTTGAATCGATGTGTGTTTTATTCAGACATTCACATTTAAGTCAGCATTTATTATTCCACTATTGCATGCCTACCACAGTAAATTGTAGTAAAAATAACAGTACAAGTAAAAATCTGGTTCTCATTCAGAGGGCCTATCCGAACCTGCTGCATGGTGTTGACAAGGTAAATATGCTCTATTGTCTGCAGGCTGTCAATTATGAGCTAAGCTCTTTAGCAGGTTTTACACCAGCTTCGAGTTATTGATACAGTGTGATCATCTTGACACACAATAGGCACGGTTTCATTTCGGGATGTTTGTTTGGCAACAAGCTCTGTTAAACAACAACTTCTTTTAAGTAATAAGTAATATTTTTAACTTTTCTCTCCTCCAGCGGTTGCTCCCTTTCCTCCCTTAGGACCGAAAGAATCTTTCAAGTAAGACATGGCGTTTCTCATGAATCAAATGTTGAGCAGTAAGTTGAAGAGTTTTTCCGGAGGAGGTGGTGGAGATGACACTAAAACAGCGGCAGGTGGGATGGAAACGGCCGAGTCCAAAGGCATGACCAGGGAGGAGTTTGAAGAGTACCAGAAGCAGCTGGTGGAGGAAAAGTAAGTAGAAAGATGCTCATATTAGAATAGAATAGAATAGAATAGAATAGAATAGAATAGAATAGAATAGAATAGAATAGAATAGAATAGAATAGAATGGCCTTTATTGTTCCACAGTGGGGAAATTCAGGTGCACAGTTTAATATTACAATTTGGAAAAATATTCTCAGTTTTGCATGTGTTTCTAATTGATCTTAATAAATAACAAAATTATTTACATGAATTTGATTTCCAGATTGTCTGAATTTGAATATAACTTCACCATTTTCCTGTTTTTACATGGTTATAATTTATTGTTCCAGCTATATTTTTGTCATTATGTAAATAGATCACTGTTTTCCTGAATACATAACCTGTTAGTAGCTTCTGGTTGTTTTTGCTCTACCATCAGATTACTTTGTGTGGGTGTGTATTAGATGTGAGGCATGTGGGACATCAGCGGATGTGGGCCAGGTTTACAGGGTAGCTTTAGGTATTTTCCTAAGGCTTAAATTAGCCGGAGAAGCAGATTAAGCTTGTGTCTAATAACTCGTCAGGACAGAAGCCACCATTAAACACATCTCCTACCCAGTGCGCTTTAAAACAATAATTATTTAATCATCTTACAATCTCATCTACGGCAGAAGTCTTTGTTATCTTTAATTAGGTGAAAGGCAAATTTTAACGATGTTAACGTCTTATTGTCAGTGAGAAAAGGTGAAGCCAGAGAGGCTTTCCCTTTTTGTTCCTCTCCCAGGTGGTTGTAGGTGTTTCATTTAGCAGGTGTTTTTTTATATATTGTAATGTATAAATTCATCATTGAATTGCAAGACAGCAACAAAATAAGTTTTGGGTTATTTTGTGGATGCATAAACTTTTCCTCTTTTATGATGAGATGAAGGACAAGCTTTAAAGAAAATTAGAAAATAAAAATTGTAATTGTGCAACTTATTCAATATTAACTGTGATGCTATTGAAAATATGCATTCCTTTAAGTAACGTTTCACTTCTTTAAGTTACTGGTTGATTAGATTTGTTTCTAGCAGCCAGTCTGCTGTTAAATCAAGCAAATGAAAAATTAAAGATAAAGTAAAATAGTTTTTTTTTGTAATTCTGTTTTTAAATAAAATTAATTCAAGTTATCAGAACTTCTAAATAAGTTTGAAAAAGTGTGAGTTTACCTTCTTTGATTTATGTAATTGTCAGTGAGAATAAAGCACAAAAGAGTACTTTAGGTAATTCTGATACCGTCAGTTCGTATTGACAGCTCCTCTGCTGGCGGTGAACAAGAGAAGAGCGCAGTCTTGGCCGGGACAGTGAGATTTTGTGCCAAGTTGCAGCTCTAAAAGATGCTAATCTTATTAGAAGAGACCACCCTGAAATAGGCACAGGTCAAATCTGCCAACTTGGAAAGTCCCGTATAAAACTCTGATAATGACATTATTTAGATAAACTGACAGAACTGGGCTAAAGACATGAATGACGTCAACTCAAAGTTCTAGACGGGCAAATCTGGGCAGAGGAGGTCAGTGAGTCACGGTCAAGTTACCTAAGATACGTCCTTTTTGTTCTCTCTGGTTAGTGACACCCCACCACTGCTTACTCAGTTTTATGTTTATATTTCAAATTTAAAGATTTTTTTCTAGAATAAAAAAATATCTAGTACGTATGGCTGCATGTATTTAGAATTTTCCCATCAAACCACCTACAAAACTTACTTTTAGAAAAAAAAAGACCAACATCACTTTAGTTTCATCCAAGTTGTTTGTGACCTCAACACTTTAACTGAACCCTTAACTAAATATGGTGCAGACTTGACCATTCCCTGCAATGAACCACCTGATCTGTTGTATGTTTCCTGCAGCCACAGCGCCCCCTTCAGGTCATATTAAAAATGTTAGGATTGTAAAATGAAAGAAAGGCATAGATGAAAGCAGGAAGTATCAAAGCAGTTGCTAAAATTACCAAGATCATGTTTCAGTAATATAAGTGATTTGAGACTATTCTCTATATCTAAAGATATTGCAGTGTGCTAAAAGCAAGACTACTGTGTTGTCCATCCTGATTCTAAAACAAACATATGTTCACACAAAGTGGACCTCATAGTTTCTGTAATTGAAATTCTTGTCAATGTTCTGCAGGATTCAACGAGACAAGGACTTTGCCGAAAAGAAGGCTGAGAGGGCAAATCTAAGAATCGCACTTAGAGATAAATATCGTCTACCAGATGTAAGAAAACTTTTACTCACCGTCCAAGATTTATTCTTCATTGCACGTTTTAGGTAAAGCAATCATTAATAAAGAATTTTGTTAATTGCATTTTCTGCATAAATGCAGCATGAATGCTGAAATACCTTTCTAAAACTTACAGGGGAATAATTTTTGATAACTAGATTGGTAAAGTTAAAATAGAAAATATGTTAAAACCAGCAAAATAGTAACTACAAGCTAAAATGAGCGAATCTGAAAGCTAGAATTAGCAATAAGTAGCTATGAATAAAAAAAGAAGCAGACAATAACAAAGCTAGTATTTTAAAGAGAAAATATTTAGGAATTCAAGTGATCTTAATGCATTTCTGTCAGAATTACTTTTGTAAGTAAAGTTATATGAATAATAAATAAGATCTGATAAATTAGTGTGTTATTAGTCATTATGTGTGTTAACTTCTTTCAGTTTTTAAAAACACAAAACAGTATAAAAGCTTTGGTCTAATTAGATTATCATCATTGTTCATTCATCTAATTCTGATTGTTGCAAATTTCTGATCTCTGTCCTTTTTTTCGACAGAGTGCTCAAGATTCTGCAATGTCTCAGATGGCTGGCGATGACGTTGACCTGCCTGAGGAGCTGGCAAAAATGGTAGATGAAGATGAAGGGGAAGAAGAGACCAATGATTCTTTCATGAATAAACTTCAAAATGTGGATCTGGATGCTCTGAAAACCAAAGCCCAGAGCACAATGACTGAGTTAAAGCAAACTGCAGAGGAAAAATGTACCGTCATGTGATGCATAAATACACATCATTTTTTAACTTTCTCTTATTATTTGTATCATAGAACCACTTTAAAAAGCTTCTTTACTCCAGAGTTCTTAGTTTTCTAATTTTTTATATATATACTGTACATATATGTTGCATTGTTTTGTTTTTAACATTCTGGAATATATAGAACTTCTTGATTGAATGTGTTAGTTTTAGAGTCCGCGTTTTGCAAAAAAAAAAATCAGATTGAGCTGGTCGTGTGACTTGTCTGCATTTAACCGACCCCTTTCCTTCATGTCCCTGTCCTCCCCCTGTAGCTGACCATCCCCCTTTCCCCCTGTAAGCTGACACAGCGCCTTCAAACATTAGCTGCTTTCGTCCTAATAGGATGTAGAGGACTTATATTGTCATCTGATAAAACTAAGGCGCTTGATAGCTGTGCTGCACCCTCTTAACCAATTTGTACTCAATTAGGATAATGGGGAAACAAGCAAAGAGGGACAGCTTTAATATATTAATGTGATAAAATGATTATCAGTTTCTCTTCTCTATGACTTGGGTGCTATTAGGAGCATGTCATAAGGCTAATATCAGTATAAACCAATAATGAAGGAGGGGGCAAACAATAAAAAACATGAGAAATTTTAATTAGATTTAAGTCAGGATTAGACCTTATCTGTCAAAAGTAAAAACAGCAATTCAGAGTACAGATGTTCAAACACACAAGTGATATTTTGATTTTATTTTATTGTGTGGCTTGTTTATTTGTGGCTCATTTAAAAAATATATTAAAACTGAAATATTACTTGTTCAAGGCCTGTGTTTTCACTGATATTACAGAGCAGGTGAAATACTCTGGTTATGTTTTTGCTAAAACCAACTGAACTTGAAGTCCTTTGATTCTGGTCATTTAAAATCAGAGAAAGGTTTAGAAAATCCATAAACATCAGAGGCCTGACTTTCTTTATAATCACCATATGGCAGCAAGCTCTGTGGCAAATCCTCTGCTGTGTGGGCATCTTTAAGTTCTTTACTTCATTCAAAGACAAAAGTAACGGGCTTTTCAAACTTCCCATTCTTGGAAAGCAGCATTGACAACCGAGAAAATGTTGTCAGCCAAAGCCTGGTTTTCCACAACCAGTTTGTTCAGCGAGAGCAGTGGTAAGTTAGCATTTAAAATACAGCTCAGTCCAGCTGCTCAGAATGTGACTCTGACTCGTGCACGTCATTAGTTCATGTCAGGACACTGAAAGTTTTCATCTGTCATTCAGCAAAACTGTTTGCATCATGCAGAACTCGCATTCAATGCAAACACAACGAAGCATGAAGGTATTTCAAAAGAATTAAACTGCTGTAGAAAAAAAAAGTTCCTAGATAGAAACATTAAATAACTGTCATTTCAAAAGGCTGTGCAAACTATGAACTAATTGCAAAATTTCAATGCATATTGCAATTGAAGGTCGGTGTAACTGTAAGAAATATTTTCCTAGCAAACAAGGTTAACATTTATTGCTAAACGTTTAAGCAAAAAAAAAACTCACGCTATTAGTAGAATATGTGTTCTGAATGACTCTCAGCTACTACCACAGCAAAATTTAGCTTTATTTCTATAGCTTTTGGTGTGTGTTTTGTACAGCTAGTTAGCTTTGTCAGCCATCTTGAATTGGGAACTTTTTTATTATTATTATTATTTCAAGGAAAACCCCTTGAGATGTACCATCTCATATTCGAGGGGATCCATACCAAGTTGTAGAAATATACAATAATTAATTATTGACAGTTTTTTTCAACTGTGTCTTGTTTTTTGTTTATACACTGTATCGATCCCCTGATGGGGAAATTAATTCTCTGCATTTAACCCATCCACATGTGAAGCAGTGGGCTGTCAATTACAGCGCAACTGAGGGGTTAAGGGTCTTGCTCAAGGGCCCAAAGTGGGGCTGGTTTGTCCTGGAGAGGAACCGGCAACCTTCCAATCACAGACTCAGCGTCTCTAACCTCTGCACCACCACTCCCTTATTTACAACAAATTTTGCAGACAAGCAAACAGGGTTGACTCCAAAACAGCAAGGTTCAATCCTGGTCCTTGAGGGACTCCATCCTGCATGTTTTATTGACCGAATTACCTCTTCTAGTACTACGGAAGCCGATTAATCCTACATTCATTCAAATCAGGTGTTGGGGCTGAGAACACTCTAAAACATGCAGGATAGAGGGCCACAAAGACCACGACTCAACACCCTCAACTGGCAAAGTATTAACAAAGATTTTATGGTTATGCACATATTTTGGTTGTGGACAATATTAACCAACGATACACAAATAATTTTCATGGGACAGCCCACATCAAATAAGAATATCTTCATTTGAACCAAATCGACACAATTTATAGTAATAATTTTTCTATGCTGGCTTTTGTCTTTGACGTCCAAAGGGCTCCTAAATATATCTTCAGGTAGGGGGAGTGAGGTCAGAGGAAATCTCCAGTGAAGTCTTTAGGCTCATTAAGGATGGGCTTGATCTCTGCAACACCTACTATAGCAGCAGCTTTGGTTGGTGCCAGCTGGCAACGGAGAAACTTACAGACTGTAGGATAAACCCCCCTCCTCCTGATGTCCCCCACCTAATTTCATCAGGAACTATTAGACAGTTTTTCCAACTTTACTGCTCATGTTTGACCCAACATCGAACCAATTTAAAGTTTCTGAAAGTGGTCTTATTTAACAATTCTTACAATTACTGTAAAAAGTTAGGTTTGTGATTTATTTATGTTTTAAACCAGTTTAATTTAAACTCTTTAACGTCTTGAATACTTTTATAAAAGTAAAAACAAAAAAATTGGGATTTTTTTTTCATAGTTTATTTCCAAAGCAAATATTTACACACCCCTTTAGTGTAAAAGTATTTATAAAGTTGTTACTGTGCAACCATCCATTTTTAGTCCATCTCTGTGCCTTTTCTTCATGACATTGTCTATAATGAAGGGATTAACAAAAACTCTCAATACAACCTATTATCTTTCAGACAATGGATTTTTTGAAAGAAAGTTTTGTTGAAGCGTCATTAGCAAAGGCCTCCCTCTGTGGTCTGAAAGCAGGACACATTTGGAGCAATTACTTGACCAGAAAACAACTGTCAGTCATTCTTAAGGGGGAAGGATTCCAATTATTAAACCTCTTAAACCCTTTGGTTTTACTACCAGCCCCCCCACCCCAGCAGCTCTGGTGTCTCGTGTGGTTAAGGAGAGTTTTGTCACAAGAGAAAGACGTTCCAAGTTGTTGCTGCACAGATCTCCAGCATTAGGTCCTTTTGCTCACTTGTTTGTAGGGGATTTCAAGGACTTAACTGGGAGTTACAAGTGCCTGCAGTAGACATTGTTAGTATCATTTGTCTACTTATGGACTACAAAGACACAGTGTGAAGCATAGCCTGCACCAGGAAACCTAACAAAGGTAAGATTATTTTCTGTTCTTTATTATGTAAAATCAGGAAATAACATTAAAATGATGAAAGTCAAATACTTCACTTGTCTCAAATGGTTTTTAAATGTGCAATTTTAAGCTAAATCTGAAGCACACTTGGGTAAAAGTTATAAACTTGGAGAAACACTCATTTAAAATGATATCTTTTTTGTTAAAAAAAAGGCCTGAAAATAGGAAAGAGTAGTTGATCATTCATATTACTTGAAATGGCATCCATGAAAGGATTTCACCACTTGTCATCAAAATAAATGTTTGATAATGATTGTTAAAATATGTTGTCTCTTAACATGATGCAGCCCTTAAAACATTTTAAAAAGCCACTAGAGTTTAACTGTTTTCTCATTTTTTGCAGACAAGGATGCAAGTTTGGTCTTCTTATGTGGAAACAATTCATTGAAGTTCACTGAAGTGATCCTTGGGAAACACAGATCTGACATCTTTGAATAATAGTACAACTGCTGTGTAACAGGTGGTAGCCATTTTTATTTTCCTGACAAGAATCAGAGAAAGTGTTTCCAAGGGCTCGGATGCATTTGTCAATGGATACCCTTGGAATAGTGGACGATACCGGACATGGGATAGTAGACAACTATGACATGGCTAAAGGTCCCGGGTCGAGCAGTGGAGGCAGGGTCCATAGCATCGATGTCATTCTGGGATTCACTAAAGACCAGGAATCTTTGCTCCATTCAGTAGAAAGTAGCATCAGCCCAAAAGACAACGGAGCAAATCTCCAGGATCCTGAAAAGCAGGTCTCCTCAGACCCCTATGGGCACCTTTCAGAACTTGGTGACAGCTCCCAGCATCCTTCCTACCATGGTAAGTCCTTTCAGAAACAACATGTGTGAGTGGTTTAAACTGTTTCTGTGTTCAGTAGATTACACTTTTTTGTTCCGATGTCCATGAAGAAGGAAAGTTCAATGTGAACTTTGAGTAACGTGTCGACTCAGTGCAGCATAAGCAGATGCAGAAAGTAGGACTGGATGAAGATGAATCAATGTTTTATTTAATTAACTTTACATCAGAAAAAAATCACTTCCTACAATATTTGAACTTTTGTTTTCCAATAAAAAAAAATCAAAGCCACAAGTCCACAAAATAAAAGGATGCTTAAAGAAGATAAGTGCCAAAATTAATATTGTTTATGAAACCTAATTTATCTTTCATTTAGTCCTGTGTGCAGTTACTTATATGATACATTTATAGTATTGTGACAGTTGTTGATGTAAAGAACTAAAAACAGGATTAGTTGTTTTTCCAGCTGTATAATACAACTTTTATTTGTGATAATGTTGAAAAATTAACTTGCAGAATAAATATTTTATATACAATATCTATCCATATTACAATGTTTGCTAAAATAATTTAGGAACATAAAATATGTCTTCTGGCATTTTTTACATTACCTTACACAGTTTGCAAAACTTCAACTAAACAGGGCAGTTCTGTGCAGTTTCTGGTGCCTACATAGAATATTTAAATGTATTTGCAGCTCATATTGTCCTCAAAAAGGAGCCTCTGCCTTCATCTGAAAAATACAATTATTGACTGAAGTTGATGTCGACACAGTTAGGATGAGACGCTGTCATTAAGATCAAGATTAAAAAAAACAACCTGCTCAAAACTGCTAACCCTAACCCCTAACCGTATAATAAGTTTTTGTGTGTCTTTCAAGTGGTTCATTATTTTAAAACAGTCTGGACTGTTTACTTGTTTTTTGCAGAGGTCAACCAAAAATGTATTTTAGATCAGCAGAAGCAGGAAACTGAAGGTTTAGCAGGCACCACCTGTTACTGTAGGAATACTGCTAGAATATGTCTCAGTAAAAGAAGTGATCGTCAGCTTGATTATCAAATTCTTTGAGTTTACAAACAAATGCAGGTACAAAAATAGCAACTTAAGATTGTCAGCCTTAAACTTAATTGACAAAAAATTGTCAATTAAGGTTTTACAAACAGAGAGGTAAAATAAAATGAACACATTAGAATGTTTATTTTTTATAAATAACATTTTATGTATTTTTTATTTTCATCTGAAAACATGTTTTTGCTGAAAACATTTTTACAAGTGCATTTTTGTAATAAAATTGGAAAATGAACAACATATAATGCATTAAATGCTCATTGATAATGTATTTATAAATATTCATGCAACTGCTTCTGGAAAAAGATCCATTTTTTTCATAAATGCAACAGAAAAGGATGTTGCTGAAGTGTGAGTGGAACTAGTTATTTTTGATTATTAGTTCATGTAATTTAACTCCATTAAGCTTTTATTTGTTTATTATTCTTATCATTTTAGGTCAGTAACAAAAATATATCTCATGGCACCTTACAGGAAAGAAATAAAGTTAAAGTTCAATCAAAATAAATCAATGCTATTAAAAAACAAAACAATCATTTCTGTCAAAAACAATTTATTTTCACAAATAAAAAGCTTTAAATTCTTTATTTTCAATGACAACATGATATAAACTGAGCTTCACGGAGTAACCGTTATTCAGGATTATCACTAAAGAAGCGAAGCTCCAAAACACAAAATTTTGCTAATTCATTCTGTGCTTTGTTTCAGAATCCGACCTTTTCTCCAGTGACAAGTGTGATGGTGAAATGGGCGATCTGCACAAAGAGTTGGATGCTGCTGATGGGTCTCCTGAGCCCACTAAAGAGGAAGAGCACACTAAAAAGAAACACAGGAGAAATCGGACCACCTTCACCACTTATCAGCTGCACGAGCTGGAGCGAGCCTTTGAGAAATCCCACTACCCGGACGTCTACAGTCGTGAAGAGCTGGCAATGAAGGTCAACCTGCCTGAGGTTCGAGTTCAGGTAATGAGCAAGCTGAGGCACCAAAAAGTTTTTCCAAAGAGGTGAACAGATAAAGTTTAACCAGTTAGTGACCCAGCAAAACCAAAAGCCATTGTTTCATTAGACTGTTTGAACAGTGCCCTGTGAAAAGGGAATCACCTCCTAGTACAAGCCTACTTGTTCATTTTTGTATGTGTTGAAGAAGACTTTCAGCTGCTGGGCCAATTTTGAGCTTATTGTCAGTAAAATTGACTGAAATGTTGGCATTTTAAATGTTGATTAGCAGTGGAGGCCATCTTTAAATGGGTTGATTCCAAAAGTTAGTCAGTTCTAAAATGTTTATCTTTGATTTTGTTTTTTTCCATGTTCTATGACAGTTTAATACACCCAGAAATTGTTTTATGGGTTTGACACACGGGGAGGAACAAACGACAGCGATTACCCAGGGTGAAAGCCGACACATGAGACGCGATAGTGACGGCACTCTCGGGTCGCTTGTTTTCACGAAATTTGATTGGTTTTCCTACTGATTCTTAGGTTCAGTTGGAGGTAGCGGTGGAATTGCAAAGTGGGAAATATTTATCGTTGTATTTTTTTGATGAGACGATACTACCTCCAAATCAGCTTCATTCAGAATTCAGACAACAAATTCCACAATATCATCAACCATTCTTGGATATGGTGTAGAGTAGCTGAATAGATTTTTGGTTGAATCAAATCAAGTCACTGATGCCGTGAAATAACCCCGAAACCTGACATTTTCACCACCAATAGAATGAATTTTTGTCCTGAAAAGTAAACTGTAGTCTCTGCTGACATATTTTACTGTGGATAAATCTGTGTTTCACCACAGGTCTGGTCTTTGGTTCAATATTCACAGGAAGATTCTGTTTTTTCTGGTTTTTGTGCTATACAAGTTATTAATATCAGATAAATGTACATCTGCAAGCATCAGCTGCAGTCTTTGTGAAATTATTGTGGAGGAATTTTTCACAAAGCTTGATTTTAAGTTTAATTTATTTAACGTTATAAATACAAAAAATACAACCTTATGAAGTCAACAATCAATAATTCATAGCATTCATGCTCTGCCCAGGTGTGGTTCCAAAATCGAAGGGCCAAGTGGAGACGCCAAGAAAAAATGGACACCAGCACCATGAAGCTGCACGACTCCCCCATGCTGTCATTTAATCGCCCCCCAATGCCTCCTAAAGTGGGGCCTGTAGTCAACCCCATGCCACTAGATCCCTGGCTAAGCTCGCCCATTTCAAGTGCCACGCCCATGCACAGCATCCCAGGCTTCATGGGCTCGCCGCAGGCCCTGCAGCCTACTTATT
The DNA here is from genome assembly GCA_031762555.1 of Cynodonichthys magdalenae. NCBI lineage: Eukaryota > Metazoa > Chordata > Actinopteri > Cyprinodontiformes > Rivulidae > Cynodonichthys > Cynodonichthys magdalenae. The sequence continues at coordinate 17,881,569 of JARVJO010000431.1, read as the reverse complement.
CAAGCCATAGCTTCCTTAATAGCGCACCTGGAATGGTCCAAAGTATGCAGCCCATGGGCCCACCTCCCTATCAGTGCACACCCAGCTTCAACGATAAATATCCCATGGAGGACGACCGGAGCTCCAGCATCGCAGCACTCAGGATGAAGGCTAAAGAACACATTCAGTCCATGGATAAAACATGGCAGCACATGTGAAGTCGTAGATTAATATGACTGGATTTACTAAAGTGAAAGTTTACAATCTATTTGTTTTGTTTCATGTCAGACAGAAGGGGACTAAAGATACCAAAGATGTAATAAAGGACTGTGCAACGCTCATTTTGATAAACTGTTTTTAGCCTCAAGAAACTTGATATTATGTATAGAGCTCTTTTTTTATTATTGTTTTTTTAGCTCCTAATGTTTAGTGACACACTCCTAATGTTTAGGTTCAAGTAAACAAAGTGAAAAATTTGTATTTTGCATTGAATTTAGATTTCATCATAACCTGGTAAACACAAAATAGAAGGTGTATGTAGAGCCATCTCATCAGCTGTAGCCATCTTTTTGTGACTGACTAATATCTCATTGACAAACTGACAAAATTATAAGTTAACTGTCTTAACATTGTGTTTTTTCTTTTCTTTTTTTTTTTTTTTGACTGTTTTTGGTGGTAAGATGTCTGTTTCAAACACTTTATACAGCTGACTGTGATGATGTTTTCCTGGCCAATAAATTGTGGTTTTGAAGGTTTTATATCTAGTTGTAAAAATCCATTTTGTTTTATTGTACCCAAGATATATCAAATAAGCTTTTTTTTTTAGTGTTTTGTAATTTAAGATAGCAGAAACCACTTGTCCACTCAGATTTCACCTTGATATTGGTTCAAATGGAGTCATTTGTATTTAAATAATTAAAATGGCCTGAAGAGCACTGAGTTCTGATAAGGGAGGTTAACGGAAGTCACAGAGCGTAATCTGATTTAGAAGCTAATTTAAACAGACAAGCATGCATCTTAACACCTAATTACTGCTTTTAAAGCGATTAACCCTAGATTCTCAGCCACAGACAGAATGGCCTCAGATAGCCCTGAAAAATGTTTCACAAGTTCTGGTTAAGTTGTATTACTTTTAGTTGGTCAGGGATGATCCTCACTGCATTGAAGAGCTTTTTATGGCTTCTCCAGAGTGATAAAATAAATGTATGTAGCTTCATGTTTGTTTGGTAAAATGCTATGCAGAAACATATGGCCTTAATTTGCTAATGTGTGTGAATGGAAGTTATCTCCACAGAAGATCCTTTACACTTCACTTTGATCCGACCATTCATGCAGCCCAGGAACTCAAAATCACTGCTTGATAGAGTTTTTAACCAGAAGATACAATAAACATAAAATAAATTTAAAAAATGACAAAATTTTAAAGAGACTGACTAGATGCAGGATTTCTGTGCCGAGGTTCTTTATATTCTTCAAACAACAGTTACTAGATGTATGTAACTCTGTTTTCTTTGATGAACAGCAGGTGTTTTTACTTTATAAAAGACAAAATGTCAAAGGAGGGAATATAAACACTAACCTTTCTGAGTATAGACACAAAGTTTCCAAAACTAGATGTGTCTTTGTTTCTATGAAGGCCTTTTGCCTCTGATTCAAAGAGCTTTTTTGTCATTCAAAAGAAAAGTGTGGTATTTTGGGCTGTTATCGTATTTCTGCAATGTATCCTAATATTAGAGTTACTTTCTAAAGAGCTGCAGTTAGTTAATAAATTCAGTCAGCTTTAATATGAATCTTTTTTTGTGATTTTAAAGTGCAACTTGTTTCAAAACTATCAAAAATAAACTTAGAGTGCGAATGTGGAGGCACTTTGATTTCCAACCATGTTCTCTGTCCACACATCAATTAGTGAGCCACTAAAGTGACTTTGTGCTGTTAATGAGCACGGGTTGACAATAGGCCCATGTAAGCTACGACAGAGAGAAGGCCTGTTGTGTTCTCGCAGACCTGTGGAGCCTTGCCAGGCTGTTAGGCAGATGAAGCTCCACTCCATCAGGCCCAACAAGGGGTGTCAGGGGGCCCAGCCTGCCAGGCTGCAGCAGACACAAGGCTTTCTAGCAGCCTGACTGTTTTAACTTCACCTCTTTTTTTTACCCAGAAGATTGTAGGCCTTTATTTTGAAGCACTAGTACACAATCCCTTATTGATAAAAAATTACCATCTTTAAACTTTGAAAATAAAATATTTTGGGGAAATGTTGATGGTAAATTGATAAAGGAGTGTTGGACCAACATATTATAATGAAGCAACGTGCACATTTTCGCAACATGAGATCAAAACACAATAAAAAGTTGGGAATATAGAGTTAAAAATAGATTTATGTAAGAAAATACAGCCTTTTGAAAAAAATTAAATTTCATTGTTTTGACTTGGTAAATTGGTTAAAATTAATATAATATTAAAACTATTTGACTGTTTAGCCAAACCACATCTAATTTCACTTTTGTCAGAAAGACTCTAAGTAGCAACACCCAGAATATGCTCATGACATACTCAAAACTAGTAATTAATTACACGCATTATGATGTTATCTTGCTTGACCAAGCATGACCTTCACTGAGGCCCGGGCTCTAGTTAACAGGCTGACTAGCGGGACGTGGTCCACGGTGGAAATAATAAGGGAAAAGAGCGGAAATAATTGGGTTTGATTAAGAACACTTTTCAAAGGGACACTATTTTCCCCTCCTGACATAATTGCAGATCACTCTGAGGGTGGGAGGACTTGATGGCTGGCGCCAGTTGCTTGTCTTCTCGCCAGTGTTCACTTTGAGAAAAAAAAAGAAGCGTCACTCAAACAGAACTTTCTCTCTGGGTTTACACACATGTGCATTGTGTACCTGCATGCACCAGTGATGGCTTTGTTTGACACTTGTTCTAAATTTTATAGTTGATTTTAAACAATTACAATCTATGTCTTTGTTTTCCATAACCTTTCAGAAAACACTTTGCTTCCTTTTTTTTCTTTCTGTAGGAACAAAACATTACATTAAACTTAGAAATATACTTTTTGCAGTACCTAATGGGGTAATCAATAAAAATTGGTCAGGGGCCACATTTTTCTGAGCAGAGGTTCTGGGAGTTAGTAATACTAATAACAAAAATAACAACAGCTGTCAAGTCTGATAAAAAGATTAGTGTTTTAAGGGAAAAAGCAATTTCTCCCATTAATCAAACACAATTCAGCATTGCAGTTAATTAGCATTTCTGTTTCATAGATTTTTCTTTTGTTTGTTTTGCCAGTTTCACTTATTTACACCCATCTTTTAGGTTGTCATCCACAAATTTACTACACTTTTATTTTATGTTCATGAAAATTTCACTGTGCAGGAAAGACTCTTCTGAGAACATAAAAAACAAAGCTTAGAAATTAGTACTGATTTTTTGGTAGGTAATTCTCAGCCCACAGCTCACTGCTTGTTCATTTATGCCTTGAGATAATCTATAACAAGGACAACTACAAATTATTTAGATCAAAATTTATTAGTTAATGTTCATACATTTATTTGATTGGAAATTTCACATGAAGCAGCTCAGCATCAAAATTTTATCTTATCAACAAAAGTTTATGGAAGACATTGAGGGATTGGGATCCTTCCTCTGGAAAGTCATGATTGAGATTTTTTTTTTTCCCCGTCCACGGCTGCCACTTTGTGGCAACAAATAGTATTATCATTAAAACTTCAGAAAAAAAACAGGTTTTCATATACACCATTTTTATTAAGAAATATATTTATTTGAAACCAAATTGTTTAATCCAAATTAAGACAAATGTGTTATTAAATAAACATTTAGCCTATGTTTTTAGATGGAAAGTTGGAAAGATGGAAAGTTTATGTCTCTCTTTGTAAAACCATCAAATAGTTTAGAGAAAACAACCTTGTTCAAGAAATATGAAAATAAAATACAGGTCACTTTGATCATTTAAAAAACGGGTAGCTTCAAGTTTTGTGTCCCTAAAGGAATGAAAAAATGAATGGAGGTGTATAATTTATTTTACAGTGTGACTTTGCAGTCCTCTGATCAAATATTAAAGTATCTCAGTCTTTGTTTACATTGTTAAATAAGATCTATACCATACTATAGAGAATGGGAATATACGTCACGACGCATTGAATGCAAAACTTACGTGTGAACTCTCGCGATATCTCGTAGAATCGCGCATGACGTTTTTTTTCAAGGTTTGTCAAAAACTAAATCATTCCTCAACCTAAGATTATTTTAGTCAAAAACCTTGGTATGAAAAACGCAGAGTGATATGCATTATTTCAAGGAAAGTTAGGCCATTTTTAATAATTGATATGGTTTATAATTTGACATCAAGCTAACTTTCAGTTTTAAAAGCTTTGTCAGTGGTCTTCCATTATAGCCCGCATGATCATGTTTTTGTCCCAGATGTTACGTTAAATGTTATTAAACCAGCATCTTTTATTTAACTATTATGTATTTTACTTGTGAGCTTGCTAATTAAAATACATTTGGAAGTATTTTCTGAGCGAATTTCCCCAGTTCTATTTGAGTGATATTAGCACCCTCTACTGGACGAATTGAATAACTGCAACGTAACCAGAAAACTATACACTGATCTGAGATCAGGCCGAGGACGACACGTTTGTTTCGTGGTCCACTCTGATTGGTCCAGGCACACCATCTTGTTGACCAATGACAGGCAGACATCTGTTCGCCGGAGCCACTCTAAAATATTACGGTGTCTTCCTTCTCCTCGGCGCATTTGATTTCTGGCTAAACAGCGGGTAACTGTAAGCTGCGGAAACCATAGCTAAAAATGAAGAAAATGCAGTTTTTATGTTTAGCTGTGGTGGTATTAACAGCGTACTGCGTAAATGCAAAGATTTTTTTTCGGGAGGAGTTTCTTGACGGTGGTAAGTCTGATAATGGTCGTGCGAAATGGGCCATCGTTCAGATGTGCTAGCTTACTTTTTATTTAATTATATATTTTGGGGAAAAAATGCTTGTATTTTTAAATTAGTCCCTTAAACTGTTTTTAATTGACTAGTTTTAGTTAGACGACAAAGTTAGCAAGCAAACATTTCTCTTAAATAATATAGTGACTCAGGCTGCAAAGCTAAAACTAATTTCTAGTCTTTAAAGTTGCATTTAGTGGGTTTTATCATACAGTGATCAAGTTTACTCTTGTAAAAAAAAATTTAAAGTGTCCCAAATGTTGATCAGCATATTTACTGGTTGGATTTTGTATTTCAGATGAATGGAGAAGTCGTTGGGTGAATTCAAAGCACAAGTCAGATTATGGAGAGTGGAAATTGACTGCTGGAAACTTCTATGGAGATGCTGAGAAAGACAAAGGTAAACTTAACATAATACTTGTCTGTTGATATATTTCAGGTGTAAAATATGAATCTATTTTAATAATGCAAATGACATTTGATTCCGTGTTCAACCTTGGAATAAAGTGAAACAGAAACTCTACATTTACATCCTTATTCTGTAACTATTTGTTGAGCTGATCACAAAACAAGTCACCACCCTCAAATCTTAGCTTTAGAAATCCCTTGGAACAATCCAAAATGGATCGTATGTCACTTTACCACTGTTGGTCCAAGATAATCTGTTTTGTGTTTTCTTTACTCCTTTTTTTGTTTGTTTGTTTTTTCTCCAGGTCTGCAGACAAGTCAAGATGCTCGCTTCTACGCCACCTCTGCCCGCTTTGAGCCATTCAGCAATGAGGGGAAGTCTCTGGTCATCCAGTTTACAGTCAAGCATGAACAGAAGATCGACTGCGGCGGCGGCTACGTGAAGGTCTTCCCTGGCGACTTGGATCAGACTGCCATGCATGGAGATTCTACATACTACATCATGTTTGGTAAAATAAATAAAAATAAACCGTTAACTATTGGTTAATGTGTAAAATTGTATTTATAACAGAATAACTTTCATTTAGGCCCTGACATCTGTGGCTACAGCACCAAGAAAGTCCATGTCATCTTTAACTATAAGGGCAAGAATCACCTAATCAAGAAAGAAGTTAAATGCAAGGTAATTCAAACATTTTCTATTGTGACATCAATATGTATTGCGCAAGAAGTGAAAGTCTAACCATTTGTTGTATTCCTCCCAGGATGATGAACTGACCCACCTGTACACGCTGATCCTGAATCCAGATCAGACCTATGAGGTGAAGATTGACAATGAGAAGGTTGAATCTGGCAGTCTGGAGGAGGATTGGGACTTCCTGCCTCCTAAGAAAGTTAAAGATCCTGAAGCCAAGAAGCCAGAGGACTGGGATGACCGCCCTAAGATTGATGATGCTGATGACAAGAAGCCTGAGGTGAATAAGCTTAGTGATATAATTCTGCTGTTGAATCAAAGTGACCTCACAGCTGACTTTGAATATAATGTTTTTTTTAAGGATTGGGACAAACCTGAAAACATTCCAGATCCTGATGCCAAAAAACCTGAAGATTGGGATGAAGATATGGATGGAGAATGGGAGCCACCTATGATCCCCAACCCAGAATACAAAGTAAGCTATGGAACATATTGAGCTCCTGTTTCAGATTTCAGTGTTTGCCTGCTGATACCGTTTTTTATTTTAGCTTAATGAATATTTTCTGCATCACAGGGAGAATGGAAACCCAAGCAGATCGACAACCCCAACTATAAAGGAGCCTGGGTGCATCCTGAAATTGACAATCCTGAGTACTCCCCTGATTCTAATATCTACAAGTTTGACAAGATCGGTGTGATCGGTCTCGATCTTTGGCAGGTTAGAGGAGGAGGAGGATCACCTGTGGGTCGATATTTGATTTGCAGAGGTCAAGCAGCTGTGTAACCTTTGAAACCTGTTTTCCAGGTGAAGTCTGGCACAATCTTTGACAACTTCCTGATCACGGATGACGTGAAGGAAGCGGAGGAAGTTGGAAAGGAGACATGGGGCGTAACAAAGGTATGCTACTGCTTTTTTTTTTTTTTTCTTCCCACAGAACTGGTCAGAAACAGGCAGGGCAGGTCTTCCTGCTGTGTATTTACTTAAAAAGACCACACAGATCCAACTTCTAAATGAAATAAATCTAAACTGTATAGCAGGGAAGAGGAAGATGAAACTAAGTATTAGACTAATATTAAAGGGAAGGTCTATACATGGGTATAAGTTCATTTATTATTGCACAGATCTGTTTTTATGTGGTTATAGAGTCTAAATTCAATACTATTTTTAGCTTATTCAGTGTTTTAAAACAAAAAGATTAAATATTTTAAACTCGGTTACTCAGTGAACTAGATGAGCGTCTATAAATTGTGGCGTTTTGGTGGAATCGGGCCTTATTTGCCGTTTAAGCAAAATAAAAGTTTTAAAACTTTTGATATTTTCCAAAGTTGGTGTTTGAGTGTCTTTTAACTTCCTCCACAGGAACCAGAGAAGAAAATGAAAGAAGAGCAGGATGACAAAAAGCGAAAAGAAGATGAAGAAAAGGCAAAAGAACAAGCAACTGAGGCAGAAGAAGAAGAAGAAGAAGATGATGATGATGAGGATGAAGATGAGAAGGAAGAAGAGGAAGACACAAAGGATGAGCCAGAGGAAACGCTTTCAGAAAATGATGATTCGGTACCTAAAGATGAGCTTTGAGAAAATGTAGCTAAAAGAGAAAAGCGTTTTAATGTCCCTTCCACAGAGACTGTCCTGTAAATCTCAGGGACATTGACTGCTGTGCATCTTTTCCCAGAGATACAGACAAAACCCGGCTTTGAGTTCTGAAGTAAAAAATTGGGTTGAGTGGGGTGTTTAATGGACTTGGTGTCTTTTTTTTTTTTTTTTCTTCAGTTTTTGTCATCTTACCCTTAAGTAGGTTCTGTGGGTCATCTTTCATTCTGTGTTTTGACCAACGTCCATTCTTTTTTGCAGTGACACAATAGGTTGAATAAAATCAGATTTAGACTTTCACAGTCAAAGTTTAAAAATAAACAAATAAAAGGGTCGGAAATGGGGACTGAGGCGTTGTAATTTATTTTGGTTATTTCTGCAGCACTGACTTTAACTTTTTCTTTTCTCATTCTTGTTGGCATAATTGAATGAAATGTGAAGGTAAAAACGGAGTCCTGATACAAATTATTTTAAATTTGCCACAAATTGTAACACAACTCATGTTTCATGATAATATGCGAGGAGTTGCAGTGAATTCTGGAGGAATGTACTCACGCAAGGGTTACACAGGTTTTTACTCCACAGAATGTTATTGATGCCAAAGTTTTTATTAAAGGATGATTACCTTATTGTCTGGTGTTTTTGTTTCTACACAATTTCAGAATGGGTGCATGTAAATTACCTAATTCTTTGTTCAATGATTCTAAAATCTCAAGTTTTATTTTTAAGTTCCTTAAAGTTTCCATATAAAGGTTTGCCGTTTGTGGTAAATCCTTATTTACATGGGTCTTATTTGTGATTGTAAGCACAAATTCTACTGCATTGTCAGCATATTCAGTATTCTAGATACATCAGCTTGTGATCCACTTCCTTGAGTTACTAAAGGTGAAGTTTTATCTATGATAAAAGCCAATCAATTATAAAGATGCTAAATACTAGGTTAGTACATATTTTCATGCGAGAGACTCCGGTCATCTCTGCCTTAAGTGGAGGAGTTTATGTATCTGGGTGTCTTGTTCACGAGTGATGGTAGGACGGATTGATGGATTGGGACCTCATCCTCAGTAATGAGGGCGTTGCTTCGCTCAGTTGTGGGGAAGAAAGAGCTGAGACGAAAGGCAAAGCTCTCAATTTACTGGTCTGTTTTTGTTCCAACCCTCACCTATGGTCATGAGGGGTGCTTGGATCATAACCGAAAGAACGAGATCCCGGATACAAACAGCCAAAATGAGCTTCCTTTATAGGGTGGCTGGGCCCAGAAGCTCCATCATCCGGAGGGAGCTTGCAGTAGAGCCACTGCTCCACATCAAAAGGAGTCAGTTGAGGTGGTTCAGGCACCTCCCACTGGCAAGAGGACCATGGGAAGACCCAGGACTCACTGAAGGAATAATGTATCCTCTCTGGCCTGGGAATGCCTTGGGGTCCCCCAGGATGAGCTGTAAAGTGTCGCTGGGGAGAGGGATGTTTGTGTTTCTCTCCTGGACCTGTTGCCTCCGCAACCGGACTACAGATAAGCAGAAGAAGATGGAGATGGAGACTCTCCAGTCACCTCCGTGGAGTCTTGCTTTGCAGCTGACCCCTACCACCGCAGACACCCTTTGTTTCAATGCCCTCCCCCCCAAAACATTTTAGTAAACAGGATTGCCACTCGTTTGAACTTGTTGTTCAAATATAAAAAAAATCTTATAAAATTTTAATGAACTAATGAGTGAGCCGGAGGTTGAATAGGTTTTTCTCTACATGACGTAGGTGCTTAAAATTTTTTAATTAAATAGGACAATACAGGTGAAAATAGGTCAAAAACTGTCTAGAAAGTATAAAGTGGAAAATGGAACACCTCAAGGGAGCCTTGTTAGTCCAGTGTTATTCTCTATTATGATAAACAACATATTTAATGACATAGGATGTGGGATGGGTTGTTCTTTATTTTCAGATGATGGGGCTATATGGAAAAGAGGATGAAATATACAATTTACCATTAAGAAAATACAATCTGTTATCTATGAAATAGAGAAACGGGCATTCAAATGGGGATTTAAGTTCTCAGTTGATAAGACAAAAGTTATGGTTTTCACACAGAAAAAAATTAGGCAGGAAATAAAAATCAAGTTATATAATCAAGAGCTGGAACA
>JARVJO010000431.1:17845866-17862593 GCA_031762555.1 Cynodonichthys magdalenae | reverse complement strand
TACACTAGATTTTAGATGTCCATGTAATTCTCAAGAACATAATTACAAAATAAATGGTGACAAATATAAATAATTTAAAACAAAAAATAAAATAATCAATTTCCCTTTTTTTCCGTTTTAGTTTCTTTCAAAGTCACACGCATCACAGAGAAAATTGTGCAATAATTACATATTTTTTATTTTTGTGTTTAAGAATATGTAAATAAGACATTATCTGATTAGATATGCCTTGATTTGTATAAGTAATAACTACAAATTGTGTTACATACCATTATTTATTTAGGATGGGTTTTTTTTTACTACCTCTACATAAAAAAAAGTTGGTGTTCTCTTTAGCGGTAAAAAGACCAAAAGCTCCCTTGTACAGAAATCCTAGACGTACTGATTAGTGGATATCGTTTGCTGAAATCCTGGCATGTGCAGATTTCTTGTTTTACTTGTGATGGTGGATTGATAAAGGCCGGCTAGCAGCAGCAGTGGTGCAGCGAAGGGACAAAGGTTGCCACTTATCGACTGTGGGAGTCTGCAGGCACTGTAAACAAAATCCCAATAAATAAAGTACCAGAAAGTGGTAAGAGACTTTAGTAAAATTGTAATTGGTTGTGTAGTTGGAAAGCTTTGGCTCTTTGCTCTGATCTAGTTCAAGAATATAATAATAAGCTCCTCTTTACAGCCTCCAAACAAACCCTTCACATCCACCAACACAGGTGATAAGAATGAATGAAATTATTTTCCTGCTGCCGGGAGACATTTTTTTGTGTTTGCACACACTCACAGTTTTAGTTTAGTTCTGTTAGTTTTGACATAAGGCAAACATTGGCAAAGTGTTGCAAACCTGTGTTATAACCTATTGTACAGACCAAGATTTCAGAGTTTGCTCATCGTCGTGTACACCAGGAAACTTGTTGAAATGTTGCTCCGATTTGTCTTGTTATGGGAGAAAACAGTTGGCTTGTTTTCAGTCAGTCTGTTATTACTGTGGTTTGAGCGGCACACTGTGAAATTCACTCCCTCCTAAAGTATTTATCAAACAAGCTGCCAGATAATTAAGCCACATCAAAACTGATTTGTTGTAATAAGGAGTCTTCAGATCTCCCTTTATGCACATTTAAATGGATCTGTCTTATTTAATTACCACAAATTTCTAGTACAAGAGAATTATGAGTGGAATTGATTGAGATTGAAAACGAGATGGTGTATGTTCATGTTTAGAGTTTTATATTTGGTGACTATTATAGAAGCGTTCAGATTTCACTATGAACTAATAGTGTTTTAATGGTTTCAGAGTAACAGATGCTCCTCCCATGTTTAGTGTAAGATATTTTCATATTGTTTCTTTGACTGAGACAGTGTTGAAACCTACTCTGCTGCATTATTTAAAGGTAGTTTAGCCTGGAAAGGTGCAGTTTCTCTCACCCGTTTTCAGATTTTGCAGCAATGAGTAAATAGAAGGACGCCATTAAACCAGTTTGAGCAAGAATCGTAAGACATGAATCAAAAAAACAAGTTGTGTAATTGCATTGCGGCCTGGCCCTCCACCCCCCCTCACGCCTCTCAAACTTGAATGAACCACAGACGAGCAAAGTGGAACCTGGGCCTCACACTGGCTGGTTTCATAAGTCGAACTGACCAAGGTTGTAGTCAGGAAACCTTCTGAGCTACTTGTTGGTCGCTGTCCAGCTCAGCTTGATGGAAAGTTTCATTTATTAATGAAAGCTTATATTCAGTGGCTGTGTAAATTGGTTTCATTTGCTTGGCATCGACTGCACACTTAAGAGCCATTTTATCCATGTAACCTAAATTTTTGTTTGTTAAAATCAGCATATTTTATACTGTCGGTTCAGTTGTAACATGAAATTTAAGTTTCAGTATTTTTTCACAACTGACTGTGGCTGAAAACTACATATATTTAAAAAAAAAAGTCAGGTTTGTTGTCTTTGTGCGTTTGGGAACACATCACTTAAACGAGATTGTCAAACAGCAGGAGCTTGCCACGAAGCCTCCGGCACCCTGTTGTTGTGGACCGCTCTGGTCAGAACAAGACTTGTAATCAGGCAGCGGTCCAGCGGGCTTCTGAGCTCTGATTTACACCTCCTGACGAGGAGGGCAATTGTAAGGTGGTGAAAGTGCCGTTCCCCAAACATCAACCCGCAAACAGCCTCTGCGGTCTCAGGTACTGAACTCACACAAGTGCATTTGACAAGTGTACAAAAGAGAGGGTTTTGTGCTTGTCAAACTTAACAATGACCGTCAAATGCAGCATTACAGGTTCATATTTAAAAATTACCAACTTTATGAATGTTTGACTTGTGTGGCGCACCTGCTATTCCTCTTTCTGTCCAATACACGTTCGACAAGCAAGCCATGTTGTATCAGATCCTTACCTTTGACACAGTGCCTCTGTTGGAAGGAAATGTGCTTGTTATTGTCCTTTCACACTTTAAAGGTAATTATTACCTCACTGCAAGTGTCCTAAACACCCACATGAAACCAAAGTTCTTTGAGTGGCCGTTACGAGTGTGGATGATTACCTTTTAAATTGGCTGTTTCAGCGTGACACTTGACATTTTAGTGTCAAAATATTGAGCTGGCTCACAGTGTTTTCAGATTAACGTGTTGTTGATCTGAAATGAAGGGGGAAAAATTCTTGTGTGCGAGGTTTAAAGTATTGGTTTGCTAATCATCAGAGTAAACAAGTGAAAAACCAAGAGATCATTAGTCCAAATCACATAAATGCAAGATATGCATCATGCACATATTAAGAGGTACATAAATGGTGGTGGAGGTCTCGCTTTTTTCTTATTTCAGCTTGATTTAAATACAAAACATTTTTTTAAACTTTGGTTTAAATCTATACTTGTGTTTGGCAGATTATTTTTAATATTGGGCACATGATTGGCAGTACCAGAAGCTCTAAACAAGTGTTAACAACAGCAAAATAAGCTATTTGGCAGAGAAGATTTGGCTAATTTTTCATGCATGCAGCCCGCATACTCGGCTCTACAGCTCATCCTACAAGAGCATATTCCTTACAAATGTGGCACCATTTAAAAGTGAATTCATTAGGCTTTCCAACGGTGTCAAATGTATTTCCAAGAATCAAAGAAATAGTCTACCAAACACAAATTTCCTTACTTTTTGAGCAAAGTTTTTTTAAGAGACACATTTTTAAGGAAGGTCTTAACTTTTAATGAGTAAAATGTTTGTTTAGTGATTTAATCTTGTGTCAGTTTGCATGTTGTTTTCTCTGTGTTTTTGCTTCATTGTAGTTTAGGTGGGAAAGGGAGCAGAACTGCGAAACTTTGAAAAGGGAAGTGGTGCAATCACTAAAGTGCTTGTGGTCCTGCAGATGTACTGATGCCTCTCTTCTCTACAAATGCACACAACAACCAGTAGCCCTCGCACCTTCCACCCACAACCACTTACATCTCAAGATCAGAAACGGTCGGGGGGTGCTTGTTGATGCTTGTGGATATAGTGAGAGTATGTGGGATTGTCTCGTTCAACCTTTGATTGCACTGATGTGATAGGTTTACAGGTTAATATGTTTATTTTGTATATTATTTATGAGTTTGCAACATATATGTTTAATGGGCCATAAAGCTTGCATAAATAGGGTCACCAAGGGCAGCTGTCAGATCTTGTAGGTATATTCCCTCCCCCCACTCTGACTCTCTAATGTGATCAAGCTCTATGGATTTCCTTTACGGCTCATTAACTTTGATTGTGGTCAGATTAATGTGAAACAGACCACCTTCGAACACCACCCACTGGATCTGGACGTGCAGAAAACACTTTAGAGCGATAAAAAGAGTTGATAAAGCAAATATTAAAAAGTAAACAGCTTTAAGGTAACATAAATAAAACAAAACTTAAACATTTTGTGTTACTGTCAGTTCTCTGTCTTGTTTCCTTTTGTTCTGTTAAATTTAAAATTATTGTTTTTAATTTAAAGTTTATTTTACTTAAACTTGCTGACGTTTGTAGATGTCCATCTGCAATATAAATTTGCCCCTTTAAGAGCTCTGATTGATTATTCAGAGCCCCTCGGGTGTTTTCGTCCATCTCAGGCTAAAGTAAGGAATGTATGGAGACCTAAGGCTCGCCTTGTCACCATAGCAACCTTTGTAATGTCTCCAAGATTTGGCTTTGCCTTTACAATATGGGGAGCGTTTGGATTTGGGGGGGCACCTGGTTTGTTTTGCTTGAGTTGTGCCATGTTGTCATGGGCTTAGTTTTGTTTTCTAAACTCTTTCTTCTACCAAACTTTTTGTTCCCTTGTGCGGCTCAGACAGTTTTTTTTTCTTCTTCTGCTGCCGCTCTGAAATTCCTCATTTACACACCAACTGTTATGTTCCAGTTTCCAATGTGAGCCACTATCAGTATGACTAGTCTGTATTAGATTCTCTATTGGGAATGTGGTGCTAAAAATACTGGCCTGGCTGAAAGTGTACACTGATAGGAGCTTGGACTCGTCGCCCCGTGATGATTCGTCTTTTCCACTTGCGAAGGAAAAGGCTCTTTTAAGGTTGCATATGTTGATGAATTTGAAGTACACTGCATTTGCTGCAGAGTTGCTGCCAAATACTGTTAGTGTGGTTAAAAAAAATGTTAAATTTGCATTTAAATATTGTTAGTTGACAAGAATAAAACATGCCATAGCATGCATAAGGAGGCATTTATGTGTAAGTAAAGAAAAAAATGTGTACTTTTTAATGTTCTGAGCTGCCTTGGGCACTTAAAACGTGCCTTTAAGTCTACATAATTACAGCATGAGAGTTCTGTTTGAGGTCATGGAGGGAGGCGCTTCTAGTTGAGACTGCTGTTTGCCTTGTACTGTTATCCAACAGGAGGTGTAAAATGAGTTGCTGCCATAAAGAGGTGCACGCGTAGTTGTTTCGCCTCCTCCCCACATGGCTGACAGGTTGGCCTGATGTGGCTGACGTAGTGGTGGGTCAGGCAGTAAACACATCAGCCCCCCACCCCTACCCACCAGGCCGCACACATCCAGCTGTGCCCACGGCTTGTGAACTGGAAAACGGAGACTGGAATGTCCCACTCTGCATCTGCAAATGAAGTAGATCATTATTATTATCGATATTAGTGTCAGTAACACCGAACATATGCTGAGATTTATAGAAGAGAAATTTAATAGGGAATAGGAAAAATATTGCGATGAATTTTTATTGTAATGCTATAAACCCATTTTAATATAATGTAAAGTTGACCCTTTGCAACTACGTCACCTAATCAGCCGCCATGGCGGATGTCGGAAGTGAGTTAGGGGAGTGTTGAATGGACGACGATTGTTGTTTTTGCCAGTACAGCCAAGAATGTTTTCAGTAGAGAGCTTAAACTTTTAGAGACGCTTCATTTTCATACACTCAGAACGTTCTATCAAGTGGAACTTTTTCCGATGGTGGAACAGATATGAGTTCCCACTGCTAGTCGGCACCACTCTCAGGCACATTTTACAGCTGACTGAAAAATGAAAACCACGTCCACTCCGCTGAATTTAGTACTTTCTTATCAGCTATTTTGTCTGCTACCTGTTTAATTGTGGACACTTGTTTACTCACAGCTGTTGAGCTCAATTTTGCGATGTGTTTTAGGTAGCTCAGTATAAATAGTTTTTGATGTTGTCGTGGCGGAGAGGGACAATAACTTGTGTCAACAAACACCTTTTGATGGACTGTCTACCAGCTCTTAAATATGAAATTGAAACGTGCCAACAAAACAATTTCTCCGAAATTCTCCCTAATTTTTTATTATGTTCAGTTTTTATCTTCTTATTGCTAAGATCATGAAAGTTTTAGTAGCTGAAGTAGCTGAAATTGTCACAAAGAAACAGAGCACCTGTTTGCTGAGTTACGCAATAAGAAGCTGAAATTATCACAAAAAGGTGAAATTAGCTTAAATTTGCTAAAAAGTTGCTTAAAACATAGAAAACACCTGAAATTAGTAGAAAGCAGTTGAAAGAAGCACAAAAATCATAAAGTAGCAGAAAGAAGCCAAAAGCAGCACAAAATTGTTTAAATTGGCAGAAAAAAAGCTGAAACGAGTAGAATGAAAGCTAAAATCAGCTATATAAGATAATCTTCATTAAAAGCTGTGGTATGAAAGACAGTGGGTGCATTATTATTGATTTGAGTAATGAATCTAAGATGAGACAGAACAGCTGCTAATTAATAATACACACTCACCCCCAACTGGATTAGAGGATACCACAGGTTGTTTTTGTGTGATTATCAGTCTTTCTACTATTTTTACCTCATTTTATAGAACATGACCCCAGAAAAAAAAACACTGGACTCACATGGGCTTTAATTGGTGGATTACAACTTCAGATGTAACATTTCTGATTTTTGTCTGCTTGCTGAATAAAAAAAATTCTGTCTGAAAAATGTGGGGGATGTGATGTAGAAGGGGTTGCCAGATTTATATTGGCCAGCCACATGACTAGATCAAAGTCTCATATTGCACCACTGATATAGTACAGTGGGAAATGATCGAGACGGGAAAAAATGAGATCCAACTGCACAACAACATGGTTCAGGTATTCTCATCTAGCAAGATTTGTGTGTCTGGGTGAGGACCGATGAAGCTACAAATCTAGTACTGTTGCGAAGCGTGAACATTAGCGATGCAGTTGCCCTGACAGACCCATATTTTTAATGCATTAGCTAATGTTTTTTTATGGTCTTGAGTTGCAGAAACCGCTCCACAGCGCAGTGTAACCAAGGATGAGTGCAGCACTCCGTATTTGACAGTAGCTCACAGACAGATATGTGATTGCTAAACAAAATGTCAGAGAAGTTGGTCTGTTCCTCCTCAAAGACGAGACACAGCCACACATTTTAAAGTAAAATATCCCCTCTAATCATCCAAAGGTTGTTTTTTTTATTTTATTTTTTTACTCATTGAGATCCTGTCTTGTTTATAAAGCAGATATCTTGTACATCACTCATGTTTAGCAGTAGTTTAGCACAAACTGCACAAGAAAAATGATTTTGGAGACTACAGAGTATTTCTTTCTATATTTTTAGCCTTGCTTTATAATTTAGACCTTACAAACACCTTTTTTCTAATTTTTTTTAAAGCACTTCTGTTTGTTTTTGTTTGTTTCCTCAGTTTGTCCAAGCAAGGACATTCGCAACAATGTGACCAACCTGCGAACGCTTGAGAACTGTACTGTGATCGAAGGCCACCTGAAGATCTTACTCATGTTTAAGACCAAGCCCGAGGATTTCCGAGGCGTCAGTTTCCCCAAGCTGAGAGTGGTGACGGACTACCTGTTGCTCTTCAGAGTTTACGGCATGGAGAGCCTCAGCAATCTCTTCCCCAACCTGACAGTCATCCGAGGCAACAACCTGTTCTTCAACTACGCTCTGGTGCTGTTCGAGATGCTCCAGCTGCGAGAGATCGGCCTCCACAGCCTGATGAACATCACCAGAGGAGCTGTGAGGATCGAGAAGAACCCAGATCTCTGCTATCTCTCCACACTGGACTGGTCCAAGATCCTGGACTCAGTGGAGGACAACTATATCATGGCCAACAAAAACGACAGAGAGTGTGGCGACGTCTGCCCAGGGGCGTCCGTTGGAAAGACCACCTGCCAGGCCACAACCATCAACGGACACTTCAGCGAACGCTGCTGGACGCAGAGCCACTGTCAAAAAAGTAAGCAGCTCTTTTTTAGTTGACTTTTCTGAATCTTTAATAAAACTTGAATTTTTAGGTTTATGAATGCTTCTTGGGTTCAATCAGGACTCTTGAGCCCTGTAGACTGGAAAAAAACTCAGGGGAAGTCTGAACTAGTCAGACACGTGAATATTCATAAAATTTACTTAGCAGTAGTAGCGTCTGTCAGTTAAAATGGTAAAATAACTGATAATTTAATAGATTTATCAGCTAAAACTAATAATATGCCCTGTTAAACACCATTTACAGCTTTTTTGTCTTTAGACATAAGTCATGAATGGTTCTAATGTTAGTTGAAAAAACGTGAATTTGTAGAAAAGCTGTTTTGTCTCCATCAGAAATGGGTCAAAGAACAAGAGGAAACCACAGAAACAGAAAAGTCGGCACCAAAATACCTGCAGTGGAAATATTGCAACTCCCCAAAAAAAGACATTGACAAACAAAAATAAAATTTATTTTCCAGTATTAACTACAATATAACAATGCGAGGCAAATTTACTCGATCATTTAAATTGGCCACAAAAGCTGTCAAATGTTCCTTAATCAGTTAGTGTTCGATGCAGCAAAATAATGGTTGACCAATTGGAGATTGACATAGTTTAGTCTAGTGGTTTGCTATTGATTCTTTTCATTTAATTTTCTTTTTGAATATTTTAGATTGTCTTTCTAACTGTACCTAGGCATTAATTACAGACATTGTCTAGCTTTGCATTACTTAAATAATTTATTAATATCTTAGTTACTCCTTGCCATGTGTCTAATTTCCAACACTTTAAGGTTTCTTCTCTTTTTTTGATAAGAAAACGACGTGAGCCTTGATTTTAAAACTAAAATTGTCGGAGTGAAAATTAGTTATTTAACGTTGACTTACTGGTGGATTTAAGAGAAAAAAAGTTTATGTTTTGGATGTTGAAATGTTGGCCTATTTAACTGTACCAAAGATATGGTGCAGAGATCTGTGTCAAAGCAGCTCAAACTCATTTCTAATGTGAAGCAACACCTTTCCAACCAGTCTGTGAAGTTTTTTTTTCTCAGTAGGCTGTGGTGGTACTCCTCTGTTCAACACATTTTCTATCATTACATTCTGTAGTTTATGGTAAATCAAAAAAAGAAGCTGATCAGTGTGTTACAACTAAAGTGTTGAAGTGTCAAACTGAACTTTACATATGGTTTCTATCTTAACACCTTTTTTAAACTTTGTTGAACAACTTATTTAAACCCGATTTATAAATGTGTCTTTTATCAGGCTCAGTGTTCAAAAGTCAGTTGTCTGACATTGTTAGCTTACTTTGAGACTGAAGAGACTCTTCTAGTTTTCCTTGAATAACTGTGGGCTTGTGGTCACTCATTCATAGTCAGTAGACTGAGCTCAAAGCCTCAGACGTCAGCAGCAGAGATAATTTCATAATGGTGGGTTAGTTTACAACAGAGAATCAGCCCCAGATGGTGACAGGCAAGAACTGATCTCCAGTCATCAGGAGGTGTTCTGCGCAGGCAGAGCCTGTGGTCCTGTGGTCTGAGACCTGCGGTTTTTAGCCTACTTTCACTAAAGCATGAAAAGACCCGTTAAGCACCAGGTGGAACCGCAGGACAGATTGCAAAACTCTCTGTGTTCTTCTGATGTTGCTACTTTTTCCTATAGTGCTGAAAGCGAGCCACTTATTTTTATTATTTGCCCCATACTTTATGTCAAATTATTACATTTATCCAGTAGGATCTGGGACTTGACAAAATAAAGATTTTAAAGCTTTTGGCAATAATTATCACACATTAAAATAAGCTTTAATTGTGCTACTGTCCCATTTAAAGCAAGTTTCACTCATCAGAGGTTTGTTTCTCAGGTATCAGAGGTGACTTTGGGTCTCACACTTTGTACAACAGCAGAAAACAATGCAGAACCAGGCAGCTTGGCTTTGCTCCAATGTTTGGAAACACAACCTATTTTTCTGCACTGGCTTTTTAAAAGGATCAATTTGAGCATCAACCACTAATTTCCCCTTTTATTTTTACACCAAATTGGAAAATTTTGCTCAGTAAAGTGTTGCAGAGGATTCTCATTACCAGAGTTGATTAAACCAAAAACACACAAACAGCTTTAATAATAGAAAACAGAAAACATCAATCTGGATCTTTGCATTATTTGAAAATGTAAAATCTCAATAACATTTTACACAATAGCTTCATATAAGATTAAATTCAGACAAACCAAATCAGCAGACATTTATTTAAAGCACGTTGCCAGACATATGTTTGTTTGTGTTTGCGGTTTTGTTTTACGAGTTATTTATTTAGCATTCAAATATGGTTCTAAGTAAGAATTACTTGATGAATCAGTTAGAGAGCTGGCAGGCCCAAAATTGATGAAAAGTAAATGATCACAGTCTCAAAACAAACAATTGCAAAAAAAGAAGAAGAAGAAAGCAGCTGCAGTTCTGAAGTAATTTCTCAATACCTGTTACCACATATCAGTAATTGTAACGGCTAAGTGATTAATTCTCTTGGTATTTACGACCACATAAACAAACACTGTATGAGATGGTACCGCAGAAAGAATCACAATCATTTGCACACACCCAGTGTAGTATAAACAGAACGATGTGCACATCAAAGCCCCTTTGGTTTCGCAGCACATCAGCACCTTTGTTGTTGGTCCAAAGTAAAAAAAAAAAAAAAAAAAACTAAAACGTATTTTTACGCCCAGTTCCCAAGTCTATTATTAAAACAAACTGTAAAAATAAGAAAAAAATAGTTTTGAAACTTCTAACGTTTCACCTAAAGGAACATAGAGTTCTGTCTATTTTAGTATAATTGTTATTTCTAGTCATTTGCAAATAATGTTCTTTTTAGGTGTGTTTATGTAACTTGTTTAATTCTGTGGCTGACTGCAGAAATTTATCACAGTTTTAATTTTTTTACTGCTGAGCTTAATGTCAATTATTTTTAGAGTCAACTAATGCCAGGTTCAGAACTTTAGACGGCAAGATTGTGCCGATTTTTGGCCAATTTTGCCCTTCCAACGGTCTTAAGGATGCTCTGATTATCGTCATGGCTCTAAAGATAATTTTAGGAGATATTCCGTTCAGAGGGATGTCAGTACCACTCTGACCTCAAATTATTTTTCTCCCAAAACAAAAAAAAACAGGATATCTTGTCTTGCATTCAGTTAAAGAAATCTCAAGCTATTTTTTCTTGCTTCTCATTGACATTGGGTAACAATTTCCATGAAGATAATCACTAAAAACTTTCAAAGTAATTATTATATTATAATCTGGTATTTATTCTCTAACCTTTCATTTGGCGATGAGTTGTTCTCAGGAGACACAAGGGCAAATATGTGATTATATGAAAGTAATTTATGGCTCATTTCAGTCATAATTTGTTTAAGAAAAGCTTTAAACTAAGTCAACAATAAAAACGGCTAAAGTGAAGCTAACTGAAGAGTTTTTCAGGACCACAATAAAAGTGTGTCAGAAATATCGATGTTCTTGGAAATAATTTAGCCTTTTAATAACTATAATAGATCATATAGTTTCCTTTTCAATAAAATCAAGCCTAAGTTTGCCATCTATGTGGAAATGCCTCAATTGGAGGTCCTTCATCCAGCCCACTGTAGCCCACAGTAAATGAGCCTGTATATCCCAGGTGGCTCGTATTTTACACACATTATTGAAAGCGATCTTAATTATCTGCTGTCGGCTGGAGGAGAGACACTCGAGGGAGACCCTGCTCCTCCTACTAAGCCACTCTCTCTCCAGTGTTTGGGTTTGTGGATTTGTTACATATTTAATAAGCTCCCATAAGATAGATTTTGTCTCTCAGCTGAACTGTCATCCTCTCGGGCTGGACTGGATTGGCGGTTCGTGCAGACTGAAAATTGGGGCATTGCTATGAATCACTCAGGTCAGGTATGGACCAAGCAGAGCCAGAAGTTTCTTCATATGGAGAGTCCAAATTTACCCTGAGTATGTGTCACATGTCTCCCCACCAATCACAAGCTGAACTTTGAGAGAGATTTGCCAGGGTCAGTGTTCATGTGTGGGACGGTAACGGAATATAAATCTTTTGGGGACATAACCTCTGCGTCTGTGCAGACAGCCATTGTTGAGTCTTGCTGCCTGGAAACGGAGGGATTAACATTGTGGTGTAATCGTGGGTATGAGCACATCAGTCATTCATCCAGGCTGTACTGGAAGGAAAAGCGTGTTCGCTGGTCACTATGGGGGTGAAAGGATGGCGTCCTGCTTCAGTGTACACCTCAGCTGTCTCCTCCGCTGACCTTACAGCGGCTTCCATACGCAAACGGTCGACGCTGGCGCCACAATCTTCTTCCGCTCCAAACAATAGTGGTTGTAGAAGTTCACCATGTCCTCTTCTCGATTGTTTCCCGTCTTTGTTAGCCTACTTCCTCTCTTAAGTTATGGGAAAACCTTAAATATATGGCTTTTTTCTAGTTTTATCTTGTGAATTATGACAAACTCTCCTTCCTCAAACACAGCATTCTTTGAAGCTATTGCTTTCTATTCGTTACACTCAATATATTAAACCATAGTTTCAGCTTAAATCCATAGCTTTCTGCCCGTTGTTGCTGTTAACAGCAGCAAGAGGTAAATTAGGTTGAGTTAAAACCAAAACGCAGGGGGTGGAAAATCCAGACTTCTAAGAACAAGCTTTGCTCCTTTACACTGCGCCAGATTTATTTGCTGTCACTTGTCGTTAGCGCACACTGTATGGATTTTATTAAAGAAGTGTAATCTTTATTTGATTTCTAATAGCTGAAGCCTGATGTCATCAGCGTTCTAAACTGTGCATGCACATATGTTCAACACATTTATAACCAGGATTGAGATATAGATTGGGCAAATCAGCTAGAAGTGTTTTTTCTTTCTGTTTAAGGAAGCATCCAGAGCAGCTTTCTTTGTTTTGGTTGCATTGCTTGATCAATGTTTAACTCATCTGTGAGCCATTTCTTCTAAAAGAAACTGTTTTATATCTGTGGTAAGAAAGTGTTGATTCATTTTTTCTTTTGCATTTAAAGCTAAACTCTAAAAGTAGAATCAAGCTATTGTGATTATGTTGGAAATTGTTCTTAATTGTTGCATCTGAGCTGACTTGTTGTTTATTTGAATTGGCTATGGCAACGTTTGAAATTCACACCAGCTTAAAGCGTTACTCATTTTTCATTAAGTATAAGTCACTTTTGAAGGTTTGTCAAGAGGCCATTTGATCTTCTGTTTTAGGAAAATTCTTACGCTGTAGTTTGGATCCTGACCTGTGTGATCAAATTACTGTTGCAAAAGTTTTGAGAGAGAAAAGGAGCTAGGCAAGATCAGACAAATGTGTACAAGTCGTAAAAATATGCTTCCTTCTCTTTTCCTCGGCTCCGACTGTGTGTGATCCTCACGGTTCGTTATGCCGAGTTCTTTCCTACAAGCCCGTAAGCTAGCCTCCCAGCCCCTAGCGCACACAAACACACACACCATGAGTTCTTTTCTTTAAGCTGACTTAACCGCTCTGGCACTCGGTCTTGTGAAGCTGCACCCAGCAAACTCTCTCCCAGCTCAGCTATTGGAGCTTTTCCCATGGAATCCCAGACATTTCAAGCATTTGCTAAAGCTGGGCCGACAGGGGTTTCTTCACCGCTAAACACACTCACCATATCCATTTGGTTTCAAACGGCTCGCTGCTCCTCAATTTATACTTTTATCTCATATTTTCTTCTTATTGTCCGTCATACGTTACTTTCATGCATGAGTTTTTGGAGTTTAGGGTTATGTTTGTTATTAGAAATAGGCTTCCAAGATCAGGGTGAAGATTTTTTTTGCAGTTCTGGCAATTTTTTGAAATTGTTTTATTGGTCCAGTTTAGTCAAATCCAGGTCTTAATGTTTTTATTTTGTCGAGTCAAAGCTGCAATGAGTGAAGTAGTGGAAAAATATTTCTGCTGTAAATGTTTTGGAAAGGAAGAATTTGTCTCAGGCTCTTGGATAAAAATAGTTTTGAGTGTTTTTCACTGTTCTCTCAAAATCAAAAATATAAAAAAATCCTTAGTGAAATGGTTTAATACATTCAGGAAAAAACAGTTTTCATGTGTTGAAGACCTGGAAATAACAATTTTAGTTTTTTATATTCAAAACTCAGATGATGATAAGTGTCATGAATAAATGTTTGGTTGTAACAAAACTTGTTTATTTCCCAATTATCGAATTCAAGGAAAAAAAAAAAATTATTCATTGGTTTCTATTTTACCTTTTATTATAAACTTCTTAATTAATTCCCACTTTGACAGCCTTAAATATTTTCTTGAACAAAACAGAGAAAAAGTAGCCGCCATAAAAATATATTAAATGGACTTATTAGTGTGATCGTTGATATTTGTCTATTTCCTCTGTTTCACTTTTGGACCAGAAGCACCAAAAATGCTTGAAAAACAAAAATTAACCCCCCAAAAAAGCCAAAAAACAATTTCTTGTGTGTTTTTTTTATGTCCTAACAGGTAGTCAAAGATGAGAATTAAGTGGTTATTATTATTATTTCTTTTACCTGGTATATATAAGTAAAAGGAAATGAGGGTTCAAGGCTCTGGTGTGCGTCATTTGCCTGTCGAACAGGCAGTGTAATTGCCCATCAATGAGAACTCCGTGTTTCTCATTTTTATTCTAGTCACGGATCAACTGAATAGCCTTTGGTCGAGAGTAGTGGCTGGGCGAAATCAAAAACAAAAAGTACTTTTCCATGTTGTTGATGTGTTTTTGTTCTATTAACGGAGGCAGGAGCTGCTTAATGAAATTGTTTACCGCTCCTGTTGCTCCGGAGTCATCTTAACCGAGCCCTGCTGGTGTTGAGTCAGACCGGCCGACGAGTTGTTACCAGAAGAAAAAAAAAAGATTTTTATTTTAGAGCCTGCTTTTTATTAAGTCATGTTCACACAGTTGCTGTAATGTTGCTGCTTTCTGTCTATGATTTGATTCACGACTCAACAAATGAATGTAAACGTTCAGAATTTGATACTTTACTTTTTTACCCAACTGTGGTTAAAATCACCATTTAGGCTCGACTCTCGCATTTAATTGATTTGATCGACTTATCTGCGTATGTTCATCTGGATGTCATTTGTGGTAAAGGTCAAGAGGGATCTGCAGTCTGTAAAGACGTGTTTGGATGTGAAAGTGGGGACTATTATCACATCTGTTCTTCACTAGTAGAAAGGAAAGCAGGCAGCTCTGCATTGATGACAGCTGTTAGGGTTTATCAGGGCAGAGACACCAGTCATCACTGCCTGAGGTGAAGTCAAATTTGTTGTACTAAGGATGCCGTCTGGGTTTTTAAAAATATTTTCTCACAACTTGTTGGATGTAGTGTAGGCTGATTTCATTCTTTTTGTTTATTTAAAATGGAAATATGAAAGGAGTGTAATGGGATTATTTTGTATATGAGAGTTTTGAGAGATTTTCCGGCAGTGTTGCACTTAATATTTAAGGAACTTTGTTTCCTGTCACAGTGATGCTGTTGTTGGAACCAAAGCCAAGCTGTCGGACATTTCTTTGAGCTTGTGCCCACATTTCAACCCAGTTATCTGCAAATGCACACAACTTGAAGCACCTTTTTGATTGTTGTTTTACTGCTTGTTTTTAAAATAATTTGTTGCAGCACTTAAGCTACAGGAGGACAAAGACAAAGAAAGAACAATTACTTGTGATGGTTTACTGAATGCATTAAAAGATTGTTGCACAAAGCAGAGTGCATATCAAGCTCCGTACAGTGTAAACTTGCATCAGCAAAATAACAATTATTGGTGTGATGAGATGGAAATACTTAAAATTGCTTGTATGTTTTTTATACAAGCCTGACTTTAGATAAAATGTTCCATGTTGGCAAAGCAGAAAATCAAGGATGACAGCCAGTTGATCAGACGACTATAACTGGGACAGTTTTTCAGATACTGATACTTGGCAACTGAGAGTCATTCACAAAACTTACTTTTTTGCATGTTGGTGTCATTTATTTTTAAAGCACATTTAAAAATAACAATGTTGACCAAAGTTCTTCACACATGACATCTGCATGGCGTCCTGCTGCCATGGTTTTGAACTCTCTAAAGTGTTCATCTAAATCACTTTGTTCTGCTTCCTTTTACCCTTTTTCAGTAAAAATCTTTTTTTCATAAGGAGCTAAATACTACCCTTGTCACAACTGAGGAATTTTAATTACCAGCCAGCACACCACTATGTTCCTGTTCGCCATTTTCTCTGGTCCAAAGTGATCTCAAAGCAAAAAAATAAAAAATAGACCTGCATGTGCAGTTATTTTATCACTGCCTTATTAGGAAACTGCGTAAGAAATCAAACATTTGCAACTAAATACTTTTTATTATGGTTCATAATTAATGATTTTAATGTAGAAGTTTAGTTTTTAAGTTCTTGTTACTAATTATTTATGGAATTGAAGGTGTTTGTAGGAACAATACCAAAAGAAGCTTCTATTTTGTAGGAAATTGTTTAAAACAGTGATTCTTTCATTGCCTCTTTCTGCCACCACAAGTAGTGGAAGCTCTGTGTAGGTTCGGCACGCGGCTCGGATCCTTTTCTTCGCCTCCTGTTTCCCCGTTGGCACCGTTCTAACAGAGCGTTTTCAACTCTGACACACTGAGGCCCAGAGCAGAGCTGGTTTGTTGTTGCTGTCCGTTGTGGGCCTCAGGGATTGAGGGGTGTCATTGTGCGGCCCTGCTCCCCCGCCTCTCGCCAGAGTGAGACCTCAGCTAATGAGATAAAAAGCCAGGCATCTCTACAGCACTGTTCGTTGGTCTTCATGTGATCCTGCTGTACTTTGGACAAACAGCATGACAAGAGATCGGTACAGGATCTGACTGGTGTCAGTGGAAAAAGACTCGAGAGTTGAAAGACTTTTTTAAAGATTTAAACACTTGTTAACAGAGCTAAGTCCAACTGCTCTAGTACATACAGTTGTGGTCAAAAGTTTACATACACTTGTAAAAAACATAATGTCATGGCTGTCTTGAGTTTCCAATAA
>JARVJO010000431.1:17828718-17844900 GCA_031762555.1 Cynodonichthys magdalenae | reverse complement strand
TTATTGGAAACTCAAGACAGCCATGACATTATGTTTTTTACAAGTGTATGTAAACTTTTGACCACAACTGTAGTTTTGGGGGAAAACCCCATTGATTTATTGTTGTTTAAGTGATTCTACAAGTAGAAGATAGTGTGGAGATGCTGACAAGACCAATTAAAAAAAAACTCTATTCTTCTTAACCATTTCAGCTTCAGGCATAATCGCAATGATAATAAAGAATGTGGGCACGTATTTAGAGATTTGCATGTTTTAAGGAAAGAATGACAAATTCCCTCAAACAACCGCCTCGTTTTTCTAAGAGATCAAAGTTGGCTTGGTTTGGCCCCAGTCTCTCTCAAAGGTCCTCGGGGTCTCAACCCTGAAAATATTTCTGACAAGCACACAAGAAACAAGTCCATCTCCTTCAGTGTGGTCAGTGTTGTTGTTGGAACCTTTTTCTGATGATCTGTCAGGGAATAATTATTTAAGATCAGCTTGCAGAAATGGTTTCCACTCTGTGAACGATGCCAAGTCAGCTGCTGGTGAAGGGAGCTGCGCAAATCTTTTGGAAAGTAAGACGCTTGTTGTGGTTGTTTTTTAGTGGAAAATGGCTGCGCACTTCTTCTCAGGTGACTTTCCTGTGCAAAGTCTGCATCCAACTATAACTTTACCATCTGTTTAATTATTATTCATAAAAAAAAAGTTAAAACACCTCATCGATTGTTCTTGGAGTCCAGAAATATTAGTCATTTTTATGAAATGCAGTAGGACTTTTTGATGAATTTGACAGTACTTTCTCACAGTTTAAACGTTAGTTGCAATTTTCTTTTAGTTTAATTTTTAGTTTATGTAAAACAGCTGTTAATCTTTGTCCCAATAGTTATTGAAGTTAATCTCAACATATAGTTTCAAATAAAATCTCAATGCAACTAAATATTTCACTTAGCAGTCCTATTAGATTTACAATGGCAGAAACTGGGTATAAACTAAATCCTTGCATTTCATTAATCCAATAAATTACATTAGTTAAATAACCACAGCTTTTTTTTCAGTATAAACCACATAAATAAATAAGCTCAGACACTAACTGTTTGAAATCTTAACAGGACTGTGTGGTTTTGATATGTTAATAAGCTGTAATAAGCTGTGCAGTCTCCTGAGGCTCTGAGCACCGCACTAACAAAACCGATTGTCTCGACACCAGTGTGATCTCATTACTTCAGAACGCATCATGTTTATCTCCATAGGGACTTTATTATGTTTAACAGCATAATGAACAAAAACCTAAAACTAGAGAACAAAAGCAGCTTGTGCTTTAGGTTACAGAAGGTTTGTTGCTTTTTTCCCCAGCTGTAACATACTCTTGTAGGGTTTTTTTTCTTCTTTTTTTAATGTTCAGCTTTCTGCTGCGGCCGCTTGATGAAGGTAAAGAGAGGGACACAAAGGGTTAAACTGTTTGCCTGTCTTCCTTGGAGATGGGAGAGGCCAGTTGAATGGCTAGCTTTAACAGCTAGTCAACACATTGGCTAAGGCTGAGGGTGGATCTGCTGCTGGGCCTGTGCTGCGGCATGGAGCCCTGCTCAGGGATCTGGAGTCAGAGACGACAACAAGCGGAGCTTTTTCTGTATGTATGCATGCATGAATATTTAGTGTGTGTGAACATGCATGTTGGGGATAAACTGAAAAGCGCTGTTTCAAGTAAGAGAAAACATACAGCAACTTTATCTTTTCTTGAAATCACTTTGTAAATGTTTTTTTTTGTGAAGAATGTTGACGTAAATGAAAGGTGGTTATATCATTTGTTTTTTGCAGCACTGAACCCCACCACGGCCCTTTAGCTCCTTTCTCACGTTGCCATTCTCCTATTTCTGCTGCCCTCCCCAAACATATTCCTCCTGCACTTTATGCTCACCTCTGTTTAATGTGAGGGGACAGTAGGTTTGTGTTGTTTTGTTTAATGGCTGAAATTATGGCGCTGATAAAGCCAGGCCTGCTTTGGACACAAGCAGCACGGTGTCTGAGTAACATAAGTAATGATTACAAAAAATTGTAATAACAAGTTACTCACATTATTGCCTGCAACACTTTCAGTTTCGCCTTAATGGTCTGACCTGTTGTCTGTCCCCAACCTCATTGACTCATTATCCCCCTGCTGCTGCGGAGCAGGTTTAATCTGGTTGTGACAGACAAGAGCTTAAGCTCAATGTTCAAGTTAGTCTGTGAAGCCTCCATCTTTGCTGGCACAGTCTGTTCTCACCTACTTTCAGACAATAAGGACACAAATAAATGTGGGTATAGTAACACCTGCAAACCAGTCGAGTAATCTTATGCAACGGGATGATTTCCAGCAATGCAAACGTATTCAAACAGTTAAACTGTATTTTTTTCTTAGTTTGTGCT
Organism: Cynodonichthys magdalenae; assembly: GCA_031762555.1. Lineage (NCBI taxonomy): Eukaryota > Metazoa > Chordata > Actinopteri > Cyprinodontiformes > Rivulidae > Cynodonichthys > Cynodonichthys magdalenae. Next base: position 17,842,518 of record JARVJO010000431.1, on the reverse strand, counting down.
TTCTAGCAACCAGTATTTTCATGTTTCTAGAAAGAGGCACGTCATTAAATTTTGTTTACATACTTAAGATGATTTTGGCTTCAGTTATACGGCTGCTGCAGCCAGAGCTTGGAAATGTTTAGGTGTTTAGATTTTATCAAGACTGTTTTCATTGCACAACATTAGGCAGGCTACAACTCCTGCCTAAAATATGTATAAAATCTTATATTATCATTGAATGACCGAACCTAACGCAGTCTTTTGTTAAGCAAAATAAAGATCTTAAAACTGTAGTTTTTGCTTGATTAAAAACATATTAGTGCCTGACCATTGTAACTGTTCCTAATTTTCCTTTAATTCAGTAAGAGCTACTAGGGTGTAAACCTTTATTCACCCCACAATTTGATTAAAACAATTGTGCATTTTGGTTATCTAGAAATTTAAACACCAGTTTCTATTTTTTTCACACCTCAAACAATGTGCTAAAAACCCTATTATTCACAAGCTGCTCACAAACAATGAGCTTAGATGCTACTTTCAATTAATAATGAAAATACCTTAAAAAAGTCACTGCAATAAATTACTTTTACCCTCAAAATTTGAACATAAATAAAAAATGTCAAAGCCATTACTTAAAAGGGACATGTGCAAAATCCACTTTTTTTGGCCGTTAAACACATTTTGTTGTTTACTTGGAGTCTTTAGGAATACAGAAACTTTTTATTTAGTTTCTCCCAGTTCTCCGTAGATATCTTTATATTCTTGTTGACGTCTTTTAAGTCATTTTTAAATAAAAATTTTGTGCTGCTATAAAGTCGTAAACCCCTCTATCAAACTAGAATGAACTGCTCTGGGAGGGTTGAAGAGCCCCGTTTGGATTTAAAGAGACAGCCTCAAAACGAGTTGATCTGAGACTAGGGTTGGACGATATGGCAAAAGGATTAATCACGAATAATTGTGGTATTTAGCCGATAATGATTAATATGACAATTAATCCCCTGGAACTTAAATCACTCTAGTGGGAAAGACTTGCTCTCCGCAAAAATCTGTTCCAATTTGTGTGAAAAGTACAGACTTCAGGCTTTACATCAGTTTTTAAACTGTGTTGATAGGCCAACTAAAACCAGTTATGACAAATAAATTACAGGACTTTTTAAAAAAAATGTTTGTTATATTTGAAATGGAGAGGAGCACCTATCGGGCTGAACGGGGAAATCTCCCGTCTGATCTGAGACACACCTCAGAAAAGGGATGAAAGAGGGGCTTGTGGAGTTACAATAAGGAGGAAATCAGACCAAAGTATTGCAGTTCCACCTTATAAAAACCCCAATTGAATGATTTAAATAGGAAAAAGGAAGATTTAAAAGCATTATATGTCCATTTTAACACAGTCATTTTACAAATTTTGCTATTATTTGCAGTCACAGTCTCCAGGGTTAAGCAAATAAAAAGTTTTGTTGCAATGTGCTTGTACCACAGGAAGCTACAGTAACTATATAATATTCATGATTAGAACTTGTGAGTTAGCCTGTATAAGAATAAAAATGATGCAAAGCTAAGTTTGCATGTTTCACTTGTAAAACCCTGTTTACAGTATTTGCTGCCTTTTCCTGTCTTTATTTTTTTTAACAGAGCCTTCTGGATCAGTATCTGTCTTGTATCAACTCGTGTTGCTGTTTCTATTCAGTATGCTTGTTGGCCAATGACAGATGATCCTCTGGGTTGCTCGTGCTCTGCTGAAGGATTTCCCTCCTGGCACAGAAATCTCACTATCACATTTATGTGGCATTTATGTATTAGATTGTAGCTTTAATGATAACAAATTTTATGACAATGTTGATGGGATGACAACTCACATAACCTCAAGATACGAACCTTTCTTTTAGTTTGGTTTCCACCTGCGGAACTCTCCCACTAACCCAACGTTTTTCCCTTTCAGTGTGTCCTTCTCACTGCAAACACCGAGCCTGCAAAGGCGACCAGTGCTGCCACGAGCAGTGCCTGGGCGGCTGCACCAAGTCCAACTCGGCCAGTCACTGCGTGGCGTGCCGAGGCCTCCAGTACGAAGGCATCTGCGTGGACCGCTGCCCAAACAACTACTTCATCTACAAGGGCTGGCGCTGCGTTTCCATCGCCTTCTGCCAGGATCTGCACAACAGGTGCAGGCAGGAAAAGGAGAAGAATAAGATCACTGATTGCCACGACTACGTCATCCACAACGGTGCCTGCATCCCAGAGTGCCCCTCCGGCTACTCCATAGGCAACTCCTCGTAAGTGGACACTCGAGTCGGTCTAGTGGGCTTTTAATGGCCTGCAGAAAAGATGTTTGATCACTGAAGCATGCTTAATATAAAAATAAATATATACTAATTTATTCACATTGCGATATAATGATAAACAAAAATAAAATGTAATGAATTAATTTATGGACAAAGATGGATTTTCATCCCACCCAATGAAACATCTTGACCTAAAAATTTGACACCAAGAATTATAAAAGACAGCTTGAAATATTTTGATCTAGCATAAATTCCTGCTTAAATTAATTTTTGTTGCACATAATAATGGTCACCTCAGATGTGACATTTCTCTGTACGTTTGTTCTCAAAACCTCTTTGTTGCCGTCTGTTTGTAAGAAACCAAACCGCTCGGGTCAAAGAAGGGCAGCACAGTGGGACGGTTGGCACATCTGCGCTTCTGTTTTTGACTTGGTTTCCCACATTTTTGTGTTGCTCAGTTGTTTACTGGTTGCTGGTTTTTCTGCGTTGCAATTGTTGATTCCTTATGCAAACACACAGGCGCTGCGGCGTGAATTATGCTTTCATTTTCTCCACCCAGAACTATGAAATACCAACTTGTTGGGCTTGGAAATGAGTTGTGGCATCAGAAAATAAACACAGAGTAGTCGGCTGACCTGTCATGACCTTACTTTTCTTCCACTGTGACCGTGACACAGCTGTTTAACGAGCCTGAAAAACTACCCAGATAGTTCTGCTCTGATTATAGTTTAAAACACAGCTATAAAGACACAGAATTATCTGGTTTTGGTCATTTAATATCAGGGAAATGTTAGTTCTTGACTCCTTTGTCTTGCTGCTACAAAATATGGAGGTTTTTTTCCAGAAAACTGCAGCATTGAAGTCCAGGCTGTTCATCGTTGACAACAGCGCTGAAAGGGAAAAGCAGGAGTGTTTGCAGTGTATTTAACCTTTAATAATTCGCAGAGGATTTGCCAAGTGCGTAATCTCCATTTGAGCAACATGCAGCTTCACATTCACAGGGTCACATGCTGTGCATTCACACCTGACCGACGACTGGAGAGCAGATGGAGCTCCAGTGGAGCAGTTCAGGGGGAAAACCAGCCTCTGTAAAGAATAGAGAGAATAAAGGAGATAAATTTCTTTATTACTTTGGTAAACGTTGAGTTATGCACTTGGACATAAATCAAATGTTGACACAAAGAGGTAATAATGAAGCATATATGCTGACAAAATCCCCAGCAAATATTTTATGAAAGTAAAGACTTTAATTTTTTTATGATTCACCTGTATTCTAACGTTTTATGTTTCATAACAAAAGGTTCAAAGTGGGTTTTTTTTTGTTTTTTTTTGCCTGAATATGATGATATTGATGATCTTGCCAGATAAAAAGCTCTGTAACTGCAGTGAATTGAACTAAAGGTAGCCACTCCCTGGAGCAGATTTTATCCCTTTTATTTTCCAGGGAAATGAATCTTCAAATCCTGCACATCGAAACCTTTAGGCCACCGTCGACCTGTGGTGAACCCATTTGCTCTCGCATCTCAAGCTTTTCATGCCGACTCTCCCTGTTTTCCCCTTTTGGCTCTTTTCTTTCTTTGGCATCTCCTTCTCTTTTTCTGGTTTAAACTAAGCTATGAAAATGAAAGTGTTCTTAGGATAAGCGGCGCTGTCCTCAGAGTTATGAGGGTTTGAGCGAAAAGTGCACAATTGGCATCAGAGTAAAAAAAACAAAAAGATCAAGAAAGTTCAGGGAAGTGAAGAAACTGCACGTTACTTTTTTTTTTTTTTTTTGCAAAACAGATGTTAAGAAAATGTGTCACAGGAGTTTGCTTGTTTTGCTGCTGGCAGCTGTTTGTTTATCTCATCTACTATTACAACATTCTTACAGCTCACAGCAGATTGTAGATTAGTCTGAAATGTGTCGCTCAACAGCTGACACTCAATTCTATTATCAAGGCGACTCATTCTTCTGTAACTTTCTAGTATCTCACTGGGCTGAGGCTTCTGGGGACAGGTTGTCAAACACCAATTTTCGAGGGAGTTTTCAGAATATCTTGAAACATTTGCGAGGGGTTTTCAAGAGGCTCCGTCTTCTCACCTAAATATTGTCATGAATGAGAGTTTAGGTTCCTCCAAACCAATGTTCTTATGTAAAAGAGGTTTAATTTGCAATATAATTCATGCTTAGAGCAAATATTTTATCTTGAGTAGCTGTAATCAACACTTAAATATGCAGATAAAGTAGGATCAGATTACTTATTTGGTTTAAAGTGGTGAAGCTGCATTTTACCACTTCCAGCCTCTCAGCTCTACAGTTCAGGCTGTTTCCAGCTGCATCTATTTGCTTTTTTCAGTTAATAATCATGTCCAACTGCACACCGTTTATCCATCACCACAGGCTAGATGGCTACTAGCCGATAAACCATAAACAGAAATGCATTTATCAGCTACTGACATGTTTCATCGAAGCTTCAGATCAGAGTTTTGAACCATCGTAGATTAAAAAGCTGCTTCAAGTTCCGCTTCTATTATAATCTGTCTTTTTTGATTTGTCGTAAAGGCTCCACTGCAAACCCTGTGCAGGACCTTGTCCCAGAGTGTGCAGGGGTCTGAAAACGGTGGACTCCGTCACTGCCGCCCAGGCTTTAAGAGGCTGCACTGTGCTCAACGGGAGCCTGGTTATCAACCTGCGGGGAGGAAGTGAGTGTTTGTGGTTTGTTTGGTTAAATTAGATTACATCGTGCATCCCATCTGCTCATAAACAGCAACAAACAAAGGGATGTTGGCGTTAACACACAACCAGGAAGTGTCAAACATTTAAAGAAAACTCTTTGTGTCAGAAAAAAACAACTCATAGAACGTTTGTACAGAATGGTTTGTTACAGAAGATTACTTTATACTGCTTGTGTTTAATTTTCTTTAGACAACATTGCAGCTGAACTGGAGGCCAGTCTGGGCCAGCTGGAGGAGATCACTGGCTACCTGACAGTGCGACGGTCCTACGCCCTCGTTTCCCTCTCATTTTTCCGTAAACTCCGTGTTATTCGTGGGGAGGAGCAGGAAATCGGGTGAGATTCTATCTTCCTAGTCGTCTCTGATCCTCACCATGGCACATCCTCCTCCTGTAATTATGAGTTAAAAGCGGACTGACCTTTTCAAAATGTCTTTCTGTGGCAGCTGCTTTTGGTTTGATTTTCAAAAAACAAAGTTTAGAAATTCTCAATGTTTTTTTGCACAAAGAGCTACACTCTCAGTGGAAATGGCAAAGGTTGTGCAAACAGCTCGATTCAAATTGAAGACCAAATTTTGCTGCTCAGGTTACACCAAAAGTCGTTTCTGCCTTCAGCCAGAAGTATCATTGCAAATATATTCACGCAGCCGTGTTTTCCAGGAACTACTCTTTCTATGCCCTGGACAACCAGAACCTCCGGCAGCTCTGGGACTGGTCCAAGCACAAGCTAACCATCCTGCAGGGGCGCATTTTTTTCCACTACAACTCCAAGCTTTGCATGTCAGAGATCCGTGAGATGGAGAACGTGACGGGAACCAAAGGGCGGCAGAGCACGAACGACATCGCGCTCAAGACCAACGGGGACCAGGCCTCATGTAAGAAACTCAACCCTGCAGACGTGATATTTGGTGAAGCAGTTACTACGGCAACAGTCAACACAGAGTCAGGCCCGCACAGTTTCAATCAGTTATTGTTATGACGGACATTTCCTGTCCTGTGTTTGCACATAACTTCCTGGAGACCTATTTATATTGATCTTATTTAAGTAAGAACAACCAACAGAACAAAGTGCTCTGATTTGTTACAACAGTGGTGGAGATACATTTGACTTTTTGCGTTTTAGTTTGTTTAGTTTGTTTGTTTTAGTTTTTAGACTTTTTAGACTTTTAGTGGATTTAAGTATTTTTTACAATGTACTGAATAGTTTGGGTTGAATGGACTGGAGAGAAATATCAAGCTTTAGGGGATTTTCCATATAATAGTTCAGGTTTATTTGGTGCAGTGTCATCATGACGACAGCAACAGGGTTGTTGTGTCCAGAAGAGAATGTCCACTTAGCACTGAAGCACACAGTTTGGATAACTCCCTGATAGAAAAAGTGGGTCTCTTAAAGGATTTTTTTTTTCTTCAATGAGTTGGCAACTCCTTATGCTTGTTTTTACTGTTTAGTTTGGGTTAAAAGTGTTGTTTTTAATATGAAACTAGAAAAACCTCAGCTGCAAAGGTCACAAACTAGAGTTGTGAGTCAGAATTCTGCATCTCAGGCGCATTCCCTGAGATGATAAAATCTTTTATGGCTTTTTTTCTTCCCTGAGTGCTTTGACAAATATAGCAAAAACATGCAGAAGCACAGCTGAACTTGACCCCTAGGGGACCTTTGAGGAAATATCTTGTAAATAAATGGATGAAATAAAAGGCTTGTGTTATAAATAAATACTATATAATATAGTAAATACTATTCTGCTGTTCTACATGAGCAAACAGAGAAACATATTATTTTTTACATTTGAACAAACAAGAAAAAAAGATGAATTAAGAACCAGAAATCATTGGTTAACTAGAGAAATTACTTTTTTTGTGAAAATACAGGATGTCTTGAGTAAGTTTGTTGAAATTTTCTAAAGAAGCTGAGTTTTTAAAAACTAAAAGAAGCTAAAAGCTAGTAAAGGCTAAAGTTTCAAAATGCTAGCTAAAAGTAATATCTGCTGCTCCTAAAAGCTAAATTTAGCAAATAGCAAGCTAGAAGCTAAAAGTGTGGGAAAATGGCTAGATAACGTCGCTAAAGCCTAATATTAGCATAAGAAAACAAAAATGGAACAAAATATGCTTAAGCAAATTGTAAAGAAGTTGAAGAGATCATTTATTTCTATGGGAAGTTTTATTTTGAATGAAGTGAAAAAGTATTAAAGTTACAAAAACCAAGAGTTGTAACACTGATCGAGTTGTTTGATAAGTAAATGGCTAAAATAGCACAAAATATGCAACAACTGCATTACAAAATAAAAAAAAAACAGAACATTAATAATGTGAAAGCTGATTCGACGTTCACACTTATATACATTTGAGAAGGTGAGAAAATGAGGGAGCTGCAAGATATGTAGATAACTTTATTATACATACCTATAAATGTTATTGTTTTTCTCTCACTTTCTTCAAATAATGAATTAAAAGACAAATGATTAACTTTGAATATTTTCTTTCCTTTTGTTCTGTCAGGTGAGAACCATCGGTTGAAGTTCACCCAGATTCGAACCATGAGCGATAAGATTATGATCAAGTGGGAACCCTTCTGGCCACCAGACTTCAGAGACCTGTTGGGCTTCATGGTGCTTTACAAAGATGCGTAAGTTCATCTCAAGAGAAAACCTGGGTCTTAACATTTCAGCTTGAAGTAGAATCATTGTTCATAATATTGGTGAATTCCTCAGACCCAGAAAAATAAATGAATAACTAATTATAAATGAAAATTAATAAAATAATTCCACATTTATCATCACTCAACTCTAGGAAAACAGAAGATCATTACTTGTTTCTGTTCCTTTTCTGTGCCGTCACATCCTTCTGTTCATGTTTTCTGTTTGGTCTGATCTGAACCATACAAATCATCAGATAATATCCTGGAATTTCCTCACTGCAATTTACTGCGCTCACGTTTGTGCAAAGCTCCTTTTCCTGAATGCTCCCATAAATCTAATGATGAAAGGCAATAAACATATATATATAACTCAATATCCTTCCTTGGGTAAAATACAATTTAAGCAGACGTATGTGATGCATCATTCACCTGGTTATTGTTATTGTTTTTCATCACCGTAGACCTTTTCAGAACGTAACGGAGTTTGATGGGCAAGACGCCTGCGGCTCCAACAGCTGGGTGATTGCTGACGTCGACCCTCCGCGCCGGGCTACAGATGGGGAAAGGGAGCAGATTGAACCGGGTCACCTCATCATGCCTCTGAAGCCCTGGACGCAGTACGCCATAATGGTGAAAACCCAACTGTCTGCGTCTGATGATCACCAGGTCCTCGGAGCCAAAAGCGACATCATCTACGTCCGCACCAACGCCACCAGTAAGACTGTGTAAACGTTTGATATTTTCTCCAGATGTGTCAAATGTTGCCAAAAAACTATTTCAAATTCAGGTGGATTCAAGTCAAAAAATGCACTACTGTTCTTATTTGTCTTTTTGGACTTTGGATCATACACTAACTTTAAAATTTCTATAAATATCATAAAATGACATCATTATTCAACATATCTTAAATGTATTTTTAGATACAAGGAATATAAGATTTAAGTTTCATGTTCTATGGTTTTTATTAAAAAAAGAAAGAAAAAAGCCGCACTCTTTTTAATAAATACTAGTGTTTCTGCTGTCGGTCATCATTTTGTGTTCAAAAGTAGGAGAAACACTGTTCATCTGAGAACTGAGTTAACCTGAAGTCTACTGTCAGTTCTGTACAGGTTACAAGTGAAAAAGTTTGTCTTCCTGTATAAAAATATTATTTTTTGTGTTTGTGTCTCCGTCAGTGTAAAATGTCCTTGCCACAAAAACAAGGAAGAAAAGATGATTATATGACACCACTGACCTACAGGGACACATCTTGTGTTGGATGTCTGCATCAGAGAGTCCTACAGCAATTATGAAGCTCTTCCTCAGTACTTGATGTACTTTGCCACCCACAGTGTGCATGCAGTATCAGTTATGGTGGCCTGTCTAGCTGTCTTCCTTTGAGACGGTACACTTCCTTATAAAAACCGCATGAAAAAATGACGTCTTTTGCTCGCAACAAAAGTGGCTTCCAGCATCGGCGGGTGAGCATCGCGTGAAGGGAGGGCTGTTTTCTGCCTGTGTGGCAGACGCTCCGGGCTCCTGGTGTCTGTCTGATCAGCAGGGCAAAGCTGTCATTACACATATTCTGCAGCCGGTGAAACTTTGTCTGACAATGCGGTCAGACCAGTCTGTGGCATCGTAATGAAACAAGGACAACATAATCACTCTGTGACTCTCTTCCTCTTTAGCCTTCAATCAAATTTACCCACAGTACTGCAGAGCTGCCCACACACTCTTCCCATAGCTTACATCTGAAGCTTTGATTCTTGGCAATGATTTCGTTTTACAATTTTAGGCCATTGCAAGATGTCACTTTTCACGTAAATGCTAATTCAGCATTCTTGTTTTTATTATACTTCTTCATACTCGAGGATCTTTTAGTCTTTTTCGATCATCAAAATGTTAAATTCATACAGGAGATGAGTGCTATGACCTTTTGTGTCGTTTTTGAACTGTTCAAAATATTTTAGTCTATTTACTATTTCTCCATAGAAATACATTAAGACTTCAGTTCCTTCTTATTAAAAATAATTCTCCTTAAAATTTCTAGTGTACTTGCTCTGTTTTTGTCTTATTTTGCTACTTTTAGCTACCTTTTGTTATTTTAGGCTTTTAGTTAGCTTTTTGCTACTTTCTGTAAGCCATTTTTCCACTTTTAGCTTGTAGCTAGCCTTTTGTTTTTAGCTTTTAGTTAACTTTGTAGCTTGCCTTTTGCTACTTTTACCAACCTTTTGCTGTTTTAGCTTTTAACTTAGCTTAACTTTTTTTAAGTTTTAAGGTTTTAGCTAGTGTTTCCTGCTTTTAACTAGTATTTTGCTCCTATATAACATTTTGCTAACTACTGTTTTCTACTTTTAGCTAGCCTTTTTTTTTTTTTCTTGTGACTTTCAGGTAGCTTTTTGCTACTTTTAGCTAATTATGATACTTTCAGGTGCTTTTTTGCTACGTTAAACGTTTAGCTATCTTTTTTTCTCCTTTTGTTTGTATCTAGTATTTTTTCTCTTTGAGCTTTTAGCTTATGTTCTGCTTCTTTTACCTTTTTAAAAACTCAGTTTCAGCTTTTTTCAACACTCTGCATTTACAGAATCTTTTTGCAGAAAATAGAGTTTCTCTAGTTGTTTTTTCCACAAGCTGACAGCCCTCACTAAACACGAGTATAATCTAATAAAATAGTCCACAGTAGAACTGGTATTAGGGACTCAAGCTGTTTTCATAAGTTTTAATCCTTCCAACAGCGGCACACGTATGACTAAATGCTCACATGTGACTGAACTCATGCAGTTAGCTGAGATTGATGTAAAAAACAAGATTCCTATTGTGAATTTGGATCAAAACAAAGAGCATTAATTTTCAGGATGACCGCTTAATAAATGTCTAATGAAAAAATATTTAAATGAATTAAAAGAACTTTGATAAATAATGCGGCTTTTCTTTATTAGTTAGTATAAATAAATCAAATCACATTTTAACACTTGATAAAGGCAGTGACAAAAAAATCATGACTAAGCTCAAACTAGAATACAGATAAGCCAGTTAAAAACACTTATTTAATGTATTTAATCTTGAATAATTTCCCCATGGTTTTTATTTTCTTGTGACTCGAAGGCATACGAATGAAACCAAAAGGCTTCATGTTTCTTTACACAAAACAAACATCGAATGGTTTAATACCCCAAACGGGGAAAAACCCAGAGCAGGCAGCTGCGAGTCGCAGACCAACTCTGTGCCAGTAAGTCTGCCAAATTATCTCGCTGTAACCCGAAATGCAAATCAAATCGAAACAGCTCTTCAGTGATTTTTATCCAGATTTGTGCCGACTGTGACACTATTTAAAGCACATTATCACTATATTACATTTTTACTGAATATATTCCCCCACCCCTCTAAATTATTTGCCTTGAATGAATGAAAAAAAAAAATCTAAACTTATTAAGCTGAGGTATATTTACAAACAAGCCCCACAAACAAAACCTGCTTACTCATACATTAATGGTTAAAATTCAGTTCAATAATATTTTAAAACTGTTTTAAACAATGAATTATAGATTTTAAAAAAAAATGAACCTAATCACAAAACATATATCTTTAATTCATGTTGGAACTTTATTATGTAAATTAAAATTGTAATTTATTATAATCTCCTTCTACTTTTTAAGTAATCCTCTAAGTTGGAATGTGTCATTGAGCATCAAGCTAGTTGCGTCTCAGTTTCGACAAACGCTCTTTTGTTCTAAAGAAATTATTTCTGTTTGTTTTTTTTCTGCAGAACCGTCAGTCCCACTGGACCCCATCTCTTCGTCCAATTCCTCCTCACAGATCATCTTGAAGTGGAAACCTCCCAATGACCCCAACGGAAACATCTCTCACTACCTGGTTTTCTACCAGCGGCAACCCGAAGCCAGCGAGCTTTACAAGTTTGACTACTGCCAGAAGGGTGAGACACACTGTTTGTGGTTGTTTCTGGGATTTGTGTTTAAACTGGGGTGTCCAATTCATTCAGATCAGGTGTGTTGGAGCAGAGAAACCTTTAAAACGTGCAGGACAGTGAGCTTTGCTTAGACCCCTGAGTCAGCAAAACAAACCTAATTTACCTAAAACCTTAAACTCCTGGCAACCCCTCAACCTGTTTACAGGTTGGAGTAATTTGAGTGACCTAACTGGTATCAGTTTTCCCAAAAACACAAGCAACCGTACTTACTCACTAACAAGACAACATGTACAGTTTATTATTTTACACGGATGCCCTTCAGACCTTGACTTTTATTAATAAAGAAGTGTCCTGATACAGTGATGAATCTGACACTTTTAAAGCAGCAGAGATGAGTTCACAAAGAGACAAATCTGTATGAATTTATTAAACTAGCATCTTGACCTCAAGTTCAGATGAAGTTCATACCAAAATATTTTAGTTACAGCTAGATGCCCCATGTCTGTCAGTTGCCACCGGTGCCCATCTCTGTGAGCACAAAACCCAACTTTCTTCTTCTGAGCTCCTGTATTCCTCCAGCCTGCAGGGAGAACATGTCAGTGATCATTTGTCTCCGCTGTAGAGGGGTTGCAGACCTGGAGATGACAATGACAGACACGTCCTGCAGGCGGGTGTGTTTATGTGGATACTGGGCTTTAAATTGCTCCGTGTTTGTTTATCGCACCTGTTATCCCATTAATTCCCTCTTTGTCTGTCTTGTCTGTTGCCAGGTATGAAGTTACCGTCGCGGGTGCCCACTCAGGTGGATAGTGACGAGGAGCAGAAATGGAACCAGACCGAGGAGCAGGGCCAGGGGACGAGATGCTGCGCCTGCCCGAAAACCGACAAGGAGCTCAAGAAGGAGAAGGAGGACTCCGAGTACCGAAAGACCTTTGAGAATTACCTTCACAACGAAGTCTTTGAGATCAAGTAGGTGTCCTGATGAGTGCTCAGTTGTATTTTCCAACACATCAAGTTATTTTAAACATGCTTGCCTCTTCCAGACGCTCCAGGCAAAGGCGCTCCATGATGGGCATCGCCAACAGCACGCACCCCTTCCTCACCACCGCCCCCAGCCCGACCGGGGGCACGGGCATCCCAGACGACGAGGACGAGGAGAACTTCGAGGGCACCAAGACAATGGTCTTCGTCCCTTACAAGGAGTCCACGGTCATCTCCAGCCTGCGCCACTTCACCAGCTACCAGATCGAAATCCACGCCTGCAACCACCCGACGGACCAGACCCGCTGCAGCATGGCGGCGTACGTCAGCGCCCGCACCATGCCCGAGGGTACGAAAATGTTTCTACCAAACTGTGCAACTCATCGCCCTTTATTCCTCCAAACTAACCAATAATTTCAAATACAAATAAATATGAACCCGTGCTACTTTGTTCTCTGCAGATAAAGCTGATGATATCTTGGGTCCCATCACTCACATCGTGTCAGAAAACACGGTGCACATAAGTTGGCACGAACCTGCAGCTCCTAATGGCATCATCATCCTGTATGAAGTGAACTACAAGAGACAGGGAGACTCCGAGGTAAAAACACACAAACACACCTGTTTGCTCACTTATTATCTGGTACTGAAAAGAGGTAAAAACCTGAAGCTGCAGATCAATAATTTCGACAGGGTCACTCTGTGTCTCCTCTGATTCACATTAAAAGCACTGACTTTCTCATCTAACAGATTATGAAATAAATTAAATTTGTCCTCCTCTAAACTCTGCAAAGCACAGCAACCAAAACCGCTCATGATTGTTTTGTAACCTGCTGTTATTTGTTTGATTTAGCCCTAATGCTTCGCTCCGTGTTTTAGTTGCCATGGAAATGTCAAATAAACATCTATTTAATCTCATTGAACTTATTTTGTGTGGAGAACATTTTTAAGTACTCGTATTGTTTTTTTTCCCCTAATAAGAAGCAAAAACCATAAACAAATTGAAGTAAAAAACAAGAACATGTAATTGATGAAAATGATATTTTAAAAGTTGGAATTGAATGAAACTACTACCCAGAGGGTGAACCTTCTTGTTTGATTCCTGCAGGAATTGCACTACTGTGTGTCAAGGAACATGTACAGATCCATTAAAGGTTGCAGACTGAAAGTGATGCATCCTGGGAACTACACTGTGAGGATTCGGGCCACTTCTCTGGCTGGGAACGGTTCTTGGACTGAACCTGCTTTCTTCTATGTTCAAGATCCAAGTAAGTTGAATGGATAAATGATTTACTTTATATATTTA
>JARVJO010000431.1:17792239-17823109 GCA_031762555.1 Cynodonichthys magdalenae | reverse complement strand
ATATATATATATATATATATATATATATATATATATATATAAGCCAAGTTTGTGCTTGACTGGGTGGATATTTGATTAAACTGTGAAACAAACTCTTGACAAACAAGAAGGCTGCTAAACCCTCACTTCACAATCCTGACCCGAGTCCAGGCTACGTCCCTTCCCCGTGTACTCCTGAAACAGAAAAGTGCCCTTCGATTGTCTGTGGCCTACAGCAGTTGTCGCTAAAACTGCGTCTGAATATTTGTACGCGACCAGGTGACAAACCGTAAACAAAAACACTTCCTCTCTGTTGGACGGTAACAGAGGATCCATCCTCGAACAAACTTCAATCCACAGGAGAAGCTTGTTGAAGTGGCTTACCTCCTCACACTGCAGTATTCCAAAAATGAAAGGCACACAGGATAGACACTTTTTGTGGATTCTATTTTTTATTTATTTACCTATTTTTTTTTTTTATTTTTTTTCCCAAACATTTACAGCTGAAGGATTTTGAAACTGTTTACAGAGACATGTTGGCAAACAGGTTCGTCAGATTTACCAATAGCTGCTTTGTTGGTATATTTTAGTGGATTTAGAAGTTAAGAAATCTAAATATATATAAATATATATAAATATTATATTGATGTTTTTGTACATAGTTGATGCATTGTCATTCTTCAGTTAGATGTTTTTACATGTTTGTCTCCTATGTTTTTGTTTTTTTTCCTAATCCAGAAAAATTATACTAATTAGCTTTTTTTTTGTGGGGGACTCGTGATCAACCAACAGCACTTGGTCTTTTTACAGTTCAATGTCTGTGAGGAAGAGGAGGATGAACAGTGTTTGGCATCTTCAGATAAAGTGTCTGCCCATCATACCAAGATCAAATAAAGTAGTGCTGTAAATAATGCAGCAAGGTGCATTTGTGACAAGGTTTTTCTTCGTTACCTTTTTCTTTTTTTGGGGGGTGGGGGTGTTACATGGATTATATATCATGTTATAATGTCATTCCATCATCAAAAACGTGCTCAGTGTTGCTTTGACTCATTTATGCAAGTTTCAGAAATCCTTGAATCTCCTGTAGCCATGCGGAGCTGCCTAAACACTTGCTGGTACAAAGCACCACCTATTTACACAAAGCTCCTCCCTGGAGCTCAGTCTGCAGCCTAACTCCCACCCTACAGAGCACCCCTCCCTCGAAGCATTGTTGTGAAGACGTGC
The DNA here is from genome assembly GCA_031762555.1 of Cynodonichthys magdalenae. Classification (NCBI taxonomy): domain Eukaryota; kingdom Metazoa; phylum Chordata; class Actinopteri; order Cyprinodontiformes; family Rivulidae; genus Cynodonichthys; species Cynodonichthys magdalenae. The sequence continues at coordinate 17,821,906 of JARVJO010000431.1, read as the reverse complement.
TGAAGTGGGAGCCTCCGAAATGGTAGGAGATTTGAGAGAGACCATTTTCAGGGCGTGTAAATAGGCTATGATGCAAAGTCATATTTATTTTAAATATCTTGGAGTAAAGCATATAGGATTATAGTTTTTTTTTTATTCTAACTCCAAAAATTGAATTTCAGATTCTTACCTTTTTCTGTCTTAAGAGTTAAAAATGTTAATATTTTTCTTCTATGTAGATGGAAAGATAGCAGCTTTTTCTTTTATTTTTTCCACTGTCCATGATATATTTGACCAACTCTACAAAGGAGGCGGGCAATAATGATTGACATCTCCTGTAACCAATGGATCTTGCTTTAGCATTCTGCAGGTTTTATCTGTGCACATTCCTCTCATACATACAGGTCTGTTTTTATCATACATAGAAGTCCAAACTACACAACTGAGTTTAGTTTGGTTGGTTACCGAGGGCAACAGAACCACCAACAGGTATCAACAATCCAAGAACAACTCTGGGTCAAGTTTTATCATGAAAACCTCCAAACATCAAAACACCATCTGAATAAAAGGTCTTGATTAGAAAATATTCAAGTAAAATGTGCTGGTTTAGATTGAATAATCTGGCAGCAAATCCACATGCTTAATATTTAGGATAAGAAAAATCTGTTCAATCTAAAAAAAAGAGAAATTCTGCCTTTTGACTAAAAATAAATATTTTGTTCATATGGGAGGATATTGTTACGATTTTATAAAATCCGTACTGTTTAATATTTATTTTTTTATCACATGCTGGCGTTATGGGGCATTAAGGAATCCACATGTGGCTGGGTTATACTTGGTGAATAAATGAGTTTTGAATAAAGTGCAACTGCGCCACCTAGTGTATGAGTAATGAAAACAGCCTAGGCCCTAGGGAATAAATATTAAATATAAAGTTATTTTATTCAAACTACAAAACTCAGTGCACACCCAGTTTAAGATAAAAAAATATTTATAAATCAGGCTTTTTTTTTTACTAAAAGTGGGTGTGGTAGTAGCTGAGAGTTGTTCATAACTTGTACGCTGAGCGTGACATTGTCAAGTTATTTTCATTGTTTCACTGAACATTTATAAAAATAATGCAGGTATGATGAAGGAATAATGCAAAACACTGACAAAACAAAGCATTAATGGAGATGATAAATAATTGTGAGTGTGAAGATTCAAGAATTTACAAAATTAAGCAAAGATCCAGATTTATCCCTTATTTCTTTACATTTTGAGTTGTAAGAGTCGCTCTGAGTGGTTAAATATCAACACAAAAAGTCAGGTGCTATGAGCCACCTCTGTGTGAAGTGGTAAAATGTCTAGACTCATGCTGACACCTGAGTTCCTGACCTGCATGGTCTGAAGTTGACTACACAAAGAAAACCTGCTTTAATTTTTTTCCTAAAATACTGTTTGAAAAGATAATTAATCACAGCAGTACCTCTAACTCTTGGTCAGTAGGAACAGTAATATTGAATTTATTATGATTATAGTCAGGATTTTCAGACTATTTCATAGTTTTACAGTATCAGAAACATGGATGAATCGCTGTCAGTGTCAGATTTATTCGTGGTGCTTTAACTGACCAAAAGATTCCCACAATGCAAAAAACAGGACAGTGTGGCAAGCAATTTTACCATTTAAATGCTTTGAAGAAGTGTCAAAGCAGATATCTTTAGGAAAACATTTGAGATATTTTAAATGTTTTAAATGTTGATTATACTCACACACACATATATATACACACACACACACACACACACACACACACACACAACATGTAACGTACCTTTAAGGCCTCAAAATGTTAAAACTACCACTTAAACTTAATTGTTAAGTTATATTTTAACTTTTGCTTTGCCAGTCTCTTTTGTGAACCTTTTAAAATGTCGTTTCAGTTCGTACAGTCTTCAGGTATCTGTATTTTCAGTTCTGACTAATAAGGCTAAGAAAAAAAGGAACGCTGTTATTAATATCCTAAAAATATTTATAAATAGAAATGTGGTTTCATTATATGTTAAAATGGCTTACCATACTAGGGTCATCCAGACTAGAAGAGGTTGACGATTTATTTTAAAACACTCCTCCTTCGTCCAACCCCATTACTTTTTCTGTGTGCACTTGTTCCTTAGGATACATGCTCATTTTTTATCTTTTCTCTTAGTGGAAGCGACTGAGAGATATAATCATCTTCTTTTATCTTTGGCTGGAAGTAAACAAAAACTTATTTATTGTTTCTTGATACGTCCTGTTGCAGTTTTTATTACATCTCCGGGTAAGTTAGAACAGGTAGTGTGACTCTTTCTTTCCTTTTTTTCTTAAACAAAATAAAGTTTTGAAAAGGTCACAGGTGGTTAACACAAGAAGTAACGATGATCCGGCTAGCAGAAAGGTTTGAAACGTCACTTATGTGGCATTTATGAAAAGTTGTGTGATAAATTAGATTTTGTTTGTTTATTTTTACTTTAATTACAGGTAAATGTTAAGAGGTCGTTGTTAATGTTTCGTCTTACATAATTTGTAAAGCGGCAGTGATTTATGTGCCGCCTGTTTGAGCTAAAAGCGTAAAGTTTAGCTAAACCACCGTTGGGCTAAAGAGTCACCTGCAGCCACTCCCGTTCTCAAGCTCGTGTTCCAAAACAACTTGGGCAAACCGTTGTATTATATAATCAAATAACCGCCTCTTCCATTTTTAATAATAGACATCAGTAGCATTCCTCCTCGTTAAAGTATATTGTTACTAAACAATATAGTTTAACGGATTTCACTCAAAAATAAATAGCATAGAAATTATAGACTTTTCTATCAAGGTCATCGTAACTAAGATTCTATCAGGAAGAAAAAACTAAAAACTTATTTGATTTAAAGAAATGTATAAGTCATATTAGAAGTCAGAGGAATAGTTTTTCATTTTTGATCTTCAAAATGAAAGATTATAGATATTTAAAATGAGAGTTTCTAATGATTTAATGATTAAGTGATAAGTTTGCTTGCCTTAAACACCTGTCTAACTAATCTGACACCTTGTTCATAGAAATCTTTATGAATTTAGGTCAAATCCTCTCACTTATGCATTCTTCACATTCCTGTCCCAGTGAAACATAGCAGTAACCCCATCCTGCCACTTTTCATCCACAGCTTCTTAAAATGTCATGTCATTCTGATGGTTTTCTTTGCTGTGTGCTTCTCTGATTTGTGCCTTCTGTGACACCAAATTAACACGAAGTTGATGTAAACTTTAAAAACAGGAAAAACACTTGCACAATGGAGACACAAAAGGCATTTGTTCTTAAAAAGAGGTTGTACAAACTTCAGTCAAGGTAAATTTACTGTCAATTAAAGCTGCAGGTGGTTTGTCTCAGTGTTGCACGTGATCCAAATCATGCTCTGCTGTGCATCATAACACAGACTTCAGCCTACCTAAATTCTAATGGATTGCCCTAATATTTTTTCAACTTGCTTTCAATTGTAAAACCAATACTTTTGTTACTTAATGGAGCTGAAATGACCTGAAACGCTGGCTCTTCCAATAAATGTAGACACTTTTTTTAGACACTTAAGCATCAAACAGGAATTAAAACTTTAGGCTGACCGGTTCTAAGAAACCACCATCAAATGTTTATAGTTGGGAAGGGATGTGGGCTGCCGGAAACTGCAGGCACATGCATAATGAGTCATTCTTCAGGCTGAAGACTTTTAGAAGAATTTAGCATTTTTGACACTAACAGACCCACAGTTGCATGTGTTTACAGCACCTAACTTCAAAGATAGGAGAGGTCAGTTTATATGGAGGACTCCAGTTCACAACAAATTCACCTGAATGCACTGACATTTACATGCGTTATAAATTGAGAATTCGTAAAACGTACGTATCTACAGAAACCACTGGATCCCTTTAGATCTTCACTTCCTCTCCTTCCATTCTGAGCAGCATGTTGATGACAGTGGACAGGAACAAACTGACCAGCCGGGGCCAGAGAGGACAGAAAAGAGACACAGACAAACGCAAGAGTCTTGGTCCAGGTGTAGTTCTATGAGAAGAAAAACACATATTGATTATATAAATAGTTACTAGTACAAGCATGGAGTGTAGAGACGGTAAAGACGGCAAAAGAGTGAGATGTGGTCAGTTTGTCCTCCAGCTGTCTAAACTTTTAGCAGCTCAGGAAACCCCAAGCCAACCAACTATATGATTTATCACAAAGGAAAGCTACAATAGGTACTTTGTAGAGCTGCTCGATTACTGAATCTCAGTTTAATGATCTGAATCCTCACACTTAACCAGGACTCGTGAGTCCGAGGTTTCCATTAACCTGGGTCCTACGTGTCCTTCAGCAGCACTGCTAAGTCCTCGGATTAGCTGATTCCAACTGAAGGGACTCAAATAAACCAGATCACTTTTAGTGAGTGACTCAGACTAACCCAGGTCCATAAAGTGAAACCGTTTTAACTCCTCTACTCTGTGCGTAACGTTATTTTCAAGGTTTGACCAAAACAGCTACAACTCTGTCATTTCTGTGATAATGTGCATTTTTTTCAAGTAATTGTTTTTGTTTTGACTAATTCTTCTGTTTGCGATGTGAGACACGTCCACCCCTCAGGCTTTGAGACAAACATTGACAGCATGACCCCTTTGTTTGTTTGTTTGTTTGTGTCTAGTCCCAGAGCTTTTAAAATGTGTCTTATTGGTTTCTGTTGGGATGGTCCAACACAAGCAGCTGTTATTCACCACCACACACTCAGTCTGGGTGTTGCTGTGTTTAGGATCTATCTCAGCCGAAGTGAAACTACTTTACACAGTTTGTTATTTTTCTCCTGACAGAATTTGATCGTACTCCACAGGACACTCGGCAGACTCGCTAGTCTTGTTTTTCCCTTTAAAGGGTATGACCTGTATTTCATGCTGCTCTGCTCCTCCTCCACCCAGTGTGGGTGAATCACTTCAGGTGTGGCAACCAAAGAAAATAAACTGATACAAAAAAGTACTTAAGCTGGTAGAAAATACACACATCTTTGTTTTATATTTGGTGAGAGTTTGTGTTCTGAACCATAAATTCTTCGAAGCGACATAAAATTGAATCTGGTCACTTCCTGGATTTCTCCTCAGATTTTTATCCGAGCTCACTTTTAGGTTGAGGGCTAAACACCTGAAGCTCAGAACAGCACTGTCAAATTATTATTATTTTAACTAGATTGCATAAAGTTTGTTAAAAGACAAAAATAAAACTTGTTGGTTTTCATGAATTTTGCTGTTATGATTTGCAAACACTAGTCTGAAAAAAAACTAGAAGAGATTCTGCTTGTGTGTCTGATTTTAAACAGTTACTGCTTTCCTGGTTATACCCTGTGGAAATGAAAAGCTTGTAACATTTAGTTACTAAGAATTACAGTGTGTCATTTTGTTTTTTATAGATTTAAGCATTTTTGCCTGTGCGGTGTTCATCCTTGCTACAAGCTTTTCCAGGAACGAGCCAAACGCTTCATGTTCCTCCAAATCAGAATTATACTGGGGCTGCACAACGCATTGAAAATTGATCAGTATGGCAAAATCGGCACATGGAGTTAGTGTTGAAAGGGTTCAGAATCGCAGACACAAAACTCTTGTTTAAAAAAATATATATATTCCAATTTGTCAATAAGCGAACATCTGGGTTCACAATATTCGAAACTTAAACTCTGTGTCGCACAACTGAACGCTGCTCATACAAACAACCTCAGTCTGTGATTCAGGAACACTGTGTTTTGATGTACTGGAATAACAAGTTTTTCCTTTGTTCTTATTTTTTTTTTCCAGTGTCAAGAAATTGTGGAAAAAAAAAAAAAACCCTAAAAGACGCGTGTGATCATGAGGAGGGTGAGTCAGTTTGATCCACCCTGTGGGACACTTTTGGGTTTTGCAAGCCATTAAAGGTAAATTCTGGTAAAGAAAACGTGCACCATTCTTTGTTTTTACATTCTGCTCTGCAGTGCTGTGTGTGTGTGAGGAAAGATGAAAATGTTGCATCTGTTTGTGTAGCAGCTATTGCCACAGGTGACATTAGTTTTTAGTTGTATTTTTCCTTCCAGCTGGTGCAACCTGAGCTGTAGTGTCACAATTTGTCAAACCAGTTTTTACCTCGTAAGACTCTTTTGCCAACAACTTGTTTGAAATCGTTCTCCTGTACACTCCCTTCTATTCAGTAGAAACGACACAAATGTTTGAAGGATTCAGGAAACAGGAAAGGGATTTCAGTGTTTTTATAAGTCTGTTTCAAAATGTGCACAATTAAATGAAATGATCTGATTCAAGTTCTGATCAAAATAACTTCAATTTTGTCATTTTTTTCTCGTAGAGTTGTCTGAATCCTTTGTTTGAAATGTTGCAGGTGACACAGTAGCTTCTCTGTTGTTCTCTCTCACAGCACCGGGGAGAAGGTTTGTCCCCCGGCCTCCAGTAGATTACCAGACGGTTCAGGTATGACCGTCGCCCCCAAACATCCAGCTCCCCTCCTGCTTCCTCTTCACACAGATGCATGAGCTCCAGGTTAGTGTTTAAGTTTTTGTATTAAATATGAATGCATTTTTTAAAATATAACATATTGCAAAAAAATATATAAAAAATCACATCGCTGAGTTGAACGGTTGTTGAGATTTTTGCATATGAAGTACCAGGAAGTGATGTCAAAGGGGGAATGTTTGCATGTGAACAGAGCCTTGCTGCAATAGCTGACAACAGACTGTAGAGAATAATCTGAGGTTTCTTTAGATTATTTTGAGTCTCTATCAGAGAGATAAAGACGAGTCAAATATATTGTTTCAATATACAAAGATCAGAGAGTTTCTTTACTGAAAGAGATCCCCTTTGATGTCACTTCCTGTTTCTCTTTGGCTGATACAAGTTCAAAGAAATGATGGTAGTTATGTGACAAAATAGGCAAAATCGTGTGTTTTATGTCAAGTTTCTTAAATATAAAGATGTATACTTTGATTTCTTTTAATATTTAAAGGATATGCATGTCAGGCACTTTAAAGCTATTCTAAATTCCTCTGACATCCAGCACAGTCGAGGGTTAGCAGCTCAAGTTTCTGTTAGGTCACAAGCTTTTCCAGGTTTTTTTTTGGATCTGACCCATGTTCCATCCGAAACCTGATTCTGAGTCCCTTTTGGTATTTTTTTTTTTATTGAGCTTTTTTTTTCTCTTGATGCTGGATAGATAATATCATAAGAAGTACTGAACATCTTTTTTTTCCCCGTGTGCATGTTTTTGTACTGACGTCACATTTCATTTATCAGTTGAGCCTTATCTCATCACATACCAACTAATGGATGAGCCTGAAGGCAGGCGGCTGAAGGCCTCAGAGGATTCTGGGTCTCAGGCTGAGCCAGACGTCCCAAAAGGTCAGTCAGTGATTGTCATGAGAAGCAGCTGAAAGCTTTGAATACTTTTTAACAAGAGAGAAAGAACATGATGAAACTTTACTGATAAATACTTTGTAAGAACTTCTTCAGTTTTGTTGTTGATAGTCCTGGATAAGGAAAAATCAGAGATGAAAAGTCATTTCTGTTAAAAGACATTTATAAATAGTTATAATATTTCATGTATAACCAATAGTATTTCACTGTGATGTACTGTTTTGACCACAGAGCACTATCTATATTCTATATTTGGCTGATTTTAATTTCATGTTTATCATCCAGTCTCAGATTATCAACAGCTGCAAATTGATTTGAAGTTTGATGCCCAGAATCTGGAGGCGGAGTCCTGGAGCCTGGCTGTGGACCAAAACTACCTGATATCCCTGAACAAAGAGGCCATTGAAAGACAAGACGCCATCTACGGTACGCTGAAACAGAAGTCGAGATCAAATTTGTAAACTAGGGTGTGACTTACTCTGTTTGAGTCAGTATTTTGTGAAGGCATCAGTCAGTCGGATGCTTTCTCCTACTAATCACTTTGCTTTCACGTATATTGGTACTACGAGTGAAAATATTAGTCAGTTCAGCAATAAAGTTGTTTATAATCATTTCCTAGAGTTGATCCAGACTGAGATGCACCATGTGCGCACATTAAAGACCCTCGTCCACATCTACATGTACGAGCTGAAGCAGTCTCTTCTAGTAGACGAAGCTGGGATGGATCGGCTTTTTCCTGGAGTGGAGGTTCTGCTCAGCCTCCACCAGCTCTTCCTCAGCGCCCTCAAAATGCGCCAGAAAGAGAGTCTGGAGGAAGGAAGCTTAAAAAACTACTACATCCAACAGCTGGGAGATATTCTCATCACTCAGGTGGGGAAGTGCAGGGTCCAGAACTGTTCATTGTCTTGTCGCTTTTAGATCGGTCTTTGTCAAGATGAAAAAAATAATAATTCCATATTTTTTACATTACTTACTTTCCATTAAAAGGATACATTTATAATGTATATAAACATCAAAGGCACAAGAAATTACACGTGTCTAAAATAAACCTTTTTGTCCTTTTGTCAGTTTTCAGGTTCGCTTGGAGAACAGATGATGGAAGCCTACAGCTACTTCTGCAGCCATCACACTGAAGCTGTCGGCTTCTACAAAGACCAGATTCAGACCAAAAAGAAGCTGCAGGCTCTTATTAAAGTGAGGACTCAACACTGCCTTCTTTCTAAAGAGGGGTTTTTATTTGCATCGTGAAGTCTGTGATGTTTGCACTAAATTCACTTTCGGAGCATCTGAGATGATTTTTCTCACAGAAGTTAAAGGGGGGTTATTATGTATTTTCCAGGGACATGGATCAGTTCTATCCCACAATCAACTAACTATGTTACCTTCAGTTGTGAAAAAGCTGTATGTTTTAAAAATAATTTGACTTTGCATCATAGTCTATCAAAATGCCTTGAGATTGGCCTCAGACTCTTTAAGAACTTCCTACTGTTTCTGACACTCCCACTTCAGCACTTCTTCACAGCAATGTTTCAGAAGAGGGGTGTTCTGTGGGGTGGGAGCTCAGCTGCAGACTGAGCTCTGGGGAGGAGCTTTGTACAAAAGGGCGGAGCTTTATACCAGCAAGTGTTCAGACAGCTCCACGTTGCTACCACAGGAGAGTCAAGGATTTCTCAAACATGCATGAATGAGTCAAAGCAACACTCTTGGTGTGTTTTTGATGAGGGAATGACATCATAACATGATAAAGCTCAAAAAAGTCAATTTTTTATAACACCCCCTTTTAAACAAACAACGTTGCAGAATACTTCTGTAGTGTTGAAGGTCAATTCTGACAGCATTTTGGTGAAGATCTTTACAGCAGATGAAGTGATGCAGGGTTGCACCTGAACAAAGTAATACTATGGAGAACTAATTGTATTTTTTTCTCAGAAAATTGATCAGTCCTCTTTGGTGCGACGACTGGGAATCCCTGAATGTTTTCTGTTAGTGACCCAACGCATCACCAAGTATCCATTTCTGGTGGAACGAATCATGAAGAACACAGAGGGTAAAATCTCTTCCTCGTTATTTACAAACATTTGTACATTCAGTGTTTTCATGGCATTGAACTGAAGCAAAGGATTGGTTGGTCATTTATTTCCTGCTCCTCACAGCTAACACAGATGAGTACAGGTCTCTGGTGAAAGGTTTGGAGCTGATCAGAGAGACCATCTCCCAGGTAAACATTCAGGTCCGAGAATACGAGAAGGTTTGTCGTCTGAGAGAGATCAGCCATCGACTGGAACCAAAGACTCTGGCCCAAATGAAAGACGGTCGGGTCTTTCGCAGAGAGGATCTGATCCAAGGTAACAGATCGCTGCTGTATGAAGGCATCCTCACCTGGAAGTCCTCCGGAAAAGTGAAAGGTTTGTGTTGAGAGTCCGTAAAAACAAAACACAAAAGAAAACCTAGCTCTATCATTATTTGCCAAAAATACAATTTAATAAAAATACAAAGAAACTATTTCTGGAGCTGATCTTCAAGTAAAATATTAAACCAGCTCTTTGTGTCGTTTACATGCTGAGATGTTTAAATCTCCTCTGCAGAAGTCGTTGCTGTGCTGCTGTCAGACGTGCTCGTCCTCCTACAGGAAAAAGATCAGAAGCTTGTTTTTGCTTCCATGGTGAGCCCTGCGAAAACAAAACTCTAAAACTTTTTTTCTTCCTCTAGCCTGTTCTGCCTGAGAAAGTATTGTAGTAAATTAAAGGCAGCAAAAACAGTCTTAAATCTAAATCACAGATATTTCTTTATACTTTATGTTTTCTAACTCTCTGCTCTAATATTCTAGGATGGATTTCTTTACTCTACAATGTAGTGATTTATATTTTATCATTGGGATCCTTACAAAGTTGCATTGTAACATTTATCTTGCTTACAGGATTACAAATCACCAGTGATTTCCCTTCAAAGAGTGATTGTCAGAGAAGTGGCCCACGAGGACACAGGCCTGTATCTCATCTGTGCGTGCACTCGTGGTCAGGCGGAAATGTACGAGATCTACACCGGCTCCAGAGAGGAGCGTGAAGCATTGATGACCCTCGTACGAGAAACCGTGGAAAAGTGAGCTGAGGAAATTTAATGTTATTTTCTGATAGTCTAGAACCAGCCCGTGCTGTATAGAGGAAGAGAGTTGTTTTTAGACATGCATTCACTTACAGAAAGCTTATTTTAAATGGAAAAAATATATATTTTATATATATTTTCTAAAGTATATTTATTTATACAATAAGGAATAATTAAACCCTAAATCAACTTTTTCCAGATAAATCTAAGTCTAAATTGTCTAATAGTCTAAATTGGTCCTTAAGTGTATTATCTTTATATTTCTGTGTTTTTTTTTTTTTTTACATTTTTGTGTAATTTTTTCCATATTCTGCACTACTTTGTCTGGCTACAGCTGTTAAATTTTTCTATTGGTTAAAACGCTACAGCTTGGTACATACCTACGTCACAAATCCTGTGTTCAAATACAAAAGCCTCTCACTCGGAAACCTGCCCCTGCAGCGAGTCAGGGTTTGGAATAGCGAGCACTCCGATGAAAGTTTGTCACTGTTTCGAACATTAGCTGGTCAGTTTTGAGCTGTGTTTTGAATTTCAAATGAACCATTGAACCAAACCGAAATGAGAAAATATTCTTCCTGTTCTGTTTGGACTGAAGTCATATTTTATACAGTATGTTGCCTGAACTTTACACGCTAGTTTTAAACAGCTAAATGTGAGTTTACATTTATGTCAATAAACTTTACTTTTTACAAAGTACATTAATTTCTTTAGAACTTTCCAAAATGTTTTCAGAAATGCTAGCTTGTCAAATTAAGCTAGCTGTCATGTTCCCTCGTCCTAACCACACCTCCTCACTCATCTCGGCCTTGCCCCTCAGTGTCTCTTGGCACCGCCCACTTTTTGGACTTTTTCTAAATTTGCCTGGGAGCGGGGTCATGCTTTCACGGGGCGAAATAGTTGCACTTTAAAAGACAGTAATGAAGGAAGTGTTTCTGTGTTTCAGTTATGAAGAAAAGGAGCAGTACAACAAGCTCATTACAGGACTGCAACAGTATCAAGGTAGGATGGCTGAAATTACTTGAATATTTGTAGGCTCTTTCATAAACAGTTGGCCTTACAGACCAGTCTGTCTTTATGCTCTCTCTAACGGTTCATAAATCACAGATGAAATGTCCCGCACAGACATGAGCTTACACAAGGATCTTTCATACGAGAGTGATGTGAGCTTCACAAAACTAAGAGGCGATATGAGACCTCATATCACTTTGAAAAACATGATGAAGTAACTAAGTTTAGCAGTTCTCTTTGTTGGTGCCTCATCAATATTCACTTGGTAGTAAATCTGTTTATTGTTAATTATAGCAATCAGCTGGTCACCCACTATTGTCAACACTTCATCACGTTGTTGAGCCGCAGCAACAGCTTATCATTTTCACGTCAGTCGTTTTGCCTCTGTTATCGCCTCGTTTCCTTAGACCGGCACATCAGGGGCGAGCTTTTTTTGGTCCACACAGAGGCGGCCAGACTGTGCCTCAGTCCAGGCCTGATCTATCTTGTGAAAGAGCCTTATGATTTAAAGACAGGAGAGGGATCAAACTGTGTTTTTACTGCTTCTCTTTGTCGCTGCTCTGCAGATATGTTGCAAGAGAGGGACGAGCTGATAAAACATTGCCTGACAGAGAAGCAACAGATCTTTGATGCTCTTTATAAGCAAGTGATCGGGCAGGAAGCCCCACACAAAGGGCTGCTGCTGCGAGGAGAAACAACCGACCTCCAGCAGGGGGAGGCACTGCTCACCGGGGCCATCGAAGACGGTAAGAGCAGAAAGAAAAGTTGGTGTTACTTTTGATCTGTGGAAAAAATATTTTGATTCTAACAAACAGAACCAAAGAATAAATTAAATAATGTTGATCGTATCTTTAAAAGAACAGATTTAAGGAGTAGATTTGTTTTTGTTTGTAGTGGAAATCCTGCAGAACTTGTTCTTCATGAGGATAAGAGACCCAAACCGTCACACAGAGGAGAATGAGATGCAGACTGGGGGGATCAGGAGGACTCAGACTTTTGCAGGAATAGACAGTAACACCAACATAAAATGTAAGACTTTTTGTTTGTTTTTTATAAAAGATGTTTGTATATTAAAGAATTGAAATACATCCCGTGTATCTAAGAAACGTGTCTGTATAAGGAACTTCTGCATCATCTTTAGACTGATTCACTTAGAAAAACAGCAGTTAGCTTAAAAGTCCATTCAGTTATGTTTAATAATTCTGTGTGCTCATTACTTTAGTATGGATTCTCAGGACAAAGTTATCTGTTGAAAACTGTCTTATTTCAAGTAAAACATTAGCTGATCATTTAGCATTTCTTTAGCAGAAATTCATAGAAACATGAATATTTTTGGACAAAATGCAAAATGAATTTAGATAAAAACCTCTTAGTTGTAAAAATAATTCATACTTCTGCTTATGTAGTAGTCCCATTCTACAGCCAATTTTTATTTTTTATAAAAGATGACCTTATTTTTGCCTCACAATTCTGACGTGACTGAGGGTTTTTCCTGTTAAACTTTCTCAGACGGAGATGCAGTTGAGACTCCTGACAGAAGTTTGGGCTTTTCATCATACGGCCGACAAACCAGCTGTGAAAATCTGCTGAAGAGAATGTCCATCTCTGAAGGCCTGGAACAGTCTGTAAGTGAGGCAGGTGCAAAGGATCTAAACTATAAAAAATTTACAAACACGATCAAATGCATTTTTACCCTTTAGTTAAAGATAGAATATCCCACAAAGGTCCCCGAAATAACTTGCAACTGATAATAATAAGAAATAATAAAAACCAAGTACTAAAAACAATTAAATCTCAAGACTATCAAGGCATTCTGAGCTCAGCTCAGCGTCAGAAAGCTTGTTTCTCAGCCGCAGTTCATGGGTTCACCAGATAATGACTCAAGAACAAAACAGTTGACTGCTCTGAAGTGGTCCTCTGAGCCCTGATCCTGTTGAAAATCTGTGGAAGGAACTAAAAGGACTACACATTAATTTGACTGTTTGCTCTTTGTGTTGTTTGTAAAACAGGCTGATGATGAAACTGGGGTCCATCTACTGCCACACTGCAGTTCAATATCAAGTCATTTTCCTGACAAAGCGGTAACACTCCTCAGTTATTCTGTTTACCTTTTGACCTTGTTTTTTTCTTCTATCTGGTAATGCACCTTTTATTTGTTTCTCCTGTGTAGGTGTGTGACCGTGTGTTGAAGCTCTCAAAGAAGCTCCACAGTTTAGAAGTAAGAATAGCCCTCCACAGATATAATAATTAAAAAAAAAACCTTTGTACTGTGGAAAAAAATCAAGGTTTGAAATAAAAACTTTCACTATGCAGGCAGTCATCGTCCAGCAGGACAGCAGGATTGAGCTGCAGAAGGCCTTCCATGCAAAGAGCAAGCTGCCCACCCGTAGCTACAGCAACGTGTTGCTCGAGCAGGAGAAGCAGCGCGCCCTGAAAAAGCAGAAGGAGGAGATGGCCGACTTGCAGAAGCAGTGGGCTCAGCATCGGGACGAGCAGCAGCGCTGGGAGAAGGAGAGGAAGGTCCAGGAGGCTGAGCTGAAGCAGAGAGAGGAGGAGTGCAGGAGACGGGAGGAGAAGCTGGATGAGAAGAACTCTGAGCTAACGAAGAAACAGGAAATCTACCAGGAGGCCCTGAAGTCACTGAGAGAGTCTGTGCAAAATGTAGAAAAAGATGAAGAACGCCTAAGGAAAGAGAAGGAGAGGTTAAAGCACCGCAATTATGATGATCCTACATGGGTGAGAATGTGAAGAAAAGCTGATTTTTTTTTTAATGCTACAGAAGGAAAGTTTTATACTGTTTAACACTGATCCTTAAATGCACTACACATTCTTGTTTTAGTTTAGAAATCTAGACTATTTCTGATCGTCTAAATGCATAATTCCATATTTTTATGTGCCATGATTAAACTGTGAGGTCTGTGTTTTCGTCCAGCAGAGCTATTTCTATGGCTCTATTCTTTTGCAACGTTCAAGTCTAAATCTAAATTTGTCAGTGAGTGAAAAACACATTTTTGTAACAAAAACTGAAAGAAACTTTAACGAACTCTCAGATCTAAACTGACCAGAGAAGCTCACGAACGCGGTCAAAGCGCCCAATCAAGAGAGACGTGAAGAGACTTCTCGACGTCGGAAACAACCATCATTTGGGAGTTATGACAGCTGCAGGAAAAAAGAAAAGCTTTTTCTTTTTATCCTTCCCCGTCGACTTGCTAAAATGTGCTAAGCTACCGATAAATAACCGTATCAAAACTCTGCAAGTCGTTTAAATTATGATTGAATGTTCAAAAGATTTGAATGTAACTTTAAAGCACATTTTTGAGGGAAATTTCCATGAGTGCCATTGTATTTGCAAACAATAGAATATTTTTCATTCATCTAAAGAATTAAATGAGACGTAGTATAAGGATTGCAAACATTTTTTTGATGCAATGAAAACTTTAGACCATGACCTCTGGAGAACAAATATACAATCAACGAGCCCATCCTGAAGAAACCTAATTTAAACATGATAAAAATCACTAAAACATGTAAATGAAATAATACCTAATATGAGGCTCTTTATTCTGTAACGTCTTTAAAAGATGCAATGGTTAATTTAACTTATTTCTCCTGTTTTCTTCAGTCTTACTCGACATTAAGGGGCAGCGTAGTAAACGGAGCCAGGACTCTGACAGCACCTCCAACCACCCGAGCCCCTGGTCGTCTCTGGTCCGACTCAATAGATACTCCTCCTCGAGTTCCGCCTCGACGGGAGAGCATCAGCCCCCGACCCATCAGCCAGAACAGACCCGTGGTTCGAGTCGGCACCACCCTTCATGCGCAGAGACCTGCGGCGGTGCAGCAGATCCCCCGCGAGCTCGCCACGACCTCCAAACGAAGAGAAAAAAGCATGAAGGGGAAACGGGCTCACAAGAGAGCGCACAGTGCAGGTCAGCGATCAGCTCTGCAGGGGTTCTGTTGGGTTTTTAAACCTTTTAGAACGGAGCAAAATCCTCCCCATGAACTACCTAACCTGATGGTTTAATAGACTCAAACATGATGTAAAAAGCTCTTTTGTCTTTTTCTCCTCCAGCTAATATAGACGTGAGTCAGGTGGTGCCGATCCGAGTGACGGGGAAAGAAGGAGGCAGTCTGAAGACCATGAGGAACAGCAGTCCTCAAAGGAGCTTAAATTCAGGTGCGAATTTAAAAACTTTGACTTTTAAAACATCATCTCTACAAATAATGAAGGCGTTTCTTTGACTTCAAACACTTAATTCTTCTAATCACAGTTGGTGTTTTCACCCAGTTACTTACCAAATTTTAAATTTGGCCCAGGAAGAAAATAATTTAAAAAAAATCATGGTCAGATTATGTCTATTTTATAGTTGTGGTTAAATTAGTGACATTTATTTAATCCAGAGGTAACGTTCTTTTTTTGAGGATCTGTAATTTAAGTATTTTTTTAAATCGTAACTTTTACTTTTATTTAGTTACATTCAAAACATAAAAAATGATGCTTTTATTTCTTTATTTTAAAATGTAACATCTTATTACACTCTGAAATTTTAAATTTGACAGGAACTCATTATGAAAGTTGTTTATGCACTCTAAAAAATGAAGTGTTAAATTAACTGAACCAAGTTGTCAACTGGTTCCACTAAACCGATTCGAGCACATTGAGCAATTTACAGTTTGTTTTTTTTTTAAAGAAAATGTGTAAATTGCTTTACATTTAATTGAGTTAGCTTAGTGGAAAGAGGTGACATACAGTAACTTATGTAAATTCAACATTTTTTAGAATGTGTGTAAAAGTACTTTCCTGATTATTGTGAGCAGTTTTATATTTTTTACTTAAATACTTTTCTTATCAGTGAAATTCATTTAAACCAAAGTCATTTTCTGTCAAGGTATTTTTACTTTTACTTTGTCATTTTTTTTTAAGTACTTTATACACCTCGGCTATCTTCAATAGGGGAATTATAAGCTGAAGCTATTTATTGGTTCTTTTTGAAACTTCTCCGTAGTTTCACTTGTATTTCACGTTTGAGCCTGAAAACACGGAATCTGTTGAAGACTGAAGTGAAGAGTTTTAATTAAAATGTAGTTAATTCTAGCACCGCCTCCTGCTGGTCATTTTGGTTCAAACTGCACCATCTTTTAATTCAATAAATTTGAGAAGTTGAAAATGGTTTCTCGAAATACAATGATGGGCCCAAAACCCAGACCCGTTGAGAACCACCAGTTTATATCATTAATTCCTCAGCAGCTACTCTGTTTGAAGAATGTGTTTGACTTTATTAATATGAATGAGGGAATCTAACAATAACCAAAACTGAACATGATAAAAGTTACAATTTTAAAGCCAAACTGTATAAAATGTTGGTTTAACATGTCGCAGAGGTGGGTGTATCATGTCCAGAGTACCGCAGGGATTAAATGTCGGTTTCTCTCCTCTCTTTAGATGCCTTCAGGTCTCCAGCACCTGCTCAGAACGTAAAACCGTCTCAGTTCAACACAAACAGAAGAGACAGCAGCGAAGAGCCTCCCCCTCTACCTCCTCCTTTCCCAAAAGACATCAGGAGAAACGAAGATAAGTTAGTAATAGTTTAACGGTGAGATTTAAAGACGGCGTCTGGATGGACTCGCTCAGACGCTGGCAGAGGTGTGGAAAGACGTCACCCGACTCCACGCTGATGTGTTTCCGGTACTAAAGACTTCAGCTGAGACAGCGATGCGTTTTTAAAAGAAGAAAACCTGTCTGGAATCAAATTAGCTAAAGATAAAACAAAGAAAAAGTTTGTTCAAGAGCTGCACATTCACGGTAAAGAATGTTAAAAATATTGAAAAAGACGAGGCCCATTTATTTTGAAAATGTTTTATATTTTAAATGAAGCTTTTTAAAGCCAAAGACGTTTTTTTTATATTTGTATTATTATTTTTTTATTATTATTTTAAACTGTAAAAGGTTTTCCATAATCGTTTAGCACTCGAGTACGTCTTAGGCTTTCTCTTTAATTTAGTGACAAATGTAGTGCGTGTGCAGTTTAGGTTTAACAAGTTTACAGCTTTGTAAATATTTCGATTTCTGCTGTGGGTTTGATCCTCAGTGTGTCCATTAATCAGCAGGGTGTTTTGAGGAAATCAGCCTGAATTCTTAATAAAACCGGCAGTATCAACAGGATTGTTTCAGTTTGGAACCAACACTTTATTACCATGGTTTATCTGTTATTTGATGTTGGTACAAGGAAAAAAAAATCATGTTTTCTGGTTAAAACGCAACACTGTAAAATATTCAACAAAATTAATTTTGTCATGAGATTAAAAGATTTTTTTCTTCCCCAGTGTTTGGATTATCTGATGGTTTTTACCGGTTTCATCCTCATCTTGATAATATTTGCAGTCAGAAACCGAATCACTTTGGTCCCAACTGAGATTGGTTGTTACAGAATTTAATAACATTTATCTATTTTAAAGTTTAAAACATTTGAAGATGTTTTTTCCCCAAAATACCATGTAGATAAAAAGATTTGCTAAGTTTTTGTTTTGTGAGCAAAACAGGTTTAACCAGCAGCTTCAAAAGATAACTTTACAGTGGAGATGAACTCTGCAGCGGTCTGTTGGTTGATCAGATACAAACTCTGTCCCCTTTAGGTGAGCTGGAGCCACAAGGGGCTCATTGTCACTTCAGTTCAAAGACTCAAACCATTATGAGGGGCTGGATGAGGTCTAGCTTCCATCCGTTCAAATCCGAACTCTTTTCAGGATTAACCTTCAGTGTAGTAAAAAAACAGAATATCAAATACATTGTTTCTTTATTATATGTTATCCTCAGAGGCATTAAAAACCGGTGACAAACTTAAACAGATGAATCGTGAGTCACATCCTGATCACAAATCAGTGAGGGAACACATTCAGACATTTCAGCTGCCAGTACATGTTTGGGTTTTTAACCTCGTACACAAAAAGATGCTTAGCCTGGTTCCTAAAATCCCCCAGAAGACAAAGTATGTTTCCACCGACCGCTGGGTTCTGGAGCTTAGTGTGTCCTCAGGTCAGAATTGGCTTACAGAATACTGAATTGTTGGATTATTACATTAGTTTCCACCTCCTAAAATCTTTGCAATATTAGATAAACACCTAAATTCATGACTTAACGTCATAGATTAAACATAGAAAGTGTGCAAATGCTTTGTACAAACTAATAACATTGGTAACAAAAAAACATCACTCGCTCATTAAACTGCAGCACATTTTGAGTACAGTACTGTTGGTTTTCAGAAAGCATTTTTCTTTTTAAAACACGTGACACATTCTACAGCAACTCCCAATACAAACACAGTAAGGCCAAATAAAAACAATGCTTAAGACAATTATTAGTGACTATAGAGTGGGTTGACTTTCACCGCGTCATGAATCGGGCTTTTTAGCTCATCATACACTGGTTTTATTGGAAAAATAAGGTTAACAACTCAAAACCACAGCATGCAAAAAACAAAAGTGTTAAATAGAGAAAAATAAAAGGTTAAAATAAAGTTTTATAGCTTTGGGCTCAGTCAGCAGCCACGACAGCATCAGATTTTAAAGGGGATTCAACTCATCAGTGCTGCTGTTTAGGTTCTAATAAAGTTTGACAAATAAAATGTCAGTAAAGGTGTAATATGATTCATATTTAGTGTTTGAAGTAGAAGAAATCCACAAGTTCACGCTGCAGAAGCGGGAGAGCCAATCACAAACAGCCCAAAGACATTCAAAGTGGATTTATAACTTTCCTATTTTTTTCTTTTAGTTTGTTTGTCAGAGACGTGGAGAAATATTTAGCTCTTATTTACGACAACCACCGAGCTGTTAATCGTCCTTCTTTACATTCATTTTAAGAAGACACCAACTATGTGTCTGATAAACCATCCATCCGTCCATTAACCTTTCATGGTCACGGGGGTCGCTGGTGAGGGGGGGTACACCCTGGACAGGTCACAAGTCCATCACAGGGATGATAAACCACCAAATATTCAGTTTTATTTTATGTCTCCATCAGAGGGCGTTAAATACTATATGAATCCATAAATCACAGCAACTTTGAAATTCACCATAAACATGCTGGTAGAATCATCTGGGCCTTTAGTGTTAATATTTGAGTGTGGAAACAACTTCCTGTTTCAGCGTCAGCTGTGTGTACCTTCAGTCTTACAGGTGGTGCAAATGGTATGTTAGTAGAAGGTGGAGAGTTTGCTTTAAAGTAGACATATCATGCTTTTAAATCCTTTTTCACATTTAATTAAATGTGAATTAATTCAATTGAATTCAAAATCATTCAGTTGGGGTCTATATGATGTGGAACTGCAGTGCTTGGGTTTGAATTCCTCCTTATTGTAACTCCACAAGCCCCTCTTTCACCCCTTTTCTGAGGTGTGTCTCAAAGCAGCTCGTTTTGACGCTGTCCCTTTAAATCCAAATGAGTGACTTTAGCGTGATATGTCCCCTTTAAAACGTAGTCATTAAATAAAGAAACCTGCGCTGCTCTTCCCTTCGCAACAAGTGCAAATGAAACGTTTCAGATTTAAAACGTTCACCGACTAAGACGTGCTGCAGAGAAATGAATTAAAACATGAAGTGAAATGGGGGGCGGGGTTTACTAGTAGTCGGTTTTGTCTTCGGTTTTCTCCTCCAGGGGCGTGTCTTGAGGCGGCTGCTCTGGCGCGTCTTCGCTCTGATTGGTGGGTTCTGCGCTTTGTTCGGCTGAGGGCTCCTGCGGCGGCGGCGGCGGCGGCGGCTCTGCAGTTTGCGTACAGTTGATCGGCGCGAGCACTATGGGAGGCTGCAGGAGGCAGAAAGTAAAGGTGTTTGAAAGGGTTGAACGGTGATTCAACTGAAAATTTAATAGAGCTGACGCACAAAGGAGCTGAAAAATATAAACACAACCCAAACTCTGAAAAAGTCAGGATGTTCTGTAAAAATGTAAACAAAACCTGAACGCCAGGATTTGCAAATCTCATAAAGCTATATTTTATTCAAAATAGAACATAGTAAACATATAAAAAAAGTTTAAATATAGATTGATTTCAGAATAATGTTGAATATTGGGAAAACTTTGAATATCCCATCTTCTACAGTTCATACTATCAAATAAGTTGTCATCCTCAAACACTATTTAAAGCTCTATCATCCAAACAAGAAGCTCCATATGAACACCATCATCTTCTCAGGTTCAAAGCTCATTTAAGATGGACTGAGATGAAGTGGAAACCACAAACACCATGTCATCAGTTCAAAAGCTTGCCTCTCTGATGGTGTGGGGGTGCATTAGTGCCAATGGCCAATTGGAAAAGCACTACTATATATGTACATAAAATATATACAGGCTTTAGAACATCATACGTTCCTTGTATATTTCAACAGGACGATGCTAAACCTCATATTGCATCTATTACTACAGCGTAACTTCAGAGTACTAAAGTCCAGGTCTCACTGACTGAAAAGAGACATGTTGCTACCATAACAAAAGTACTACACATGTTAAAGTTTTAAAGTATGTTCCATTGTGAATTAAATCTGGATTTATCAGATTTGCATTTCACACAATGTCCCAGTTTTTTCAAAACTGGGGTTGTATAAAGAATCAAACTTTTACAGTATTTCTTCTCACAACTTAGCACCCGTTTAGGGAGCTTTATGTGCAGAAGAACTGCTGTACACAGAGATAAACAAGTCAGAAGAAAAGGTTATTTACAGGAAACCCCACTAAAGGTCATGAGTTCGATTAAGATCACTAACCTATCAATAACCCAAGAATGAGAAGTTTATTTTTTGAGGAAAATTACAACAGAAAGGACATTAAGGTGAGATCAGGGTGTTTTAATGGAGTGTAAGCCCGGTTATACCTGCAGTGATATTCAGAGCCAGCTGAGCCCTCAGCAGCAGACTACACACAGCCAGAGTAAAATAAGGAGGGGGGGGGCAGCGGGGTGAAACAGTAAAACAGAAACAAGCAGTTGGAATGGAGGGAATTATATAAAGGGCTTTACTCAACTTGAAATTTTACTTGACTCTGCATTTTTTTTAAATTGATGCTAGATTTATTTTTTTCCGTCTGTTGTTGCTAAAAAAAAAGTCTCTGTTCTTCAGCCGTAGGCAGTCATATCAAACTGGTATTCACCACAAATCCACTTCCAGTCCAGAACTGGGGCAACTCCTTGCGCCACAGCGCTACAAAGAGGCTGGTGAGCAGAGTGCAAGGCACTAGGTAGAGCAAGGCCGGCTGGCCCATCTGCATCACGGCCAGGGCCACGAAGGTGATCAGCAGGCCGATCCCGTACGCTGAGGGGAGGGGGGGATAACGGGTCAGAAACAGAAAGGAATATGTAAACAATCTGATTTATTTGGGAAAAAAAATGATCCAGATGAAAATAAAAGGTTGATACAAATATATTCTGCAAGAAAGTCTGTTTTCCTTATATTCAGACCTTTTAAAAGTTTCCCTCTTTCACCTGACATCATGTGTTTTGTGTAAGTACATCTGCTCAGATCAGACTGTCAGATGGTTTGAAGCATAAATATTAAAACTCAACAAGCACCTTCAACATATGCAGCAAGATTTATGTTAGAAGTGTTTAAAAACTGATTTTTTATGTTAAACTGATAGTAAGGCTACGTTCACACTGCAGGATATACTTCAAATACAAAAAGTCAAGGAAAATATCTTTGTGTTTAAGAAACCTGGTAAAATACACACGATTTTACCCATTTTGTCACATAACTGACATTCTTTTTAAACTTGGCTCAGCTAAAATAAAACAGGAAGTGACATCAAAGAGGAACTCTTTCAGAAAAGGGACTTCCTGGTTTTTGTCTATTGAAACATTATTTTAACTCTGACTCTTTTCCATCGCTCTGATAGCGACTTAAAACAACCTAAAGAAACATCAGATTCTTCTACATTGTCTGTGTTGTCAGTCATTGTTGTAGTGCTCTGTTCACATGCAGACATTCCCCTCTGACATCACTTCCTGTTTCTGCAAATGAGAATATGTCAACAACAGTTTATGTCAGCAGTGTTAAAATTATTTTTGCAATATGTTACCTTTCCAAAAATGCATTCATAATTATTATTAATGCTCAATTCTGATTATTTTTTTTAGTTGTTGGTCACATTATAATTTAAATCTGACCGCCATCAGACTCCTGTGTCAACATGTTTACAGTAGTTAATATGGATGCTACACGTTAGCATGTGCACATTGATTCTGAAGTTGTTGAGAAATACGGCTGAATAAATTATCTGACATGCTTGTTTCATCCAGTGCCAACATTTGATCCTGCTGCTTCAAGTGCAGAATTGCACTTTTCAAACGACAGCAACGTAATGAAAGCAGAAACAACCTCGATGAAGTAAAAGTGGGATGAAATGCAACATGACCGCTCATACTGCCATCTATTAGAGAAACATCAAATATTAACACAGCCTAAGTGCATCTAATGTGTCATTTGTTTGTTCTTCTTCAGTATCAGTGATAGACACTACTTAGGCTGCGCCCCGAAAGTTTGCAGCCAACCGCCGCATATTTTAGGACATCAAAACCGTAATTTGACTCGTAACAAAGTGAATGTTAACAAGGAGTGTCTGGGAGGAGTTCTTGTTGCTCATAATGAGGCACAGGCAGATTAGATTAGACCGCTCGACGTGCCAAGAGACACACTTTTAAGCCCAGACGTTAACAAGGTCAAACAGGAGTTGAATGAGAAAAGACAGCAGTAAATTCTGGTCTCCGTGTGATAGCATCATTTCCATTTACATTCTGCCCATCCCCCGTTAAATACAGAGCTTCTTACCGATCGTACAGGCCACGAAGTAGATTCTGGAGGATTGTGTTAAAATGTCAAATCTGTGACAATACACCACCAGCAGACCTAGAAAAAAAAAGTAACAATCTCCAACACATACTTAAAGGGGTAACAGATCGTTTCAGAGCGTTTCAAACCCTTCTGAGGTGATATGCATTTGTTCAAAGAACCTTATTTAATGAGTTTAAAGGACAAAACGACTCACCTGGTACTAAGATATCCCCAAAGCCCAGGAGGGAGAAGGGCCGGTCGCAAAGAGCCAGAGGAGAGAAGTTTAGCCTCGGCACTTTGAGCACCATGGGGAGCTGAAGAAACAAACATCAGAGTCACTCAGCTGTTTCCCTCCCATCTGAGAGGAAGAACTGGACTCAGGGGGAGCAGAAGGACCGGATTTGATGGGCTCACCTTTTCATGAATGGCAGAGTCGGAGGGACCTGCCGCTACCTCCACCATTATACTTTCCCCACTCTAAAGAAAAAAAGCCCAGAAAACATGAGTAATACAAGCATCACAAATTATAACACTAAATATTTGACTGGCCTGAGTAGCGAAAGATCATACCTTTGTAAAGAAGGGAGTAATAAATACGAAGAAAACATCATAAACAAACAGAACTGACAGAAGTAAAGTGCAAGCCTACAGGAAAATAAAATAAAACATCAGTTAAAACTTATTGATCAAGTAAACATTTCCAAAAACTTGATTATATCTGTCAGCACCTTGAACGTGGACAGCCTGACTGTTTTCAGCATGTAGAGACAGAAGGCGATCCCCAGGGCGTCCTGTAACACCCACGCCCACCTGGACAACGCATAACAACATTTGTCAGCCGATACCACCGTCACGTCGCGCCTCCAGCCTCTATTTTCACTCAGGTACACAGAACAGCACACATCATCTCCAACAAAGCTGTCTGCGTCTTTAGAGGAACCCTGAACTCACTGGTCTTCGTTGCGAAAAACCATCCAGACGATGCTGACGCTGATGCAGAGCGCCGACAGCAGCAGCATGCGGATCTGCGGCCGCTTGTGGAGGTACGGCAGGTTGTTCTCCGGGATCCTGTTGTTAACGGAAAGAAAAGTTCCCGTGTCAGTCTGCAGATGCTTCTAGCCGTCAACGCTGCTTTTATGACTGCGTCCCAATTCAGGGTCTGCAGCCCACGTAGGCCGCATTTGCAACGACAAGCACTGATACTGGAGCTAAACCCAAATTATTTGTGTTTTTTATTTATTTAAATGCAACATATTTGTAATAATACTAAATTTTGTGAAGTTACAGCATGAAAAGACAACTGAGGGCGTGTGATGTAAAACGTATCACCATGGTAACGGGGCAGCGCGTGGTCACGCAAACATCTCATCCGTGGACTGGACCGTCTCATTTCACAGATGTTTATGCAGCCGACGCTGGTGGCCTGCGTGGACTGCAGCACCGGATTGGAGACACAGCTTATAAGTTGCCTCAATTAGCTAGAAAAACTAGACCGTTTGAATTCCTTGTGCGTCCCCACAGAGACAGAAAAATAGCCGTGTGTTACCTGCACTTGCAGAAAGGTATTCTCCTGACGAAAGGCCACAGGCAGCTGTAGAGGCCGACAGAGGAGGCCAAACAGAAGATCCCGATGACCCAAATGGCTGAAGAGTGAGAAAACAAAAAAACGTAAGCAGGTCACTTCATTTTCTGATGTGATGTTTTATCAGTTTGGACTGAAGGAAAAAGGCACTTTGTTTGCTGCTAATACATCTTAAATATTTAAAAAGGAGCATTGCTTTCAGCGATGTGTGGGTCAGTGTTCGGTGAGATGGGTGAAACTTTATCTGAGCATTTCGGCTCTTTTTTTTTTTCCCTGTAATGCTTTGAAACGAGTCTGTCTGCTGGAGGAAAACGAGGTGAAAGTTTCCGCTGTGGCTTGGAGAACGCCCAAGTTGACACCTGAGCTAAATAGAGGCGCTTTCAAAGCGTACTTGTGCAGATTTGCAAGCTATAGATTTAAATAACGATCTTGTTTGATGGTCAGTGTCTGATGGAGATGCAGTTCTGTGTTTTAATACTGCTTGTACACTGGCGTAGAGCGCTATTGTTGTGTTATTGTTGCGTTATTCCGTCAGAGCAAGAAATAGAAACACTTTTTTCTCCGATGTTATCACAAGGTGGAAATCGAAACGCTTTCAACTCGGAATTGACGTCAGTTCCGCAGTCAGAACACAGCACAGCATTACATCCACTTTGTAAATGTGTCTCGTACCCAGGTGGTCGTAGAAAAAGTAAAGGAGCACCAGCATGTTGCAGCACATGAACACGAACACGCAGATCATGATGGGGGTGACGTCCACCGTCTCCTCGTCCTGCTTCTCCGCACCGTCGTCCCGTTTATGCTTCATGTAACGTCTGCAGGAGGGGAAACAAAAGGAAAACTTCAGAACATCTTTCTGCTTTTGTTTCAACACATTTTTACCGAAAACACAATTTTTTTTGACTGTACTTGATTAGCACTTTTAGTATTTATAACTTTTATATTATCCAAAATACTTTTCCTATTTACAAAATTGTCCCCGATTGAAGTACTTGATTCAGCAAACCTGCTCTAGTTTTTATGAAAATAGTTTCTTATAGACCATTTAGCTTTAACTTACCGCTTTTTGAATTTTAGTGATGTTTTTTTTTTCTGATTTTGCTTTACATTTAAAAACTAAGCTCTAATTTGAATACATTTGAAAAAAAAAGTAATCTTTAATACATTAACATATTTGACCATGTACAGTATATATAATGTAAACATTGGATCTTTGTTTAAACATTTCATTAGTTATTTTATTTTTTTTACTTAGTACTGAAGTGTCATATTGTCACATGTCATCTTACTGTTTTCTAATCTTTTAACTCCTTCCGTAATTGGTGGAAACATGTATAAATGTATAAATAATATATATTTTACATTGAATGTAGTTGTTGTTTTATTTTAATTGAAAAGTTATGTTTTTTTTTTTTTTTATGTACCATTTTGTTAATTTTATGTATAATACTATTTAGCTAATTTAGCATTTAACTACTGTATTAACACTGTTTTGCTGGATTTAGCTTTTAGTTACTGTTTTGCTAACTGTATCTTTTAAAAACCAGATAACTGGTTTTAGCTTTTTGCCATTTTTCTGCTCATTTTAGCTTGTTATGAACATTTTAGCTTGTTATGAACATTTTAGCTTGTGTTCTGGTCTTGTTTCAGCTACAAATTAAAGCAAAGCTATTCAGCACCAGTTTGCCATTGAATCCAGGACGACCCGTTCTGCCAGCCTCAATCAGTTCCTTGGATCTCATTCGTATCAGTATATTCATCTTTTTTGGTGCTGGGGTCTTGTGCGTCAGAGACCCCCTCAAACTGTACCCACAGTCGCCTTGGCAACGCC
Organism: Cynodonichthys magdalenae; assembly: GCA_031762555.1. Classification (NCBI taxonomy): domain Eukaryota; kingdom Metazoa; phylum Chordata; class Actinopteri; order Cyprinodontiformes; family Rivulidae; genus Cynodonichthys; species Cynodonichthys magdalenae. Next base: position 17,795,173 of record JARVJO010000431.1, on the reverse strand, counting down.
GTCAGAAAGGACGGGCTGGGATTAGTGGTGAGTCACTCGCACGGCCTCGAATAAACAGAGCTGCCCTTTGGTGAAAATGCAACCACACAGCATAGACTGCTTAGTTTGAAGAATGGAAACACTCACAGTCACACATATGTATACACACAGCCTTCAAAGACAAAAATCTGTGTAATCATAGGCTTGTTTGCCAAGAAAACTGACTAATTTGCTCTGAAGATGCCTCCTGTGATATTTAACTCTGATCTAAAATTAGCAACTAGAGATGAAAAGAAGGGAAACTAAATATGTTGTATTGTTATGTAAAGGAAAATACAACATGCAAGGTGTGGGTTAAGTTCTTATTTGATTTTGGAAGTAAAAGAATATGTTTTTGTATCACTTACTTTTTGCTGTCTCTGCTGCCGGCCCAGTAGCCTCCAATAGCCACGGTTCCCACTGCCATCAAGAAGATTATTACCATATTATAGTCCAACACAGGTTCGTTGGGTGCGTACATGGCAACCAGTCTTCCTTTTCCAAAGGACTGTTAAATTTAGAACTATTAGGACCATGTTTGGGTTACAAGTGCAGTTAAAAAAAACTACTGGTGAAATGATTTCTCACCTTGCTTATGTCCAACATATCAGCATAGCTCAGCAGTGCTACAGGAATGTCAATCTCTTCATACTGAGTCTTATTCCCTGCTGGTGGAGTCTGTGAATAAAACAGGTTTTTTTTTTATTTCAAACTAAAATGAGTTTATTTTAGAAACACAGCGGGTTTCACTCTTACCAGCCTGTCCTTGCTGACAATGAGCAGGCCCTTGGCGCCGTTAATCTGGGCTAGGCGAACCTTGTCATAGAAAGTGCAGTTGCCCCTCATCACCATGGGAATGCTATTCGGGAAGCCCCCCTCCGGGACGTCGGAGGGATAGCACAGGACCGAAGATGTCAAGTCATAGATCTGAAGTCGGGACTGTGAGGTAAAACGGGTTTGGTGAAGACGCTTTGCAAAATACAGTTTTATGATTTTCTGCTTCTACCCAAGAAAAACATTTATTTTTTTAACATTGCTTTCAAACTCTTATTTCTGCATCTATGTCCTGTTTATTTTCATTTACAATATTATGTTGGCGCATGAGTTGTAGCCGTTATGGTCATACTTTGATACAAGAACAATAAAAAGTAGTCACATTCAGAGTATGTGTTATTAATGACTTTCAGCTACTACCACATCAAAATTTAGCTCAATGAGATAACTGAGTTATAGACATTTTTGTGTAAGTTGTCGGTGGTGGCTATCTTAAATCAGGGTGACCTCAGATGTTAATCAGTTGTAGACATACATTCAACGATTACTATCAAAAATCTCATATGATGTTTTGATAGTGCTACAGATAAACAAACACACAGCCTGGGCCACATTATCCACTTTGTGGGTAAGATAATGAAAGGTGTCATTGTTACAACAAACAACTCACTGCCTTGTTGAGGTCCTGAGGTAGACGTGCCCACTGGGAGTTGAAGAATATGCAGTAATCCTTCCCTTTGCTCTTGCCCTGGTCACTGAAATGGGCCATGCCGTACTCTCCCACCACCTGTTAATAAAGAACAGCATTTGTGCTAATCCGCATATTTATAAAACATCTGCGAATTAATTTTAAATACTAATTCAGTGTATTAATGGATAAATTACTAAAGGGATGTAGGGGTTCAAAAGTCACAGAGATATAATGTACTGTACATGAAAAAAATTACACATGAAGAGGTGTACGGGGAATGTAAATAAAGCTTAAATACTGACTACAAAATTACTCTTACAGTGGACAGACACTATATTGATCCTTTGCATGAAATCGGTCTTTAAGTGTTTAGCAGATCTATCCATGAATTTTCTAAGTCTCATATTTCAGACTTTAGCTTCCCTTTTAAAATCATTTTCACATTAACAATTTTATTTTCACCTTCTGATAATTCTGATTTTTGTGTTCAGTGAAAAAACCTATAATCATTTTTTCCATATCTGTCTTACCCAAACGGTTGTGTGGGTGAGCTCCGCAAGCTAACGCTCATAGCATTTCATGCTTTAAAAAGGGGTTAGGGGTTATTTCAAAGAACAACCCGAATTTGTCAGCTATACACGGCTATGACATGCGCACGTAAAGAGAAACTATTTACGATTAAGTACATGCAGTCGCTCTTACCTTCTGGATGAGAAAAGCGGCCCAAAACAGTGTTTCGGAGAGCCTCATGTCGCCTAGCTTGTTGTTGTTTCCCCCATCAACCAACCGCTCCGCTCTGAGCTCTGGACCAGCTGTCCTCCAAAACCACGCCCATTTGTTTTCTTATAGACTTTTTTATTGGCTACTGACCTTAAAAGTAAAAAAGCGCGTCTGTGATTGGTTCAAATCAACATCAGTCAGAAGACTGACAGACATGGTCTAATATATGCAGCTGGGGATTGGGGAACCGTCTACTTGAGAGGGGGAAGAAAGGCGAAGGAGGGGGAAGAAGAAGGGAGAAAAGAGGGGCGGATTCCAGAGTCCCGGGTTCGATCCCACCAGTCGTCATATTATATTTTAATGAAAATGTTTTCCACAGTTAAAGATTTTAAGTGTTATTGAAAGTAACACGTGTGTTATTCTCAAAACATTTTTAAATACAATGTTTCATGCAAATAGTGTGACACTTTAAATTGTAAATACAGCATTATTTATTTGGAAAAAAACATCTACCTTTTTAAAACTTCATAGTATTAAAAGTTTTTTTTCCTGTTTTTGTTATATATATTAAAATGAATGAATTACATTAAACTATAAACTACATAGTACCAATGCTAAAGTAAAATTAATTTAGTTTAACACTGATTCTTTTTGATACACTTCTTGTTTTTGTTTAGAGATCTAGGCTATTTTTTTATTATCTAATTGTGTAATTACCTATTGACCAAAAT
>JARVJO010000431.1:17743931-17781494 GCA_031762555.1 Cynodonichthys magdalenae | reverse complement strand
TGCCCAAGGACACAACAACTGAGACAGCTGGAACAGGGGATCGAACCGGCGACCTTCCGGTTCCAGGACGACTCCCCAGACCACTCTGCCACAGCCGCCCGCTATTTAAGTTTTCTCAGAAGTCTGGAGGGAGTGTCGGCACAATAAACAAACTCTTAGCACAGAAAACACAACTTTCTGATTAATTTTGATTAATTGGTGCCAAATTACAGTTTTGATTTCTAATAATCTACAACTCGTCTGGGTTGACAAACTTGTAAAAGTAGAGCATTACCTCATTTAGGAATGTATACATTTATTTTTGCAGTGCCTGAAAACTGACTAACCTCATTGCCTTTATGACCATTCACCTGCTATCAGGTTAACATCGTTTCAGACCCATTTATAAAATGCCTAAAGTCTTAACGCAGCTTCTTTTTGCACAGGAGCCTCGTAAACCAAATGGTGTGCATGGAAATGGAAACTTTCTCTGTGCTCACCAAGTGTGATTTTTTTTTTCCTTCATGTCTGCACATTTGAAACATTCCATTGATGGGTTTCACATTTGGCTTCCACATTCCCTGTGAATACCATGAAAGGCATTATGTATAGTCAAGTATTTTTTTAGTAGAGAAATGTATGCATTTGCACCTAATCTAAAGCATTGTTTTGGATTTTATTTTAATCTGTAATAATGACTTAGGAATTGACTTTAAAACCTCCCCAAACTTGTTTCAAATAAAGAAACTTATAACGTAAACTGTTATTGGGTTAATGTCATTTTAGCTGTTCTCTGTAAGGATACTGTACTGATTCAAGCAATAAACATCCTCTTCTTGATAATACATAAAATGTTAGTTAAATTACAGCTACTTCTTTAGATTGTCTTTACATTCAGATAATAAATGTGTAATTACAATTTTTTATAGGAACTATTAATATATTTAGTAACCTGTATGAACTCACCTGGCTACCTGAACAGGACATTTATCATCCTAAAGCCTTAAAATGAGGCAAGAAAAAATCAATATAAGCTGAGATGACTGTGAACATGACCTGATCCAGTCATTCATAAAGTCTGTACTGTACCCTCAATACATAGCTTTTTTTTTTTTTGATTCTTAAATTGTTTTTTCCAAACAGCACTCTCATCTTGTAAACAAACTCACAGTATATATACTCAAGTTTTTAGATAAACATGCTTATTCTGCTCATTGATTTCAGTCAAAAGTAGTCAGCAAATATTTGTAAAACTAAATTGTGAAAACATGCTGAATAATATGGACAATAAAGTTAGACTGGGCTGGATCCCCTCTGCTGGTGGTTCATTGAAGTACAGGACAGAATAAATTGTGCTTTTTTTTTACCACAGCAATTTTTTTTTAACAAAACAAGCTAGAAAAAAGTAATTAAATGCCAATTTCCAAAATTATAATTTTACACGGTATCACATAATTACTAATAAGGATTAAGGCCAAAGTTAAAAATCATTTTTTCCTGAATTTTGACTATTTCACCTCAAAATACTGACTTTATTAGAAATCTCAGAAAAACGTCAGATTCCTGAATGAGTAGCTTTTTAAATAATTTTAAAACAGCACACGAGTCTGCTATTTGGCTTATTTCTTTAATAATTATTTTCTTCTGTGTTTTTTGTTGTTGTTTTGTTTAGGTATTTTCGAGAACTTGAAAGAAAAACATGTTTTTAACATTTCCGACATTAAATGTAGGAACGTAAAAGCAGCACGCAACTACAGCTCGAGTTTGATTTGGATTAGTCCTGCAAAAGTATTTTTGTTAGACTTCTTAAAAACGTTTATTGTTTTGCATGCATTTTTGAGTGGTACTGACAACAAATTGTTATAACATTGTGAATAATGTGTATGTTTAATGTATTATTTGTTTTGCGTCAGGGTGCACGCCTTTAGGTGCGCCACCCTAAACATTCCGATAATGGTATCGTCCGCCGTTAGGCCTTTGCGGTAGGGAGTTGCTTGGCGGACCCCGCAAGTTTACCTCTACTTTATATGTTAATTTTATTTCACCAAGGAAGGCCGCCGTCTTTGTTTTTAGTACCGCTGGCTCAATTAAATCGCTCCTCTGTCGACGGACTTTTAAGTCAAAGCGTTTCCGGGCGTGGTGAACGGAGTTGAAGAGGGAACAAGAAAGAGGTATCGGTGAGTCGGAGAAGCGGAGCTGATGATGCCGACGTTGCGGGACAGCACTATGTCCCACCCCGGCGAAAATTCCCACCAAGTCCGGGTCAAGGCTTATTATAAAGGGTGAGAACTCTCTCCGTGTTGTCAGTCTTTTTAGTAAAGTAACAAAGTCAAGTTTTAGACTTGGTCGCTAACCTTCTAGCTAGCTTAAGCTGACGGCTAATGTTGGTTATCAGCAGGTTTCGGTAAACTTAAGCGGCTGATCAGGTGAAACTGTCTAGACGTCCTGTCAGCTGTTAAACTCGTCCTTTGGTGGAAATTCTAAAATGTGTTATTCAGACACCAAACTATTATTTCATGTAGAGACCAAGGAGATTTTTTTTTACTTTAAAAGCTTTATCTATCTTCTCTGTCAGCTCTAATAGCTAGCAGTTGCTAACCATGACTGTCTTCAGCTGATATTGATAAGAATTGAGTTAGTTGTTTTGTTTTTCTTTTTTTAATTTTCAGTTTTTACTTGTTAAATTGTATTTTCTATTTATGTATGATTCAATGAAATATACATCTTATATCAATAGAATGAAAACAGGAGAGAGTCTAGAAAATCGTCAATCAAAATTAAGCTATTGCGATTATGTTTATATGTGTAAAATGGGCCTTTATTATTTAAGGCCCATTTGTATTACAAAGCTGTTGGCTTTTTTTATACAACAAATAATTGTTGAAGTACGGCTCCTTATTTGTTCTCAACCCTCACACTTGAGTAAACATGAAAGTGAGGAACCCAAATTGACATTTTAGAACCTGGAAGGAGCACATACTTGACATTTTTTCTTCCATAAATGTTGAGAAGCTGTCAGAACTGTTGCCCACACATCTTTTTGTTTACCACAAATGCATTATATTTCCTTTATTACAAGTCCACAGCTCAAGCCCTATTGTAACAAGGCATTTACTCAAATGTAAACAAGGCTTTTGGGAAAGCAAACTCTGGTGAAAGACCGACAAAAGACCCTGAATAATGCATAGTTGTTTTAGGATGAAAATGAACTCCTGGATTATTGATCACAGTGTTTGGACACACTCTCCCGTACTGTCTCCGATGGAGTCATTGATTGGAGGCCTGAAAAACATGTAATGCAAGTCACCTCAGCCAGACCTGTTGTATTCTTCACAGGTGATGCGACACACCTCAGGAGCTCTGTCATGAGTATGATCATTTGGAGCTATCCCACAAGCAAAAGCATCCGAAGTATTTCAGACATTTTCTGCTGAAGAATCTCAGCTATGTACCCAAGAGGAAACGCAGTATAAAGGTCTCAGTGTGGCTGTGCTTGTAGGATTCACAATCAGAAAGGATGATCTGCAAAGTTGATCAGATCTCATTGATCACCTGGGAGATATGCTGCTGGGCAAAGAAGTTAAATCTATGAAAACTTCTGTTTTAGAACTGATCTGCTACTGATGGTTTGGTGCTGGATTCTGTAATAGACCGACAGAGGTCAAGGGTCAACGTCTCATGGGGTCTGGGCTGCTCGGGTCAGGGATTTGAGTAGTCTTAAAAAAGTATTGATTGTACAAATTTCAATTTAATAAAAAAAGTTCAAACAAGCAGAAAACTTTTTTTAATTTATTACATATAAAAGATGGATATAGTTGCATTTTTTCCACAATGTAAAACATTTATTTATTTATTTATTTATTTATTTACCGTTATTTAACCAGGCAAGTCCCGTTGAGATCTCGGATCTCTTTTTCAAAGGAGGCCTGGGCCTGAAGGCAACCTATTGTACATGGTTTTAGGGTGAACCAAGCTAAGATACATTGCTTTTTTCTGTAAAACTTAAATTTGAACAATTTTTAAAAATAATCTTCATGTTGTATTCAAGAAACCTTAAACGTTGTGGTAAACTCCGTAACAAAAACAGGCACCTTGTCATCACGGATGCCATTATCCCCACTGCACTGCTCGTCAGCTGAGGAGAGTTAACTGGCCTGATCATTGTTGTTATCATGTTGTAATATGTCATTGAAAGGAAGTCAAAGAGATGCTAGTGTGGTCGGATGGAGTAAAAGAAATGATTTCTTCTGAGGAGAGCTTCTGCTTCATCCACCATTGCAGGCTGTGCTTAGTGTGCCAGTCGAACCTTTTAGTTTATCTTTTCTTCAGGGGTCGCTACGTCAAGTGTACTTGAATTTGGCAATTGTTTTGCCCATCCTGAGACCGGGCGCAAACCTGCAGCACTGAAACTACAGATTCAATAAGCACAGGATTGTAGTGTAAATGCAAGGGGTTTTCATGTTGATTTGCCGCACTCAGCATGGGGAGAAATGGCTTAATTGTAAACATTGTAACAATATAAATAATCATTTGTTGTTTAGGAAAGAAGCCATCCACCTTTAGAATAAAAAGTCTTCATGCTTTCTTTGAAACTTAACATCAGTTCACTTTTTTGGATGTATGTGTAAATGTCCTTTTAATCTGGAAAAAAATATCATTCAGTTATAGAATGATTGACTGTGTTTTTGTTGTACTATCTCAGTCCATTCATTCTGATTTGCATTTGTGCTGGCACGTGTAGACTGGTGTCAGCTTGTAGCAGTCTCAGTTTCTCAGGCACCTCTTCATTTTCTTACTCAGACTGAGGGTCTGTAGAGATCATATGATTTGCTGCTGACAGTGAGCATATTCACGCTTAAAAACTTTAAATAGACGTTATAGAAGAGTAGAAACATTTTTCCCTAAATATTTTGATGACTTATCTCTATTTCTACAGCATTTTTGCAAAAACTAATAGTTTGTGATGATTGACAGCTGAAACAATTTTATGCACAGTTACTTATTTTATCAATCTTATCACATTTGTAGGTGAAGCACTTAAAGTACTTTTAATTAGCAAGACTTGCTTTGAGTTTTATCAGTCAGATCAGTATGAGTCTGAATGTAATCACAAATTAGGAAGAAAAAATATCACTAAAAATTTAACCTGAGGCTCAAAACAATAGCTTGCTTGAGGGAGAGCTCTCAACAAGAAAGCACACATACCTGTCTGCGACTTTCATCATGTCGGGCTAAAACAAATATGTTTACGCAGACCTGCCAACATTTGACCTAAACTAGTCCCCTCATGTGCCGCATCGGCTTCAGGATTCCTGAATAAGTTCGTGTTGTTTGGCGGGAGACTGAGATTACATCAGCTCGATGGAGCAATTCAGTTTTTTCTCTTTTAAAAGAAGTTGCCCTTTGTCAAAGACCGCCGTCTCCATCACTGCTTGAAGGCACAACTTTGTTTAAACATGGGAAGAGTTCCTTGTCATAATGTTGACTCTCTTTTTGAAAGCACTGATCCACAAAGTCATGTGGCCATCCAGCCTCTGCCGCTCTTGATTCCCGGAGGGCTCAGATCCAGCTTCTAGGAGTGTTTGGCAGTTTTTAGACCATGTTTTTGAGCTTATTATAAATATTATTTATGTCGGCCAATTTTCTTGTCATCGGCTCATAAATTCATTTCCTACTGTCAGTAAATCACATTAAGAGTAAAGTGGTCCAATCAAACAGTTACTGGTAATAATTATCCTCGCTCTCTTACGTCTGTTAGACTGTTTTCAGTCGTTGCTAATCTCTAAAATGTACACACTCCCACTGATGTCTGGTGAGTTTTTATCTCACATTCTCAGCTATGGCTACAATGAATTCAATGTATTGTTTTGCCTGTGTAATACAGTGTGTTTTATTACTAGCGACCTTGTCCGTAGGCCTGGCAGGAGTGTATTTGGTGAGCTCCCTCCCTTGTTTACCCCTGCAGGTGGGCCGTGTTGCTTCGAGGCCACAACATCCTGCAGTGAAGCCCAGCAAAGCTATTTTTCATTACTGGGGACAGGCTGCGACCGGAAACCTTGTTTCAGTCACTTCTGGGTAGTTTAATCGTGGAAAGTGTTTATGTTGTCATGTGATTTGGTCGCTGAGGGTGGGCGTAATCGTGCTTGGCAGTGATTGACGGTGAGACGGATGGTCCTGGGTGTTCGTGGAAGCTCAGAGAGGCACCCTGACCCCTTGTTTTGCCTCAGCAGTCACCAGTGACGAATGACTTCATGGAGAGGAGGCAGGCAGGTCTGCAGTTTGGCAATTAAGACGTCCAAAGCATAGGTCAGCAAAGCAAGTCCCCCACCTCCCCTTAATTTAGTTGTACTGTGGAGGAATGCCAGGTCTGCTTGGAATGCCACTGCTTCTTGTTCATCAACAGTGATAAGCTTGTAGTCATCGCTCACAACACAGTCCTTCTGTCTTAGTCACCATTACAAATCCTACAGCATGCTTACCTTTTTCCTATGACCCATCAAATTAGTTTCACGCTGTATATTTGTTTATAGTGGTTGATTTAGTTGCATGTTTTACCATTAAGCTAAGCAGCACTTTTCAGAAAATCTGTGTATTTTTGCCTTTCCAGTTAGGTAAACACGAATGCAGTTCTTATATACATTTTTTGTTAATAGTTAAATAAAACTCTGTGTATTATACACATTAGTGAAAATCAGAAATGTGCATTTAACACCTCATTTGGTCTTTTAGTTGTGTTTTTTAAAGAACAATACGTCTCATTGCTCAGTTCTTATGTGACCCATCATATCTTTATGTTGAAAGATGTGGAAAAAAACATAGATTTTATAATTACATAACACATTTTCAGTTATCTAATTAATGTAACGACTTACAAACAGGCTTGTTATTAATTTACCAAGTAATTTTGTATAATGCCAGAAAACAAAACATCTGCTAATTTGTTATGTATCAAAACGTGCGAAACATTCTGTTTATTATTCATTTAGTGCTTACCTGACTTTATTGTCTGTAATTGGTTAATTTACTAGAAAATCACTTAATTAATAAATTGATTACTTAATTAAGCTTTATATCAAATCATCACTCTAGCTTGACTTTTGCTTGATTAGATTATCAACAAATTTGTTTTTAAGGTCTTTTAAAATGGTCAGGGGAAAAAATATTTGGTTCTGCTGTAGAACTTGTAAAACCAGTTCTAGAGAGGAAAACTAAATTACTGCCCTGCTTTCTGCGTGTTTTCACTTTTTGTAGTCTTGACAGTTTCATGGTTCGCTGCTCAGAGCTGAGCTTGTTGTAGAAGAAGTCATTTAAAACCTCTGAAACGTGGCTAAAATTTAACCGGAGTATTTAATGAACAATCAGGGCTCTGGTCCAGTTAAACACAACAAAGGTAGTCTCCAATGTGGGAACTGAAGAGTAATAGGTTTATATGTGTACTCGCTTGTCCTCTTATGTTATCAGGGCTTTAGGAGGAAGTAGAGCTAGGCCCGAAGGTGAGATCAGACTTTGTCTGAGTGTCTTTTCCTCCCCCCATCCAAGGCAGTGATTAACACTAGCAGGAAAGAGGAAGAGGGTGAGAAAAGAGTGGGAGTGAAAGCAGCCATTAGATTGACTCCTAACGTCAGCGTTTTATTGCTCAGAGTGTTTTATTCATTCTTTGTCTTGGATTTTCAGTCATGGACAGTTTTACTATTGTCCGTGTGAACATGCCAATTTAAATGCTCAACATTAATGTGAAATGGGATTATCAGCTAATAAATCAGTTGAATGCATATACCGACCCTGCGCTGACCTTACACACTGTGTTGTCCTTGTACGCTAGATGTCCTTGAATAAGAGTGATGTTTACTCCAAGTGTTTGGTTTTTATCCTCCTGCGGTAAAGCTCCCAAGTTGATGAAAAACAGAGTCCATCTTTAGCGGTGGCAGGAAGTGGTCTTCCTCTTTGTGGTCTGCTCTCCAGTTGTCAGGACAGAATTTGAACAGCATTTACTTTTTATTCACACGTTTGCTTTGGTTTTTTTGAGTTTTGATGATTCTATCTCCTCATTTTTTCCTCATTCACCACAATCACAGCCTCCTGAACTCAGACTTCTGTCGCCTAAGGACTTCTATAAGCTTGTATTGGCCGCTTCCATCCTCCAACTTCAGGTTGTAAACAGAGTTGGGCCAGAAAGCTGCCATCAGGTCTCATCAATCCTCCTGCTGTGATTAAAAAAAAAAAAAATGATGAACAGACGATCCCCTCCTCCCAGCAGTTTTAGGATTATAAAAGGGAGTGGTTCAGTTTCTCTTAAATTAAGTGACTGTCAACAAACAGCCCCCTGAGCCCCCTCCAGCCCATGAGTTCACTCTTGTCTGGACCAAACAGTTGTTAGTAATCGCAAAATTACACACAATCTGATACAATATTCATGCGTAGCTCATCTCACATAGGGTTATGCTTGAAATCACTGATCAATGTGCTTTAACCAATCAGAGCGCTCTCCCACAGCACGAGATCAGGCTACAACACAGTGAGAGGACTGATGTGTTAGCTCTAAGAATGTGTTGAGGATGAATATCTGCAACTACCACAACAAATTTTACTTCAATATCTTTCAAAATAACTGAGTTCTAGCCAAGGAATTGAAATAAATACAACCAAAAATATTAGAAACTTTGACAATTAGTAGCTTTTCTTCTGCAATATCTACTGATAGATTCAGGCTCTTAAGGTTTTTATTTTTTTTTTTTTGATGACCCCTGTTTTTGTTTTTTGGTAAAACTATCAAAAACCTGTTACAAGACGAGACTTTGTTTTATTCTGTCCGTGGAGAGGTTTGATATTTGTTTTTGTTTTCCTGGTGTGTTTGACCTTAAAAAACTTGAAGTGATTAAAAGCAGTAATGTGATGAAATATTACTCTATCCCGGATGTATTTTAGTAATCTAGTGAAACATTTTATAAATTTTTTTTTTATTTCGTCTGCATCACTCGCTCATACTTTTTTTTTTTTTTTGCTACCCCCCCCCCCCCCTTACTCCCACAATCATGCTGTACAGACATATAAATGCACAGTTTTGACAAAGTGCAAGACTGTGACTCATACAGCAGTGTTTTTCTTTCAGTACATCAGCTGGAGGGAGACAGATCGGATGAGAGCGCTGTTTGAACTGAAATGAACAAATTCAGCTTAAATACAAACCTTTGTTAAATGGATTCAATTAACAAAGTAGAAAAGTTGAATAGTTAACATTTGTTGTAAGAACATCTCTGCTGAATACAAAATTGTCACTTTTTTCCTTTTGATATTTTAGATTAAATGTTCAGTTCACAAATCAAACACTATCAACCATTTATAAGAAAAGTGATTAACCCCTTCTATTATCTAATATGCATTTTTAATGTTTAATGTTGGATTTTTCTTCATGAATTTGTTCTGAAGTCATTAATTTTGTATATGTCTAATAAATTTGCTTTTAGTCAAAATTGATCTGTTTTCATTTCCTTTTTACATGTCAAAGCTGAAACCCATCTAACTCTGGTTGGTTACTTATACAGCATTGTGTTATAAAATTAAAAATATTTGCATCGCTACTCCAAGTAGAATGGCTGTATGGTGACATTTTTATTATGCTTTTGATTTAAAAACCTACTGTCTTTTTGTATTTTTTTGTTTTGGAGCTGAGCCAACTCATTTGGTTCATAGAAATCCCGCAAGTCAATAATTAGGCTTTTATTGTCCTCCTGCAGGGACATCATGATCACACATTTTGAGCCGTCCATCTCGTACGAGAACCTTTACGGGGAGGTGAAGGACATGTGCTCCATGGACAATGACCAGCTCTTCACCATGAAGTGGATCGATGAGGAAGGTATGTTTTCCTGACGTCGCAGGCTTCACTGGTTCTACAGCAGGAGCAACTAAACGGCATCCGCAGAAGCTTTGGTTACCAACTTATCAGAAAAGTACATTTGCACTTAATGGTACAAACGCTTGCTCTTTTAAACACGTTTTTGTCGTTTGATTGTGGTGCAGAGACTTGCCAGCACAGATGCATCCAGCTCTCCTGCTCAGTTCTGTGTCAGTTTGTCAGGCAGCAGTCATTGTGTCATAGGAAAAAATTGAGCCATCAGAGGAGAAGGGTGACCTGCCAACACTCAATAGAGTCAGAGACCCAACTCCAACTTGTCAGTTCCCACAGACTAACACTGGAGTCATTAGTGGGTTTCAGTAATAAAACATTAGGTTTGTTCAGAGATGGATATCTCTTTCTTAGAAAACACAAACAAGCTGTGCCATTTGAACTTGATCAGTGTCAAATAATTTAAAAAAGGTCCTTAAACATACCAAACTTGTTACTTTTGTTGACATAGATAGCATTACCTTAAATATTGTTGATCAGGAGACAAATATACTGTATATTTTCACACCAAACTGGATTACATGCGTGTTTTGTTCAGTGTTATACCACTGTTAGGTTTAAAGAAGAACGTATAGAGCTGGCTCACTTTGAATAAAAATTAGATGAATGAAAGTGCATTTTGTCGTTTTGATTTCCAGTATGTTAGAGTTTCTCTTCCTCTGCTTGTTACCCTATGATGCTTTATCATCCTGTCAGGTAAAACGACATGAATAAAAATTAAACTGTGGTTTTATTGTCGGCTGACCTTTCCTTTTAGTAATAATGTGCATCTTGCCTGGTGGCATTTCGAACAAATTAAAAATCAATTTAAATAGCAACATCATTTCTGGCACTCTTCCACATCTGCACTTAATTCATTGTTTGCTTAGAAAGTCATGCATCACATTTAGTGCTATTCTTTCAATTAAACTGAGCTTACTTTCTGTCACACTCCCCACTGTGTAAATCACTATATTTTATGTTCGAAACCAAAAATATAGAACAGTTTGTCACTTCAGCTGTCTTTAAAAACACTTCAGTTTAGTTTTTCTTTGACTGCCAAAGCACTTTATACACTCCACACCATTACATCACTTCAATCGTCCCTTCTAATATATTGTGTGGACTCCACTCTAATGTATTCTGGAGTGCAGGGGGACTGTTTATCTACACAGATCAATGTTTGTCTCATTTTCCCTGCAAATAGATGTCTTATCACCATCATTTAAAAGCTCCTTGAACAAAAAAACGGTTAGTGTTTAGGTATGTGTTTTGCTTTGCCACCAGTATTCATAGACAGAAATGACTTGTACAGTTTTTCTGTTTTACGTGGATCCATAAACACTGCTTATGTTAAAGAAACACTCAACAGTTGCGCAGTGATAAACAAGGCCGAGTGCATCTTTATGTTTGTCAACAGTTATAAATGGAGTAGGGAGAAATATCTGCTGTTTCCACCTTCACTTGATTTCTTGCGTTAGTTTGGATCCTTATTTTTTGTAACGGCATGTCTCTTCTCTGCCAGGTGACCCCTGCACCGTGTCCTCCCAGCTGGAATTGGAGGAAGCACTGCGCCTCTATGAAATCAACAAAGATTCAGAGCTCATTATCCACGGTGAGTTTTTATTTTTTTTTCTCTAGCAAACATTACGTAACAATGTTTGTGTGTTTAGTTTGCTTGTCAGATGATTCTGACTCGTTTCTTGGTCAGCAGCAACATAACAGAACACATTTTGTTGTCAGCATTTTTGCTTTTCTGCTGCTGCTCTCACCTCCCTGCTGGGTCCTGTATTACAAGTATCCAGTTTAGCAGACACAAAATTGAATAATTTAGTAGTGAAGTACCAGTATTTGGTGCAGCTTTTTGAAATAAGTTTTTGTTTTTGATATTACTAAGTATCTCCATGAAAATATTAAAAAGAAATTCATCACGCAGCTACATCAGAGCGAGCTGTTTCTTCAATTCTCGTGGAATATAAACCCATGTTTAGTCCCACAGTAATGTGAACTGCATATTTAGGTGGTCACAATCAAAGGAAACGTGTCCTGTTTGAAGCTTTCTATGACTTTTCATATCTGTAAGCATTCATGTTTCTGACTATATATTAGGTTAATGTTAGGGCTGCACAATATAAAAAAAAACTGAAATTGCAAATTTTTTTCTAACCCTATGATTGCCATATGAAAAAATACAGGAATTTAACCAATGACTTGAATAACACTTTAAGTTCTGCTGTCATCTTGTTGATAATGAATCTTCACCGCTTTTGCTTCTTTTTGTTCATATTACGAGTTTTTTTGTCTTTATCTTCTTATCTTTTATTGGTTGCTTTTATTGTGCTCAGACCTGAATACATGTTTCATGCCATCAGTTCAAACGTGAACTGTGTTGTCTAGCTGTGTCAATCTTGTTTTCTCTTTCCGTCACGCTTTATTATTACTGTATTTTGCCTCCTTTCATCCAGTTCTCTGCAAATTTGCTCATCTTCTACGTTTTCGTCAAGATCCTTGTCTTCCTCCACACCTTGAGATGGCACTTTTCCAAAAAACGTTGCCATTATTGTCCCCGAAGTTTCACAACAAAATGAAAGTTTTAGCCTTGTTGACATGAAGCCTCCCTCGTCCACCAGTGAAAGCAACCCATCATAATAATTTAATATGATCAGTGCCTCAGGGACCTGTAAAAAGAACTTCCCTTTTTAATTTAGCTTTGTTAACAAATAATTGTGTTACTGCTTGGATTTAAAGTGAGTGGTTAATTCAGATATTTGATGAATAGTTCATGGTTGGAAAGCTTGAGTTCCGTGTGACGAAACCTTAAGATGGCAGAGAAGGCGACTGTGGTTAATGCAGTGTTTTAATCAAATCTGAGGTGTCAGGTCAGGAGTTCAGTGGATGGCACTGTGAACGCTGAAGATGAATTTAAATGGGGGTGTTAAAAAGAGAGCGCAGGAGAGCCTCAGGGGTCTGCCAGGTCTGCACGTTAACGAGCTCGTTGGCTGCAGCCCACACCTCACCTCTGACTCACACCGCTGCAGGTCTAGGTCATCCCCCCATCGCCGGATACTGTAAGTTTGTTTGTTTTCCCGCTTTTCTGTAAGCGGTGCACAAAAAACACACTTGTTGATGAATTTCATTATTATTTGCTTGAGGCAAAGATGTTTTTGCCAACGGTTGTAAATGTAAAATTACACTTTTATACTGGATGATTTAACCTCTGCAGTTCTACAGAGCACTTTAAAGCGTTCTTTGTTGTATCCTTTGTGGTACTTCAGCTGTTAGGAAAGTACCACAGTATGTGAAACGCTGTTAAAATTTACTCTGCAGCATCAAAACGTTCTCACATGACTGCGGCTGAGCTTATCTGCCTTGTCACGTGAACAAAGGTTTGCTTAAAGATCTTTTTTCTTTCTTTTCTTTTCAGTGTTTCCATGTATACCTGAGAAACCTGGCATGCCGTGTCCAGGAGAGGACAGTAAGTTTAACCTTTTTCACTTGTAGATTTGCTAAATTCAGACAACCTACTTGTAATTAACTCTTATTTAAGACTCTCTACTTTGGTGAATTACGAAACACGTTTTTCCAAAAAAAGCAAAGATAATTCCAATTTTTGGCTTGTTAAATTAGTTTGTAAATCATTTTTTGAAATAGTTTTAAAGCGTGTGGGAGTAGTTCATGTTTCTTTTGTTTGCTGCTCTGCTCAGTTCATTTTTCTCTCAGTTGTTGGAATAACAACTTCTCTGGCTCAGATAAAAATACTTCAGTGTAGATGCACTGTATCTCTGAAGAGTAATTATATTACAACAAAAACATCAGTGTACCTTTTAACCTGTTCTGCCTAACCATTTAATTATAAAAAATGCGCCTGTTTCTCTAAAAGAAAAAAAAAAACGTGTTTTTTATAAGAGTTGACCAGACAGTCTTTTAACAGATGTGTTTTATTGACAGTGTATTGAATCTAAAATCAGCATAACAAGACTAATCAGTAACGTTTTCTAACAGTTATCAATATGAGTAAATATTTACTTTTAAAAATCCTGTTTTGACTGGAGCACAGCTGCTTGTGTGGATTTTCAAAAACATGAATGTTAAAAATCCACAGCCATTGAAGTTATTATGGTCACGTTATACAAAAACAGCACATTATGCATCATTTAAATCTCATGTATAGATTGTACAAATTTTGACTTAGTTTCTGAACAAATTCAAATCCGTATGCATGCGTTGACTGTTGTTCTTCCCTCCAGAGTCGATATATCGCCGTGGCGCTCGGCGCTGGAGGAAGCTCTACTATGCAGGTGGTCACGCCTTTCAGGCCAAACGATTTAACCGGGTGAGACGTGATACAGACCTTTATCTGAACAGACTTTGTTCCTTTTGGTCACTATGTTTTTGTTTGTTTTCTTTTAAAATGTTTTTTTAATGACTGTATTTCATATGTTTTGAATTGATATAGTTTAGTAAATATAGTATTTATATGTGGTGATATGTAAAACTTAGGAACAAAAGGTATTTTTTTATCTATTATGTGAAATATTAAGCTGAATCTGACTGATTCCACATAAACTGGCTTCTTTCTGAAGCAGTTATAATTTTTCTAAAATTTATAGTGAAAATGTGTTTTTAAATGACTTTTTCTTCTATTCACCCTCATGCGCAGCGAGCTCATTGTGCCATCTGTGGAGATCGAATCTGGGGTCTGGGGAGACAAGGTTACAAATGCATCAACTGCAAACTGCTGGTGCACAAGAAGTGCCATAAACTGGTCACAATGGAGTGTGGCAGACAAATGATGCAGGTGAGATCTGTGACCATCGTCATGCTCGTAAATAGTTTCATCCATAACTCCGACATTCTGTAGAATTTACTGTTATTTGCTAATAATTAATGATGAATGTTGTCCAGGAACAGATTATGCCCAGCCCACCATCGAGTCAGTCGTCAGACCCAGCTGATGACCAAGGTAACACAAACACAAATGAAATGATTGTTTACCAGCTTGTCTGTGCTTCTAACTTCCATGTATTCTGTCCTACTGTTTACATAGTTACCAACAGATCACAAATTAAGTATTATGCTGCTGAAGAGTTGAGCCTCCCCTCATTTATTTCACCACCATTTTACCTTCCGAGTGCCAGACTCTCAAGGTTTTCTCGTAAAGTGGCCTTGAGCTGTAATGTTCAATTTTCATCGGACTTTGGCAAATTTTCCACTCATTTTCCCAGACCACTTTGAAAAAACACGAGTTATTTCATTTCAGCTGCTCAGTCCTGATCCTTGAGTCATTCAAGCCCAAAAAAGGGCACCTAACTCAAGATGTGAATGCTTTTCTCCACTCTTAACAGAAAGCCTTTTAAAGGCTGGAGGTGTGATGGTGTTTTCAAAAACAAAATTTCTTTCATTGCATCTGCAAAACTTTCAAAAGGAGAACTACTGTGACTGGCTCGTAACAATAATCTGCAGTAGAGTGGCTGACCTGTTTCTGCAGCAGATGAAATCACATCCTTAGGAAAAATTTTTAAAAAATCAACCTGAACGATGCATCATCCTTTATTTAGTACTTCTGCTACAAACATGATTTTTGGGTAATAGCTCTTGAATAAAACAGTGAATCTTGTGTTATTGCTTTTATTGGATTTGACAAATATGTAAATAAAGTACAACCTGTAGAACAACAAACAACGTGTCTTTTACAAGAATAGGTTTACAGACTTTAGTGGCCTCCTGGCTTCAGCTGAACCACCTCAACTATAAGTTGTTCAGCTGCATATATGGGTTTCTGTGCAACACCAGACTTAAGTCCAATCAGGTGGATGAGAGGTCGACTGAACTCAGGCAGCTTAGGATTGATGTTACTATTGATAGAGGCAGCTGAAACTCCGGCTGTGGATGCTTCTAGGCCACCTGGGGCGTTTCATTGAGTTCAGTATTGAATATCGCATACACACACAAACAAATCCTTTTTTTCTGCATTCTGAAAAGCACCAGAAAAAATTGAGTATATTTTTTTATGGGAGTGAGAAATTGTGCTGGCTCTGCACCGACTTGTGAACAAAGCATGTGACTGTCTCACACTTATTTTCTCTCCTTCTCTCATCTCTTGTTTTTTATTTTATTATTTCTCCCTCTAACTCCCCCTCTCCTTATGTATGTCTGTCACCGTGTCTGTCACTTTCTCTGCACTCGTGTTCCTCTCCTTTCTCTGTTTCAGACTCACAGAATAAAGACTCCAGAGAAAGCTTGAAATATGACGGAGTGGAGAAAGAGGTGAGAGAACTCTTTGGAAACACTGGATTTGTGACTCAGCAATTAACCCATCTTTAGAGACAGAAATTATTTAAGAAGGGAAAAAATACGTTTGATCTGTATTTAGGGAATGAGGGTGATCTGTTTGTTCATGCTGTTCATTTGAGTGATCCTTGTACTTGTTGTGTATTTGTTTATAGAGAGAATTCTCACACCCTAACAATGTGGTAGGTATTGATTTCCTTTGGTCGAGGAAATTAAATCACCTTTCCTCCCCACCAGCTTTTAACTTAAAAGGCTGATTATTGGTTTAGGATGAAGTCTGGGGTTCTTCATTTGGGTTTAGGGCAAATAAAAGATCTTTCCTACAGGTTTTTTTCTTGTTCTTGGGATTGGGTTCTCACAGGAACGGAGGTTAAATGGATATGAAAGCAAAACCGTTCTCTAGAGAGATAATTGTTCAAGAGGAGGTAAGATGGGCGAGGAAATGGTGAAGGTGGGAGTCATGTTTACAGAGAAGTATAACTGTAATATGGCCGTCTAAACTAATGGAATTGACATGTTTGGTTTTTTTATTAGGCACGTGAAAATCATTACCAAGATTTATTCTCTAAAAGTCGGACAGGGAGGGGTTTCAATCTCATTTACAAAGTCACCCTAAGGAAATCATCCGCTTGTCTACACCAGCTCATCATCTCTGTCAATAATTTATATAATTTATGGATGAAATTATATTGAGAAATCTTGATGAGCACAAATAATTCATTTCAAATCGACTCCGTGTTCATCACACGGGATTGTTTACTGTTTGAACACGTCTGTTTCATGGACTGCCCATCAATATGTTCTGCTCCGGCATTAATTACCCCTCAGGCGCGGAGCAGCGGCGTCACGGGGAAGTCGACCTCCAGCCTGGGCCTGGCAGACTTCGAGCTGCTGAGGGTCATCGGCAGAGGCAGCTACGCTAAGGTGCTGCTGGTGCAGCTGAAGAAGACGGAGCGCATCTACGCCATGAAAGTCGTCAAGAAGGAGCTCGTCAATGACGATGAGGTACTCACACTTGATTTACCTCTGAAATTTTTACTTTTATTTGTTCAGGATGGTACAAACCTAGGTTAGATACAAAAAGTATTATATATTGGTCTTTTATTATAGTTGGCTATGTTAAGCTTCTATATATAATTACCAGAATAAGCACTCTCTGTAGGAGCTGTTATAGTGTAAAGAACAAGTGTCATGATTGAACCTTCATATTCTGCATCTCTTCTGAAACACTTAACTTGACACACCTCTTTAGAGCCATCAGTCCTGCTAAAAAGGTGTAGATAAACCATCATGTCATCGGAAATTGATCTTGGGCAACACGTGTAGCAGCACAACCAGTGGAAACACAAGTAGTTAGCCTTGGTCAGACGCACTTAGCGTGATTGACAAATTGACAAGCGCCTCTCGATCGATACTCTGGTGTCGTTCAGTCAGCTTGAGTGGCATCCGTGTCCAGGCGTATTATCTTTCAGGCGTTGACAGCACCTTTTAGCTCCGCCCTTTTCTCCTACAACTGGACGCCTTTGGCACAACCTCAAGCTTTGTAGCACGATCGATAGGACTCTGCTTATTCAGCTTTTATATTTTCAAGGGTACTATGTTAGCCTGACTCCTGATTGATATTTGGGTGTTTTTTTTTTTTGTTTGTTTTTTTTTAAACCAGGATATTGATTGGGTCCAAACAGAAAAGCACGTCTTTGAGCAGGCCTCTAATCATCCATTCCTGGTCGGCCTTCACTCTTGTTTCCAAACAGAAAGCAGGTGAGACTCCATCCCTTATTTGAAGGTTGTTTTAGAAACTTGTGACATTCTGCAGTTGTTAAAGATAAAAGGTTGTTCAAGAAGCATGCAAGCAAGTAGCAAACATAAACATCAGCTTTTTACAATAATGGTATTTATTATTTTCTGATTTGATATTTAAAATGATTAACTGTTTTTGTCAATCATGAGCAGAAACCATCCACTCATACATAAATGTGGAAAAACAGCATACGAGTGTTTCAAAATGACACACAGAAGTGTTTCTTCACCTTTGATTGAGTAAACAAAGCTATTTTTAACAACAGGAGGTTGGTGAGATCACAATTAAGGTTGTGGGAAAATCCCAGCTTTAGTAAAAACCCCTTTAGACATAATTTCTTTATTACATCAGCGATTTATGAATAAAAATATAAAGTTAAAGCATTTGTCGGTGTGATTACTCATGTCCATAGCTAATTGCTTAAACAAACACAGTGTAACGTATCTTTTCCTCCACAGACTCTTCTTTGTTATCGAATATGTAAATGGAGGAGATCTCATGTTCCACATGCAAAGACAAAGGAAACTCCCAGAAGAACATGCCAGGTAAAATCGCAGTTTCTCTTATGTGTGTTTAAAATCAATACGACAGATTCAAGTTGAAGCGTTTTACCTCGGCTAATGTGGACGTGTTGTTACATTTCCCTCTTCCCTGCAGATTCTACTCGGCAGAGATCAGCCTGGCGCTTAACTACCTCCACGAGCGAGGAATCATCTACAGAGACCTGAAACTGGACAACGTGCTGCTGGACTCAGAGGGACACATCAAACTTACAGACTATGGAATGTGCAAGGTGTTGTTTTTTATTATTATTTACACATCAAGTATTATATGATTCAACCAATGAAATAAGCACATTTGTCTGTTTACCCTCTGAGATGATTTTAAGCGGGCAATCTTTGTTTTTACAGGAGGGTTTGAGACCAGGCGACACAACAAGCACTTTCTGTGGGACCCCCAATTACATCGCCCCTGAAATACTCAGAGGAGAGGATTACGGTGAGAATAACAACACACCGGGACTTAGCCCAAATGTTCTCTGATGATTACCTATAGTAGGTCTGAGAGACAAAACGCAGTAATCAGGTAACAAGTTTAAAAAACAGATGTAGATATAGAGTGAGGATAACAAAAATCCAAATGCAATGAAGGGAAAAAAAGACCTCTCTCACATGACTCAGAAAATCTGATGAGTCGTCATAGTTACAACAAAGGTTAGATGTAGTTTCAAGTGCTCAGTGAAATATCACTGTCTGCATCACAACAGAGGCTTATATTGATGAAGATTCATTCTCATTTAATAATATAAAAATAGATAAAGGCTCCTTGGTAACCAAAATGGTATCATAGCGACACTTTTCACAAAAAAAGAAAAAGCCGTCCATCCTTCCGTTTTCTTCCGCTTATCCGGGGTCGGGTCGCGGGGGCAGCAGCCTAAGCAGAGAGACCCAGATTTCCCTCGCCCCAGCCACCTGGGCCAGCTCGTCTGGGGGAGTCCCAAGGCGTTCCCAGGCCAGCTGAGAAACATAGTCCCGCCAGCGTGTCCTGGGTCTTCCCCTGGGCCTCCTCCCAGTGGGACCTGCCCGGAACACCTCAGCAGGGAGGCGTCCAGGAGGCATAAAAGAAAAAAGCTATTTTTTTCATTTGCTTTACTTCGAATGAAAAAAATCAGCTGTTTACCAGCACAGTTTGTCAGTATTTAAAATTCAAATGAACAAAATAACATTTAGCTGCCCTCTTAGCTGTTTTGTTGTCAAGACGAACACTGCTTAGTAACAACTTTTAGCACATATTAACTTCATCTGTGCAACTATTTGTATCTAATGCACAACAACAGCTTGGTCACATCACACATTTATGCAAAATGCATTGCATTCATAAAAAGTTTGTTAAAACACCAGAAAGTTTAGAAGGAATGATCCTGTTTGAAGAGTAAAAATATTACATCTGGGGGGTTGAAAAACAGAACAGGGACTTAATGAGGTTTAAGCTGTTAGCTGCTTCTCGTCTCCCCAACCTCACTTCTTGTGTTTTTTATTTTGTTTTGTTTTCTTGTTTGTGCTTTCTCTCGCATGTAGTTGTTTTTTAATTTCTCCTGCACCATTTGGACATTCTGGCTCTTAATTTGAAAATGGGGAAAGTGTCATGTTTGTTCATTTTTAATTCACACTACATGGGTTTTATGAGAATTTTAGAATCATCTAAGGCGTTGCTTTCAAAGTAAAATACATCAGTTTTTTTATTTATGCTGTTTAAAACTCCCTCGGCTGAGTTTTGCTCCCACCGTGTCACAAACACGATCTGTAACGAACCATCTGTGCGTCTCAGGATTCAGCGTGGACTGGTGGGCGCTGGGCGTTCTGATGTTCGAGATGATGGCGGGCCGGTCGCCCTTCGACATCGTCGGCAGCTCAGACAATCCAGACCAAAACACAGAAGACTACCTCTTCCAAGGTAACACCCAAACTGCACTCTAAGACTTACCGTTGGAAGAGAAAATGAAACTGCTGCGTGGAAGCAGGCAACACCTTTTTGTTGACGCCTTTTATAACGGCTTCTGTTAGTACCATCAACGTGCCATCTGTTGCAGAGAAAGGTGTGATAATATGTGTTTTCCCTGTATTTCATTAGAAATATGGTCTCAAAATCTGTTTGTTTCCTTAGAATAGCCACAAAGGTGTTAGATTAATCCATAATTCAAGACGTTATCACGGGCCTGCTGTACGATCTGCACCGGGCTCCAAACTGCAGCTGTGTCAGGAACATTTTTAGTGCCAACGACGTCTGTCAGTCTCAACGTCTCGTCTTAGTTTTTCTCTCTCCCGCTCCCTGCAGTTATATTGGAAAAACAGATCCGAATCCCTCGCTCGTTGTCAGTCAAAGCTGCCAGCGTTCTCAAGGGATTCCTCAACAAGGTAAGAGGGGATTAGATGGGTCTGTATTAGTCTTGAACAGTGTCTGCTCCTGCAGGAAAACACATTGATATTCTCCTGGTTAATCTGCTGCCATCTCTTGCATTTTTTTACTCTAGCTAATCTGTCACTATTCTCTCTCACTGTGTTTCTGTCCATTTCGATCATTGTGCTTTTTTGGAGATGGTTGTTAGAAAGTAAAATGTTTAATGCAAGAAATTTGGTCAGTTTAAGGAACAAGTTAACGTTTTTATTTACTTGTTTTAATTCCTTAACCTTAACTGTTAATACAGTATTTTATTTATTATTACTAGTTTTTAAAAGTTATCTTTGAATTTCATTTTTTTCTTTTTATAAAAATCCTCTCCAGCTTAACACTGATCACAGATATTCTCGCTTTTCGCTCCATCCTCAGTCTTGCTGGTTGTTTGACATGTGGTCTCTCCTCAGTCATCTCCCACCGTCTCTCACCCTCCTCTCACCTCCACCCCCACAGGATCCTAAGGAGCGTCTGGGCTGCCACCCTCAGACAGGCTTTGGCGACATCAACGGCCATCCGTTCTTCCGAAACGTCGACTGGGAACTTGTGAGTGATTTAGATGTGCTGCTTTTTATTATTATTATTTTTTGTTGTCTCTCTTTTGTCAGGGTTTCCCTTGTTTCTCATGTTTATGTTTGTTTTCTTTATCGTTTCAAATCCTGGAGATAAAAATCGCCTGCTATCGTGTAGGTTGATGACAGACAGCAGGGGGTCAAAACTGTCATTTCAGGGTCCCGTTCTTCCTGTTACGGCCTGCAGGTGTAGCCACTGTGAAGAGCTGAGGCCTGAGACTTGTCCTTGTTTCAAGCAGTTAAGAACAAAGGGGTCAGGCAGAAGACTGACAACAGCAGATAGGATGACTAACACATGGGCTGGCACGCAAGCCAAAGATGGAACGACTATTAGAGGAGACAGATTGTAGAGCTGGAGCTTATAGAGCCGAAACGTTCAGCTGTGGAAGTCTGAATTCATAAAGAAGCTGTAATTAAATCTATTTTTAGCCATTGTTTTACTCAAGCTTCAGAATGAAACTCCGATCTACCCACTGAGGTTCCAGTGTTCAGAGAGGCTGCTCCTACTTCCTCTGAAACAGCGGTCTGTAATCTCGGTCACTGATACCGAAAGCCACGGCTGAGTGCATTCACAAGTTTTCCTTTGACTGGTGTTCACCTCTACAGTAGATGCAATTCTGTTCATCTCTGTAAAAAGCTTTCAGCTGTAAATCTGAATGTGGAACACAGAGCTGCGGGTGTTCTGTATCAGAATCACTCGTAAGGATACCAATGAAATGTAATCCAAGTGGTTTTTTAGCTTCCTGTTTTCATATGAATGGATGTCTGAGTCTGTCACTCTGTGATATATATAGATATAGACTCACACCCTCAGGCCCGTAATCTTGTGATTTAAAGCATTTAGTCAATGACCAGAACAGGATAAAAATAGTTAGGTGTTGAGATCTTACGGTTTCTGTGTTTACAGACAAGTGTAGTTTCATTAGTGCCTACAGGGAAGAGCGGCTGTACTTTTTAAAACCTACCCACGTGTGACGGGTCACGTTTCACCTCCAGAGGCCGACATACGTTCGCTGGCAGACGACTAACAGGCCGGGCAGCTCAGCAGGGATCACCGTGACCTCTTTTTTTTTTTTTTTTTCTTCCCCCTGTTTGGTCTGGAGTAGGGACACAGCAGTTGGTCAGAGTGTCTGAGCGGATCAGCTTGCAGTCCCTCAACCTCCACCTCTCCTAACGGGAACACAAATACCAGACTCTGTAATTTACCCCCTGACCTGCAGGTGGAGCAGTAGTTGGCTTCCAAACAACCACTGGAACAAGTGGGAGCAGAAAGAGATCCATTAGTGAGCCGTGTATTCACTCCAAGAGGCAACAGGTGGAAGAACAAGTGACTTGGAAAGGTTTTAGTCATTGTTAAAGCATGTTAGAAAAGAAGAGTGCTTGTTTCTGGAAACTCATGAAAACGGTAAAAGAATCCGGTGCATTCATGGTGTTCTGTCTGCCACTAAAGGAATCATCAAATTCATGTATGGTTAGATCTTTGTTTTTATAAATATACTGTTGCTGTTTTAATATGCAGCAATACTGGCCAAGGAATTCAGGCCATGATGATTTCTGGTTCCACCAGAAAGTAACAAGTGGTGCACTAACAAAATATAAAGCTTGTCTTGTGCTTTAACCATTAAACCAAAAATAAAAACAAACGCAAAAAACATATCCATGTTTAATTTTGCAGTTGTCGGTTTTTTAATGTAGTTTTAAAACAAAAAAAAAAACTACTGGTAATAAAAAATAAAAACACCCAACTCAATATTTGCTTTTTTTTTTTTTCTTTTTTTCCAGTTCTAGTTTTATTTTGAAATGCAAAAACCGTACACTGATTCCATTAATTTTTCGTTTTTCAACACCCGTTTTTTTAATTGTTGCTGTTTCAGCTGGAGCAGAAGCAGGTGGTCCCTCCATTCAAACCCAACATCTCAGGGGAATTTGGACTGGACAACTTTGACGCCCAGTTCACCAACGAGCCCATCCAGCTCACGCCCGACGACGAGTGAGTTGCTTCTTCGTCTGGTTTACTCTTACTACTTTCTCTTTTGAAATTCAACCTTTTTTTTTTTTTTTTTTTTTTTTTTTTTTTAGGGATGTGGTGAAGAAGATCGACCAGTCTGAGTTCGAAGGCTTCGAGTACATCAACCCCCTGCTGATGTCTGCGGAGGAGTGCGTGTGAGAGACCCGACGTCTGTCCTCATGAACACCACCCACGCACACACCACTTCAACTACGTGTTTACGTGGCGTCTCAGTGTTTTCAAGCTGCATGGTTACGAGACGACCCGGCGACATCAACCTTTTGTTCCAGGGCCGCACATGCACACCAGAACGCTTATTTGCCAAAACCAGTCTCACACTCTGCCATTTATAACCACTTGCCCTTAAACCTACTTTCTTTTTTTAATTATTTTTTTATACTCCATGTAAATCTCCTTCATTGTCAGTACTCTTCATCGGGGCCTCTCCTTTAGGAAACAACGTAGCCACAAAAGTTCTTCCAAGGTCGCCATACGTGGGGGGTGGGAGAGACGAGTCAGGGCCCCCGGCAGACTGAGCATCACTAACTTTCAGCTGGTGGGGTGTTTTCAATGCAGATTTATTTGTACATATATACATAAAGAAGAAAGTGCTACTGAGGACAAACATTAGACAAGGCCTTTTTTTTTTTTTTTTTTTTTTTAGCTTCAAGCCACAGTCGGACAAAAATGACACCTTATTTGTCACTTTTGAATTAGCTTTGTCTTGTTTATCCTTCTTTAGAAAATTAAAACAATATAACACTAGATTAAAATCTATATATTTTTCTCATATTTTATTTAACATATCAGTTGTAAGTGTTAACAGATCCAGCCTGAGTAGGTGAACTAGATAAGCGCTCAAAATCTGGAAAAAAAAAAAAAAAAGCTTCAGGTCCCTTCTCCACACAATGAAGGAAATTAAACTGAAGTATAATGTTGAGTTTATGCTCTCAAAACTGTGAATGAAAGAGCTGTCGGGAAACGGGCTGGAGGAATAGCACAAAGTACCTGAGCGCAGGTTTAATGTCGCCGTGCAGACTTTCCACAAAATAAGGAAAAAAAAAAAAACACTCTCACAGGACCAAAAAAAAAAACATTTTTATGAAAAATGTCTTTGCCGGTACTTGTTCGCTGGTACAGTATACATGAGGAAATGTGCTGTCCTAGGTCATAGAATTTATATATTCAAACTTTTTTTTTTTATCACTATGCCTTTCTAAATTGTATGTTCTATTATTGTTTTTGGTTTTTTTTGTATTTTCTTCATTCTAGTTCTTTTGTCAGAAATCCAAAAAACAAAACAAAAAAAAACACTAAACTATTGTTGAGATGTGTCCAAACCCACAACACTGAGGAGTTTTCATCATGAAACATGGCTTTAAAATCTGTTTCTTGTCTTTTTTTTTTTTTTTTTTAATTTTACTACATGCAGCATAGAATTAGATTTTTGTAATAAAGATTTTATAAAACAGCTTTAAAGCAAACAAAAGCCCCAAACAATGACCATCCATCACCTGAACATGACACTATAACAAATGGTCCGTGTTTGTTCCGAATACATTACGGGGTTCACATGGTCATAGTCATCTGTTACAAACTTTTTTTTTTTGTTGTTAGGCTTTATTTGTTACTGTTCTGTTGAGTCAAATTTAAATATTTGTTTCTTTATCACTACACTGATTCCAAAATGTTAAAAGGGTGAACCTGAAAGAAACACTATTGTTTGTGTTTGTTTTGCAGATGATCTGCAGGACTTTATTATTAGTGCTTTAAAGAAGAAGGTAAAAAAAAATAACAGATGGTAAAATAAACATTTTATTTCTCTTCTTGTGGTAAAAATGTGTTTTTGGTGTTAATCTGTCATCAAATTTGAGTTTTTCTCTGGCTTAACATGCATTTTAAGTCAAATTGAAGCTTCTTAAAGTGCCTGCGATGTGCAAATTGTCAAATAAAGCATCTTTTATATTTAAGAAACTTTAAATAATACAAATTATTTTACCGGAAGTGACATACAAGGGTAGCTCTTTAAGCAACGCAATGTTTGAGTCCAAATTGAGGGGCTGGGTCCTCCGAAAGCCAAATTTGTTGGCCGCTTGCATCCCAGCTGGAGGCTGTCCAAATTCTAAGACTCCTCCGATGCAGCCAAAAAATGCATCCACCTTTTCCTCCATTTGACAGACGAGTGGATCCTTCTCGGCCCACCAATTCCCATAATGCATTGCGGGCCAACCAGAGATATTTCTTTCTGCTTGTAATGGCTGTATCAAAATTAGATTTCAAGCAGTTGTGTTGTTGATGCTTTTGTCATTTGCATAGACACGTTTTTTTTGTTGTCATAAATCAAACAAGCTGGTACAGTGAAATAAACATGCATGTAGGTCCCCTAGTAGTTCAAATATTGCCTTTAAGCTAATTTTGGTTTGTGATATTTGTAATGATGTATTGATATTTTGCTCATTTTGATCTATTTTGGCTTCTGCTCAGCATCGTCATGGTTGCTAGGTGACAGGACATATGCCGGAGTAAGGATGGGAATAAAGCAGAAGGCAAGACTGTCCAAATTCACAGCCACTTTTATCCAGTCTTTGCGATCGACCAAGGACCCGGCCCACCTAGATGGAGCAGGCCGGGTCCTTTAAAGGACCCAACCTCTGAATTTGGACACAGCTGTTTACATGCAGACATTCCCCTTTGACATCACTTCCTGTTTTTTTTTTTCAATATGTTATCAATGTTCTCTTCCCAAAAATGCACTTATTACAAAAAACTGATGTTACAGCTGTTTATTGTTTTATGACAAATTGTTTTTAAAAACACTCATCATAGATTATTCTTTGGATTTGGACAAGTTTAGCACATATTTTAATCATTTTTGTTGGAATATTACCCTTAAAAAACAAGTGTTCTCCTCTGAGTCTGTTGGTGGACGTAAGAATCATCAGCTCTTCGGCGATCAGCTGACGTGGGACAGATTTGCACGAGGAGCTCGCGTCACGGTTCTGGTGCGACAGTCACATGTGAGCCATCTGTAAATCCAGTGAGCTCACCGGACGACACACATTCAGATGGATTTAAAATAATTCATAAATATTTATCTAGATTTTAAAATAATCAGTTCAGATTTCTAAAAGAACGCACTCAAATCCAAAAGGGGATTATTTTTTCGCAACCTTTAAGGACACTCCACAAAATATGGTTGGTTATGCCAAAATTCAAGACTAAATATATAAATGTACCTAAATTCACCAGTATTTGTAGTGGTGTGGTTTTTTTTTCAATAAATTTAAAGTTGACATCAGTCATCCAGGACCTGTTCTACAAGGTGTCCTGCTAAAATTGGAGCTTGTCGAAGTGTTAGCACTTTTTTTTATACCCTTCATCAGTTCTACTGCAGGGTTTTAACCTGAGCTCCCCCCTCCCATATGTGCGTCCTGCAGTGAAGGGAATTAAACTGGATGTGTTCAGCTTGAGCAGTGTCCCTCAGTTTCCCCTGCAGATCATGTGACTTCTGTGTGGCTTTCACAGAGAGGCCTCTGGGGGTGAAAAGGTCATCGACAATGTCGCTCTCCTCTCTGCCCTCACACAGTGAAGCATTGGGAGGTGATAAAAGGGGCGGTGGGAATGATGGTGTCAAAAATAGCTTGAGAAAATTGCATTTTTTCTGTGAAAAAAGCCACGTGAATGCTTAGTCCGGAATGGCGTTAAAGAAGCTAAAATGGTTAAAGCTAAAAAAAAAAAAAAACTAGCAAAACCCTGGTAAGACAAAAAGAAAAAAGACCAAACCAGATTTTTTACCGCTACAAGAGAAGCCTGGTATTGCTTCATGGAGTAATGTATTCCAAGGGTGTTAAGTACATTTCTTTATTTAGCAATATTCTTAATTATTTTGAGGATTTTGTCATTTTACCAAGTATTTTTTTAACCGTAACTCGTATTTCGTGACACTTTTACTTCTTTACTTTAAAATTTAATACCAAGTTTATAATTACCAATAATTAATACTTTAAATATGACTGGAACTCATTGTGAAAAGAGTTGTTACTGTACTCTAAAAATGAAGTGTTGAATTTACTTAAGCAAGTTATGTTAACTGCTTCCTCTAAATGGAGTTGAGTGAATGTAAAGCAATCAACTCGGTTTAGTGAAACCAGTTTAGTTAGGTAAATTCAACAATTCATTTTTTTAGTGTGTGTAAAAGTAAGTTTTACTTTACAGATTATTGTGAGCAGTTTTATGACTTTTAATTAAGTACTTAACTTATCAGTGAAATTAGTTTTTGCCATTTTCCATTAAGGTATTTTTACTCTTATTTAAATATGTATTTTAAGTACTTTATATACCTCTGCTGTATTCCCATGATGGAGTGTGACCTTGTTCCAGTGCCCTCCCTGGTTGAGAACAGCGGTGCATCCCCCAAGACTCATGGGGGATCCACACCGCCTCGCTGAAGAAGACACAGCGAAGACTAACCTTGTATAATTAATGATGTAAAACAGGAGGAACTGAGGAAAGGCATTTTGTTCTAATTGCATTTATCTTGTTGGGTGTTTCAGTCTGTCCCTGAAGGGATTAATTAAGCAGCGAACTCATAGTTGGCGCTAAACGCAACCTCTTTGTAAAACACACAGTTTAAATGACGCTAACATTGCCGGGCTTGTACCTGCGGTTGTGACTGTTTTGCAGAGTTACTGAGTGATCATGTTCGCTCCACCTTCCCTGTGAGGGAGCTACAGATTGTTGTGCTCCACTCCAGTGAGTGCAATGTTACTGTGGAGGTTATCTTGAGTAACATGCGTTTAATATGCAGCCACTTGAGATTCATGACCTCCACCTAAAGAACACCTCCAGTCCTACTGAGTCTACTGACGAGTAGAGGGCTGAAGAGTGAGAACCATATAGTGTTGTCATTGAAGGAAAAGAAAAAACATGATGGTTACAGATTTGTAACCAAGTCTGTGGGCGCTGAGGGCGCTGCAGCACCCTCCTTAAAGAAGACAAGTATTAAAATATGTCAAAACTGAAAAAAGAATTGTATGTTTTTGTGAAAATACAGTGTGAGTGCTGAGTGTTGAAGGACCTAAAACTGTATGGTTTAGGTGAAAAGTAGCCAAACCTAAGCTAAAAGTAGAGCACCAGCTAAAAGCTAAAAGGGTCGCTGAAATACCAGATAAAACCTAAACGTAGTAAATTATTAACAGCTAGAATTAGCAAACAGCTAGTTAAAAGCTAGAAAGCACAATGTGAGCTAAAAGTAGCAAAAGGCTAGCTTAACACTAATATAGTAAAATGCTAGCTGTAAATGTAGCAGAATAGTAAATATTTGCTTAAAAAAACAAAAGGCTAGCTCAACACTAGCTAAAATTAGCAAAATGCTAGAGCTATTTTTATTAGTCTGGTTTGAATTTTTTTAATTTAACGGATTTAACTAAATTTTAATTTTATAACTGTACGAAAATCAGTTGAGTAAAGTGAAAAAAAATTAAAAGTTACAAAAACAAAAAGTCACAGCTTCCATTTCTTGAATAAGCTGAATGTTTTGCTAAATGTGAAATAGTGTGTAGTAGGCAGAAGTAGTTTGATTACAAAAAAATTTAAAAAATTAAAATGGAAAACAATAGTGCTGACTAGCATATACACAATGAATGAATGATTAAAATAATAAGATAAAACCACTATCCGCTATTGTAAATTTAAAATCCAAACATATTTTTTAATAATAAGTCAAATAAGTTCATGTTTGGGTTAGTACAACATAAAACATGTTCCCACGGCTATGATTGTGTCATTCCTGTCCTCTTTTAACTACACCCTTCCCATTCCAGCTTCTAGTTTCCAAAACTTCTCTTTGTTATCATATTGTTCTGTTTGTGTGCTGATAGAGATATCAGTCATTTCAGCACCAGAACCTCAGAATAACAACTCTGACTAAGGTTCTGTCTCTGTCTGACAGGGTTTTGTTTTCTTACAGTCTGTAAAACACTTATCTTAAATAAGACAATATTACCTACCAGGGTCATTGTAAATAATGTCACGTACAGTAACATGAATGTGTTGATAAAAAAAAAAAAATCTGAATGTAATGTAGGTCAGTCCATCCTGATGGTGCCAGATCTTTTTTTTTATAGGCTCAGTATCAGATACCAAAGGAACAGGACGGGTTGATGGTGAAAGATGAGCAACAAAAGCTACAGTCTTCATTATGAGTAAAAGATTATTTTAGGTAAAGTTACATGTACGGCTGCCCCTCCTGAGCCCAGTTCTAGTTCTGCTGCATGTTTCTTCTTAAACAGGGAATTGCTCCTTTTCTTGAATGTTTTTTTTCCTACAGCTCCCTAAGAAGTGAAATATCTTTATGAAAATAAACTGAATTCATTTTAAATTTAATGGCAGCAACAAATCTAAAAAATGTTGGTACAGGGCCATGTTTACTTCTTTCCTTTTAAAAACAGTCTGTAAACATCCAGGATCTGAGGAAATCGATTTTAAATGTCACTAATGCACCCCTTTACCATCAGAGAGGCAGGCTTTTGAACAGTGCAATAACAACAGGCTGGACGGACCCTTTACTCCAAGAAAAACTTCAAATTCTTTATGACGACAGTGGCGTTTCTGGATGGTGTTCACATATAAAAGAGGACGTGCCTCATGCCAGAGTTTGAACCTGAATTAATAATTTTAAATAAATATGTGTATGTGTGTGTGTGTTCTTACAAAACCCCCAGAAAAAACAGAAATTGAGTTCACAGGTCAGCACACTCAGTGACATTTATTATGATGCACCATTTTGTTGCCATTTGTACTTCTGACTGCTTTTACATTATTTCCAGTACTCTTTGTTTTCTGTTTCTTTCTGAGTGCTAAACGATTACTAACCTTCAAAGGGGATTTTTTTTAACAGCCAGACGTTACAAATATGACACATGGCTGCAGGATATAACCAGACACATCCTGCTGACACATTAAAGAGCTGAAAACCTGCACCCAAAACTGCTCTGAAGCCTCAAACTTTGACCTCACACCGCCGCTTCAGTAAGCATCATTACCTCCAAATTACACGTACATCCACCGAGGAACCTAAGACACATTTCAATATCTCCCATTGATCTGAGATGAAACGTATGAAAACAGCTAGCGAGGTGTGGGCCCCCAGGGTCCACTTAGTACTAAGTCCAATAAAAGTAAGACTCTCGGCTAATGGTGAGGCTTATCAATTCGCCGGTCTGCCACACTTTGTCTACAAGTCCCAAATCTCTAACCTCTGTCCTCCTCATCCCTCAGCTGTTCTGCTTCAAACCCCTGATGAACAATCAGTGCAGGTTGCGTTATTGCACATATGAGATTAATTTACTCCCTGCAGTCCACAGAGTGATGTTATTACAGGAAAATCAATGTCCCTCTTGTTGTTCTCTGGGGCTGGACAGGGTGTATGCACATCTGCTCTCATAATACAACTGCTGACCTTGCTGTCAGAGAGGGAGAGAGGCTGCGGCGAAGCGGCCGACTGTTGTTTATCAAAGCTTTATCAAGCCTCTCTGCTCTCACAGACGTGTGACATCAGACTCTGGGTCAGCCAGCTGGCCAGGGTGCACTCCAGCTGAGAAAACTCTGGCAGATTTTGGCAATAGAGTGAAGACCTTCTGAGACTGCAGTTTTTGTAAAGAACAGTTTCAAAGTGTTTCTGTAAAATGTGTTCACCTCCCTTTAGATAAAAGAAAATATCAGTAATGCTGAATCAGAAAACATTCCCTTGTCCTGTTTTTCTCATACTGAATTATCAGCTATTTAACCATTCTTATATGAAACTGTTTTGATCATTCAGGAGATGGGTGCTGTTATCCTTTTCACCATATTTAACTTTATTTACAGTATTCGCCTCCATTGAAAAACATTGCTGTTTTAAAAATCTGCTTCAACGATCTGACACTCTTTAACATTTTTTAATCGCATTTAGCATTTACATAGCGTTTTGCTGCTTTTAGCTAGTGTTTTGTGCTTGCAGCTAATGTTACAAAACTTTTGGTTTTAGCTTTTAGCTAATGTTTACCTTATTGTATCCACCACTTTTGTACTTTTAGCTTTTCCTTAGCAACTGTTAGCTTTTATTGTTTTGCTACTTTTGGTTAGCGTTTCACTACTTCTGGCTTTTGGATAGTGTTTTACTACTTTTAGCAACAGTTATGCTGTTTTTAGCTTTTAGCTAGCCCTTTGCTATATTTAGTTTTTTGTTAGACTTGAATTATTTTTAGACTATACAGTGTTTTGCCAGTTTTAGCTCCAGTGTGTTACTTCTTTGGGTTTAGTCCTTTGGCTTTTAAATAGTGTTGTGCTGCTTTTAGCTATTGTTTAGCTTGTTTTACCTATTAGCTATGTTTTCTCTTTTTTTTCTTTTTTAGCTAGTGTTCTGCCTTTAACTTTAATAACTTAGTTATAGCTTCTTCACCAAACATCAGCAGTCATTCAGCACTCAGATTTATATTTCATTTTCACAGAAAATGCTGTTTCTGTAGTTAGCAGAATTTATTTTCAATCCTCCTCATCCTCAAGTTTTATTAACTTCTTTAATCTCCGAAAACACATTAGCTCTCCTGAATAACCTCTTGACCCTCTGTGGAACAGAGGTCCATATGATGGGGGGAGGGGAGCTCAGGGAGGATAAAGCCTCCCTTTTGGCTCACTGTGTCCTCTTTTATCCTCTCATTTTTCTGCAAACTCACAGGGAAACCAGCAGGACAGATAAAACAACTGGTTCGTTATTTGTTTATGCAATTTATGCAACAAATGCCAACTGAGGCCATGTCAAAAAAAAAAAAAAAGACTCGCAGGCTTAAAAAAAGGTTATGCTATCTAAAAATAGAAAAGAAATATCAGGAAGAGTTTGACTTATTTACTGTATGGACGGCAAGGTTGAGACACTATCTGCACTAACGCTGATACTTGAGAATAAATAAAATAATAATAAATGCAGAAGCACACACACACAAAATAACCTTTTGATGTCTCAGCCATCAAAGGGCTCAACGTATTTCTCTGTGTTCATGTGCACAAGTATGTTAGGACCTCAACTACGTGCATGGACTCATATTTGTACTATTTTTGGGTCTGCTGGACCACAGTGTCCTCTCGAGTTTACAGTTTTACCTACAGCCTGCTGGTAATGTGCTGCTTTCTCAACTGCCTAAAAATGACAGGAAGAAAAGAGTTTGTCTGTTTGCCAAATACACACAGATATGGTAAAAAAATTAAATAAATACATATATATTCATTAAAATATTTTTACATATGTGTGTCAGATGCAAACATAGAAGAAAATGTTTATTTACCAAAATATGTTGGTGTGGACAGGGTCTTATGATTGTTTATAATAATAATAATAATAATAATAATGCATTAGTCTTATATAAAAAAATTATACACTCAAAAACACTTTACATTTTTCATGCGTTATTCATTAATACACACATTCACACACTGATGGTGGTAAGCTACATTGTTGCCACAGATGCTTTGGGGCCATGTTAAATTATAAAATGGGAATTTAGGAATCTAGAGTTTGGAGCATGTGTTGAGAATTACTCTGTTACTACCACATTCTCTCTAGCTAAATATCTGTAAATCTGACTGAGTTACAGCTATTGTTGTGTTAGCTACGTTTGATTAGCTATAACAGCTATCTTAAATTGGATTGATTCCAAAAGTTAATCAGTTATAGATGTACATCAGCTGATTAAGCTCTAAATGTTTTATTGAAATCCATTCAGTGGCTATTGAGATATTTTGCTAACAGACAGACAGTGTTTATTCTACGATTTAATGTTGCCATTTTAAGCATTGATGTTGTGCACCTCGTAGAACTCGGTACTTATTAAAAATTACTCTCAACTACTACCACACCAAATTTTAGCTTAACATCTGTAAAACTGATGGAGTTAAAACCACTTTTGTGTTTAGCAGAATCATTTGGCTTTGGTGACCATCTTGAATTGAATTAACCCCAAACGTTAGTCAGTTGTAGTTGTTTATCCAGTGGTTACTTCTTAAGAGTTTCTATAAATTTCTTCCAGTGGTTCATAAGATATTTTGTTAACAATAAGGCAAATATAAAGAATTAGGCATCACAATTTTGTTTTTGGCTGCAATGTGCAAAAATGAACAAGATGTTAATTGTGGAATAATTTGTACATAAAGGAAAAAGTTCTTAATTTTCATAAAATGTATGAAAAAAACGAGTTGTTATTTGGAGGACCAGCGCAGGATCATTTCACGACCTCCAGAAAGTCCGCGAACCGTGGTTTCGTTTGTTCTCCCTCGCCCCCCTGACCTGCCTGTTGTTTTGGTCTCAGATTTAAACCTGCAGCTGGAAGGGGAGGGGAGGAGGGGGGAGAGATAGAAACATGTCCCAGACTGCGAGACAGACCCACAGAGGCGGACCGACAGACGTGAGACACCCCCGCATAGTTTCCGTCAGCCGGGTGACGTCTCCGCCTCTCAGCCCGTGTGCAGTGTGACGTTACGGGGCTGTAGTGAAGCCTCTGGCTGCATCTTATTGACGCTCCGCCAGGCTTTTCCAGTGCCGAGAAGACCCCGAACGAGTGAGGACGGACCCGCACGTCGTTCAGGTAAGTGTTGTCTTGGCTGTGCTGAAACAAAAATTATTATTTTTTGTATTTAATTCAACTGTTTAATAAGTGTTATTTATCGTAGCGGATTTTAGTTGGTGACTAACGGTTGGGTTTCTCCGGAGGGGACCAAGCTAATCTGCTTTAGCCGCTCTCTATCACGGGTTAGCCTGCTGTAAAATTAGCGCTGCTTATCGGTCACTGTTCTGGGTTAACCTGCTCTAAAATACACTGTAAGAAGGGTTATCCCCTCTGTCCGTCGCAGAGGACTCCGCTGGCTGAACCGAGTCAAGTTTTTGCTGGGAGAACTAGGTTAATTTAGTCCGTGGTGAACACCGCTTCATAACCGTTTAAATCGGGACATGATGGTGATGATGATGGTGGTGGCGTGGGTCTCCAAAAAAGAGCCCCGCTTTATTTAGGTTTTTCTCGTTCATTTCATTTTCTGGGTCATAGATAAGCGAAAGCACACAACCCTGTAGATCGTTTAATGTGGAATATTTCCGACCGCGACGTTTTATCTGACTACGTCGCGGTCGGAAACCCCTGCTGTGCCCTCACCGGATCGCGGCGAATGCGTGACGCTTGACCGCGGTCCGTCGGTGCCTTCCCAGGCAGGCAGGCAGACCCAGACAGTTGGTGTAGACGGTGAATGTCATTATCAGCACTGTCTGCATACCAGAGCCGAGCCAGCAGAAGAGAGGCGAGCTACAGACCGGAGGAGGAGGGGGAGAGCAATACGCGGTGTCCTTGCAGCAAAAATGATCCCAGAAGAGGAAGAAGCGGGGGGTGACATTAACGAGTTTACTTTATTTTAGAGGAATGTTTGCGTTTCATAGTAAAGCGTAATAATAGCTAATAAAACAGGGATGACTTATTGGTCTGTGTGATGTGATTTGTTCGTGTGTAAGGTCGACCCACGTCGGGATTTGCCGTCAAAACACCCACATATAGATCAACCCGCTTCGGAATCAACTCAGAGCTGAGCTGCTGTGTTTTCACTTGATGAAAAAAAAAAAGAGATACCTTTCACAAAAACCGTGTGAAAATTATAAATTTTGTTTCTTCACTGTTTTGGCAAGCTGAGTTTTGAGTTATCTTTTTGATTTAATGATAAAAAATAATAATTATTATTAAAATTAACCAATTTGAAGTGGATTGAAGCTGCCTTTTCTTGTGTCCAAAGTTGTGTTTTAAAGGTATTTCAAATTATGAAATCAAACATAAAAAGTGTTATCCAGAATTACTTTGAATGAGTTTACACCAGTCATTTTCTAAATATGTTGATCATGCAGTTTGGAAACGCGGGTATGCAGTCAATGTAAACAAAAAACATGGAAAACACTGAAGTTTGAGGCTACTGGGTAAACAAATATGTTGGGAATTTTAGGTAGAAACATAAAAGGGAATCTGTTGCTAAATGTGAAAGTACAAATATAGAGGGATCAAAAAGGGCTGTGGAGCCCCATAAAAATGGATCTCGACACTAAAACATATGCATCTTTTACAAAACTTCTAGACCAGTAATTTTATAATCTCAATTTAGCCTACCAATCGACAGACCTACTTACACACTTACTTACTTTACCCAATAAACCTAAGTGTAAGAACATCAAAGTTGTTGGACCACTCCATCCCAAACGTCTCTTCCATGGATGATCATTGACCTATTTTCAGTCACTTTGGCTGTTTCCATAGCTAAACAAACCCAGGTGTTTGCTGGCAGCTGTTCACAAATTTTGCTTGCTCATTTGTAATTTAGGGACATATTAAATATTGGTATGAGGAAAATATTGTGCAGATTTTATTTGGCTTTTGCAAAGAGGAAAGGGGTGGGTTTTATTTTGCCGCTCATTGGCAATGCAATGAAGAATCACTCATCAATTTGTCGGCCAACTGCTTTGTTAAAATGTCCTCTTTGTGAAGATGTTGGTTTGGTGGAAACCTTGATTTGAATTTCCTTTTGGCTGAGAAAACCTCATGTTTGTGTGAAATATGGTAATTGCCATTTGTTGGTCTGAACCACAGCTTCTGACCTTTTAAATCTCAAACAGGGTCAGTATAAATCAAAGGCCTAGAATGTCTTACAGGAATGCATATTGCCTGCCAACTTTCATGCCAGAGTTTTAGATTAAGATCATTGTTGTGAAATGACAAAACCGTAGTTGTTTTGCTTGAGCATTAAAAACATCATGCACAATCTCACGCTCGGAGCATGTGTTGTGAATGACTCTCAGGTACTACCACATCAAATTTTAAAACCTCTGTTAAATTGGCTGTGTTGTTTGGTAATTTATAGTTGGAATACTGAGTGAATAGTTGTAATTTTGTTTGTTAAATTCATATTTATGTTCTTTTTATATTTCAGGCAGCGGATCAGAACATAAAAGCTTCAGTAACCATCATGTATGTATCTAAGTACCAGAAGATTTGTTTCATTTAGGAAAGACTTCAGGGGTTGAAAAGACAAAAAAAAAGGAGGAGCAAGGAGGAAAAAAAAGTGCAAACATACGACTGTAACCCCGTTCTTCAGGTATGGCCAGCACCCAGACCAGTTTGAAGACCCCTTTTAAAGACTTGACCTCATTCAAGGGCAACATGAAGCGGCTGTACAGAGACCGAATGGAAGACGCCCCCATCAAGAAACGAGTGATGGCGGAGATCAACCTGAAACGGCGCGGCTTGGATTCCCTTCCCAAAACTCCCAAAGTGAAGCGGGAGCAGGCGGAAGATCTGCATCACGACGTTGAGATGGACGTTGAGGGCCGAACAGAGCTGCACGTCATGGGCTCCGGTAAAGCCCTGGACCTGAGTCCCGGCCTCAAACATACACTGGCCCAGTTTACTCTCAGCAGCCAGAGCTCCCTTGGGGGCCCAGCTGCTTTCTCCGCCCGTACTGGGCATGAGCACTCTGCTGGTCTGCCCCCCCTGCCCTCCCCTCCTGTTTTGGGAGGGGGCCCTCTGCTGGTTCCCTGTGACAGCTCCACTGAACTCACCCACTCGCTGCTGGAAGGAGAGTCCATCTCCTGCTTTGTCGTCGGAGGGGAGAAGCGACTCTGCCTGCCTCAGGTGCTCAACTCCGTGCTCCGCGACTTCTCTCTGCAGCAGATCAACACGGTGTGCGACGAGCTCTACGTCTACTGCTCCCGCTGCGACGCCGAGCAGCTGCACATCCTCAAGGTGCTGGGCATTCTGCCGTTCAACGCTCCCTCCTGCGGCCTCATCACGCTGACGGACGCGCAGCGGCTGTGCAACGCCCTCTTGCGTCCAGGGGCCGCCCTGCCCACCGATCCCAGTGGTAAGCTGTCAGTCCAGGGCCTGCTGAAGGAGAGCAAAGCCAGCTTCCAGGTGGAGCACCAGTGTCTAGGGAAGTGCCAGGGTCTCTTCGTGCCCCAGTTCTACACCCAGCCTGAGGCGCACTGCATCCAGTGTGTTGAGTGCCAGTTGCTCTTCTCACC
>JARVJO010000431.1:17722934-17743570 GCA_031762555.1 Cynodonichthys magdalenae | reverse complement strand
TCTCACCACAGAAGTTTGTCATGCATTCACACAAGTCACCTGATAAGAGGACCTGCCACTGGGGTTTTGACTCAGCCAAGTGGCCATGCTACCTGCAGCTCGCCAGGAAGTACCAGGGGACCGCCGAGGAGGCCAGACTGAAGCAGCTGCTGGACGAGGTCAAAGAGAAGTTTCACTATCAACTCAAGAGATCGCTAGACAAAGTAAGTGCACTTTGGCAAAATTTTGGTGCCAGAAAGCTGATGTTTGGGTTACTTTTTATACACTAAAATCCCCATCACTGTGCTAACAAAAATATTTGTTATTTTGAATTAAATTATCTCAGGGCTTCATTAAAAAAAAAAAGAAGTCCAAATCCTAAACCCAATTCACTTCACATTCAAAACCCACTTTTGTGTATTTAATTTAACAGACTTTATGGTGGTTGTTAAAGTCCGGGACAGGTGGTGACATCTGGCTCACCAGGTCTGATCAGACAAACTTAGACCAGTTGGCCACAGCTGTAAAGGAAAGGCATCATTTGTTCTCTCAGGTCACCTGGAGGTCAGTGGGAAAGGCTCTCAACAAAATGCAGGAGGCTCAGGTTGAGACTGAAACTCCAGGATTGGAATTACATAATGCCAACAGCTATGTCCAAATCGTTTATCTAACAAATTAAAATATTTTAATTTATTTTCAATAAGTGGAATTTTGCTATTTCATTATGTCCTTTCAGTTTTACAAAGCCACAACTTAGTGACATCGAAACAAGACATTTTTGACTGTTTGGTCTCTGGTTTATGAGTTCTGTGAAGAGTTGCTTAGCAACCTGGGAGAAAAGTGTTTATTGGAAAAGGGAAAATGTCTAGATGCAGCACAAGCCATTTTCTAGGTTCCCTTCACCTGCAGGCAAACCTGAAATTGAAAATGCTTCATTGCAATATTACTGAAACCCACAATGCCGCGGTCCTGAAAAGGATGCTTTTGCTTCTTCTTTTTCTTTTGCATTAAGGAGAAAAAAAACATCAATAAATGATCAAAACCTCAAGGCCAGAGAGCATAAAAGAGTTATCATTCAACAAGGGAAAAGATTATTTTTTTTCCACTAACATCAAATGGCTTCTGACTTGTTTGACCAGAGCAGAGCTTCGTCTTGTGTTGTTTTTTGGGTGAGTGTGGGGTTATGTTTTTGTCTGATTGGTGCAGATAGATTTTTCCACAATGTTTTCCAACAGTTTGTTTGGGTCAATATTTATATGTAAGGCTGTGGTGTACAGAATGCAACTGCAGGTGTCCAAAACAGCCACAGAAACACAAATGTTTATGTTTGTGAAACGGATAAATAATTTGCCTCTTCCGGCCTCTGGTTAACTCGATGTGGCGGAACTGCTGTCTCGTCTGGCCTCCAAAACCGCATTCCTGTCCCGCCTCTTCCCAAACGTCCTTCTCCTCTGCTTCTGTCTCGGTTGAAGGTATTCATCTTGAAAGTCGCAGGCATTCTTTCTCAGAGGCGCAGACATTGTACCGCCACAACGCAGGCAGA
This sequence comes from Cynodonichthys magdalenae, assembly GCA_031762555.1. NCBI lineage: Eukaryota > Metazoa > Chordata > Actinopteri > Cyprinodontiformes > Rivulidae > Cynodonichthys > Cynodonichthys magdalenae. The sequence continues at coordinate 17,742,048 of JARVJO010000431.1, read as the reverse complement.
ATAAACAGCAACAGACAGAGACGCAGGCAACACAAGCAACAAAACATATGTAATGTCGTGGTGAATTATGAGTCCTAACGTCTCTGTGTGCTTTTATGTGTCAGACATTGTAGCTATTCGTGTATGTGTGTGTGTAAAAGAGCATATAATTGGAGGTTAGTATGACACATATTTGTCTTTCTGTCTCACACTTTGCCAGGCTCTCTGGAGCCTGTGTCTCACCACAGTTTGAGGTGCTGTCTTCTCTCTGAGGTGATTTTCACACTGCCTTTTTATTACTTTCTATCTTATTCTCTTTTGTGTCATTGTTGTGGATTCGATTTCATTAGAAATAGTGTTTGTATGACGTTTGTGTAGACAGAAACGTATAAGGTCACAAAATGGACACATTCCTAAAGAGTGCAAGAAAGTATTCAGGAAGAAGGTGATTTTGTGTGTTTAAGGAGAATAACACTTCACCCCCTCCCTGAGAAGATATTATGAGTGTATCAAAGGTCAGTAACTAGAGAACAAGCTGCACCCACAGTGTGCTGCTTCACCCAGTCACAACACAGTGGTTCCCCTCCAAGTAAAACCATTCTATGTTTGTGTACTGGCGTAATGAAAATGTGTTTGACTGAACAGGATGTGAGGAGGTCTCTCACCCTGAACATCCTCCAGACTCTCAGTGTCCGACCGCCTCCGCTGCATTGGCTGTGTGAGTCACACTTTCCACATCCCTGTGGATGTCAGCAAAAGGACAGCCGGGCAGCTCGTATAGTCACACGCATGCTTTTAAGAAAGATGGCTCACTTTCTCTGTATTGGTCTAACTCCAAATGTAGACGGCTTCTCCCGAGCACCTACTTACACACAGTGTCAATGTGCACATTCACAAAGCTGTTCAGTTTTACCAGAGGGGACCTGTGAGAAGAGATGAGACACAAACAAGGGCAGCCTTCTGGAAGTTTTTTTTCCCCCCTCTGACTTTCTCCAATGGCCTTGCACTCCCATATCCTGTTAGGAGTGTTTGGCTTGAGTAGGTGCATTTAAAAACTCCAGGACTTGCGCTCTATAAACGGCGCCTTGTGCCTGGAGGCACTGCTGCCCTGTCTACAGATCCCTGCTGTGTAAATAGAGTTTGCTAGACAGACGCCACTAACAGACAGCAGCAACAAGACGAAGCCTTATTACCTAAATTATTTTAGTTCTCTCCAAACAATGAGTTTATTTTGCCTCTACGAGTCGAGACAGTCACTTGTACTTTAGTACTGAGATATCAGGTGGTGTTACATTTTGGGTAATTTTATTTTTGTCATTGCAAAGAAGGCAGGAAGTAACACAAGAAAATAGATTTGATGGTTAGATCTACTTTATTGTAAAACTTTACTTCATGTTGTTAATTTCAGCAAATCAATTGGTCAGAAAATATCTAAATGGAACAAATAGTTTTTGATTCAGTAATGCACAAAAAACGTAAACTATCTTGAAAAAAAGTTTATTTTTGTATTATAATGTGTTTTATATATTATGTTGGTGATTTGTTTACCTATGAGTTAGTTCAAAGTATGAAGAATTAGGTGCTGATACTTTAGGTGTGTCTTTGAACTCTATCACACAACCCTTAACGTGGTATTTTTTTGCCTCGACCTTGTTTGTAGTGTTGTTCTGGCTCAGAGTCAGAGAAGTCAGACGGAGTGAACAGCCCTCCTCTGTCTGTCTCCCTGGCTGGGCTGACACAGTGGCTGCGGCACAGACGGCAGACAGCTGCAGCTCTCTGGCTTCCTCTATTTGCTATTTGGAAACCAGTGACTTCATTACCACAGAGCGGTGCAGCTGTACTCTCTAGCTGGCTCCTATCTGCTCTGTCTGTCTGTCTGTCTGCCTGCTTGTCAGTCATTCTTCTAGGTTGTATGTAATTGGATTTTGGCAGACATGCTAATCATTCACTATGCTGCAGTTGCTGTTGTTTTTCCCCCCACCCATCATCTACTTCTATCTTCACATGCATCTTTGATCAGGCTCCTTCTCCTCACGCATTTCATCTTACCTCTGATCTGCTCTTGGCGATGCAGTCCTTCGCTCATCCTGTCCTCCTTCAAAATCTGACAGTTCTCTTGTATCTGTTAATGCCCCCCCACACCCACCCCCCAGGCCCCTGTCAGCGAATAGTAACAAAGTAAGCAGCAAAATGACCCGATAAGTCGATCGCTACGTAAGCAATAAGACCACTTGTGTGCATCTGTGAGGCGGTTGGGAAGAAAGGCCAGTGGTTATTGATCCGGTCTGCAACCTAGATGGATGTGGTGAAGGCGCAGTTGACGCAGAATAGTAGAGGACACGTACCAAGAGAGGGGGTGGGGGAGGAAGCAGAAGAGATGTGAAATGATTAAAAATAGTTACAATAGTTATTGCCAGCGCTAGATACAGAAATTTACACCTGGCACGTAATGAGGAAAAGAAGAAAAAGCCAGGGTTTATGTCACTACAGGTCAGTGTGTGTGTTGTTCAGTCGCAAACAACTCTACACTTTGGTGGTCCTTCATGAGGAAGCCCTTGTCATCATTGATGTGGTTGTTACCATGGGCTTGGGGCCCAGCTCTCCTCTTCCTGAGTTGAAAATTAACCTCTACGGGACCTTAGCTGCACCACAAATCTATCCCGTAACAGCCCTCTTCGCCAGCCAATCATTTATTCTAGCGTGCATTTCCCCAGCTAACACTCGCCCCAACCCGAGACTCCCATGTGCATAATTCTCTGTCCATGCACTTTCCAAAGAACAGTCATCCACTCATTCTAAATACAGAGCTGCTCTTTTGAACGCTGGCCCAGACAAACGCAGTCTGTCACGTCGCATATGTAGTTTGGTGTGGGAGAGTGTTCATGTATGCTACACTCAACCCAGCCTTGGCCAGTGTTTGCTGTCTGTTGTAAAGAACTGAACGGGGCCCCATGAGGTAGGAGGGGCTGAGCCGTGGGGCCTCTGGTATGTTACCATCAGGTCATTGTCAGTTTTACAGAGCTGTAGCAACATCACAGTTCACTGGAGGAACACCAAAATAATTATTTTCTGTCTTTGTCTTAAATAGATAAGAAATCTCTCAGGTTTCATATAGTCACAGTTCGCTTCATTACATGGATTAGCTGTGCACAGCCTGTTCTTGGTTTTACATCTACACACATAAAATGCACCATTGGTTGGCTGGTGATCATTTCACACCTCTGCTCCAGCTCATTATCTGTTTCCTTGGTTTGACTCTTTCCCCCCTTTCATCACCTGATGACGAGGATCGTGCGCTGCCACGAGTGAGCTACTCACATTGACAGGCAGGGGAAAAAATGGGTCTGTCTGTGCAGGAGAGCCTCTGCCATGTCTGCCAACAGTCACATAGACTAAACAAACCAGCCAAGCCCCTCCCAGCTGTCCTACGGGCTCTAAAAGTGCTCTACAGACAGCTTGTTTGCATGTTCGCTTTGCTCCGTCTCCTTCCCTCCAGGGCATCAGACCAGTTTGCTGTTTCTGAGGAAAACGAGGGCGATAACAAGTATAAAGAGAGGATTGAAATGAGCAGCGAGTCCAAACAAGTTTTTTTTCTTTTACAAAGAAAAAGCTGTTTGATTTGTTACACATCCATAAGACCGGAATGATCTTGGTCGTAATTTATCGATGTGTTGATGAGATTAGCCGTTCGCTGTCTCGTCTCCATGGGTGACAGTCCGACGAGCTGGTTGTGTGTGTTGGGGCCAGGGTGTGTAGGGAGGTGTACTGTAAGGACCTGTGGGAGACTGCCAGCATGTGCCTGTTGTGTGCAAGCAGAACGGGTGTGTTTGCATTTGAAAGGCTCTGTGTACCGTTTTCCCTGTGGGAAAGGTGATTAATGAGATATAAATGGAGAAACCCAGAGACAGTGCTGTCCATAAGAGAACTACGAACACCAGAGGCACTTAGCGTCCTTCACTCATGTTTCTCCCACAGCACCTGTCTCCCAGACAAGCAGATAAACAGGATATCAAAAGGGTGTCATAGGTCCCGTTGGGCTACCATACAGCACATCCACAACACATTAGGCACAGCCACTTCATTGATAAATTATACATGTTGCAAGCACGTAGGAATCGGGGGAAACAGAGGTCTGCACTGTTAAACAATTTCCCATCTCTCCACTTAGCTGGTTACTTATTTGGCTGTGTGGTAACGCCTTGTGATTTCCATGTGGAAGTAATTCTCTTTGAGTTGTGTGAGATTAGTTGTTCTCAGTTTTCTGTCAAACAGGCCACACATGCCTTAAAGCCCACTGAGTTAGGTGGTACCCTGTCCTTTTGCAAGGTTTGACCTGCGGTCTAGACGCTAAAAGAAAACAAAGTGCAGCAAAACTCGCCAAGATGCGGACCGGCTAAGCTCGAATTACCTGCCCCTTTAAGTCTTTTCTTTTCCAGGCTCACCTTTGCCCCACTAACTTCGACCCCCCCCCCCAACTGTTTCTTCCCCTTGCACTGCTGACAGACTCTATATCTCGTAAATCTCACAAGGGGTCTGAGTGATGTTGCTCAAGGCAAGACTGTAAAATTAACAACTGGGAAACAGGCTGCAGAAATGAGGCTGAAACAAGTGGCATTTTGCTCATTGCCTTGTCTTCTATTACTTTTTGTCTCTGTGTTGCTAACTACTGGTGTGTTTATCTCCCCTGTTATTCCTTCCTGCAGTGACGTCCCTCAGGGGATTTATCTGTCTTACTGAAATTTCTTTAGGCAGGCATGCAAACGTAGGTTTTTTTGCCTTTTGTTTCTTAGGGGTTGGTACCGGCTCATATAGACCTTGGAAAAAGATGACTTCTACTGTAGATTTGGATTTCCCTCTGGATTCTCAACAGCCCCTGAGCTTCTCACAGTACAAACTAAAAAGAAGACGATCTTCAAAGCTTTTGACCTCCAGTTGCAATTAGACACTTGAGCTATGAAAGCCTTATTAATGGGTGCACGTATTTAAAACTGGTGAGTGCACTTCAGCATCGAGATAGATATGCCTTTGCTGTCACCAAGCAGCAAAGTGACTCTTACCTAAGATGCAGCACTTATTATTTATTTTATTTTATTTTTTTGCATTTGCAGCTCTGTTTCTGGCTTCGCTACAGCTCATATTAAAAACAGCCCTGCTGCAGGGGGGTACTTGGCCCTTGCAAAGTCGTATTACCCTTCACATTATCCTTCGGAGAGTGCAGCACTGCCTTGTGGTTTTACAGTCTGGCTACAGTTTAACCAGTTCCTCTGACATGTGCACTTTGTAACGCCAGACATCCAATTTGTCATCACTATCAAAATTAACTGGCTGAGACACATCCTGATTCCACATGAGGCCATATGCATAGCAGTTCTTGAGAAGAGTGAGTCACATTGAAGAAAGAAATGCAACTTTTGGTCTAACGACAATCTTTGTCTGCTTTGATAATGCTTTACACCTGTATTTAAATAGGAAACCCTCTGTTGATGTTTGCTGTTGTCTTGTCCTCAGATGTGGCTTTGAATGTGATCATAAGATGACGCCTCACTTTAAAGGACACTACAGACTGTTCTTAAAAGTAATCAAAGGGTCATGTAGTCAGTCACACAGACTTAAAAAAAAAACTACCAACAGCAGCTACTTCCTCCCCTCGCCGCTCTAGTCCTGTCCTGCAGCATGAGTCACGGCGCACCATCCGTGCTGCGGTCTGCTCTCTGCTCATCAGCATCACCGTGGAGCCGGGACGAAGATTTATTACTGTGCTGGTCTCTCGCTCAGTCCGTTTGATCTTCACCCAGGTGTGTTCACTTAGAGCTCTGACTCAACCCATAATGAGATTTTCCAACCCCAAATCTGCTTCTCAGGGTCTGTTAGGATGTTGACATGAATCTGGATAAGATTGTGGGTGTTCTTATAATTAAAATTAATAATTCACATTCAGAAATATGAACAATACATGTAGCAAAATAGGAGAAGTGTTTATCTATAACTTCTTTGAAAACAATAGTTGGTGACACGGTAACTGATTGATTTATACGATTGTGTCAGTGTGATATATTTTTTTTTGGAAAGAGAGATGGTCGAGCCCCAGAGGCCCGAATGCCAAAGCCAAGCTGCCCATGAAAAGAGGGGCAGTGAAGGCTTCAAACAAGCTCCTGCATGCAATATAAATGAGACCTGAACTCCCTGCACAACACTCAGAGTACCCAGGGTTTGTTTGGATTTAACAGCGTCTCTTTCTGCATGTCTGTGATAGATTTTACCTCATGGGACATTTTGACCAGGTGGATCTTTCTCTTTGTAGCATCATAACTGCATCCTGGGTCAGTCTCCATCTCCTCAGACCCTCCCCCCCACCTTCTCCTCTGTTCTCTATCCTCAGCACAGTGAGCCAACCAAACTGACATTAATGCAGGTTCTACATTAAAGCAGAACCTCCTCCTGTTCTGAGAAAGAAATAAACAAACTATTAATCCATAGTAGATGACCACCTCTTGCCCTTTTGAACACATTTCAGAAATTAAGAATATTATGGTGAACTGATTACTGTTGCTGGGTGTTTTAAAGCACATTTAGCATCTGAATATCTGCTTAAAGTATAGCCATCAAGATGCGTGTTAAGGTGTTTTAGTGCAGTCTGTAAATTATTTTTGCTATTAAATGGGCTGTCTCCATTTTGTGTTTTCTCTCTGTGTAGTGATAGCAGTGCGTTGCTGGCTTGCTGGCAGCCTCTCTCAGCTTTCAGTCTGCTTAGCAACGCTCGTCCTCTTCCTCTCTCACTCGCTTCTTGTCTCCAACACTCCCGTGTTGTTTCATCCATCTGAATTGTAAGCCAAGTTTCCCGCATGTAGAAAACCAAGCAGCTGATTTGAGTTTTTTCCTTGCAGCAAATCTGAATCTTAACTCCAAAGAGCATCCCATGATAGGGAGCATTTGTGCAGAATTCCTCCTTTTTTTTGAGTCTTTTTTTCTTAAGCTTGTACATCTCACGCACAAGCATGCATATGCTGGCCCAGATAGAGCTCACATGATGAGTACAGTCATTCGCAGAGAAGACAAGGGCCCACTGGCCTCTTTCTCAGTCAGTGTGTCCTCCTGGGAACATGAAGTGTGTCTGCTCGTGTCTGCATTTGTTTGCTTGCAGTAAACAGCGTCATCCTCCCACATTGCTGTTTGATGGAGCCATTGTTTAATGGGATGTCTGTTTACTCGTGTGCACGTAACTGTGTGTACATGTGTTTGTCTCCGTCTCCTGGCCTGGTGTCCTATATAGGTGATCCCTAACAGCGTTGATAATTAATTATCTTGGGGGGTCAAAGAAAGGAAAGGAAAGCGTTTCTCACAGACTAAGACGCTCCACTTTAGATGGCAAGATGCACATAGACATCTTCTACAGCATGAGTGGGCTGTTTATGTGTTTCTCTGATTCAAATACAGATAGATTTCTACGTGGACAGTATTCGCATGTGAGCAGGAGTAATGCTGATAAGCTTGGTTAGATAGTATGACTTTTAGGTGTCTGAACCTGTATTTAATTCTCTAGAACAAAATACAAATTGGTTTATTTTATGAGATGTTACTGCAGAAAGAGCAACCAAAGTACATTTTAAAATAACAGATGTTTGGTAATTGTGCATAATATGTCTGATTTCCACAAGGATGACTCATGTTTCCTCTTGGTTCTTTAGCAATCATCACTGTCTATTTGTTACTGTTAGTCATGGTGTGTAGACGGGTGATTTGATGTGTGACTGAATTTGTTCGTACTTCTTGTTTATGATGTAGGGACTTTAGGGGATATACATGCACCGAGTGATGTTGCATTATTACAGCTGGGATGGCAACATGGTGACTTGCTCATAAAGCAAATGTCTAAATTATACAAAAATGTACTGCTGTTTAAAGTTATGTAATAAACTTTCATATTTTAGCTGTACAAACAAATAAGAATTTATTTTTTGTTTATTTTTTCCTGTTTTTTAAAGGTTATATTGAAGTTTGGATATTCATTCAGGACTTTTTTTGGATATTCTTAATATTTTCTGTGTCACAAGCCCTCTATTTGAATTTGGGGAGTTAGGGATTACTTTAGCCTGTACAACCAACCTAATTCCAGTCTGACAACTTGTTCATTCAGAAGCTAACATCACCAGCCTTCCCTTGTATCGCTGCAAACATAGACTTCCTGCCGCAGTATTTATATGAATGATCCTTCAGAAATACTATTAGTTGGTTTCTAAATTAAACCCTCCATTTGCCATGAAGCTGCAGAAAGGTGAACAGTAGATTGGGTTTTTGCTTTTATAACTATTTTCTTGACTCCTGTTGATTGGTGTCCCATTGGTTTTAGCTGTCAGGTCCATGTTTTGTGGATTGTAAAATGGCTGACTGGAACATTTGCTGTGCAGGAGGGAGACAAACAATTTGGCAGAGAGGCAGGAAAGCTGGACGTTCGTGTTTGACCGTCTAGACTTGTGTTGCAATAAGTGTACTCAGTGCCTGAAGTCAAAGCGAGTTGGGAACATTACCTGTCCTTATCTGCCTCTGTGTATATATGTGTATATGTGTGTGTGTGTGTGTGTGACTGGGGTATGAGTAAGCTGGCTGATGGTTATCAGTGTGTTTGTCTGCCTCTGGTCTTTCACTTTGTGTGTGGAAAAAAGGTGGAATAATTTTGTGTGTGTGTGTGTGTGTGTGTGTGACGAAAGAGAAACAGACAGTCATGTGTTGTCTCATTTGTCCTGGCTCTCTGTCTACACTTGTTTTTAAATAAATTTCCAGTTTCTGTCCGTCACGTGTTTGTTTAGCCGTCCACCTGTCAGACCTGTCCTCATCTGGAGGCTTCTCTGTTTTTTTTCTCTCTTATCTTTTTGTTCAAAAGCTAAACTGAAAGGAAGTCATCTTGTTCTCAGCCTGTGTATTAAGCAATACCATTTTTATTAAAAGAATGAAGAACGGAACACCATGATCTAAAACAAAATTTGTTTTTGTTGTTAGGCAGTGTTAGTCAGTTTGTAAAGAAAAAAAAGTATATTCCTTTAATTGCCCCACTTTGCTGCTTTCTTCCCTTGTGGGTTTTGATCGATTTGGCTGTTGAAACAAAGTGTTTCTCCCAGTTCATGGATAAATGGCTTATTGGATTAAGACCTTCATATAAAGGCCTCTAGTGTCTCTGTAGTGGAGTGCCAGGTGGTCCAGACCACAGAGTCACAGTAAAAATCCCCCAAAAGGATCAATTTGATTTTTATAGATGTTTTAAGGATGAAAACTAAACGGTGCCTTTCAAAAAAAAGAAGTAAAAGGAAATATGTGTGCATCTCACACACATTTGGCATCTCCAGTATTTTTATTGATGCCTGAATCAGACAGAAAGTATGCTCGTATCTCCAGTTTGATCTTTGACACAGTCGATGACTGCAGCTGAACAGGATGTGGTTTGGAAACAGACAGACAGGGTGGGACCGACTGTCTCGGTGAACGTCTCGGTACGTGTCTTTCCTCCATTTCTCTCTAACTGTCTGAGGCAGATTGCACCCAAATAAAGGCTGTTTACTTCCTCTTGCGAGAGAAAAGAAAAGCTGCTTCGCTCTGACCACTTTGTCTGCCCCCACCCCCGCCTGACGGTGCTGAACGCCAGGTGCTTGAATGGTTCAGACGGGGGGAATAAAGGAGGGTCAGAAAGGGCAGAGTTACAGTTTGTGGTTGCGGTGCCTTCCAGGAGTTTGTTTCAGTTTTCATACTCAGCCGCTGATGTCAGGGTTTGAACAGATGTGGAGATAATTGTTTGTGTTTTAGGGTCCAGAAGGGATATTTAACGTCACACACAAACAAACAGGCTCGCTGGTTTGGGATAAAAAGGTCGTCAAAAGCTTGTGCGCTCTTTCTTGTTCCCTTGGTTCGCAGAGACTTGTGTGTTTATGTGTTCATATCCTGGGCAGGGTTTTATAGTTTCACAATGATGTCAGCAGTAATGATGTTTAACAGTAATAATGTGAGCACAACATAACCATTAAATTAAAATTTTTACTAAAGAGTCATTTTAACCATGTCCCGAATAAATAGTAAAAATCACCAAGTATTTGTTTTTCTAATTGATTTTAAATTATTTAATACTACATAGAAAGTGTGGCACTTCAATCATGTATGTGTGTTCACAGCAAGCTTTGTATGTGTTTTATAATGCAAGTAAGGAGACAGCATGTGTATTTATAGCTAAGAGTAACTGTGAGTGTGTTGTTCTACTGAGACAGCAGTCATCTGGAGGCTCCACGTGACCCGGAGAAGAAGAGCTTGACCTCTGTGTGCTCGTTCTCGGTGCGTCGGTCTGTCTCGATGGCACCTTCACCTTTAGTTTGCCCTGAGAATAAACCTAACGACAGAGTAGAAACTGTCTTCATCTCGTTATCTGTGGCTAACACAAAAATCCCCCGCAGCATTTCGCAATAAATACGTTGAGTGGCAACTTTTTTGCGAAGCCTAAAGCTCCCACCTCGAGAGAAAATCAGCTGAATATGTTTGATAAGCCGGTACACAAGCGAAAAAACTAATTATTGAATCCAGTGCTCTCAGCAGAATTTAATTTCTACCTTTAAATTGACTAACACATAAAAAATTGCTATGTGTAAAAGCTTGAAAAGGCATTTAAAAAAAGATTTTGGCATACACATCAATGTAAGCTTCCATATCAAATGCCCAAAATTTCTGTCTAAAATGAAAGAAGACAGCTGCAGGTGCTGTAGTGTTTCTGGTGCAGGTTAAATGTTTGTGCCTTGCTGTGGGAAGCACAGATGTCACCAACAGCAGACATTCAAAGCTGAAAAATGCTTTTACTCTGTCTGTTTTTTTTTTCAGGGTGTTTATGGTAATGTGGAGTTATGGATGCGTGCGGTACACCAGCACTTGTTATGGTTGGTTTTTAACGGCACTCAAAAAGTACTTTTTGCTACATTAGAGCATCTGCCGCAGAAATGTCACGCGCTCCAACGGTCGGGGGGGACGAAACGGAGGAGGCTCTGGAAGTGGGTCATTGTGGGAGTTCACATGGCTGCGTGTGTCTGGAGCAGAGCGTTTTCGTGGCGCTGGGTGACTGTAGCTGCAGCAGCAGGCAGGCAGGCTGCTGGTGATTAGGAACAACGGGGCAGAGTTCAGCAGAGCGAGTGCATGGAATGCTAATCCACATTGTCATAAGGCGAGCCTCGGCCCAACAAAGGGCCAGAGACATGCTGGGGTTAAGGGCTGTTTGTGTGCACTACACGTGTACATGTGTGTCACAGACACAACCCAGATAAGAGAGGTGCTTCATTAGTGCAGATTAAGGCTGAGTAGCAGTCTGGTGTGTGTGTGTGGTGGGGGAGGGCGGGGGGGCTGTTAATAAAGCAAAGTGGGGGTGGAAGAAGAGAGATAGCAGAAGAAAACAGTGTTGAAATGTGCAAACGTTTGCACACATTCATTAAGGAACAGAGAGCAGTAGTGATAATGTGTGTGTGTGGGCGTAAAGCTGTCAGGTGAGCAGGAGACAAGTTCCTACATGGACAAACAGGGACACGGACACAGAAAACCAAAACTCAAACTGAGAATGAAACTTACAGAGACAGCTACACACTCGTCACACACACATTAAAACACCTTTTAATGAGCGGTTGTTGTCTCAGAAACAGAGCATCTGCTGCCATGGGGGGGTCAAGCAGACGGAGGACCTTTCAATGACCTGTTCGTCTCTACATGTGTATGAAAGAGACAAACCCCCTCTTATAGACGAGGGGGGATCTAGCACACACAGTTTTTCTACCAGAGGAAGCTGTTGAGGAACATCTTCTGTTTTGTTTCTGTAAACTCTCCCTCCCTTCATCCCATCATCTCACCCTCCCTCCTCTCAGTGCTGCAGTGCTGCCTTCTGATGAAGAGGGAAAAAAAGAAAAAAAAAACACCAACTAGAGGCAGTTTAAATGGACGAGCCCCCCCCCCCCTCCTTCTTTTTACGCACACACCAACAGACACACCTGGCTACACATCCAGCTCCATCCTTCTACATTTGCATCTTCGTTCACCCGTGCCTTTTGTAAATCAGGGACAATCCCCCCACACGCTTCATACGAGAGATCGCACACAAATGAGCTGTACGCCGAATTTTTGTTTTGTTGTTTCTTTTTAAAAATAATGAGCGTAATCAAAAAGGAAACATGAAGAATAAATTTTAAATAATATAAAACTATAAAAAGCAGCTACACAGTGGAGAGATTAGAACAGGAGACTATTTTCTATTTGATGAATGTCTTTGAGGTTTTTTTTTTATTGTTGAATAAATATATTTAGGATGATAAAATGGTGAACAATATTCGTGGTTAGGACTCTTATTTGTGTATTGTTCTTAGATTTTTTATCTCCGTTAATCGTGTGACAGCCCATACAAAGCTGCCTTTTTCTGTATTTTTGTGGACAGATGTTTATAGATGCCTTTAAAATGCTTTTAAGTCAATAATTGATGCCTTCTACATTTTAGCTTCTCTGACTCTTTGCCTTTTATGCTCACTGCTTTTTCACTTTCATCGGATCTTTTTTCCTCTTTCACTGCATCTCCTCCTTTCATCCTTCTCCTCCAACTCTGTGTCTGTGGCTGAGGGCTAACCGAGCAGCTCGCATTGCGATGCTGGAAACTCTCGTTCCTCTGGTGTTACCTGTCAGCTCGTTTCAAAGCGCGTGAATTGAGAGGCCCGTCTGCTGCAGATATGCATCAGCCCTGTCAGCTCGTGGCCTCTCGCCGAGCGTGCCCCGAATTTGCTCAAAACACACAAAGAGTCAGAAACGCGCAGACACAACAACAGACAATTACCCAGAGAGTGTATGAAGCTGACAGGACTCTCAAAACTTTTAGTTCTCTTCTGTTTTGTCAGAGTTCGAGTCTGACTGAGGTGCATAAATGTCAGCGAGTCAAACTCTTTTGTTTTATTCATTAACTGTCTTCTGTCGACTTGTTCTGTTGCTACCCTTAGTTTATCCCTTTCAACACCACCTTTATTTTCTAATGCACCGTTTCTCTCTTCTTCCTATCTGTTTCTCACTTTTAATGTCATTTGTTCCTTATTTCTGTTTAGTTGTCATTTATCTACATCTCTTAAATGCCATTAGTCTTTTTCATTTCCCTCTGACCCTTGATGCCACTTGTAATCCTTTTCATTTCCTTTCTCTTCCTCTTGCTTCCACTTAGTCATTTATACATGTTCCAAAGCATCATAATGAATCTTTATCCACAAAGCCACGTCTCTGTTGTCAGGGTGTGTTTGAGTGTTAATTCAACCCCTGTCTTTTTCATCATGTGTTTCAGAAGTCAGGGGAGGAAGATGAGAGCCAGCTGAGGAAGTCTTCAGTCGATCTCTGCTCCGCTAGCGACAAGTTAGCTGATGCTGGACCAGAGAGAAAGGTCAGTTGCTGTTTCCCTTCTCTGTAAGCATTCATGCACCTCTTCATCAGCCTCCTCTACACACAGGTCAGCTCTCGGGTCATCACCTTCACACACACACACCCCGTTCACCCATTCATAACGGCACGCTTCACCCCTCTGTTCTGTCAGGGGAGTCATTTATGCAGCTGCTTAGCAGTTCCACTCTCCACCCCATCCTCCCTCTCGCTGCAGCACACACACCACGTTAACATGCAGGGAAGAAGCTCTTTATCACGATTATCCTCTCTTCTGACTCGTGCTCAGAGTTTCAGATGATGCCTGATGGGTAATCCCTCACTCACATCTCACATCTATGCATGCATATATTAGCTTTATTAGATTATAGCTCCAAGAGCAACCACACATCTTTCCATCTCTGGTTGTTTCTTTTTATACGTGTGTGTGTGTGTGTGCAGTTTAACTGATCTGCACAGTTTTTTCGCTGATATTAGTACGGAAAATCTGAGAATTTATTTCTTATTGTGTTGGTGTTGTCATATTTATATACGTGATTTTTTTGTTTTCCACAGGGGAAACTGTCTCCACCCGCACTGGTGTTCAATCATCTTTTTACAGACATCAAGGAGGAACCAGGACACCCCACCCTGGTCCATCCCAGGTACTACATCTCACCTGTGTTGGCTCGCCTCCTCTGAAGCCACAGTCACTGTTTTCATCACTTGGAGAGTTTAATTTTTTCACATTTTATCCAAACATTCAGCCCACACACACATTCTAAAAAGATTTGGTGATTAAAAATCATAGAAGATGAAGACAGAACAAAAGAGCACATCTGCTCCCGTGTTCGTAGGGTTCCTCCAATCTTAGTAGAAAATCAATTTAATTTTGTTTTCAGTTTTATTTTTTCTGAAGCCCACAAGAATGTTGTTAATTTCCTTTTTTTAATCAAGTTTTTTTCAGAAAGTTCTGATTTGAAAAGATTAAATCGGAAAATATTTAGAATTTTTCAATCAAACAGAGTGAAACGGATTATCATCACTCTAGCTCCTTTTAATTGGGTGCCAAATAATCGATAAATATACCACTTAGTTGGGCTTGTTTCTGTTTTACTGGGTGCTTTATATTGGAGTTGCTTTGAAGAAGCAGGAGTAGCATTTAAGATGTGTGTTTAAAGATGCTCAAGTTTAATGTGGCTGCCCAAGAGAACATTAAAAGCTGCTGCCGTAAACCTTTCATCAATACCTGAAACTTTTATTAGTTGGCTTGCTGTTGAATATTTATACCACAGGCAGCTTCTATTTTAGTAAAACACTATAAAAAACAAGTTTCTTTTTTACTTTATTTTCATTTTTTGTCTTTATTTCCTAACGCCCATCCTCATCTTCTCTGTTTCCCCAGCATCCTCCCCTCTTCTTCTTCTCTTGTTTTTACTTCTGACTCCATTTCCCTCCTTGTTTTGCACAGCAGTTGTTTGGATGTGGCTCTCTTTTAGCAAACACAGTAATCTGCCCCAGATTAAAGCCCGGAATTAAACGGTTTATGGAGCGGTTGCTGCATGTGACTATGCAGGCCAGACAAATTGGGAAGATTAAAGCCACGATCACCTGCCAGCATCACACGAATACTACACATTTAAACCAGTCGAGTCTTGTACTGACTAGTCCTCACTGAATGCTCCTGCCAGACGTTCACAGCACTTAAAGTTTTATTAAGTTTGCTGCAAACAACTATTATTTGCACGCATGTGTAATACTGGCCTTACATTATTCAGTTCCTCCTGACTTGCTTTGTGTGAAGGAATTTTAGATTCTCACTCAGCCAAACCAGCAGTGCCTCATTTCCATCCAGAGCAGAAGAAGACTCGGTTGGTAGGGCTGGAGCATTTCACGCAGAGTCCCACTGAGCTGTCAGGCTTAACCTAGTTCACTGCTGCAGCCTCAGTTCTGTCTAGAGGGGGCTGCAGGGGAGGGGGGGGGGGTGTTCAAAGCTCCTCTCCTTCCTTTCTCACCACAAGACGGGGGAATAAACAGAAAATGTTGGCTTCAAAGCATCTCCAGGCAGCATCTCTCTCTCACCCTCCCCCCCAGTCGTACCAACTACCTGGACATCTGTGATAAGCTGAGGGTCTGTTTAGACTGAGATCCTGAAAAGATTTGATAAGAAATATCCATATTCCACACTTTGTTTCCTGCCATCAGATGCTCCTGTTACTTTGAGATAAAAAAAAAGATGCCAAATGAAGATTGACTACATAAAACTCTGACATCAGAGATTCATTTCATTATAACCATCCTTTTATCTAACTGAAAAAAACTCACACAGTGTTTAAACATGTCTTTCTGTTTTTTTGTTTGCCAGCTATTACCTGTACACTTATGATAAGATGGTGGCTCCCAACGTGTCACTGAGGAGGGAAGCAGAGATGAGCCCCGAGATGCTCGGCGCGCTGCTCAAACATCATTACGGCCGCAGAGTGATGGGCCACGATGAGCCACCCATGGGTCAGTAATGATGCACACATAACGCACTCACAAAAACAAACAGTATTGATTTTTTGCACCTTTAAAAAAACGCTTTAACAATGTCAGATTTTATTGTTAATTATCAAGGCTTTTTTTTGTTGTTTTCAAAAATCCTATGTGACCTGCTAGAGTTGTGGATGACTCTCAGCTACTACCACACCAAGTTTTAGCTCAATGTCTAAAATTGACATGTATCCATTTTTGTGTGTGCTAAGAACAAATAGCTGTGGCGGCCATTTTGAATCAAATCAACTCCAAAAGTTAGAGCTGTTGAAGCGCATCCAATGATAATAACCATTGGCTGCATTAAAATCTATCTATAAATACTTGACATGAGTACAGCGAGCAGCAGCAGCTGTCCTCGTGCAGCATAAGCAGAAATGACTGGCAGATCAAGTTCACACAACTAACTCAAAGCCGACACATGCTTACTATAAACACACACACTTGGCTCTACAGCTTGCAGTGATGCACCGAATCGTTCATTGACCTTCATATTCCAGCTCTGCGGGCTCCTGACTATCGATGAACACGCAGCAGTGACCTCCTCTCTGTGCTGTTGCTGTGCGTTTACATCGAGACAAAAAGGATGAATCACAGCAACCGTTTCCGTCTGTCATTATTAACGCAGCGTCTGACTGCCAGCCTGCCCTTCTCTCTCTCTTTCTCTCCTCTTTCTTCCCTCCAACCAATCTGTCTGCTTTCCCTCCATCTCTCCATTTTTCTGGCAGACACGTCTACAACCACTCTGAGTTGGCTATCCATCTGTTCCTGTACTTCTCTTCATTCCATCCATCCATCCATCCATCCTTGTCTTGTCTCTTTCTTCCTCCCTCTGTCTGCTGTCGTCTCATCCACCCACTCCTCTCCTCCCGCTGCGTGCTCTCCTTTTTTCATTCCATCTTCTCGTGCTGTCTCCCTCTTCCCTGCCTCTTTCAGAGCACTCGGCTGTTTTCTCCTCATTTTTCCTGTAAAAACACACTGACTCGCTGCAGAAAGTAGGCTGGAAATTACTTATTACAATTCTCCAAAAGCCTCCAACATTAAAGGACTTGCATGCCTTAAAGGAATGCCTATCACCCGCCCCCCTCCTTTATGCCAGAGTTTTAGTAAGTAAATCTTTATTTGTAAAGCAGAATAAAACCTTCAAAGCATCAAAGCTTTAAATCGGTTCAAATTGCTCCAGATTACCAACCTACTCATTGTTTCCCATGATGCACAGCTTAAAGACCACAGTGAGGGAACAAACCAGTTAAAAGAAACAAGAAGTCGGTGCAGAGCAGCGCAGCGCTCCTACACAAGCCCTTTATTCCTTTCTGTGTGTCTGAGGGCAAAAACACAGAGACTTTGTGGGCGAGTGTTTGCTGTTTCCATGTTGTGTGGATGTGTGTGTGTGTTTCGTTTAGGAAGAAGTTTCAGCTTTCATGAGGTTGTGTGAGAGGGTGTTGCAAAGCGTGTGCAGGTTTGCGCACCAACACGGCTCACTCTTTCTGTTTTTGTTTAACCCACTTCCTTCATCCTCCTCTCTCATCCCTCCTCAGATCTCCACGCGTCGCCTCCCATCACTGCTGGCACCGAGGAGGCCAAATCCCAAAGTGCTGCCGCTGCCTTGTCAGCCACTGAGAGGGAATGCCAAACCCAGGCAGTTTCCATGGAGACAAGCAGCCCGGGCTGCAGGAAAGCCACCCACTTCCCCTCCCACTCTCCTCCGTCTGCGTTGTCATCGGAAACGGAAGTAGCAGCTAAGGACACAAGTGGCGCTGCAGCGGCAGCGGGGGGGCTGGAGGACGACAAGGACAGGATTGTGGTGGAGATCATGCAGATGTACAGCAGGCAGCAGGAGAAGCTCAACTCCACCCTGCACAAGCAGCTGCAGCTGGAAATGGTGAGTCGGTGGGCGGAAAAGTTAAATGATCACAGGATTACCCCAAACCATAACTGTTCTAACTTTATTTTACCTAATTTTTTGTTTCATAATTTGCCAAATGCTTTCAGTTAATGAGAAATCTGAACTGTAGGCAGTTCAGCACCTGAATTTTTTACTGTTGAGCCATGCCGTTTTAATGGATGCTGTATGTGGTTCAGCATTGTCATGCTGAATTATGCAAGGCCTTCTCTTAAAAAACATTGTCTGGATGGAAGAATATGCTTCTCTAAAACCTGTATATATTTTTATACATTGAATTTGCCTTTTCAGATGCGTAAGCTGCTCATGCTAGAGACACTAATGTACCCCCATACCATCAGAGAGGCAGGCGTTTGACTAGTACAATGATAAGAAGTTGGATGATTCATCTCCTCTTTAGTATGGAGAACATGGCAACTGTGGTTTCAAAATAATTTAACAATTTCATTATAAATAACATCAATAAATTTTCTAATTAATATTTTATTATTTTAAAAGATGAGTTTCTGAGATTTTAAAATCATTACATTTTTTCCTATTTTACTGTTTTACGCAAACTTTTGGAATTGGAAGTATTAAAACCCACACATTTATTTAAATTTGCACTTATGGAAATAGATGTGACCTACAGGACTGGGATGTTTTCAGCTTCTGACGAATTATGTTTTTATTTGGAGAGTTGGTGACCTAAGATGAAGAAATCCTTCAGTCACAAATTGTCTATCAGCTGCTGCTAATTAAAATGCATTTGTGCAATATTTCTTACCACATTTTGCTCTTAACTACTTTATCCTCCCACTGAATCAGTGTTAATATATGTTAGAGGTTAAAAACACAGTTCTGAATACTGTCAGAATGTTTGCAGTGTTGACCCTCCTGTGGCAATTCCCCGAGGAGTGGTCTGCGATTTCAAGTGTTTTTTTTCTACAGGGGTCAGTGCAGTGTCACATTATTACAGCTGTTTTCTCTGACACCGTATCTTCAGGAGCTGGAGGCATTGCGAGGGGGCGAAGCGGCGAGGCTCCGGGAGCTGAGTGCCGAGCAGCGGGAGCTGCGCAGCGAGCTGGAGGCGGTGCACAGCGAGCAGGCTCGGCAGCTCAGCCAGGCCCGCCAGGAGCAGCTCGAGCTGGAGACTCGTCTGGAGCAGCTCCGACAGCAGGCCTGCGCCTGTGAGCCAGGGGCCCAACGCCAACAAGAGGCCCACTACACAGCACAGGTACAAGTTGTCAGCAAAATGATACACCCACCTCTTAAAAAACTTAGTTTGAAGATATCTATCTATATATATATATATATATATATATATATATA
>JARVJO010000431.1:17705340-17716246 GCA_031762555.1 Cynodonichthys magdalenae | reverse complement strand
ACAGCTCTCAGTATCATTTAACCATTTTTGTTCTTTTACGGTCTGAGTATTTTGTTCTGTAGAATGATTTGAAATATTATTGGATATGTCAAACATGATTAATTCTGTCCTGTCTGAGTCACTGGAAGAATGTAAAAACACACATTCAGAGCCGTTGTTTTGGTTTCCACCACATTCAATCTTCACACAGACGATGTTCTGCTGGCTGGAGCTCAGAGCTGCACGATCACCTCTTGTCTGCTCCCACCATCTAACTCACTTTCTCTGTGTGTTAATAGTGTGTGTTTGTCGGACCGATAGAAGGCCTGACATACTTCATGTAAAATGAGTTCACCTTTCACATAACTGCAAACCTCTAGATTCAAACCCCACGTTGCAGTTTAATGTTTCTTTGATGTGTTGTAATCATATGTTGATCGTTTTTGTTTTTTGTGTGCTCTCAGTTGTCGGAGCTCCGTCAGAGGCTGGAGCAGGCGGAGGCTGACCGGCAGGAGCTGCAGGAGGAGCTGCACAGGGAGCGGGAGGCGCGGGAGAAGCTGGAGCACACCATCGCTCAGCTCAAGCAGCAGATGGCCCAGTCTGGCATGATGGGAGGCAGTCCGTCTCCCCCTCTCACCACCTCCACCGGACCCCTGAACGCCCACTCTCCACCTTGCTCTTCCTCCATGTCTGAGGCCCCCGCGACTGGCCAAAAGTAACAGCCACCCGTTCCCCCAGGCTGCTCCTCCCGCTGCCAAACCCCCCCACCCCACATATCAACCGCCAGCTCCACAGACACGAACAGTTCAGCCGGAAGCAGAACGGAGCTTCTCATCTCCTCAGGCTGGTTTGGAGTCGAGCCTCTTTTCTCCCAGTTTTAATTTAACATTTTATCCTTTTTATTTTACTTCTGCTTCCCCCTCCCCGCTCTTTGAACAGTATTTAAAGATTTTTGGGCATGTATGTTTGATTTAATTTATAGTTTTTAACTGAACAAACGACTGCTCTTGAGACATGAGGTCGGTCAAGAAGAGACCAGCTGAAAACCCATCACTATGTTCCCATTTGTTCCTGGACTGAAACACTTTGCGGACCCCTCCTTTCAGCTCAGACGACACTTCTACTCCCAGGAACTGCAGCCGGCCCGGCGCTCACAGACACTTTTTTCTCCCTGGGCGGTGTCCAGTGTTTCTTTATAACAAACTCCAAACACTCAAATACAAGCGAGTGGAGGAGACTGAAAAAAACATTTCAATATTTGCTTTTTTTTTTTATTGTTTTGGACTCCTTATAGACACAAATATATAAGATGCTTAAATATTAAGTCTTTATGGAGGAAAAAAGACTTTTACTGTACAGAAGAAATCGTTTGCAGATGTTGTAAAACCTCATGAAAATATGCCAATAGTGATGCTGAGTTAGAAGTGACTGTTTTGAGTGCACCCCCCACTTTAATCCCCTTTTAAAGACAGAAATCTAATAATCTGGCCTGGACTAAAGCTTGGTTTCTTCCTCACTCTGCTCTGCTGCACCTGGACTCCACCCTCATTACATCTTCCATTAGAAACGTAGAAGCAGCACTTAACATGCCCTCTTCCTTGACAATCATGTGGGACTTTTCTTTTTTCTTTTACTTAAAAAAACATTTAAAAAGAGAAAGCGTCTCACATGTGTGGTAGCCGCACTCTGATAATATGTTGGACACGTCTGAGTGTGTCAGAGCGTTGACGCAGAACAACAGCCTCAGAGTTTCCAGTAGATGATCAAAGCTGCAGTCTGTCACCACGCTCCGAGCTCCTCGTCGCTCGCCGGCGGGTTTTATCCTCGCGCCGTTTGTCTTCTAAGAATGAGGGTGAAAGCAGATAGTCCGGTTCTGGTTCTCTTTTCAGTGAGAGGGGAAGAACTGGTGCTCTCCCTCCTTTCACTGCAGGCTGGGTGGCCCGGACGCCGTCGGGTACTGAGGGAGCCCCCCCACAGTTTTTTTATTTTTTTTATTTTTCTTGTTTTGAACCACCAGAATGAGGGCGGTTGCTGCTGTCTGGGGGCCCTTGGTCCACCCTCAGGGGTGCACAAAGCTCCAGCTCCACATCAGCAGAAGTCCAGTTAGAGAAAGAGAGGATCCTCATTGTGTCAGTTGCCAGGCAAAAAAATGCTTTTTATCGCCACTAAGAAGATCCCTTTGAGCGTGTGTGTTTGTGTGTGTGTGAGTGTGTAATAACTGTGTAATGAGATCGTCTTCAGCTGAACGCTGAGGTTTTTTCTTTATGCATCTGCTATAAATGCAAACTGATAAGACATTCCACTGTGCTCCATCCTGTTCGATGCAGATATTTTGTACACAGCTTCCCTTTACAATAACAGAGCTTAAAGGTGCTCATTGCAAACTGTGAAAGCAAACAAACCATCCTGTTATATTCAACGATATCACATGGTAAACTCATCTTTTTATCTGCACACTCTACACAACAAATCTTAGCAGAAACATGCACCAATTCATCAAAATTGTCAGCCTTCTCCCTTCCAAACCACTTCCATGGACGTCGCTGCTGTTTTCATAGGTAAACAGCACTTGGTAGCTGGCAGCTGTTCACAAACAAATTTTTAATTTAAACACATTAACCTTCGATATGAGGGGGGAAAAAGTGCTGGTTTTGTTTCTTCTGAATGTTTCAGGCCCGTCTCTTCACGACTTTCCAATGAGTACCTTTAAAGATCGAGCGGCGGATGGAGGTGGTCTGTTGACGAAATGCCATAAACGTTTTGTTCCATGAAAACATTTACTGAAACCAGAGAAAAAAATATTTAACATATTAACTAAAGATTTATATTCACTCTGTAAATAAAGTAGTCATTAATATATTAACTGTTCTTATATAAATAATCTTTAAAAAGGTATATAATTCGGACCAGAACTGAGGCTTTCAGTGAAGCTGAAATGTTTTAGCGTTTTTTTTTTTTTAAATATATATATATATAAATACATAAATAATATTTGCAGACTTTTTGAGTGGATGTTGTGGGGAATAAAGTGCATGGTTTACTCAGACAACAGCAAAACAAGAGAAAAAAAACACTTTGATACACACTTCTTCCCCACTTTTAGAGGTGATGCATCTGTTTTTATGGATTTTACCTTAGCGGACTGTGTAATGTGTAATGTAAGCTTTATATATTTTTTTTATTTTTTGCTCCTATTTAAACACCCTTAGCAAACTCTGCTGAGCTAAATTAAAAATTTGTAATAAAGAAATGAATTCTTAAAAAAAAATTTCTGCATGATTTGCTGCCCATTTTATGTCACCAGGTTATTCTGTCAAATTGTTTATTGTTTTTTAAAAAAAAAAAAACCGAAGGTTTCCAGCCGTGTAACACCACAGACTGTGGGGAACGTTCTAATGCATGAATATTGAAGAGTTTTTTTTTATTATAAAGGGTTAAAATGCTGGCTGATTTTAGAGTCGAAGATACGGATTGTAAATTGTAGCCTGATTTGATCGAAGCTTTTGCTCTGATACGGGGAAATCTTGCTCATGTAGCTCTGGATGTGTGTTCATGTTTCTCACATTCAAATCAGGTATTATCCTCATCAATGATTATCAGTATTACTTTTCAGTCACTTCTTTTCCCTCTAAAGCTGAACAGAAAGGTAAAATATTTTTTAAGTTCAGCACCGGATCAGATCAAGTACTTTGCATTTCATCCACAAGGGGGTGCTGTTCAGCATTTTTACGTGTGTTTGTGACGCGACATGTACTAATTATTAGGACAGAATAATAATTTATGACAGCATGTTGAGCTTTTCCTGCTTCTTGCAGCGTTGTGAAAATTTAGATCCAGTTTGTACATAAATTTATCAGGTGTGGATTTTCGCCAAACTGAGAAAAAAAACGAAGCGCAGGAGCCACTTTTGAACTAAGACTTTTGTCTCTTTTAGTCTAAAACAGAGCTGCTGTGGTGACTGATCACATTAAAAATGTAAAAATAATCTGTTATGCTAAAAAAATATGCATAAATTAAAAAGAAGCTTTTTTCCCCCCCCTTGATGCTGTTTGGAAACCTGAATTACGGTGTCTGTGTACGACCGTTGCCAATACTACAGTGTGATGAGATTTTTGTTCTTGCATGAATAGAGACACTGTTCTCCTACCTCATGTTGTGATATAAGATGTTTTTAAAGCAGACGACACTGCATCTCTAACTGTTGATCATCAGAGTAAATTACATACCTGTAAATGCTTTTAGCCGATACCTCAGTTGTATCTAGTGTTTGTTTATTTTTGTTTTGTTGTTTTATTTTCCTCCCTGATTTCAAACCTTGTAAATATAAACCCTGTATAGACAATGAACTTGGATCAATTTCAAGTAAAGTTCTGTAGTGTCAAAAACTACTGGTGTCCTCTCATTTTCTTAGAATCCCTTTTGTTTCATTTCAGAAACCAAGACTGAAAAATGAGTTTATTAACATTATCTGGCAACTTTTTAGACTTTTTTAATTGAATGTAAACTTTATACTCTTTGAAAAAAAATTGACCTTAGAATACAACACTGATCAAACCACAATACCATATAAACATTATATAATAACGTGGAAAATTGTTAAAACATATAAAAGACTATTTTGACCTGGTACAATAAGTGTGTACTTTACAAGGCCTGTAGCAATGGTGCATTTTTAATACTCAAACTGATAAATAAACAAAGTCACATTATGTAATATAAAATAAAAACGTCATGAATGGAAGCAAAGTTTAGGGTTTTTTAGAAAGCTTAAGTTTTACAAGAATTTAAAACAATCTATAGACAGAGAGTAAAGTTTGAACTCGGTTTGACTTCCTTCAAGTTGAGCTAAAATCTAACTGCTCCAGTCAAAGAAACAGTTCTGCAGGAGGCTTTGGCCAGTCCTGCAGTACCTGCGAAGACGGACAGACTGCACATAAAACAATAGCTACCAGAAGGCTGTTAAGAAAACACAGCCAGGCCACGTTCAGATCCATGTATGAGGGTATTCCCATCGGCAGAAAGAGGAGCACGGCCAGGAAAACCAGGAATGGAGTCCAAGTGTGGAAGAAATTTTGCACCGTTTCTTGGACAAAACTCAGCCTGCAGGGAGTTTGCCCCCAGTTCAGAATTTTGCTTTTAAGTAAATGTTGGATGACTGAAAACGCTGCAACACATGCCAGGACGAGGAGGAGCAGCAGGGTGATGTGTAGGGTCTGAACGGAGTGGAAGATCCTGCACCTGATCGTGTTGTCTTTGTAAATATCAGGAATGAAGTCATACAGCAGGAGAAAATAGAGAGCGGTGATGAACCACACAAAGGCGGTCGCATATGAATAGAAGACCCATGTTGGCCTAAAAGTAGTGGCTTTTAAGTTCCTAGTCACAGAGCTGAGATGATCCACAGCAGCCATCAGGGTCACGGGCCACTGCAGCACCACGCTGATGTGTCCGGTGATCTGAAGCAGCAAACAAGGATCGTACTTTGTCATCATGTAGCCGAAGAGGACAACAAATTCATCGCTGTGGATGTAAATTTTGGCGATTGAGAGAGTCAGCACTGTGTCGACAAAAGCAAGCGAAACGCTGAAAACTCCCAGGAAGCTTCTGCAGATCTGCCTCCTCTGGAGAATCACCACGACCCAGTTGAGCAGACATTTCCCTCCCAGAGAGAGCAGGATGGGGATTCTGGAGATATACATGGTGTTTGGAGTAGTTCACCAGAAGCTGAAAGATATATAATAAAAACAAATATGATACAGCACAACACATGATACAAAAAATACAACACGATACGATACACGATATGATACATGATACGATACACGATATGATACATGATACGATACACGATACGATACATGATACGGTACATGATACGATACACGATATGATACATGATACGATACACGATACAATACACGATACGGCACATGATACGGTACATGATATGATACACGATATGATACATGGTACGGTACATGATTCGGTACACGATACAATACATGATACGATACACCATACGATACACCATACGATACACGATATGATACATGGTGCGGTATATGATGCGGTACACGATACAGTACATGATACGATACACCGTAGGATACACGATACAATACACGATACGATACACAATACGATACACAATATGATACATGGTGAGGTACATGATGCGGTACACGATACAGTACATGATACGATACACGATACGATACACGATACGATACACGATATGATACATGGTGCGGTACATGATGCGGTACACGATACAGTACATGATACGATACACGATACGATACACGATACGATACACGATATGGTACATGATGCGGTACATGATACGATACACGATACGATACACGATACGATACACAATATGATACATGGTGCGGTACATGATGCGGTACACGATACAGTACATGATACGATACACGATACGATACACGATACAATACACGATACGATACACAATACGATACACAATACGATACACAATACAATACACGATACGATACATGATACGACACACGATATGATACATGATACGATACTACACAACTTGAAACGATAAGATTCGACACAATGCAAATTTATACACTACACTACGACACATTACAACTTGATATGATACAATATGACTCAACCCAATATAACATGATACAATATAACCCAATATAACTAGACACAACACAACAAGACATGATACAACATGACATGACACATCCGTAGGTGTGAGTAAAGTGTGTCTGAATGTCCCTGTGACAGACATGCAGAGTGTTCCCGCCTCTCACACAACAGCTGAAGACAGCACCAGCTCTCTGTGACTCGAAAAGGAAAGAACAGGTACTGAAAATGACTGGCTGGCTGGTTGATACAATATTTTTGTTTTGGACTTAATATTCTCCAAAATGCTGTGCCTGTAAATTATCTATTTGCACAATATATTTTGCAAAAAGTATATTTATGTAAAGAGAAAATGAAAACCCAAAGTAAGAACATGACAGTATTAAATGAGCCCTGCAGCATCTGTTGTTAGTCTTCACTCCACGGTGTTCAGACACCTGTAGTTAGTCTTTTTATTTAACAAGTCAAACAAAACCAAATCAGTGACAGTTTAACTTTCATTTCATCATTTAACTACAGCAACATCGCATTTAATATATATTACCTTTTCTTTTTAAATGATAACTTACTGGCAGCGTGCTGCGTGTTCAACTGTGAGCTGGTTTCATTTCCTCAAATGTTGCAGAACTGACTGGTGCATTTGTGACTTCACTTCAGCACCTTACGTCCTCCCACAGCCAACAGAATTTTAACCATAGAGAGAAAACTAAGCTAAACAAATCTAGACAAAAAACAAAAATAATAAATGCTTTGAATCCCCTCTGATTCCAAAGATTTATTAAACTAATTAACCTTTTTTTCAGCTGATAAACTTCCTTAGTTAGATTCTTTTTGAACAGACGAAACTTGTGAATGATTCCTCTTCCTGCTGCAATTTTTGAGATTCAACTTTTTTACAAGAGGTCATAAAATAAAAATCATTCAGATTACAAATAGTTAACAGACTCTTGTCATCTGTGACTGTTCTCTCCATCTATTTCTCACACCTTCTTTTTCCTTTATCCTAAACGATTTTCTGTAAACATCAAGGGAAAAATCATTTGCTGAAGACTTTTAAACTCAAAGAGATGAGACACGAGAGCCAAAAGACAAATTTACCTTAAAGTTGGTTTGTTAAGTGTTTTGTTCGTCTATTGGAAGCAGCAGAGGACATCAGTCTGTTCACTATTTCTGGTTCAAGAGGTGTGGCTTAGAGAAACAAAGGCAATGCTGTTTCAGTCGTGGACAAGTATTTGAAAGCAAACATTTGAACCAATCAAACACAGGATCGATAAGCTTAATTAAATTTTTCATAAAAGCGTTATGAAGGACTCAGATGTTTATCTGACAGATTGCTGCCTGAAAAATTTGTCTCACAATTAAACTAGAGAACAAATTATAATGGGATTGTCCAGTAGTTCATAATCTAACAACTTTTAATCTCCTTCATTTTTAAACTGATATATATAAAAACATTATAGTTGTGTTAACTATATGCAGTCAAGAATATTTGTTTTTACCTGGTTGTATTTGCTGTAAGCAAAACATCTTATACTTGTCACATTTTATTGAATCTGTATATAACATGGAAATGGCTATAACTCAGTTGAATTTGCAAATACTGTGGTTAGATTTAACATGATAGCACAAGGGTGTCCAATCCACTATTCTGCTTGTTTTA
This sequence comes from Cynodonichthys magdalenae, assembly GCA_031762555.1. Lineage (NCBI taxonomy): Eukaryota > Metazoa > Chordata > Actinopteri > Cyprinodontiformes > Rivulidae > Cynodonichthys > Cynodonichthys magdalenae. Next base: position 17,707,980 of record JARVJO010000431.1, on the reverse strand, counting down.
CGGGTTTTTCCTGCTTCATCTGCTTTGACAAACATTAGTAATTTACAAAATTTGTAAAGCATCATGTGTGTTGGGGCAGAGGAACAAGTAAAACATGCATGGAGATACTCCATAACTTCTCTCATATTATTACATGAGATTGCTCATTAAGTTGATGACTAAAATAGTAAGGTCATCTTAGTCCAAAACTCTGACACAAAAAGGTGGCAGGTGACATTCATTCCTTATTTAATTGTTTTTATTTCTTCTTGTAATATTATACTTAAAAAGACAGGTTGACCAAAAATGTTTTTGATTAATAAAAAGATTAAAATCAGTCACATGGTTTAAAAAACAAACTAATAAATAAGACACTGAATTTAAAATGTGACAAAATAACTAAAATAAATTTACTGCAGAATATATTTTATACATTAAAGACACAAATGGAAAGCAATATGTCCTAATATCTTAAAAAAATTAAAATAAAATAAAAAAATCTAACTTGTGTCAACGTTTCAACGTGTGCGTGTAGTTCTAAATGTGACCAGCAGGGAAAAACCTGGCGCTGTATCTTCAAGGTGCACAGGTCACGCTGGGAGTGTTATGACATCACTTCCCCCACTGTTCATTCACTGTTCTGTAATCTGTTATATGTGTATTTTTAACGGTTGCCTTTTAATACACTTCGAGTAGCGTCCTACTAGAGCCGAGGCTTCAGGTGTAGTAATTGATATGAGCTTGTTCGCATGTTTGTAAAAAAATGTAAGACGCAATTTTTGTTCCGTTTCACAGCGTCTCTGAGCCGTTAGGCAAGTTTAGCTTATTGCTAGGTAACGCAATGGTTTGTGTGATTGACAGCCGACAGATACTCGATGGTTTCGACTTGTTTATCTTAATGATTGTTTTTTTTTATTTGGCTACATGAACAATAATCTCACCTCAACTAAGACCAAATCGCTAGTGTACGTCGTAATAAACCGTGTCTTAATGTGCATTTCACGGTGTTCTATAATACGCAGGGTAAATAAAAGCAATTAATGCATGATATTTATTTTTTTCTGGTTCAGCTATTAGTTCTTCTTTAAATTTAGGCTGAGGCGATTCCGTTGTGATCACAGTTTAGGCCATTTTTCCAACACTGACAATTTTATTAATTTATTTTGTAATTTTTAAACCCTAGGGTTTTAGAAATAAATGTAGTTTTAATAAGAAGTCCTACATTTAATGTTTAGATAATAACAATCAGAAGTTTAATCCATATAATAATATGTGATGTTGCAGCACTTAATATAAATACTAATTTTCCTAAAGTCACTTTTAAACTTCAAATGTATATTTTTGTTTCTGTCACTCAAGATGGAGAATTCAGAGACAAATATTTCATCGAGGCCCCTTTCACTTCCGGATAGAGGCATGCCGAGACCCTCGAGCTCTTCCAACCAGCCGTCAGAACCGCCGAGATCTTCCAAAAACAAGGAGCACCCATCCAGGTCACCAAGGAGACGACGGGAGGGAAAAAGGTCTCAGCGGCGGGGGGACGATCACGAACAGCTGCTGTGGGAGATGGAGCGCCGGAGGTTGCCAGGCCAACACGAGCACTTGGAGCCCTCTGGTTCGTCGTGCGACACAGCGGAAAGCTCTCCTAAGAGGTTTGCTCCACAGGTTGCCAGCTGGTCCGCCATGCCACTTGGTGTAAGTTGATTATTGTCTTAACTCCTCTTTCTTTTTTCTTTTGTTTTCCTCCTCACAGAAGAGCTCACTTTCTACATGGACCGTATCCAGCCACTCACTTCGGACCCAAAGCCTGCATTCTTCCCAACCCAACCTCTGTGATGTAAGCTCGAAGCTTCTGAATAAGTTGAACTTTTTGTTTACAAACTGCTCGATCAAACTATGACACAGACGGGTTTATGTAACCACGTCAGATAAGATAAAATGAGAATGTGATTGGCTCATTCCATGAGATGGGGACGGCTCACAGTACAGGCTGTTAGCCTTTTCTGTCACCTGATCTAAAAGAGTTTTTTGGGACATGATGGAAAAGGCATACAGATGAAATTATCTGCACAATGCCTACCGTCTGCCACACAATGAAGAAGAAGAATAACAAATGGTAAAAAGAAAAGAGGAGAGTTTTATATCACATCTTCGGATTTCGATCTTTGTACTCTTATAGCCAGGTGTAGTTACAGTTAATGAATGACTCTGCTGTTTGAAAAATGTTGAATAGTCTCTAATTTCAAAGGGCATTCTAGGATTTTTGTATAACGTATGTTTGTTAACTTAAAACAATATGCATTCATGTAAAAGGTTGTTTTTCTGTTATTTGTTGTGCTGTTTGTACGGGTCGTTTTGGTGTTTGTTTGCTTGTGTGTGTAATTTTTATTTTGTGTCCCAGGCACATCCAGGACCCTGCCAGCCAGAGGCTCACCTGGAATAAACCTCCGGTCAACGTTCTCGTCATCCGGAAGATCAGAGACGACAGCCTGGTCGAGCCTTTCAAAGAGCTCTGCAGCTTTCTGGTGGAGGTAGACGGAAAACATTTTGAGCAACTGTTATTTTGTTTTAAGTTATTTTGCAATTCAGAAAAAAAAAATGAACACAAAGGAAAACAGTTGTTGCTGGCTGTAAATGACTGTCAAAGAAGAAAGCGGGGGG
>JARVJO010000431.1:17680630-17705330 GCA_031762555.1 Cynodonichthys magdalenae | reverse complement strand
AACTTTTATTTTTTTTTATGTTTTTTTTCATTTAATAAAAAAAAAAATTAACAAAAAGTAAAAATGTTTTTGGTGGGTGTAAATGACTGTCAAATAAGAAAGCCCCCCCCCCCCCCCCCCTCACCACACACACACACGAAGAGTCTGATTTTCTGGTATTGCACTTCATGATTAAAGGTAAAGGTGGTCATTGTGAAGACCAGTCAAAAAAATTATAAAGGAAGAAACTAAATCTGCAATTTTAAAAAATCAATGTGTTAATGTGCGTTTAGCATTTTTATATTTCCACCTAAATGTGTCCAAGGACCTACACTTGTATGATTCCACCATATTTGTTAGACTACAGTCAGCTTCTATGTTGGTGGTTTTTGGCAAATTCAGCTAAGTGGTTTGTTTATACTGAGTGCGTACCTGCATTTTAGACTGCAAGACCACCCCACTTGGTTAAGTTCAGGATAATCTTGTTTATGTTTGATGTCATAAAATGTAGCTTTGCTTAGATAAATAATAATTAGAATCATTATCTAATTAAAGTTGAGAACCATACATTTATCTCTTTTTAAAAGACATGTTGTTAATTTGCTGTTGATGACAAACTAAAGCACAACTTCCATCTTTTCCCTTCCGATGCCTCCAGATGAGGCAGGATCTGAACTTTTAGGTGGGGATAAAGATGAAGGAAGCTGAATAGTTTCCCTCTGAGCTCATCTGATATTGCAGCAGGCTTCATAAATGAGTCGTTTTTAAAACCAGGTGGCCTCGAAAAGTGTTAGGTTTGAGTTTCGGAAATTAAATTCCTGAATTTGTTATTTTTATCTGCAGCTATTAAGTATATACATAGGCCTGGCCTCATTTTCTTTTGTATTGGAGAACAGTTTTGAACAACATGCATTTTTCGCCTCAGCAGGTAGAAAACTAAACACTTGTCCTGCTAAAAAAAAACAATAAATCCAGACTAAAAGAATCCAGGAAATGTTTCAGACAAGTGTTTGGGAACACTGGAGTCTGATCTCCTGCAGCTCAGACACATTTTATCCTCATGTTTATAAAACAAGCTGGTCTATGAAACCACAATGTGAAGTCTGGTCAGCACACTCATGCGTCTGCATTCCATTCAAACACCGTAATAGTGGGCTGCGTATGTTTGGCATACCTTCAGATTAGTTTTAAGGAGAATAAACTGTGTGTGTGTAACTAAGGACGTGTATTTGTGCAACAGGAGAAGCAGATGATGGTGTACGTGGAGCGCAGAGTCGCTGACGACGTCACGCTGTCAAAGGACGAGGCCTTCGGCTCTATCCGCAATCAGCTCTGCACCTTCAGAGAGGGTGAGACGTCAGTAGAAACATTAATGCTGACCCTGAAGGCAGCATTTAACCAGCAAGTCTTAATGCTTTACTGTAAGACTAGTAGTAACACTGATATAAAATTATGTTTGTAAAGTTGTCATTTGTTTTTACAGTGAGGTACCATTAAGAAAGGTGTAATTCTTAAACACACAGTGGTTGTTGGTGGTTTAACTGTTAGATTATGTGGAAATCTTTAGGCTGCTGCCTGTCTTGGCAAGTTCTCTCTTGAAAAGGAGTTTATGAAAATGAATAGGCTCTTCCTGGATATCTGTGATCAGTTTTATGTGTAAACACCGGAGGAAGCTGATGTTTACACAAAACAATAAAACTGAAATACAGTATTTACAACCTTGAATGACAAGTTAACTTTACATAAATACTAGTTATTATTCAGTAAAGGGTGTCATAAAACCCTTAACCACAGGCTGCTGTCAAACAACTAGCATAGATGCTAACTTATCATTGGAAAAACCATGGAAAAGCTAATGTGATTAGCATTTTGTTTGTCAGTGGAAATTTGAGCACAAATCAAATGTTTCAAAGTATTTCATGTTATGATAACTTCAAGTTTTACTCACAGTCATAAAATCATTGTTCAGTGACGGTAAAAATTAAAAAGAAAGTGAAACTTTTATACCAGGACATACGTCACTGAGCAGAAACTATGATGACATTCTTAAAGTGACAGCACAGATGAATGTGAGCAAAATTGATGAATAGAATAAATAAATTAAGTGTTGAATGTTCTGTCATAATTGAGTGCTGTATTCATATAAGCAGAGAGCTGCACCAGTACACTTTGTTTTTAAATTTTGTCACACCGTCTTCAAAATAAGTCTAAATAATCATAGTTTTGTCTGAGATGTAGTGTTTAACTGTTGCAGAAAGGGAAAATGAAAAGGACCAGTGCATTATTTTAGTTTGTTTTATCGGCCCGTTAGTTGAGCGTTTGTTTGTCGTCGATTGTTGTTTATTCTAAAAGAACCGTTGCTGCTGGATGTTTGGTCTCTTATTTTTGGGTCAGATGAACTGACTACATACAGCAACTGTTTTCTTGCAAGTCTTAAAAATCAACAGATGCTCCTCCGATGAATTATTATTTTTTTGTTCATTTAGTTTGAGTAACACGTTTAGGATGTTTATCAGTTTGAAAGTAAAACGTTGGCATAAACAGTGATTTTTGTGTGATTCCAGGGTACGATGACATCTCCGACTGCATCGACCTCATCATCTGTCTGGGGGGTGATGGGACTTTGCTCTACGCCTCCTCTCTTTTCCAGGTATTTTGTCTTTCTTCAGGTATTTAAAAACCTGAAAAAATACTACTATAAACATTTAGTTGATAGTAAACAAAACAAAACTCCTAGATTTTATTCTCAAATCTAAAGGAGACCTTAAATCTCATGTCCTGAGAGGGTTGAAATCAGCTGATTGTCGTCATGACGACTGTTTGCAGGGCAGCGTCCCACCAGTCATGGCCTTCCACCTTGGCTCTTTAGGATTTCTGACACCCTTCAAGTTTGAGTCCTACAAGACTGAAGTAGCCAAAGTGTTCGAAGGTAAATGTGCAGCAACTTTTATAGATCTAAACATCTAAATCAGCAGCTTCTTGGTGTTCATGTTCCTCTGGGCTCTCAGGCAACGCGGCCATCACCCTGCGCAGCCGCCTGAAGGTGAAGGTGGTGAAAGACATGCTTCAGAGAACCGGACAGCAGCCGCACAGCAGAGACGCACAGCTGGAGTCTAATGGACTCCTTCCTCACGGACACACCAACAGTGAAGCCGGCAAGGTGACCCTGCAGCTGCAGGTAAGGCCTGCGTCTGCGTGGAGGAGATTTGTTAAAGCAGAATGTTTTCCTAAAATGTGTTTTTAAAACCTGGAGGGGAAAAAAAAAACATTTTCAGTGGATGTTTCTGCATTTAGCTGTGGTCATGTCCCTTTGCTGTTGCCAAGCAACCATTAAAACTTTTCCTCTTCATTTTATATTTCACTCTCAGCGTGTGCTTTAAAGTTAAATAAAAAATATGTTTTTGGTTTTGTGTTTATCAGTTTATAAACATCTGAGTTAGGTGTCAGGAAATACAAAGAACAGCTAGGTCACTGTTTTGTTTTTTGTTGCTGTTCTTAAATTACATTCAGACTGAAGACCCTGTCACACTATAATGTTTTAGACAACTTGTGTCATTTTTGTCCAACACTGAAGATCAAATTAAAATTTATGGAAGCCTCTGTCTACATACTGTGCTTATAATCAGATCAAATATATAACCTATATAAGAAATGTAGTCATAACAAAATTTTTATAAGTCTGCATAAGTTGTCTAAAATGTTATACTGTGACTGAGCTTTTAGTTCTTCAGATTCTGTAGATATTTCTTTTTTTCACATCAAAGGCCTCGTGTGACCACAGACTGATGCTGTAAGCTGTTAAAATTGATTTATTTCTCCCCCAGATGTGCCTGTGTGCGCATGCTGCGAGCGAGTGCGGGTCAGTTAGAGATCATCACCCAGGTTTCCATGGTGACAGACATAACAGAGGCACAGATATGGGAGAGAATGTGGACTGTTGTGAAGTTCTGTTGAGCCAGTTGCTATGGAGACAGTGGCGTCAACGGTGTAGTCATCGTCAAATGGATATTTAATGATTCCTGATGCTCAGGGTCTGGCACAGCGTGTAGCTAAACAACATGCCTCATGAGTGTAATTACACACACACACACACCCCTGGCTGCGTTTTGTCATTTTCATCACAGCTCTCTCCTCCTCAGCTTCATCAATAAAAGAAGTGATGGATTTTTTTTCTGGTCTCTAAAGTTAAAGCTCACATGACGTCATGTCTGCCGTGTCCAGCAGGATGTTTGTGCTCAGCTGACGTCAGAACATTGCCAGACATCACAGCTCAATGTGTGACTGAGGTGTGGAACACGGTGTGTGTGTGTGTGTGTGTGTGTGTGTGTGTGTGTGTGCTATAGTTTACCCTCAGAGGGGTGTCAGACTGCTGCTGGAGCTTTTATTCTTTTCATTGACAACACTGATTACATTTAATGTCTGTGACATCCTGCAGACTCGAGTTACATCTGAATGTTATTTATGTTCAGTGATGTTTTTTTTTATCAAAATCACCAATAATCTGAATCATCCAACAAGTGTTTTTGTATCATTTGATTGAATCTTTCTGAACATATTTGCGTTAAGATGAGAACATTTCAACTTTGAGCTGTAGGTGGCACTGTGGGTCACTTGTTTTTGCAGCTGCAGAATTTACTTTCCTGAATTTTTTATTTTTTTAAAGGCCACAAACAGAACTGGGACTGTTCTGGTAAATGCTAACAACCATTCAAAATAAAAGCTCAGGAAAAGCAGTTTCAAAATAAGAGCAACCTGATGATAAATCAGGATTTTAAATCCCGTTTGAACAACTGTTTCATGCTCATTCTGATCAACACTGGTTTCTTTGTGTGCAGGTGCTGAATGAAGTGGTGGTGGATCGAGGCCCGTCCTCCTACCTTTCAAACGTGGACTTGTACCTGGATGGACGTCTCATTACTTCAGTGCAGGGAGACGGTGAGCAGACCCCCTCCCGTTTCTGCTTCCAGCACCTTCTCAGAGAAAACACTGACCCATAAAATAAAAACGGTCAACGTGTCTTATCTTTCTGTCCTCCAGGTGTGATTGTGTCCACGCCCACGGGGAGCACAGCGTACGCAGCTGCAGCAGGAGCCTCGATGATCCACCCTAACGTCCCCGCCATCATGGTCACTCCCATCTGTCCACACTCGCTCTCATTCAGGCCCATCGTGGTCCCTGCTGGAGTGGAACTTATGGTAAAAAAAAACAATTAGATTAAGTTAAACCTTAGCGCTCATCTGCCTCAGACAAAGTGACGATGTTCTAACGTTTCTCGAACAGATCACCTTGTCTCCTGACGCAAGAAACAACGTCTGGGTGTCTTTTGACGGCAGGAGGAGACAAGAGATCCAGCATGGAGACTGGTGAGTTTCATCTTCTCTGCTTTCATTTGTTCTTTAAGTTGTTTTTCTTTTCTAACCATTTTTTCCCCCTCAACAGCATTAAGATCACCACGTCTTGTTACCCCGTTCCGTCTATCTGTTGCCATGACCTGGTGTACGACTGGTTTGAGAGTCTGGCTCAGTGTTTGCACTGGAACGTCCGCAAGAGGCAGGCTCGGCTCACTGACGTGTCCGACTCGTCAGACACGGAAAACTGAAGCCTCACCTGCGTTTTTTTTTCTCCCCCAATTAGATGGTCGGGGGATCAGGTTTGTTCAGAAATGAGATGAAGATTGGGCTGTAATGGAGTCAAGTCAGCAAATAATCACTTATAAATGTTTAAAGAGCTGCCATTTATGTGTTTTATGGACTAACTGCAGGTTTGTCTGTAGCTTCCAGAGAAAAAGCATGTTTCTCATGCAAAGAAAAATAATAATGCATAATGAACTACTCATAGCTTTTCATAATTAATCTGTAGATTGCATCACTTTCACCACATCAGGGCATTTAAATAGGAAAAAGTTACATGACTTGCTTGAATTAAAAGCAAAACCAATTTCGATCAATCTCAAATCAGTCCTCAAATGTAAATTTGTACATAAAAGATTTGAGTATAAATTTATTTAATGTTATATTTATGTGATGTGCGTATTTATTTTCAAAATAGTTGGAAATATTTCTTATAAGATGGCTGTAATTGTTTTCTGCTGTATATTTTGTGAAATTCAGACCCCTTTTATTTGCTAAAGCTTCAGCCTTAAAGTTGAATTCAGATCACATGTAGCAGAAATCATGACTGAGAAACTCAGAAAGACTGAAAATAAAGCTTAACTCTTCAGATGATAGTTTGATTTTTGGCATAGGGGTGTCAAAATAAACATGAAACAGCAAAATTCTAACAAAACTTGTGCTTGAATACTGTTGTAGATTATCTGTAAGGTAATGAATTTCATCCAGCAATAAAATAAAGCTGAACGAAAAGGTGCTTTCTAGGTTTTTATTGCAATGATAACATACAGATATATTCCAGACAGTTTCAGTAAATTACACTCCAATAACGCAGGAGACGGTCTTCAGAATATCGACTCGGTGATCAAAAAGGACACAGTTCTCCACCAGAGAGAAAACATGGAAGTTTTATATATATCAATTTTTATAGAAGTTTTCTTTCCCCCCCAGAAATGTGCGATGAGAAGCAGCAGCAGAGAGTAATAATACTACGACACACAACAGACCAATACTGTGCAACAGTCAGGAACAACTGGGAGAAGTGATTTCAGTCTTTTTGCCTAAATTGCTTTCTGGAGTAAAGCGAGACGAGACTTCAGTTTATGGTGATAAAACGAACAAAAATAGCACAAAAAGACGAGGTGACATGCAAGTTAGAAAGTCAGAGAGCTACAAACTTAAATTACAGTAGAAGGGAAAAATGACTAAAAACAGTCTGAGGGTAACGTGAACAAAAAACTTTGTGGAAAAAGTTAAAATGAGACGACGACAGCGTCACACAAACCATCAGTTTTTTTATAACTTCAGGTTAATAACTGACAACTGTTAGTGAGAGAAAAGCAGATGTGGCGACGCACAACCAACCACAACAGTTAACATAGTGGAAAACGTAGAAACGTTATTTTTTTAAAATCCCAGATGCTTCAAATTATAACTGTTAATCTCATGAAAACAAAAATAAACTCTGAGGAAGAATCCTCCTGACAAGACAGAACAGGTTTTCTTCATAGATTTTTTTTTAACTTTTGAAGATTTTCTGCATATATCTGAAACATTAATAGAACTCATATATAAATGATACATCTTTTTTATATTTAAATATAATCCTCGCTATGATTAAAAAGGCGCATCTAAAACATTGTCTACTTTGAAGATAAGGTGAGGAAACAGCTTGGACCTCGATAACTGGACCACGGCTTCAGCTGATCAGCGAGTGGAGCTGAATTTAAAAAAGAAAAGAAGTACGGCCACCATTTCCACACGACAGCTTGTGCAAGACGAGGAAAGTCGTTTGGGTTAAAAGTCTAGTGCGAACATTAACGGTTTCATTGAGACCAAAAATGTTTGTTGAACTGCACACTACCAACCTTTTTTCTGTGCTTTGTGATAAGTTTGACACTGCGGTCGCAAAATAAACTATGTAGCCCCCTTGCTTTCATATTAAACAATTCATAATGGTAATCTGGTGTTTGGCACTAGAGTTTTGTTATCTGGTACAATTTAGTTGTTTAGCAACTTCAGCAATCTTTAGAAGTACATCAGTGGTGTCCAGTTGCCTCGTAAAGAACAAGTTTTTCACGCTGAGAGGAGAATTGCACAATGATCATGAGCCATTTAAATAAAAATAAAAGTTGAAAATGACCAGTACCTGACCGTCCAAACACTTGATCTGCCACAATATGGTCAATTTCTTTAAAAGTTTCATTTGAATAAACTACAGGATTTGGTCCATCTGGTTTAGTTCAGGTTTCAAAGCCGACGTTCTGAACGTCTCTGCCTGAGGAAGCTTTCAGACTCACCGCCGTTCGACGTGAAGCGTCGGAAACGACTGATGACGTCAACGATGACACTGAAACAGAAGGGAGGAGACGAGTACATCTATAACTGATCATCTTCCTCGTAGCTCAAATGGTCGAAACAAACAAAAACAAGAAACACCAGAGGAGGTTGTTGTTTTGATCTGACAGGTTCCTCAGGCAGACACGTTCAGCTGCAACTTCATTTGAAGATAAATAACATTTAGGAGGGAGGAACCACAACCACCACTTTATATGGTTTTCTCTGTTCTGGTAGCCGTAAAACTTTGAGTGTTGAGTCTGTCCCGGTTCTGTTTAGTGGAAGATCTCAACAAGAGATGGAGCCTCTCCACAGCGTCAGAATGGAGGACTGGCAGGGAGGAGGGGGAAGGAGGGACAGAGAAAACAAGGGTGATGGGATTGGAAGAAGTTTATGTTTCAGCAGTCTGTGCTTTAGTCTCACTCCTGCATCCTTCTTTCCTCACTTCTGATTCCTCGTCTTCCTCTGCCTCATCCTCCTCCTCATCATCATCTTCCTCCTCCTCTTCGGTGTGCTGGTCGAGCTCCTCTCTGGTGATCATTTCAAAGTCGTTTCCGTTGCTGTGCTGCGAGCCGTCGTCCTCCCGGCGGTCGCTGTCTGTGTCCGAGTGGCGATCCTCAGTTCCCTCCCCGTCCGCCTCTTTGCCCTCTTCTCGCCCCGCCTCCTCTTCGTCTTCTTCATCGTCGTCACCTTCCTTTTTTTCGCTGTCGGACTTCTCGTCGCTGTCGGACTTCTGAGCCTTTTGGGTGCCGCCGTCTTTCTCGGTCTTGTCCGAGCCCTTCTTGTCGATGGCTTTTGGTCCTTTGTACTCGTGGGTGTAGAGCGGCCGGAACGAATCGATGAACCCGACGTCCGCCGTCAGGTTGGGGAGGAACCAGAAGTGATGTCGCCCACCAGTCACCAGCCAGATGATGAGGAAGAGGATGCATCGAGCTGAGAAAAGAGGAAACAACAGATGAGACTGAATTTACTGATTTTCACATTTATTGACACGTGTCCTCTAACTATGAATACTAACCAACAGCTAGAAGCAGGATGCTGGCCACAAAGCAGCCGGCTGCAACACTCAGATAGTAAACTCCAACACGCATTTCAGCTGGCCACAGCGGGAACAGTGTGGCTGCAATCACTGCAATAACTGTGAATAAATAAGTAAGTACAGGATTATCCCTCATTCCCCTTCTGTTCAATGATTATCACCTAAATGTCTTTTGTCATGTCTTACCGAGGATAAGGCCCATAGCAAACGTCTTAAAGTGGACAGGATCGTAAATCCACACGTACACCTGCAGGAGAGAGATTTTAATTTTTCATGTGCTAAATGTTCAGGAAAACTTCCCGTTTCTGATTGTTTGGATTCTCACCTCATTTCCATCCAGAAACAGTTGATCCTCGTGAGGCTCCAATTTAAACTTCTTCTTCACCTCTTTCTTCTTTTTAGGAGTTCCTGGACTGTCGTCCTGTTCATGAAAGAACTACATTATTTTCAAACTATAAATTTATACACACAAAATGTGACAAAACAAAGACTGTATATAAAATACTTCCTGCATAAGTGTTCAGTTTTAACAGGGAACAATAAAGCAGCCTTGTGTTTGGTTCTACAGATAACTGGAACAGAGTCTAGTTTATTTTTCACACAGTTGTGTTCCACTCGTCTTTAATATAAAACACACAAGTCTAACTTAAAGATCTGCACTTTAAACTTGTGCAGCAGGTCGATATTCACTCACTGATGGTCCAGTTTGGACATCAGCTCAAAGCAAATATTACAGTCAGTCAGAACAAACATTTTGGGGGTGTCTCTGGTTCAGATTGATCCAAAATGTCCTGATCTCTGACAGTAAAATGTTTTTTCTTGATGCTTCTACTCACACTTTTCTCTTTCTTGGTTTCTGCGACCTCAGACTCTTTCTTCTTTTCTTTCTCCCTTTTCCCTTTTTTCTCCTCCTCCTTGCTGCTGTCGCTCTTCACTTTTTCCTTCTCCTTCTCCTTCTCTTTCTCTTTCTTGGGGTCTTTCTCTGGCTTTTTCTTCATCACCTTGAGCGCTCGGTGGAAGAACTGCTTCTTAAGAAGTCTGCCGAAAACACAAAGTGTAGTTTGATTATCAGGGACTAATGTAATTCAGAAGTAAGAGTTGACAAATGTATTATCTTTCAAGTGCAGGCATTAAAAAAAGACTTGATTTTAAACTCCAAAATAAAACATTCGAGTATTGTAAGGATGGTTCTGCTTTGGTTTTTCTGAACAGAAAAAAAACACTTTCTCAGTAATTATAAATTTTGGTAGTAACATCTTTGGGAAGTGAAACTTTAGGCACAAAGACAAATGCAGATTTAGCTACTTCAGCTTGCACATAAACAAATAAAATTAAATTAAAACCCATTCTGCTCAAAGGAAGTAGAATAAATGAGGGGAGTGTGTCAGAGCCGACCTGTTGCAGTAATCCACCACCGACTCTCTGGTGGTGAACACAGCCTCCTCTCCCTTCTTAGCTTTAGCCCATTTGGAGTCCAGCAGACAGTCCACCGCCTTGGAGGCTACATGTAGAAACAAGACAATTAGGACTTGTATCAAAATGTCACGTAGAGATCAATAAATGTCATTAATGCCTCACACCTCTTGAAGTACATCTTTTATTTTAGCCACTCCAAACCAAACAGCAAACGGTAACAAGCTGATCCGACGAACTTGTAGCTCAAATATTAAACCAGAAGTTATAAATTGACTTTATCATTCACTCAGATTCCACAAGTCCAATACACCTGCTCTGAGCCTTGGTTTCTGTTAACAACTTGATTCGACTCATAAGAGCATTCTCCATGAAACCAGCCGCCTGCTGCAGCCGATAATTACACCACGAACAATAACTGAGCCTGACAGTGTAACAATGAGCTGAGAGAAACAGCTACAATTACCACCAATGCTTTACGCTTCCACCAATCAGTCAAGTTGATGTCTCCAGACTTTGGCTGTAAAATACAGTATGGGATGAAAACTGTAAAAGGTATTTAATGGACAGGGAAACAAATACTAAATGTGGAATACAGGCTTGATTCCTCCGTTCTGCTCCTGAGTGATCTTGTTGCCTAATGTCCAATGAAATGTATAAAATCATAACGGCAACATTATGTCACTCTGAAATTTATGTTCAAAATGAAGCTACAGATTAAGGATATATATTTTAGCGTGTTCATCAATCCAAGATAACATTTATTTGCCACAATTTTGCCTGAATGATCTGTAATCACAGCGAAATGTTTGCTTCTAATGTAATCTACAATCTGAAATCTACAAAGCTGAAATGCATTAAGCTCAATGGAATGTTGAAGAATTTTAGAGAATTACATTTTTGAGTACACAACTTTAAAATCAAAGGTAAGCACAACACAGGTTGTGTGATTACTCTGCAGAAGCTGCACCTCAGAGAAACCCTTTTCCCATGACAAATGTGATGGAGCTAGATGAAAATAAACAGTGAGGGAAGGGAAAAAGTGACACAGCAGCTGAGACAGCGTGAACACAATGAAGCGTTCAGTAACAACGCCTGTGCTTCGTTATAACCAAGCAGTAATCCACCCTCTACCCAGTCTTCAGCCGAGCACTGACCGATGAAATAGTCGACTCGGTGGCCCATCATGTTTGTCGACTTGGTGGGGCAGTTAAACCGAAGGTACTTGGCCACCGCCTTCTCCTCCTTGGTGGGCTCGCTCACCTCCTGCAGGAGCAAACACATCAGACAAGTCAGTCTCATGCGGGGTCCTAATCTGGCCAAATAATCTCTTATGATGGCAGACAAGCAGGAATATTAAAAGACTCGAAACCCAGAAGTAGGTTCAAACAATCATTGCAATCATCACATTAAAATCCAAGCTGTTCTATTACCCATTCAATAGGTTATACCTTTTAAATTAGCTGAGGTTTGAAAACACATTTTGAAAAGGTTTTCTGATTACTAGATTTCATCCAATCACTTTTATAATTTCTAAATGCTTTTTCTTTCCTCAAAGATGCCAGACCTTCACTGATCCACAGATTTGCACCTACAGCATCTGTCAATGAGCTATTCTTTAATCATAGCTTTAACTGTTGTTTTATCTCTTCAAAACTTTCAGCTTACAGTGACCATTTCAAGTTTTACTGTGTACTTTTGTTTGGAAAACATCAACAAAACATTTGTAATAAGGGGAAAAAAGGATGTTTTCAGTAATTCGGATAACCAGTTGTAATTAAAAATATTTACTTTTACTCTAATTAAGATTTGCATAAAATAAGTCTAAAAAAGACACCATCTAGCAATCCTGGTAACTAAAATAGCTCATCTTCCTTTAATTGAAGTTTCCTAACATATATAAAAAAATCCTATTATTACTGTCATTTTGAAATTGAGTTTTTTCTGCCAGCTGCCCTAGAGCTCTGAGAGTTTCATTTGTATGGCATGATTGTGAAACTTGGGGATTCCCCTTTTGAAAACTAGGGCTGGAATTCCCAAAGATAACTATCCCGACATGCAAAAAGAGTGTTTTCAAACCAGCGCTCTCATAAACAAAACTAGTTTGTTGTTAGGCCAGATGATGAATGAACACACTATGCATCATTTTAAAACTTTTAAGGTGGAAATTTTTAAAATTAACTTTTCATAAGTGGGCTAGCAAGGGCTAAATTTGTCATTCAGGTGTAACCTTTGTCTTTAAGAGTAAATAATGTTGCATCTACCAGTAGTTATAAATTCATGATGGCTTTTTATTCAATATTGACAAATACAAGCCTACTTTCATACTTTTTACCTGAATCTCCTTTAATGAATCAAACCAGTCCAAATGATACAAACCTACATTAGTTTACTTATTTATACCCAACCACTTTCACCTTAAATTATTTTTTACAGTGTAATGCGCTGTTAGAAGAGTTAAAACGACCTGTAACCACTTTATAAACTGTTGCATTAACCAAAACCTACGTTTTAACACTGGGCCCACTTATTTTAAATGCACACCGAGATTAACATAAATGTATTTCGCTGACTTGTTAAATTCCCACAGACTGATACACATTATGTAAACACGCCAGGTCGAAGCTGACGCAGCTTAGCCATCAAACCTATTAAAACAGTCAATTTCGATGAACATTACACACTTTTTACAGCAAAGACAAAGCAGCACAAAGTGCTGAGACGTCATTAAAATGTCCAAACTAAAATGTGAGTGGCGGTGAAAATTATATATAATTTCCAAAACGTCCTAAATAAAATGATGTTTGTTTTCGAAGACAGGCTAATGCTAACCGCTGTTAGCCTCCATCTGTTTTCATGTGCCGCTTGTTAACGGCTCCTCCTCGTGCGGACGCTGCGGCTGAAACGTTTTTAAAAAAATCTCCGAGGCGAGTCCTAAAACCTGTGACCGGTTTTTATTCGCAGGACGTTGAGAGGCAGGCGGGGCATTTTGTGTTTTAATCCCGAATGAGGTGATGGTACCTGGATCCGCTTCTTGTGCCTCCTGCGTTCCGCCATGATCCTCCAACTCAGCTTCTCGCGTGCGCAACGTCGAGCACGCGCAACAAGTCTCGCGAGACTAAATGTGAACTAAAGATGTCCTATTTAAAGAAATGCAGCAAAAAATAATGATTCAGCTTTTTACACACGTTTTAACATGTTTGTTATTTCATAACACTTTTTTTGAATAAAATATTTAGTAAGCAAAATAAAATTTAAATAACTTTTTCAGATGACCTTTTATGAACTTTTCTTACATTCAGTTAAAAAAGGATTTCACCACTCATTCCTTTGTATAAAAAAGCACTTTATTGCTAAATAAATGCAAAAAACAAACAAACATGCAACATTAAATCAAAAATGAGTAATTACATTATTTGGTTGTCAGATTTGTTTTTAAACATAAGGTCTCGTCTTCTCCTCAGATGAATTAAATTAAAATGTGACCTAAAAGAGCATCAAGAACCTACATCCAAACAGAGACAACTGTGTACAATGATAAACAGAAAGAAAAATTCAGAAACTTAGAGTACCTATGCATCCGTTTTTGCTGTTAAAAATATGTACAAATAAAGATAATGTAAGAGACATTTGATCACAGTAAATAAAAACAGCATCTTCATCCCAGTGAATTACTGTGTAAACAACCATGGCAGAAACGGTTCATCAGGCCTGAGGGGTGCAGACCGATCCTGGCTCAGTTTGTGTTTTATCAGCGATGATCAGGCAGTCTCACTGCTGGCTAAAGGAGGTGAACCGTTTTCTGCTTCGTGAAGGTGTTCTGAGGATTTCATGCCGTCTGCGTCTCTTGGACTCGCTATCATGTCCTCGCTGTTGCAGTTGCCGGGGGAGGCGATCTCTGGGGAGCGGTCCCCAGGCTTCTCGGGGGTGGGCTGCAGGGTGGAGCCGGTCAGCGGCAGGTTCAGCATGTACAACATGCTGCCCATCCGCCTGGACACCTGCAGAGGAGGGAGGAGAGGTAACATTAGTGGTGCTTATTGATGTAATGAAACACAATCACTATTGTTCTCTTTATTCATGAGTTTACTGAGTTTTCTTAGTTTTTTTAGTTTGTGCACCTGTGAGCGAATCTTCAGAGCTGGCCCCAGTTTGAGCCCCAGTGTATCCAACAGGTGCTCCTCCGAAAGAAGAGGCAAAGTCTCTCCATCAATCATGTGGTCCTTAAAAATCTGGTAAAACATTCCCACATTAGACGAATAAAGGTACAAAGAAAAAACAAAATAGACGACATGCAGAATGTCATTTTTGACCAACCTGAGCGTATTCTGAACATGTGGGAATAGTGTTGATAAAGTTGTAGACGTCATTCACCGTCCACTTCCTTATGTCTTCAGGTATTTCGTCGCCGTTAAGAAAGAGGTTTGGTGGACCTGGAAAACAAAAGCCTCACTTCAGTTAAATATATTTTAACACTAAACCGTTGTTCTTTTGTTTAGTTCCTGAACTCACCAGCAGGAAGGAAACCATTTCCAGGGACGGGGAACATATAAGGCATCCCTGTAAGAGCCCCACCGGTGGACGGATACATGAATTTCTCCTGGAAAGCAGAGCTGGACATGTCTTTATCGTTAGTCCCTGAGTTGGCCACATCTGAACACCCGTCTTGAGGGGTCGCACAGGCCTTACGTAGGCCCACCTCCCCTTCTTTGTAGTTCTTCCTGCTCACTGCAGCCAGGTCGGAGTCTATTTTGGCCTGATGATGCGTCTTACTGGTGACACACTCCTCTCCAACATCACCCTTTGCTTCCATCTCCTTCTCCTCTCCAGATGTGGCCTCTGGGCTCTGCTCTACGCTTTTGTCTTCAACCGGACCCTTCAGATTGGGCGTGTGGTTCTCCGAGCTCTTGTGCACGGCTGGCCTTCTCCCGGCCCTCCGGCCCCTCTCCCTGTGCAGCGTGCCGATTGGTGGGTACGGGCTCGCTGACATGAGGATGCTGTTGGAGTGCAGCTCGTCCAGGGAGGGACGGTGAACGAAGACGTCGTGGCTGTCAGGCATGCGCTGGCGACCTCTGAACAGCATGGAGTTGGAAGGGTACGACACAGGGTTCTCCATTCCCATCAGCCCTTTCTGGTGAGCGTTCTCCAGCTCCTTCTGGTGCAGGATGGCGTTCATCTCCATTCTGACAAAATGGACACATCAAAATATGTCGTAACTGTTCCACAAGATGCTCCTGCATCACTTGTCTGTTTACCGTGTTCCATTGTGATGTGTGGGTGGGATATTTTTGCGAGACACTCATGATGCTCTTGCACGTACCTTGCTATATTCTGCTTGTGTATGAGCTCTTGTCGCCGGGCAACTGTTTCCATGGGTTCCGAAGGCAAGAAGCTATAGCCAGCTGAGGAAAAGCAGCAATCGGTTTGAGAGACGGGGCCTCTGATGTGAATACTCAAAACTCTGCAGTTTGTAGGGAGAAGTTCTGCTCACCAGGTCCAGGAAACGCTCTCCCGGGCAGGATGTTAGCGTGGGGGGGTAAAGGTGGACCAAGGTGAGGCCCCACGTGCATCTGCCTGGCCTCGGACGGAACCATCTCAGTTGGAGGAACCAACTCTCTGTTGAGAGAAAAGCAAACAAGATTTTAAAAAATCAGCAAAATGTTTTGTGCTGGGCTGTGGGGCCGATTGCTGAGGTGGTCTTGATTTTGTACAAAAGGATTGTTTACACCTCTTTATTTTTTGCACCTTCAGCTTTAAGATTTTGCTGGAAATACTTGAATTTTGTGCTTTCAGGGTTAAAAAAATGCTGGAATTTTGATTAAAGTATTTGTAATTGCAATGTTTACACAATAAACTGCTGTCAGGTTGATTTGTTTGCTTTTAATCAAGAAAAGTATGCATATAATCTGATTGTGGCTGTGTTGTCTTTAATGTCACAAAATATGATTAAATGTACTGAAAAAGTAAAATCTTTCAAACCTGACTAAGTTTAGGAACTTATTTAAGACAATAGAGAAACTTAAACCATAAAATCTGTTTGAATGTGACATTAGGGAGGGTTTAAGAGTCATAACTCGACCTTTCCATGAAGCGGGGTTCAAACTGTGCCGGGACCCCCTGCAACCTTTGCTGCCCCTGGGAGAGGATATGCGGTGCCATGGCCATCTGGTTTCTCATGATGAGCTCCTGCCTCTGCCTGAGCTCTGTAAGAGAAGCCCCTCACGTTACAGCCGGGCCAAAGAGGTGGAAAAACAAACACATCCAGAAAAAAATAGATTTGGTTCATTTCAGCTTGTTTCAAGATAGCATTTGGCTTCTTTAGCTAATAATTGCAACTTTTAGCTTCACATTTTATCTTGCAGTTCACTTTGATAGCTTGTATTTTGCTTCTTTTAGCTACTATTTTGCTGCATTTGGTGTTTAGATCAATTTTAGCAAGCACTTTGTTACTTTTTGCTTTCATTTAATGTTTTGCTACTATAGCCAGTGCTTAAAGCTAACCCTTTTGGTGTTTTTAGTTTATAACTAGCATTTGACTACTTTTTAGCTGTGTTTTGGCTCCTTTCAGTTTTTAACACATTTTCTTATTCTATTTTTTGGCTGGTGTTCTGCTTTATTAGTTTAAACAACCAAGTTATTCAGTGCTGATTATTTACTTTGCATTTTGGCATAAAAGTTTGGTTTCACTATAAATTAAATGTAATTTTAAAAAAAGTTTCACCTCCAGCTGACATTCCATTAACCAGCCGATACCAGTGCTTCTCATCCAGGGTCCCCTGCTCTCCCAGTGCCGTCATCTTCCTCAGCTGCTCTCGTGGGGTCATGACACACGACCTTTAACCTCCAACTGAATCGCTGTGAATAAAAGAATCAAATTAATAACACAATTTTCTCTAAAGCTGCAAGATTTATTCCCTCTAGTAGATTCTTACAGGACAGTCATCTGTAAATGTAATTTAATTAACATATAAACTAAAAGATGCTATTGTGGTGAATTTACTGATTACATTCAAACAGATGGTATAGTAGAAAATCAACATGAAGCAGAATACTGTACACACAATAGATTTTAGTAGTTATTTTTATCACCACTAGAGGGCAGCAGTTAGCTGACTCTGTAGCCTAAAGATTACTGGAGGTTTGAGGAATTTATGTCACTACAAAACTTTAAGTTCTAACAAAATACATTTTTGTTTCTTTAATAAAATTAATATTAATAACTGTTAACCTGCTTTACTTGCTTGAACCCATACATTTTAATCCTAACCCATTTTAACACCAGCACAAATGCTCCCTTGTTGATTTTATTCATCTTTCCTTTCTTCTAAGTAAATTTGACCCTTTAAAAAATGGCCTCATTGTTTTGTCCTAATCAGCAGCCTCTTATTAGCTTCATGCATTCCCCAAATCCCATTATAAAATATGATACTGCAAGCGGCTCAATAATCCAGTTCTGCTAATCCGAGGCCAGCCCTGTGATATGTATCTGAACACATGAAGTACAGTAAACTGCACTTGTTGTCTCTTTATGTTACTGATCTTTAGCTGATTAAATTTGTAGTCATAAACTACACGCATATTTATTATTTCTGCTGTTCCTTCCTTCAGACAAACGCTGATACAAAAAAGTATTATCCACAGTCTCTCAAGTTCCATCTGAAACCCATGTAATCTGAGGGCTGTAATCCGCCTGTTATTCCTGCAACAGTCTGCTGCCTACATCTGCTGACCTTCCAACCCCCATCCCCACCTTCCCAGGCCCCTGCTACCCCCAGGATCCTATTAGCTAAGTCCTGGCTATACAGCACTTTAAAGGGATGTGTTGGAGGTAATCCTCACGTTTAGAGTTTTACCCTCAGCAAACCTTGCCTGTAAGCATCCCGGACAATACACCTCTAAGTGCTAAGCCTATTAGTCTCCATTAGCATCCAGGATGTCCTAAAAACACCTTGGGGATAAATCAGGGGATGCAATCGGTTTATGTGGAGCTATGTGGCGCAAACACACACAGCTCCTTCTGCAGACAATCGCTGACAGGAGGATGGAAAGGCTTCTCAATGTTTACCTCCCTGAGTGGGCTCTGAACACCTTTCCATGTGTAAAAACTGGGAGTTTAAACAACAGGACGAATTACAAAGTAATTAGGAGATTTGTGTTTGTAATTTAAGTGGATGAGCAGCTCACACAGATAACAGTTTAGTGTTTGTAAAGAGAATTAGCCAACAACCGAATAACATAACTCTGATCTAAACTGTGCAGAACTGAACAAGTGCTGAATCTGTAGAGCTTCAAATATTACGTTTTAGAAATAAAAAATAAGAAACCTGCAATATTTGCAAAAAAAACACAAAATATTGTCATGTTTAGTGGATCATGAGTGGAAATAGAACCAAAATTTCAGGAATTCTGTGGTACTTTAATAGAAAAAACTAGTAAACAGAAAGATTCATGAGGGTTAAGTTAAAATCTGACAAAAAAACTGAAAAAAACAGTTGCAAAATAATTTATTCTACTTATTAGCACACGAGTCTCTGCCACTGATGCTCTGTGGGTCAAAAGCTAAAAATGTTTAACTGATCTACACCAGAAGACAACTCAACTGAACTAACAAAACTGCCAAAACCCAGAAGAAAACACAAAAAATCCCAACAAAGATCAATACAAAACAAAGGTAAAATCTAAACATTGCATTAGAAAACACATTTTTAAAAACTGTCATTTTTAATATCTGTTTGTAAAATATCCCAATAGTTTGAGAAAAATATGCCATAACTTCTAATACACACAGAAATGTTTATTCCACTCAATATTGTGAGCCACAGTTGAGTTAGAAGCAGTTTTATGCAACATGGTTTAAGTAAAACATCCCAAATATAGAAAGCTTTATATTTCTGGTGAAACAGAACAGTCCTCTCAGTTGAACAGCTGTTGTATTTGTTTTCCCATAAAATCAGATTTTGCGCCGTTTGAAGGCCTGTTGCAAGTGAATCTCACGTGTGCTGTTTTAAGTGGCTCCAACATTTCGTGAGTGAAACCGTCACGAATGGCTGGAGCCACAAGAAAGCCTTGTCATATTAGCCCGGTGAGCAGAGGCCACACCACAGCTGCCAAATCCGGGGATTGGACTCCTTGGATTTGCAGTTGCCTGCTTAATCTCATTACAAGAATGAATTAAAGGGAAAAAAACTGCTGACAACTTACATGGAGCCCTGAGGAGGTCATATCAGACAGGACAGAAGCAGTGTCTAGCCCCTTACTAATCCCCTGACACAATATAGCACCCACACACACACTCAAGCCATGCAAATTCTGTCAGTTGCACGAAGCAGACTGGATTATCTCAAGGTAAAATTAATTTAATATAGAGTCGAGCTCACACAAGTTACTGTTTGTCTTTTTAAAAATCTTTTTACCGGTGCTATTTAAAGAATTTGGGCTAATTATTTGTTAAACAATGAAGATTTTGAGCTTTATTCTAATCAGATTGTCCTTTTAAATAATTACTTAAAAAGGAATTAGCAGCTTTTATAAGGTTTACTGCTGATAAACCCATAAAAAAACATACAACTAAATTAGATGCACATTTTTTTTGTGGTTTGCACAAAAATCTGAAATGAAAAACATTATATCATAAACTTATACCATTTAAAGTAGCATTTTATAAAAATTGAAGGAGCCCAATATATTAGGCAAAATAAAAACCACAAGGAAAATGAAAGAAATATCAATATATCGTAAACTTTATGGGAATTTACTAGTAGCTGCAAAGTTAATGTAAAAACACTAACAGCATCAGAAATGTATTCACTGTAAAGCAATGGAATGGCAAAGTAACTACAGTAATAGTATTGTGTAATAAGTTGCAGTACTAGTATTGCATTTAAAATTAAAGTAATATTTCTGTATTAATTTAATGTACTATTACTGTATTTTACCTTAGAGTATTTGTATTGTAACATTACTTTACAGTACTAATACTGTAAAGTAATTATAGTAATTGCATTGTGTTGTATGTTGCAGTACTAGTATTGCATTTATAATTAAAGTAATATAAGTTAATGTACTATTAGTATATTTTACTTGAGTATTAGTATTGTAACATTACTTTACAGTATTAGTACTGTAAAGTAATGTTACAATACTAATACTCTACCGTTACAGTGTTACTGCATTTTATTTTTACATTACTGACAGTGCAATTTAAATACAGTAACACTGCATGTTGCAGTGTAAATATTGTATTGATATTTAAAGTATTATTGCTGTATTTACTTTACAATGCAATTGCAGTTTTTTTACTTTACATCTTTTCTGCATTTGTACTTCAGTATATACTGTATATGTAATGTCTTTTTGTAAATTCTGAGTATTAATGCAAATTTAAAAAATAATAAAATAAGCATTTTTAAGTATGTACTAATAGTTTGTCTATCTGCATATTGCAGTACAATATACTGTGATGTCAGTTCAGTTTACTCATTTTGTACTAAATGATTTGATTTTGCAAAGAGCGAAGTTGCACTTACTCTTCTCCAAAATGTTACATCATAAAACATTCCTTCTTTATTATCTGAAGATAAAATTAGAACTATAAGTAAAAAAGTTTGTTTTAGTGAACTTACCTTCAAGTTCCCACCAGTGAGTTGAACTCAGACCTGTTTCTGTCCCGTTAAGGTAAAAAAATTAATCAAAACAAATGTAATTTTTTGGACACTAACAGAACCTGTTTCTCACTCCTTTCTTCTCCTTCCAGTCAGTTTGAGCCCAATCTGCTGCCAGTAAGGTGCCTTAACTAAACCAGACCTTTTAAATACCGATTCATTTCATCTCCATTAGCTGGCCTTATCTCCTGCAGTAAGCCCTCCCTGTCTTGACATCACTATGATCTCCCATCCAACCGCCCGCTGCACCTTTACCACTGATGTGTAATTACTGAAGCAGCACTGCTCCTAAGCAGGGAGTGCTAAACCTCTTTCAACGTTTACCTCACTAATCCTGTGTTAGCACTTAAGGCCACAGTTAAGACACCTAAAAGCTCAGCTTCCTTTTCCAGTGGCAAAATGGTGGACCCCTCCTTTGCTGCTTGGCGGCGGCGTGAAGAGGAACAGAACGTCGCAGTCCGTGGAACCTCAAACAGGCCTCGCAGATCAGTTTTTCCAACGTGTCCGGTTCCTGGGTGTCAAAAGTATTGCACACCCCCAGGGTGCTGAAGGGTTGACCCAAACGTGCTTGGTGGTAATTTGCCAGAAATCCGACTAAATGTTGGATGGATCATCCTCTCAGACCTCTTAATCTGACAGTTTGTGCTCGCCAAGCTTACAGCCTGGGCCTGCACTTCT
This sequence comes from Cynodonichthys magdalenae, assembly GCA_031762555.1. Classification (NCBI taxonomy): domain Eukaryota; kingdom Metazoa; phylum Chordata; class Actinopteri; order Cyprinodontiformes; family Rivulidae; genus Cynodonichthys; species Cynodonichthys magdalenae. The sequence goes on along the minus strand of JARVJO010000431.1, from coordinate 17,683,617 downwards.
GTGAACAATGTTTTCTTTAATGCCTGGTGAAGCTGGGTGTTCCCAGTTGGTGGGCTGCTAAGAAAATTAGCCAAACAGACATGATGAGGAGGGAGGAGGGGGTGTCAGTGTGGTGTTTCTGAAGACCCCCACCCCATCAATCTGCAGGCTGTAAGAACAGGTCCACAGTGCAAAACCTTTACAAAAAAACACTCCTGAACAGTTGCATCTTCTTCATACGCTTTAAAAAAAGCCAAACGCTGGGATCTAAAGCTTACGTGACATTTTTATATATTTCACAACATAAATATGTCACAAAAGGTTAGTGATATTCAAAAAAGGTTACTGTACCACCCAGAAAATATGGAATTTTAAAAATTGTATTTAAACTAAATTCTCTGAAAATAAACATGTGCAAAGGTTTTTCATAAAAACAATGTGGATGTCCTCCCTCATGTCCTTGATGGGACATGAGAGTTTGCTCAACCAGTAGTTTGTGGACTTGGAGAAGGTATTCCTGAGATAAACTGTGTGTGTGTGTGTGTGTGTGGGGTGGGGGGGTCCATTACTGTACGGGCCATCTAAGTCCCATGAAAACAGATCGTCGGACTCCTTCTTCTCAAGGGACAGAAGGGGTCCAGTTTGCTGTTATCAGGGTTCCATCTCTGCTATTATTGTGTTATTATTGTGTCATGATCTCCAGCTTTTACTGGAGCAGTTTGAGCATTTTTCTTGTTTGGTCCTCAGAGAAGGGTGGACTGCCATCTCCAGGTTGCTGATAAATTTCTGCCTCAAGTGGAAGAGTTCAAGACTCTTGAGGTTTTGCTCCTAAGTGAGGAAGAATGAGGCGAGAGGTCGACAGAAGGATCGGTCCGGTTTTTGCAGGATCTGTGTTGTGGGCCGTTGTGGTCACAAACTCTGGGTAGAAACTGAAAAACGATCCTGGATCGGCTGGACTCTAGATGTGAGGTGGTCCCTGATTATATAATCTGTCTGCATCCATCTTCTCATAAACAGGATATTGTTGACTTTCATGCCACAGTTCTGGTGCTCGATTCACTCCTTGTTCTTTCCTTCAGTGGTTCTCTGAGTAAATTTGATGCTAAGTTAGCATTTCATATTTGTTATAAAACAGTTTTTTTGTTGTTTTCTTGAGTCTGTCTGCATTCTGGCTCCAACTCTTCTGCCAACTGTACAACGATAAACCTATCAGCTGTTTAAACTGAGAAACTGTGCTTGTTTATGTGAAAAAAATGAGATTATTTTAAACATCAGGTAACGTCAAGGTGGTGTATGAGTTGTGTACTTTTGTTTAACAATAATATACATACATAGATATGCAAAATATGGTACATTTCTGCCATTAGATTAGAAACATGTTCTGTGGAGATAAAAACAGTAAATGAAGTATCTAAAACATTAAAAACATGTCACTAAACATAATAATAACTCAATAAAAAGCAGTATTTTATCTGTAGACATCAGATTTAGAGCAAATCTTGTGGATCATGTTTGATGGGTCTGTAGCCAGTAATTAAGTTTATTTTTACAGTAAAAAAGAAAAGAAGGAGCACGACTAAGGAAGGACTTAAGAATTAGGAGAACAGGGCTTTAGGACATCCAAATCTCTAATTTAAGAATCTCCTGGGTGTAAGCTTTTTATGAGGGATTTCTGTCCGTGTTGTTTGCACCCAGCATTATGGTGTCACAGCGAGGCGAAGGGATCAGAGCAGGTTTAACCTCCACAAACAGCCGAGGCTATAAATTCACTGGGCGAGTGGAGACACAGACACCGTCCATCTTCTAAGAACAGCGGCAGTCTGTTGTCCGGATCACCTGCACTTCCTGAACGAATGACGAGTGTTCCTGAGCTTTAATCCCTCAGTTGGAAGCTTTATGCCCTTTACACCTTAAAGAGATTTCTTTACTTACGTTTCTAATGTGCATGAAGTTGAACGATTACTTAAAATGTGTGGAAACTTTTGCATCTCATCCTTAAATAGCAAAGATTTAGAATCAGATTGTCTTAACTTGGAAAAAAATAATTGAGCTGCTTTTGTCAAACCTGGAAAACAAAGTCCTGCAAAAAGCCGTGCCCTATTTAGAGACGTCCCAGTTCCAGCACGTGATGTGAGTTTTAGCTCAGTATCAGTGAAACTGAGGAAGTTATAACCCTTTCTGTGAGTGAAGAACTAAAAGGGCGGTGGCTGATGAGGAGGAGTGGCTGCAGCTGTGACAGGCGAACAGGGTGCAGGAGGAAGTGGGCGGGGCAGGACTGAGGAGGTGAAGTGACTGATGGAACAAACGGACCCCCCCAAAAAAAAAAACAACAAAAAAAAAACATGAATAACATAGACAAACAATAATCATATCTTGTCATTTCAGGTCATTATTATTTTTGGAGAAATTCTTTCAAATTTTGTTTACAAATAACAAAACAAACATCGTGTTCACATCAGAAGGACTCAAAAGGAGCTTCTTGTTACTTTTTTCATCCAATTGAACTCTCTCTCTTCAGCCTGACAGTTTTTTTAAACAACCTCTTTGCTGCCCCCAAGTGGAGAAAAAAATATTAAAATTCACACTGCAGACCAGAATGCTTTTGAATTTAATAATTATTTTTTTATTATAATTTCATCTGTTTCGAGTTTATCAAGAAACTAACTTACAGGCAGCAGCAAGTTAAATAAAATCAACTTAAAAACCAAATAAACCTTTTCAAACAGAAGGTGAAATGATAAATAATTCATCAGTTGTGGGTTCTTTATCACTAATAATGTGATTTAATCAGCAGGTTTTTGTTGCTTTGTGAGCTGGAACCTCAACCTTAAGCTTCCTATTAAATGCTTTATTATTTCTATAATTAATGTTTTTCTGTCAAGCCCAAAATTTTTTGTTGTTCTTATATAACTGAACCCATTTTCTACAAATGATCTGGGGCCTCATTTATAAAGGATTGCGTGGAAACCATACTAAAAGTGAACGTACGGCCAAAAGGCGAAAATGGC
>JARVJO010000431.1:17662582-17680530 GCA_031762555.1 Cynodonichthys magdalenae | reverse complement strand
TTTGCGTGAAAAGTGGCGTACGCAAGTTTCTGGGCTCGTTTTGTGCGTACGCAAGCTTTATAAATCTGACCCCTGGTGGTTTTTGGTTGTTTTAGAATCTAAACTGCAACCACCACTCTACTAAAGTAAATTTTTGTGTTTTGGACAATATTTTACTAAAAGATCCTGTAAAATCTTCACAGTACTGCAAAGGATTGTGGGAAACAGACTGATTTCAGCTGTAAACTGGTCGACATCTAAAAGAAGTAGAAGAAAATAGACTTTTTGTTTCAAAGCATTTCTGTTATTAAAAGAAGCTGAAACCACTGAGCCCTTAAAAACTTCAGCTTGTTTGAACATTTCTGCGTCACCTTCTCTCTTTTGATTCTTTCTCTTTATTCTGCAGCTCTGTTGAACTTTTTTTTCTTCCTTGATCTTCTGACCAGATGAGCTCTTCGCCTCCACCCTCAAAGAAACCGCTTCGCTTTAACCGGACTTTGATCCGTCTGCAGCTAACAAGGCGTTCCTCCTTCGAGTGTTTGAGCTGAAAATTGAGCCTTTTGATCTCTTCTCGTCTTTAAGTTGGACTTGTTTGTAGCCGGGGGGCGCTTTGTCTCGAAGCGGGCAGCAGTTTGACAGATTTTGCTTGAAGCTGAAGGTTGTTTGGTTGAAAAATATTCCCTGTGTTCTGATAATTCTCAATAATTACTCTGAGTGTAAAAGCTGTAGGTTTGGGGTTAAGTTTTCCATTCAAGCAAAGGCCAATATCGAGTCCGTCACCATGGCAACAAACTGTGAAACAAACCTGCCAGATCAGGGATAAACTCATAGTTTGATCATCAGATCATATTTATTTGTTTCAGCCGTCCTTATTTTATTAATGATTTTTTTTCTAAAGTTGCACAAAACAAATAATAATAATAATGTTTAAAAATGATTTTCTCACTCTGGCTTTACTAAATGTCTTGTAAAGTGTTGTAACGATGTATTAGTTGACCTTCAGCTTCATATTTACAGAATGCTATTAGATCAGCTAAATAAGAGCTGGGAGCTTCAAATCTACAATGAACCAGTGGAGAGAAATGAAAAGATGTGATGTGCTCCTGTTAGAAAATAACTTTCACTTTAAAACAGAACCTTGTTCTCAGCAAAAAAAAAGCCATTCTTGTTTAATCAGTGATTAAATAAAAAAACAGTGTAAACAAACCTGAATCTGGTTTGTTTTCCAACATTTCTGCAGGAATTTCACCCATGACTCCAATTTGCTAATAAGAAACTTTGCGTCTGAAATAAAACTCGAGACAAAGACTCGTGTTGACTGTGAGCTGCGAGCGTCTCTCAGTCAGATCCTGAAGCTGAACTGAGAGAAGCAGCAGGAGACGAGGGTGAGGCTCTGTTTTTCTATTTAAACATCACGTTTTCGTGGAAATAACTTAAAGATGTAATGTTGGAAGATTGCACTTCTTTCCACAGATGAGACCCGTTGGTACCATGAGGGGTTTTTGGGGTCTGGTTTCTGTGCTCGCCCTCCCAGTCATCAGGGCTCAGGTTCCTCACTGGGGTCCGTGTTCAGAACCAGAAGTCCAAACCGGGTTCAGCCTTCAACAGGTAACAACGAGGTCGTCTCGTTTAGGAAATCTCTGTAAAAGACTTGTTTTCCCCTCTTCTAGTTTTTGCTTTGTTTCCTGTTCGGAAAGATTCACTTTTTCCTGAAGTGAATCTTTACGCAGACGATGTTCACTTAATACACGCAAACTTATTTTACTAAAAACAATGTAAACTGAATCCTTATATGCATGTGATCAATGATTTAATGTGGAAAAATTGATTATTTGTGTGCATGAAGTGCTGTTAATAAATACATTAACTACAATAATAAAAACAAAGTGAAAACAGCAGGTTATTAAAAATGAGTCTGTTAGTTTCAGTTTTGTATAAAAGTTAAATGTGAATCTTAATCTTTTGTCACATCATAACATTAGTTTTCTAATTACCACTTCTTAATTAAAGTCTCCTTTTTTAAGGAGTTATTAATGCTTAATTAATAGGTTTTGAGTGATTGATCTTTAAACAGTGACTGCTTCAGTGACTAACAGGGTTTAATAAATGAGTGCTGCTCTGGTCTGTGGGTTTATTTGTCGTCTCATCTCAGTTTATGGGGAGATGGTTTGAAATCGCCAAACTTCCGGCCCAGTTTGAGAAGGGCCGCTGCATCGAAACCAACTTCACCTTCAGGACCGACACCTCCATCCGAGTGGTCAGCTCTGAAATCCTGTGAGTTGTTACCTGAGAGCCGTTTGTGCCAACGTGGAGGTGAAGGTTGGCGTGACATGAAGTGTGTGTGTGTGTGTGCTGACAGAAAAGGAGAGGTGAGGAAAATCGAAGGGACTGGAATCGTAGTGGATCCAAAGAACCCAGCTAAACTGGGAATAAGTTATTCCTACGGTGAGTTCTCTCTCTCTTCTTCTCTTTGTGCTACAATGAAGATCTGATTTCCACTCACGTCTCTGTCACCCAGTCCTTCCGTACTCTCCTTACTGGATCCTGTCCACCGACTACGTGAACTTCGCCCTGGTGTACTCCTGCACAGACGTCCTCAGGCTCTTCCACGTGGACTTCGCCTGGATCCTGGCCCGAAGCCGGAGCCTGCCGGACTCCACCATCGAGAAGGCTCTGAACGTCTTCGCCTACAACAACATAGATGTGACCAGAATGACCCCCAGCAGGCAGCAGGACTGTGATAAAACCCTCTGGATGTAAACTTTGTTTTGTGAAACTAACTGAACATTTATAAATGTTTGCGTTTATAGTTAAACAGCACATTGATTATAAAATTAGTTTTCTGGATTTTTATGTAACACAACTCTGTTAATTAGTCCCTGATTTTAATGAACCTCTCAAGAAATAAACACCAGATGAATGTCTACAACTGATTAACGTTTGGAGTTAATCTAATTCAAGATGGCCGCCACAGAAACAACACAGAACACAGAAAAAGATGCAACTCAGTCAATTTTACAGACATTGAGCTAAAAGTTGGTGTGGTAGTAGTTGAGAGTCATCCACAACACATACTCTGAAAACAGCTCAATCATTTCTCATCTAATCTAAAACTCATGGAATAACAGGATATTGTTTATTATTTGTGGTTGAAGAGAAAAAGATAAGCGAATTTTCAGATTTCATTCTTTGTTATAAAAGTAGCAGCGATGTCTTCTTGCACTTGCCCGGACAAAACATCTGCAAAACAAAGAGCATTGTTTTTTCCCCTGCATGTCTGCACAAAACCTTGTTTTATATAACCGTGTCTGTGTTCATTGTTGGACATAAATCTGAAGATGAACCATCAGAGGTCCTGCAGGTGCTGAGGAGTTGGATCTGCAGCCTAATTCAAAAACCTGCTTGTGTTTATTCCTGTGTCACAACATAAAATGAAACAACACAGAAACCATCACAGTGACAACAGATTTTAGTCCAATATCTTGGTAAAGATCAATTAGCTGGAGCGGCCATCTTGAATTGAGTCGACCACAAACATTAATCAGCTGCAGATGTCCATCCAGTTATTAGGGATGCAACAATACATGTATCTGTATCGAACCGTTCAATACACCCTTGTATCGAACAATACAGGTTTTAAAAATTTATTTTATCAGCTTGTCTTCTTAAGATGCTCTGTGTTGAAGGATCAGTGGATCTGTGTTCGACTGCTTCACTTGGGCTGCATTGTCGAGCACAGATCCACTGAAAAACTTGCTGTTTCAGCAACATTTCATTCAAAAACTGTAGTTTTGAGGTTAAACAAATGTTCAAAATTAATTCCAAAAAATTGCAAATTAAGAAGTGCGTGGAAATAACTATTTTTTGTATCGAAAAAATATTGAACCGTGAGACTAAAGTATCGAACCGAACCGAATCGGGAATTTTCTGTATCATTGCACCCCTACCAGTTATTACTTCCAGAGAATTTTATTAAAATCTGTTCGCAGGTCCATGAGATATTTTGCTAACAGTTGCACAAAATCAAATGCAAAAATCATTGTTCGATTTTTGCTTTTGGCAAAATTAATTAAATTAAAGCTTTAGCTTTTAATAAATGATGAAATAAACAAGTAAAAACCAGCCTTTTCTTGTCTGTTTTTTTTACATGCTATAAATACAAAGTGTATTAAAATGAATTATTTTATTTGTTCAGCAGCTCTTCCAGCTGGTTCTGTTGCTCTGAGCTGCAGGGTTCCGGTCCTGCAGGGTGGGGGAAGCAGAGCGCCGCTGATGGAGCCGACTGCCCTCAGCTGTGATAGAAAACACAACAGAAACTTCGCTCTGCACGCAGTTTTACATTACTACACTGTTATGAAATACAACAAAACTACTTCCTAATGTCTGTTTCATGATGAATATCTGATTCTAAAAGGTAACTTTTTGAACAGAATCTTCAGAACCTGCTGGTTTTGGCTGTATCCAGTATTTTCAGTGGAATCAGAGGCTCAAGCTTTCCTCCCTCTTACTGCTGTCACCTGAGCCAAGTCAGACCTGCTGGTTGCTTTATATTCTGAACAGACCTGTCAGCTTCTCTTTGAAGTCAGGTTCTTTGGACTTCGGACTTCTACACAAAGAAGCTGACACTTTTCTTTGGTTGAAAGAATAAACTCACAAACCTCCACATAAACAAAAACAGCAGCTTTATTCAACGGAGTGGTAGGGTCGGTTCAACCTTTCTGCCCACGAGGCCTTGACCCAGGATTTAAACTCAACATTAACTCAGGTTAATGAGGGTTTCAGTCATCTATTTTTTTTTCTAGTTTTTATAAACGTTTAATATTTCTTCCAGCTGAGCAGAAATGAAGACGACTCTTCAGACAGGAGCTTGTCAGTCAGAGCAGATTGAATCCATTAGCAGACGCCGATTAGCTCCCGGGCGTCAGAGCTCTGCTGGTTCCTCAGCAGGAAGTCTGTTTACTGGCCCCCGAAACACTCAAACCGCCCGGCCCACTTTTTATAAACCGTTGCTCCACGCTGGAGTGTGATCTCTGTCCTGAGGCCGTGCTTCAAAAAACAAAGCAGCCACGGCTTCACGCCACGTGTGACACAGATTCCACGCAGTGGGCCCAGTGGGGAGCTCTGCGGACGGCTTTGTGCCTGTTTTAACCGGTCTCACGGCTCCCGGGAGATTTTAAACGTTCATTAATTGAAACAATCAGAGGCAGAAAAAGGTTCGGTTCTTCCACGGTCGCACAGCTAAGCGGCTTCGGCAGCTCGTCCTCGTTTCTGTTATGAAAAATCCAGGCGACAAATAACTTTATTGGATTCTGTGTCTCCCCGAGGCTCCGGGGAGCTTTTTGTTTATCCGGCTTATTAGATATAAAAATCAGGGAGATTTCACAGCATTTCATTTAAAAAATCAATACAGTTATATTTTAATCCAATTTGACCACGTGATCAGTTGGTTTCTTTTCTCCTGCAGGATTTAAATATGTCGAAAGGAATTCTGTTTTTTCAAGTCAGATAGGAAGTAATTCTTAAAAGGCAATAATGTTAGCAAAATAACCCAAAATGTTTTTGGAAACGACCCATTTTAAGATGGTCACTGCAGCTATTCTACCTTAGCAAACACAACAATGGTGTGGTAGCAGTTGTTTATGTAGGTTTTAAATTTCAAGTCAACTTAGTTTGTCTGTTAGCAAAATATCTCATGTACCACTGGAATAACTCTAATCAAACTTTCAGGAAGTAATCATTAAACTTCCATCTGCAACTCATTAACTTTCGGAGTAAATTCAATTCAAGATGGCCGCTACAGCTGAACCACCCTGTCTGACACAGAAATGGCTCTAACTCAGTCAGTTTTACAGATACTGGTCAAAATTTGACACGGTAGTAGCTGAGAGTCATTCATAACATAACCTCTGAGCGTTACAACACAAGATCGCTCATCAAGTTATTTTTAATACCAAAACATCCCAACACAGATGATGAATGCCAATCAAGATGCGTTCTTTGAAAAAATGCTCGGCTTTTTAAGTTTTCCAGTAACTCATTTTGACTGAATGTATTGGCAAAGTCATCCTTAGCAGCATGATGGATGATGTTTGCATGTTTCCCCACCTTTTCTACATACTTTGTGGGCAGCAAACCAACCATTTACCATCTAATGACATATCATTTTCTTTCACAGCGGCGCAACTTTTTAGATTTTCTGTTTAAAACATCCTCCGCCTCTCCAGATGTCGTGAAATTCTTAAAATCCCAGAGATTCGATGTGCTGAAGTTACGAGCTGCAGGTATCAGTTTGCTGGAGAACACCTGTTCGTAGTGTAATTATACTGTACATGTTCTGCACAGACGCGCTTTCAGACATTCTGCAGATGGCGTGAAATAAACGATGGCTTCACTTTTTCCTGTAACAGGGAATAAGAGCCACGTACGTCCTGCGTGCTTTAGTTTCAACGTGTTCAGACTCTTGTAGCATCAGGAAATTTGTACTTATGGTTTTGCTCAAGATTAAAAACAGCATCTGAATAAAAAATATCTATATTTTTTACAAGGTATAGATGTTCATTTTTAAGAAACTAAAGTTTCTTTATCATATTTGAAATGAAAAGTTATACTTTGAGTGTTCAGGTTTTTATTAAAAGTTTTATTAAAGGCTAGTTTCTGTATTTTCTGGTGTTCAGTTTGTTCCTTTTACTCCTCAGTCGTGCCACAACCATCTACACCTGCTCCTTTCACAGCTGCAGTCACTTCTCTCATCAGCCCGGTTCTTTAGTCGTTTGGCCGTTACTCAACATGACTGTTAGGTTAACTGGTAACTCTAAATTGTCCCTAGGTGTGAGTGAGAGAGTCAGTGGTTGTTTGTCTTGTTTGTCTCTATGTGTGGCCCTGTGATGGACTTGCGACCTGTCCAGGTTGTACCCCGCTCCTCGCACTGGACATGGGCACCAGTGACCCCCGTGATCCTGAAAGGAAGAAACGGGTATAGATAATAGATGGATGGACTTCCAAATATGAGTGCTTAAAGAGAGTGAATATCTGAATTTCGAGGTCAGATATAAAGTTTTTCCTGTATGTGCTTTTATTTACAGTTCAGCAAAGTTTAAAAAGTGATGAGAAGCTTACGGAGAACACAAAATGCAAACTGCAGCCTTTTTTAAATCTGGCTGCACAGATTCAGCAAAACATAAAAACAACCTGAGCTGTCAGCACAGAATTTTCCATACAGTTTTATAAAAAACAAAGTATTATTAATTATTGTCCTTCTCTGCTGTACCTTAACCTGAACTATGCAGGCTGGAATAAAACAATTCAGCAATGATCTGTAACACTAACATAAAAAAATGCTTTGTAAATCTGTGACTATCCTGCTGAGAGTTTATAAAAAATCATGTCAAACATTACAGTTAACATGGATTACGGACTTATTTGTGACTTTCATGCACAGAAAATAAGTCAATCTCTTCTGATGGCATTAGGGTTTGCAGCTGAAGGCAACAGTTTGTTTCGGCCTTGTTAATTCAGAAATGTGTAAATTGCCAGGGCTGAGTCATCGTTAGTCGAACGGTCTCTGAAGGACACGTGTCCTCGGAAACAAGCTGCCAAGCAAAAAAAAGAAAAAAATCAACATTTAGGAAACAGCTGTGGCAAACAATGCTCAGTAAACACATTTTGTTTTCTTCTCCATGTTTTTCTTCTCATTTCGGCAATTTTCAGGAGGAACGAGTAAAACATCTTTTAAAATATCAACAAAATTCCTATTAAAATGTAATTATTACACATGACAGCGTTACAACTGAGAGAAGTAATTCTAGAAACACCAACCAATTTGCAGTTTCTTGTGAAGTCGGTTTAAAAAGCCCAGGTCCACCTATAAATGAGACTATTCTTCCAACTCTAAAATGTGTTTTTCTGCAAAATAGAAAAAAAAATTAAAGCAATTTTCTCACAAACAGAGCAGACATCTGTAGAATTAAGAGCAAACTATCTCTGAAACTGCTGCTCAGACATGCAGGAAACAAAAGGAACTTCTCTGTGGGAGATGCAGTTTCAGAACAATGAAAACAAAATTATGTCGTTAAAATGAATGTTCTATTTGCACCACAGTAATACAACCACATTAGACTTCAGATGACTGCTTTTGTGTTGATATAAAGTAAAAAGAGTAACGTACCGACCATACTCACACTCTTCTTTTATTTCACCTGCCAGAGGGAAATCAAGTCGAACAGCACCTCCAACAAGTCAGAAACAAAGAATAATACCACAAAAAACAGTTTGATATGTACTGGGTACATACATGATACTTACCTGTACCAAGTACATAGCTGGTACTTACCTGGTTGAAACTTACTAGGTACATGTCTATACTAACAGGGCACATACTAGTACTTACAGAGTAGTTACAAGTTTATGCAAGGTAGTTCTTAGTACTTACAGGGTAGTTCCTGATACTTACAGAATAGTTCCTGATACAGGGTTGTTCCTAGTACTTAGAGGATTGTTCCTTATACCTACAGGATAGTTTTTAATACTTACAGTGTAATTCCTAGTACTTACCAGGGTAGTTCCTAATACTTACAGAATAGTTCCTGATACAGGGTTGTTCCTAGTACTTAGAGGATTGTTCCTTATACTTACAGAATAGTTTTGTAAAATTTACAGGGTAGTTCCTGATATATGTTGCACAACTGGGAAATCTGTCCACATTTTTAGTTATTTCAGCTGAAAACAGCTAAGGTTACCAGCAGAAAGGATTAAAGGATAAGAGAAAGAAAATGATTAAAAATAGGTGAAAATTGTTGGGACCACCCAAAGACAAATGTGTGAGTTGGAATGTTTTTAAGAGCTCTCGTACCCTCAGAGGCTGCCTGCTCTGTTTGATCTTTCTCATCATGTTTTTTTTTTCAGTTTCCATAGCTTCACAGCTCTGTGTTTGTTCCACTGACAGACTGCAGGCTCCACGTGGCATCATGTACAGAACAAACTGAGCTGCTGCTCCTCAGCCTTCCACAGCAGCAGCTTCATTAGACGCTCTCTGTATGAGATGTACCTCTCCTGATGACTCAACTCTCCTTTATGTTGCTCCTCATAAAAGATGTATGCGCAAGAAGGCAGACTATTTTACTAGAAGGACTTTTTTTAAAGTGTGGAACCTAAAATCCTCAGTCTGTTCTGGCTACAGAAGTTTAGATTTGTTTCTTTTCTGGTTAAAACAAAAATGCAGTAAATGGTTGCAAACTGATCCACCTATAGGTTTAAAATAATTCTCAGGTTTTTTTGTGTGAAACAACTGCTTGAATGTAAATTTGTAATCATCGAGGTGAGATGAAGTCATGTTCTTATATTTGTTCAATAATCTGATGCAACACTGAGCTTATGTTAGAAATCATTCTTATTCTTTGCAGTAAATTTTTGCAGAAACATGTTTAAGTTGGGTTTAATACATTATTTTTGAGTGGTCAGTGTCTTACCTGCAGCAGACATGGACCATCTCAGTTTAAGAGTTCAGGGAGATTTTTTTTTTGTTTTTTTCTGATGGACGATTCATACAGATTAATGTTTCATTACATGAATTTAAATGGTCAAAACCAAGCCAGACTATAAAAGTGTTTGTTCCACCCTGTCTCCTGTGGTGAACTTTATGTCCAACACCATCAAACAAGTGTGCACAGACCCAACCAAACAAAGCTGACCCCTCACGCAACATAAATCTGTACAGTGACGTTTACACATAGGCTGTGTCCAAAACGAGAGGCCGGGCCCTCCGAAGGCCAAATTCGTCGGCCGCTTACGTCACTGGCTGTCCAAATCCGAAGACTCCTCTGATATGGCCAACAAATCCGTCCTTCCTTTGTCCCAAATTGAAGGACTGGTCCAATGGATCTTACCCGGCTCACCCTATCTCATAATGCATTGCGGGCCGACCGGAGAATTGTTTTGCTAGTAATGGTGGATGAAGCGAGAGAAAGGAATAATTTTTAAATTAAAATCTGGTGGTATAAAAATTCTAATTTTCAAGCAGTTGTGTTGTTAATACTTTTATTATTTGAATAGACATGTTTTTAAATATTATTTAACCTACAGCGGGCCCATCAGTTCTTCAAATGTTGCCTTTAAGTTAATTTTAATGTTTTATGGCATTAATAACACTAATACATTAATATTTTTTTCATTTAGATCTAATTTAGCATCTGTTTAATGTTGTCACTGTTGCTAGGCAACCAGACATACGCCGGGTAAGGGCGGGAATAAAGTTGAAGGCTAGACCGTCCAAATTCACAGCGACTTTCTTCTGGTCTTCCAGGTCTACCAAGGACCTGGCCCACCTCGACCGGGTAGACCGGGTCCTTCGGAGGACCCGGCCTCCCCTTTTGGACACCTCCATATTTTAGTGATGTTTTGAAGGCAGAATCAAACATCTGTGGATCAATTTCTGGTTAAATAAAAGCCTGGACACAGTGACGGTAAGTAAACCCCCAGAAGTCCTAAAAGAAGGGGATTTCCCAGTATTTTCCACCACAAAGGGGTGTGTGTCCCACAGAAACAGCAGATTATAGCCTTTCTTCTCTATTTTCTGTTTCTTCAGTATTTCATCATGCAATGCTTCTAGCAATGTTTTTAAATAAGAACAATTCTATTTTCCTGGAAATGACTGTGAATTTGCACATATTTTGTGGGGGTTAAAGCAGATTGTAGTAGTTTTTGTTATTTTTAATAGAAAAAAATTGATCCACATATATATATTTTAAAGATACAAAGTGCTTGTTTGAGGTAGTTTAACTCTTTTTGTTATGATTGACTGTAATATGGTGTAAAGTCTTTAAGGCTTAAGTTGTTTTCATTGTTGAAATGTTGTTTTTTCTACTAACTTACATCCTTCTAACTGAGGCCTACTGCAGGTAAGATACTAACTAAAGCACTGAAATGCATCCTCAGGTTGATATTTGTGTTTTGGTTTATTTTTTGTGCTTTATGTTTAATTTATTCCTTTTGGTTTTCATGCTTTCTTTGTTTTGTGATCTTTGTGTTTAGTTCTGTTCATCTCTGCTCAGTCAGTTACTGCTCCTCTGCTCTTGAGTCTCCTCCAAGTCTCCTTCAAGTACCCTTTGGGTCTCCTTTGAGTCTCATCCGAGTCTCCTCCTGGTCTCTTCGAGTTTTGTTAATTTGTAATCTTTGCTGCTGCAACAGTTTGCTTTCTTTCTTAAAGTTTTAAGCTGTTTTTTTTTGCGTTCCTGGTGTTAGTCTGTATTCCTTGGGTCTAATGTGTACAAACCTCACTTCAAAACACCTGAACTGTTGAGAAGAAGAAGCGACAGTAGAAACAGAGCTGTGAACTGTTCTTCTCAGCAGCAGAGGATGTTACTCTTGTTTACGGCTGCTGCTGTGTCTTTAGGAACGTGCCAAGAATACCTGAAATAACTCGGTGTCTTTTCCTTTTTACAATTAAATCAGCATCACTTCAGAGTTTGGCACATGGTCCTTCAAGCTGCATCACAACGTGCTTTTTACATTTCTTTAAAATCCCAAACTATCATCTCATGTCAGGCTGCAAATCATGACAAATTCCAGACCCATGAGGACAGAACCTTGTTGAAGGTTCGTCCTCCTCAGGGTGCAGAATATTTGGTCGTACAGGAGCCAATCCTGGAGCGTCTAACAGTATGCAAGGTGTGCATGACATGCCTTTATGTTTTTAATGATCAAGGAGGTGGGGTGGAGTGTGGCTCTTTAAAAATGTTTCCCTGTGTGTTTGTCACATGTAGGGGAGTGAAGCACTGAAGTGTTTAGAACTCCCCTCCCTCCCAACAGAGCTGCTGAATCCAGAGTCGATCAAAGGAGGCCACAAACTCTTTGCAGGTAAGAACTGGTAATACTGTTAATTTTCAGAGAGGCTGCTTGCATTTTACCTGCTTTAAGTTTAAATAGAAATAAGTTGCGACTGTAGAAGTGGCTGCAGTTTAGCAGCCATCTGTGCAGCAACATGAGTGGAAAAATGAAGCTTTTAGCTGTTGGATGGTTGAGTTTAGTCTTGTTCACAATCAAAGCCTTATTTCACTCCATCAAAAGCTCCATTACAGCTTGTCCTCAATCCTTTCAATTGTCTTGGCATCAGCCGCTCCTTTTCCTCTGAATGTATTGTCTAATTAAGGATTTCCATATTTAACAATTAGCTGAAAATCTCTCCACGAAACAGAAAAGATGAAATATAATATTGCCAGATGTTAGTCCTGCAGAGCTACTGAATATTGTTTTACTCTCGGTTCTTATAGGAAGAAGGGTAATAAAAAACAGAAAATGGGACGTTCTGGACGATCATCTCTTTCCCTGATCCACACGGGATTCCTGCTGGTGATTCTTTTATTAACAGGTGAGATGTTTTGAAGATGTTTAAACAGATTTATCTTTGATTTTAGTTTCTCTTGTTTAGAAATTATGTGCTGTAGAGTTTAAACTAACTGTAGAGTTTCACCTTCTAGCATTAAATATATTTTAGCCTATGATGTTTTTAGTTTGTGGAAAAAGATATCAGTAAAAGAGCTTATTTTATATATTAAAAAGGATTTTCACTGTATCTTGTAACTTTAAAAATAGCTGTCTATGTGAAACATAAAAAACAAGCAGTTTTTGATCATTTTCTTTGCTTATTCGAATTTCTTTAAAACAATTTATTGACTTGAAATTAGAAATTATGACTTGACTGGGTTTTTATTCTCTGCATTGCATTCAAAGCTGCTCCTAATTTTTAGACCAACTTAATAAAACTACATAGAAAAGTCTATTATCCATCTATAGTCTGAATATTTTGCAGGGAAATTAGAATTTTCTGTGTGAATTAGTGACAGCGAAGGACGCTCAGTGTTGCAAGCCTTTTTATTTTTAATTAAAATGTAATTAATGCAGGCAGGAGATTTGTTAATTAGAATTGTTGTAATCAGTCAAAAAAAAAGTCAGCAAATTTTTTTTTAGGTTTGTTTGAATTAAAAGAAGTTTCAAACAAACAGCTGGCAGATTTTACTTTGTTGGTTTGAAAATGTTTTGCTGCTTTTCTTTGTCCTAAAATAAATGATGACCGTGCTTTAAAAGAACCTGGGCCTGGCAGCGGTCTGCTCCTGGACAGTGGTACATAATGCTTTGCCAGTGCTGTAAAGACATTGTTACCCTTGTCTTTGTAGCAGTAAAGCAGCTTGTTGTGATGATGCTCTTTAGTGCTCCAAAAATTTAGTTCGATACAAAAAGGCATCAATCTTTGCTCTTGGAAGTTTTCCACGTTCATAAATCTGAATGACCGGATGTTTCCATGATAATCAGCTGACTTGGCTGTTTTCTTCTTGTCATAAACCTCTGCGGAAACTAACTTAAGCCTCCCACCCCCACCTGGAACCCTTACAGTGTATTGGTAATTGGTTTGTGTGAGGGCCTGCTACTTTGTAGTTTTACAGGTTAACTCTGAGGAGGCCCACAGAAGTGGCATAGACTCCACCAGGCTACAGTTCAAAGCTACAGTAAAGATATAAAAAATGCTTGAGGCTGCGTGGAGACATGGGGGGATGAAGGAGCCGGGGGAGGGTCTATTCTGCAGGATGCTGCCTGTTTCAGGGCGCCACAGCTCCAGCACCTGCCGTTTCTTTTACCCAAAGCCTTATTAGTTGCTCAGCAGTTTCCCTGATGATGAGGGAAAGCTTAACATCTGGTTCATGTTAACAAAATGTTGCTGCTGCTAATATGGCTCCTGCATGTGGTTTTTACAGACTTTCTGTGGGCCGTTCCGTTGGAGCAGAACAGGCAAGAGGAAGGTGAGGGTATGTCTGCAAAAACATTATGCCTACTATTATTTACAGACAAAATGAAGTAAATGTGTTGACTCTGCCTGTAACTAGTCTGAGTGTGCTTCTTCGAGAGATGAAATCTGTTCAGTCTCTCTTGCAGTAAGAATTCTGGCATCGTGCACACAAACTTCAGTTAACTTTAACTTTCCCAACTCCCCACAGGGGCTGCAGCGTCTGATGATATGAAAGCCGGGGCTGTGGCCAACTTGAAAAAGCTGGTTCGCAACAGAAGGAACGTCCCCGTCTTGGCCATGCCCCAGTTCCAACGTGTGCCTGACTTCTGGGGATGGTACAAGTACTTTATGGACTCACACAACCAGGAGGGAGTGAGTGCAGCTTGTTTTGCATTCATTTTTCATTTCACCCCCTTCACAATAATGAATCCCTGAATGCATTTTCTAAGATTTTAGTTTAACGTCTTACTGTTCAGACAGGGAAAAAAAGGGAAAAGGAGCATGTATTTGTAGATTTTTAACTAAACCATTAAAAGTCACATCTTAAATGCAAAGCGTAAGTTTAAGTGGTCTGTTTGGATCAGAATTCTTCATTTCAAGCCCCTCTGCATTCTATATTTCAGGTGGAGGACCTTGATCGTCTGTACCTGGCCTATTTGCAAAACAAGCACAGGTCCGAAGAGGGGCCCAACTTCAATCATTACCTCAAACATCTTAGTGAAATCTATAGAGCCTGTGCCGATTCTGATGATCCAGAATGCGTATCTGAGTCTACCAGCAAGCCAAGAGCTTCAGTGGTCATGCCTGCTTCCATTAGGTCTGGTGCAATTAGGATGTGCAACCCCTACATTGACCCCTACTGCACCACCTACCCCCTCGGTTCTAAGGCCGCTGCCATGAAGCCAGAGCTAGCTCCAGCCAAGGTGCCAGCTCCCGTCCTCAGCCCCTTCCAGCCCATGAAGAGCACCACTGGGTCCTACTACTACGCCCCCGTCCTGGAGCCCTTCTTGAATGCTGAGCAGAGGAATGAGCTCCTCAGGATCTGCCGCCCTGATGATGTGGAATGCCTGCAGTATCACCTTAGATCAGCATTTGGGTACCGCCCAGTCCTTGGTCCATCTCCATCTTATGCTGCTCTCCACTGTGATCCCAAAGATCCCTACTGCATGCCCGCTCTAGTTCAGAAGGCACCCACTGGCTTCTATCACCACTTGTACCCCAGCTGTGACCCGGCTGTGGATCCTCTGTGTGGGACCAATGCTGCTCCAGCTCCGCTGGCGGCAGGGGGTGCACCTAGAGAGCAGCAATGCAACCCGCTCTTTGACAAAGGCTGCAACCCCCTGACTGCCACCAGGCTTGCTAGCTTCACCAAACCCATAGTGGAGTACACCTCTAAAGGTGAGCCAGGTCCTCCTGCTGCCCCTCTGACCTGTGACCCTCGCACCAACCCATACTGCATTCTGGCAGCAGCTGCTGCCCTGCGCAGGCCCCCTCCACAGCTTCCTGAGCACCAGGTCTGAATCTGAAGTTTGTCGGTTTGAATAGTTTTATTCTTTTATTAGTTCTGTGTAGTCCTACTTATTGAACTGTTTTAATATTCCTAGCATTTGGTTTATTAAATAATGTGAAATTTGTGTTTAATGATGCTTTTACTTGACCAAAACCACAAATAATTCAATCAACCAGGTCCGCTACCAGCTCGGTGTCCGTGGCAAGACCAAGGAGGGCTATGACTGCTTTGTGAGCTATGACAAAGACTGCACCCCGGTCAAGTCTGACTCTGAGGCTCCATCTACACCCTTCTGCCATCCATATGACCCCAAATGTTCCAAGTTTACCTCACCCTCCAACATTCAAGCCTTGAAGTCCAGCGAGGACGGCGTTATCCTTCCCGATCCTGACTGCGACCCCGAGTATGACTACAACTGCCGTTTGCGTCACAACAAACCCGCCTCAGAGCCCGTCTCAGAGTCCGCCTCAGCTGATGAGCCCATTGCGGATGAAAAAAAAGCAGCAAAGGAAACCGCCGTCCCACGCTTTGAAGATTTCCTACGAGGCTTCATGAGCCAGCACAAATAAATTTCAACACCTGCTGCACAATTGTTCCAAACTGAAATGTCTTTGTGTTGTTCTTATGGGCTTAATGAACCTTTCACAGCATCGTCAACTGCTTTCAAAATAAATAATTTTCAAATTAGCAACATAGATTAGAAAACCTAAAGGTTTGTACGTTCGTAGAAAAGACTTCAATGTATAGATGCTTAATAGAATAAGGTTAGTTGTAAACTGTGTTACTGGGCAAGATGTTCTTTTTTGTTGTAGATTATCTTAAATGTATTTCTTTGTTTACACTTATTACAGCTTCACCTGTTTGGATTTTATAAAGTTCTAAATAAATAAAGACCAATTGGACTTTATTTCCAGACGCTAACCCATCTGTACACAGACATTTCACAGAAGCATCTGTTCAGCAGGTGAAGAAATAAAATGATAAAAGCTGTTGTCACAGTATAGACTAAATCTTTTGAATTTAGGAGTGAATTTGTTCTGAAGCTGTAATTTCTGAGCATCAGTCTCCAGCTGTTGTAACTAACAAACAGCCCTTTCTTGTGCTAGC
Organism: Cynodonichthys magdalenae; assembly: GCA_031762555.1. Taxonomy (NCBI): domain Eukaryota; kingdom Metazoa; phylum Chordata; class Actinopteri; order Cyprinodontiformes; family Rivulidae; genus Cynodonichthys; species Cynodonichthys magdalenae. The sequence goes on along the minus strand of JARVJO010000431.1, from coordinate 17,664,160 downwards.
TGGCATTTAGTGTCGGGCTTTCACCAGTTTGCACTTCGACAGAATTCAAGCAGCTTATTGCTGCACAATTCATACAACGTCGTCGTGTTTTGCAAACCTCCCAAATATCTAAGAGAAGAATGCTGAAGAGTTTTGAGGCTTTGAAATTTTGTGTGTTTGAGGACAATAGAAGAAAACATTAAAAAAAAGAGCAAAATGACACAAAACAGAATTAAAAAGTAAAGAAACTGTGTTTAATTTTTCAACCATTCACTTGCCTGTTGGCTCCAGATTTTAAATAAATATGTTTTTGTGTAGAAATACATAAAACAGCTCAGTACTTACCTGGTAGGTACTGGGTAAATAAATGGTATCTACAAGAACAAGGCTGTATTATGAAATAACTTGTTTCCTGGTACTTACAGGGTAAATACCTGGTACCTACCGTATACATACTATACCTGGTAAACACTTGGTACCTTCAAGGTAAATCCTATACCTTATACGTACCCTGTACCTACCTGTTACCTACAAGGTACAAGCTTTACCTGGTATGTACCTAGTACCTACCATATACATAATACATCTAAAAGATACTTGTATGTACCTGGTGCCTAAGATACATACTATACCTGGTTACAAAATTTAGCCCCTTAACAGTTGCCCCTGAAATTCCTTAAAAGCCTTTCAACATTTTGTATTTTTTATAAGGGTGTCAAACTAATAGTAAAAACTGGGGGAAGTTGTCTGTCACCCTAGTTTTCAAAATAAAAGCCCACGGTAATGTCTAGAAATGCTTAAAGACAGACACTGCATCCTTTTTACCCACTAGTGAAACAAGGACTAAGGAGTTAAAACAAACCTAATTCAAAACCTAAAAAGGTGTAAACAAAATTGACATTATAGCTTAAACCAAAAACATTTTCATGTAAAATATTAAAATTGTCATTTCAGAGCTTTTTATTTTGAGGTCTTTTTAGCGAGATGGTACGCTCAGACATTGTTTTTTACATCTGTCTGACCAAATCTGTCTCTATCACAGTCTAGTTGTCACGTCTGCTGTAATAAAACATTTATAGTTGATGAAAGTCTCTCTCCATAATTGAGCAATTTACGGCCCGTTTTTGTTGCATCCGTAGAACAAGTGAAAAACATTTCAGAATCCCCCCGTTGTGCACAATTCATTTCAATAAATAAATAGAAAGAGAGAAAGATTAAACTCCTGATCTTTTTAGGTGACAAGGTGAGAGCCAAATTTTTATTGAAGGTCGTCTCTGGGTGCAGAGATCAAACTGTGTGAAGAGGAGAAAAAGAAAATGTTTGGAATCAATTTCACGCCTCTCTGAAGAATAATTGCTGTGGATTTTAAACGTTATGATATTAAGATAAGCGCCTTTCAGCCCATCGCATTGGAACACATTTAGTCTACTGGTTTATCACGGCTGTCTGCTTTCTGTTAATTACTGAATAAATGATGAACTCATCTGCCATATATAAAAATCCCTGTTTCTTCTGTCTGTCATTGTGATAGATAGATAGATAGATAGATAGATAGATAGATAGATAGATAGATAGATAGATAGATAGATAGATAGATAG
>JARVJO010000431.1:17632633-17656593 GCA_031762555.1 Cynodonichthys magdalenae | reverse complement strand
TTTACAGCATGAAATGTCTGAATGAGTGCTCATCCAAGACTGGTGATTCCATACTTTTTGCCAGGGGTTGTAGTTTCATCAGGTTCCACTGCAGGTTCTCCTCAGTCACTCTGAGCTGCCGTTAATAATCTGAAACCAACCTTTATGCAGCGGGACACTGACAAACCTAATGGAAACATTTATTAATAACTCTCAGGCACATTCTCTTTTCAGCTGACCTGATCTGAAGTGGTACCTAAGTGGATCCCTGAGCTGGAGCACAGCTTGCTGCTTCTTTCTGCACCAGCAAACTGATTGAGTCTAAAGCAGCTCTGCATAGAACAGTATTATTTTATTCTCTTTGCTGCTACTGCTGTTTGAACGAGTGAGGCAGTAAAATGGAAAGCTACACCACACAGCTATAAACTGACAGGGGCTTGTATTCAGCCAACTGTAGGGATGCTACAGATTATGATTTTGTTTGTGGAGCTCTCTGCTCTCTGCATAACGACACTGTTACAGAGGGTGGGGGGGGAATGATAATGTAAACAAATAACAGGGTGGGAGACTACATGTGAGAAAATGAGCGTGACCGTGTCAGGATCAGTGTTTAATTTTTATTTTCTGTATTTTCACACTTAGGCTATGTTCACACTGCAGGCAAAATGACCCAGAATGTTTTTTTTTTGTTTAGTTTGCTGCCAAGTCAGTCTTTTGTTTAATTTTTGAGCTCATTTTGTCAGTTTGTATTCTGGGTCAGAACCGCCTGCCGGTCAAAACAGACAAGCAGGAGGAGTGCATCATCTGAAGGGTCAGTGTCGTTTTTAATTAGGCAATCGAATAAATTTTCTGCATGTGTGTTTGCTTTTTTTTAACTGCTACGGCTGATTTAAGTCAGCAGTAGCTTAATTTACACTGGTTTAAACTCTTCATGTGATTTCCAATTTATTTTGAGTGAAAATGAGCCTGACTAGGGGGTTGAATTTTTCTTTTCATGTTGCTGTAGCAGATTTTTGCCGCTGTGCTATAAACATTTCAGCATTTATGGTATTTTAAGTTGGCGGTAGGTCCCAGAAAGACCACAGATTGGGGAGAAAAGAAACCCAACGGAGACTTTCTGCAGTGGAACAGTTCTGCTTTGGTATTTAAATTTTAATTTTCACTCATAAAATATCATGATACAAATACAAAGATTTATACACAGCAATGAAACTTTAGAGAAATGGTTAAACCATGAAATAACTACAACTACTTAAAGCTTTTTAGAGCCTCTTAGAGCCTTAGCTATGGGTTGTTAGACTTATATATATATATATATATTAATTATATATATTAATTCTTTGTTATTTAATAAACCTAAGTGCAAATTCTTTTCCATTACCACCTACCTCAAAGGTTTTAAAATCAGGCAGCTGACAGGATCAACAGAAGATTTGACTGGAAAGTTGCAGAAACCCAGGAGGTAAATGTAGAAGGCGAAGTCTTTACTGATGAAACACAGGTGTGAGCGTGGAGCTGGAAGAAGGAACACAGGAAGCTATCAGAAGGTTAATATGACATAAAACCAAACAAACACAAACAGTGTTCACAGTGTTTGTTCTTACAAATGTGGCACCATTTAAAAAGGAAATTAGGAGGTTTTCCTGCGGTGTAAGATTTATTGCCATGAAGCATTGTTACAACAAAGAAATAACCTACCAAACACAAATGTCCTTACTCTTGTGCTACGTGTATTTTAAATTCATGTTTATGGTGTCAAAACTGCATTAAATTCATCCCCAAAAAAATCATGGAAGTTTTGTTCATAAAGCCTCCAAGACTCGACCGTGAATAAGAAATAGAAAACAGAGATGAAGAACAGAACAAAACAAGTCTCTTCAAGTTGCTTTTGTAACGTCAAGATAATAACTTTAAAGAATAGCATCAGTTTGATGTCCTTTCCCCAGATTCTCAGGTGTGGAGGTGACAGTAATTAAATAAATATGATCAGATCAATCAGGTCGGCATAATTACATCCAGGGGATAAACCTCTCAACAATCACTCTTTCCTCTCATAAAAAAGGAAGATGTCAATGGTTGTTTTCCGCTCTGATCAATGTTGGCCGACTGCTTCTTTAATTCATTGACCACGTGGTCGACGGGCTTTCAGATGCAATCTCGCCCTGAGTAACAGTGAGCCGCACTGACAGGCTTTGTCATCGATCTGTCGCAGCTCGCCAGCCCTGCCAGGAGAGATCGAACAGCGGTAAACCCACTGTTCGTCACTGTTGACTCATACGAAGAGAAACATGGAGGCAGGGACGGAGAGAAAGCAGGCAAAGCTGAAGTTTTTGAGGGATGTTTGCACAAAGATACAGAAGGCAGAGAGAACGGACACCGGAGACAGAGACAAACAAACACACATGGACAGATGGAGACTTAAAAAGAGGCTGACAGGAGGGAAACAGGAACTGATGGATGAGAGCTGGCAGAGTCACAAACAAACTGTAGAGGTTGGAGGTTCAAAAGTCGGGATGCTGTGCCATCGTTGTAATTCAGCTGGCACTTCACTGGGACCTGTAGTTGGGTAGGGTTTTAGCTGACTGGCTATATAAACAGCTTTATATTAAGTCCCAGCCTTGGAAAGCGCGAGGAAGACCCGGGCGCCGAGGGAGTTTTCACCAATGCTTGAATCAGCATGCTCAGTGTTTGTGCTGACGGTGCCTCGACGAGGTCTTAGCACCACCTTCCTCCTGGAAGCACGAGAATATCATTACCTTCAATCAAACCTGCAGTCTTTGAATGGCAATGAGAGGGGAGAAAAAGGCCAAATAAAGGCTAAAAAATAAGCTACATAAAACTACTCTTGTACAATAACCATAAAGTTTACACTGTCTGTAGTCAACTTTTCTACTTTAGTGTATTTCTGCACTAAAGAAGGACAAATCTTGAGTAAATATTTTCTCCAAGGCTGCAAATAAAACCCATTTACAGAGCTGGCTCAATGCAAGAGCTAAAGCTAATATTTCACTGAGCTGCTAAAACAAATTGTGAGTGGTATTCATGAGGGAGCGTCTTAATGTTTCAAAAGGTTTGTGAGGGTTTCTTGGCTACAGAAACTCTAAGGCGTCTAAATTTAGGCCCTGTATTCAAGTGAACAATCTCTGGAAACGATAGCATTTTTCCATTGCTGATTGTAGAGAAAAAAACCTACATTGACATGATGATGCTCGTTGACTCTGTTTCTCTGCCAGGTCCCTAGCTGGCACACACAATTTCACCCAGATGCCTGGCGACTCTAAAAACCTGGATTCAAAAAACTTCGGTGTCAGAGAAAACAGCAGCTGTTGTCATGCACATGGCTGAAACACAGCAGAAAAGACATCGGTTCACTTAAAAACTCAGCCGGTATCTGCAACTGTAAAGTGTTACATTTGTAATTTTTGCCAATATGTATGTATTGGGCCAAAAAATTTTCATTTAATTATTTCCTGAAAGAAATATGGGGAAATCTAACTAAACCTTGTGATTTAATTTCCATTTATTGCTCATTTATTTTGAAATATCAAGCTGAAAAATATAGCGTGTTTATGCACTTTTGTGTGTGTCGAGAACAAGGAACAAACACAGAATTAAGACTTGTATGTTAATGTAAGAACGGAAGCCATACAAATACCCAGCCGCTAGGCTAAATAGCCTCAACCATTTAATCAGTTGTGGACTCCCCAAGGCAGGAAGTTTCAGCTGCTGATAACATCATCTTCAGGTTCTGGCCACTCGAGGCAAGCTGGCTCTCCCTATAACATGACCAGAAACCAGGGACAAGAGAAAACTGAGTTCTAATGTTCAAATATTTATGTGTTGTAGGTGTTTGCAGGCATGTATCTACATATACGTCCTGCTCTGAGTGACCGTATTGTCTGTACATAAACTCATCATTTTAATCCCCAAAATAATCACAGTTTATAAAAATATATCATCATTCACTTAAGAAAAACTACAGAATGTGTGGTAATTTTAAAAATCAGTAAGTAAACAAACCCCAATAAATTTCTTCAAAGCTATGAAAGGCAGCACAACACAGTTTTAGGCCCACAGTCCTTCATATAACTGATAAAATAGTAATTATCTGGTTTATTCAGAAAATTTGCACATGTAAATAATGGTTGTTAAATAAACAAAGACCAAACATTCAAACATGATTGGGCTCAGTGTGAAATTCTGCTGAAAACTACCAGATCCTCAGGGTAGCTCTGTTTATGCAGCGCACCCCTGTTTCTCTTGATGTGCTGCTTATCAAGTGAATCATGGGATTTTTCTGGTTGGAAGAGTCGTGTATAAAAAATAGATGCCTTTTTTGGGCTTGTTGTTAACTTTACAAAGCAGCTCGTTTTGCACTCAACTTAATTCACAGAGTGCAACTACCAACCAGAAAGGTTTCCAGCCTCTGGAGGGGCTGCTGTCAAGTATTCTAGAAGAACTTTTCCCTCAGCAGAAGAGATCAAAAGCAACCATTTTTATTGAAGTTTTAAACAAAGTAAAGAAGAATCTAATACGGCAGCTTCACACGTTTAAGGAAAATGTGGAGCAGTCGTTCTTTTTTATCATCCCATGGAAACAAATGTTTGTTGGTGTTCAAAGACAATATTCCATCAGTGCGCCCCTCTGCTTCACTATTTATTTATAATTCAAGATAATTCCCACTTTTCGCTATTGAATCGGAGCAACTTTAGTCCCTCTTTTTAAACTTCACAAGCCCAAAACGCTCACAGAAGCCGGCAATTGTTATGAAAACCAAAATCTGAAGTGGTCTGCAAGAACAAATGAAGTGTTCTCCCTTTGAATCAGGCGGGGGGGCGTTCTCTTCTGCCTTTTAAAGTTTGTTTTATAACCATCGCTCCGTTTTTTCTCCTTTTTTCTTTCCTTTTCAGAGCTTCAAGCATTTTAAAAGCATGAGGAGACCCCAGAAGACTTGGAGCCGTGTGGAGCTGAATGGTATTGACCACATTATAGATATAAAGCTGCACACACACATGCACGCACACACACTTGGATATACAGTGTTTGAATTTGCTTTGAAGCATTTGCGGCCCTCTGAGTGTGAGTTTCTTTCAGCTACATCTTTAACTCTTGAAATAAAATAGAAACCGACTTCACTGCTTCAACTTTGAATCGCTCCCAACAGATTATCGGTTCTACTGTTTACACTGTTAAGAATATTGTTTTTGGCTCTGTGTGTGTAAGTGTGTGTAGAAGCCATATCATATCCAACTTTTACTCCAAACCGCTAACTGAATGAGCCATTTGTTTACAAAAATTTGCCATTTCATACTGAACTCAACTCTGCCTGTCTGTTAGCAAAATATCTAAATAACTGGACAGATTTTAACGAAACTCTTAGGAAGTAACCATTAGATGTACATCTACACATCTGGAGTCAACCCACCTTAAGATGGTTGTCACAGCTAATCAGCCTCAGTCAGCACAAAATTGGTTTACCTTAAAAACTGGCTTTAACCTTGTCAAATATTGGGCTAATTTTGACATGGCAGTAGCTGAGAGTCATCCTAAACACATACTTTGATAGCCAACACATTCTACAGGATCAAACATTATGTAACTTTTGTCATCTCTAACCCTTAAAGTAGCCTTTTTGTAAGAAAACACCAAAAAGCAGTAACAGTAATAAAAAAGTTCAACACAGACAAACATAAAAAGTGATGTCTTCATAAAGTTCTTTCATGCAACCTTGTTTCATAGGAAGTGAACTAAAACAAAAGATCTAAAATAAAAAAAGACATTAAAAACATAAAATGAAGCAGTTCTTATTTTTCGAGGTCGTTTGATCACAACATCAGTCTGTAATCATACAGTCCCTCTGAGTTTAACTTTTGTGTAACATAAAGAAAGAACAGTGAATAACTGGAGAAGAAAATTTTCCTTCATGTGAGATGAAGGTAAGGATCGAGTGTTATCGCGTGTCTTTTTTCTTCTTTGTGACGTTAGAAAAGTATTTAGTGAAGGTCGGTAGTTTGCTGCAGCAGACTGTTCCAGAAAAGATCGCAGAGGCAAGATGACACATCCTTTGTCTGTGAAAGCAACACGCCGATGTCTTTGTGAGACAAGGATAACTGTCCGAGAGTCTTCATTTGTCTATGTTTCTCTGCCAGTAACCTTGGAGGAGCAGAAGTGTGTTTTCATTCTCCTTCCCTCCCAGCAGGAGAACTCATTCAGTCTCCCCTGAGCCACCTACACGCCACACATCTCGTCTTTTGTTCTTTGCTGATGAAATGTGCAGAACGATGCAACGTATTTATCGCCCGCCTCCGAAAGGTGAAGGCAGACGATGATGACTTTGTTTTTCTGCTTGTTGCCAAAATGTCTCATAAATCACCGGACAGAAATGAAGAAAAACTTTAAGGAAATGGTTAATCTATAACAGATTAGGTCAGTAGTTTTTAAACTAAAGAGCGTCCCACCTCATGGAGGGCACAATGTCTCCTCGTTTGTTTTTTGCAAAACCTTTTTGTTTTTAAATCAAATGAATTATTCAAATTTAAAAAAGAGAATGATTATGATATTGCCTTTCTTTTAATAAACGTGCTTATTTGAAGACTTGACCCATTGTTTTGATCATGTTCTGGGGCCTGAGAGAGTTTTGCTAGCAAACAGAGCAGGTTTGAGAGACACTGGATCTCAAAAAAGGGTCTAATTCAGTCAATTTTACAAATATTGAACTAAAACACAGATGTTTTAAAGTGATAACATTACATTTAATGATAGAACAAGCATTTCTTGGAGGAATTCGTATTGCCCAGTCAGATTTTTATTGAAAAAATTGTGGGGTATTTTTCGTGGATGACTCTCAGCTACTACCACACTAAATTTTTTTCTTAAAATATCTGTTATATTGACCGTGTTCCACTGTTGTGACTCAAAGGTTAATCCGTCGTCACTGCCCATCCTTCTTAGGTTTTATTAAAATCAGTTCAGTGGTTCAGGAGAAATCTTGGTAACAAACAAACACCTTTATTCTGACAGTGGTTTTGATTTTCCTGTTTTCTAAAAGCAATTTTATCCATCTTGCCAAAATGCTGTTTAACATCCAACTATAGGAAAGCAAAAGCCTTTTACTCTCAATAAGTTTCAATACAGCAGCTTTTCAAACAGATATATTTCTTCCACACTGTTAATGTGTACAGTTTTATATTTCACATCTGATAGTGATCCCTGTGCCTTTTTATCAGTTGATTGAAGATCATTCCTGACCAGCTTGAAGGCTGCTGAAGTGAAACAGATGCTTCACAGATGTTCAGGTTAACCCGTTGGAGGAGGAATTCACTTTTTGTTTAACAAGCTGTTTGGGAACACGCCTCGGAGCTGCAGCCTTGGGAAGTGTTAGATTATTGGAGTGTGTGTATTACAGTGTGAAAAACACACCGCAGACTTCCCGGGCTTCCTTTCTTCTGGTTTTAGAGCTTGGGTTGAACAGAAAGCCTTCGATCTCCAGGGAGCGGGATGAAGTCATGAACTGAGAAGATGCTCGCTGCACCGTTAAGCTTGAAAAGGCAGCTGCCAGCCATGAAAATGATCACTTTTATTCTTCCCAAGATTCTATTCAAGATGGAGCCATGTGTCTGTTTTGGAGCAAGAATAAGATCAGATCATCTTTTCATAAAACAGGGGAGAAGAAAAGGTTGACAATTGTTGAGAAACCATGTGGTTACTTTCCTGGACAGTTTTTTCCCCCCTCTGTTATTTTGATGAATTACAAATATTTCCCCCGGTTGTGTAGGTATGATGTTCATTAGAAGAGACCTGAACGGTATTGGAGCTGACGTGTTTGAAGTAAATTCTCTCTGAGAGGACTCTGAGTGATGGTTTGAGCCTTACAGAGAGGAGGCTGCAGCTTTTTCATTTTTGACAGGAACAACTTCTCAGTTGTGCCACGAGGCCTTCCATTACCTCACAGCTTCATGCACAGATTGGAGTTCTCTCTGCACCTCGACTGTATGTTAAAGTAGTTTTTGTATTTGTAAATGCTGATTCAGCATCCACATACTGTGCTGTTTTAGCTCTTCATATATCAAAATGTTCAACTCATTCATGGGTGCACTTATTTTTTTAAATACTTTTTAAAAAGGTAACTTTTTTTTTTTTTTAACAAATGTACAAAAACTACTTTTCACCAAAAATATATTCAGACATCATCAGTCAGTGAAAAACATTTTTCTCTTTAAAACCTGCTTCTGTAATTTTGCTCCATTTGTCTCCTCTTAAAATACTTTTAGTTATAGCATTTGGGTACTTAATTTTTAGCTCATATTTGACTACTTTTATTGTGAGTTTGTTATATGTAGCTTTTAGTTTATGCTTTGCTAGTTTTAGATAGCATGTTTCTACTTTTAGCTTGTGTTTTGTTACTTTTAGACTTAAATTTCATTTTTTTTCTTTTAACATGAGTTTAGCAACTTCTATCTTATAAGTGACATTTTGTTGTTTTCCTGTTTTACAACTTTTAGCTTTCATGTAGCATTTTGCATGTTTAGTTAGCATTTTGCAGCTTACTTAGATTTGATATATTTTGCACCTTTTCTTTGTGCCTTGCTACTTTTAGCTTCTGGCTAGAATTTTGCTACTTTTAGTTGTCATTTAGTAACTTTTAGTTAGCATTCGTCTACTTTTAACTAGCAATTAGCTACTTAGTGGTTAAAATTGTTTTAGCTTATGTTATGCATTTTTTTAACGGAGTCATTCATCACCAACATTCATTCAAAAATGTACTTTCTCCAGTTCAATTTGTTGTTTGAATCTGATACAGCAGAGAAGCTCTCTGAAAGCTGCATCTTTGTTGTGAAAAAGGGCTGAAGTTTGTATGAAATTACCAGCTGATTCCTGCTGAACAGGGTTTCTTCTCTTTTGCTCTTTTGGTACTTGATAATAAGCTGTAGAAACAATAAGAGGGGCACCAACAAGAAGCTGTAGAAACACATCCATCCAAAGTGGAAAACGCATGCAGTAAATATGCTTTTACTCCCAGTTCTTGTCCTCCGTGAACACCACTGCTCTGCTGCCGGTTAAAGGTGATGATTAATTAATATGTTCTCGCTAATACCCTGCAGTCATGTCCTGTTTCGTCTGGTCTGCAGGGAGAAAGATTTGGTCACACAGCATCAGCTTCTATCTGCTTTGGGTCGCCGACAGGTCAGTCCAACAGAACCTGTTAAATAATTCAGGTTCTGCACAGGAAGCCTGGGACACACATGTCGCACACAATGAGGAAGCACATGACACTAAACTCCAGTCAGGCGAATCACAAATCGTCATCAGCCGCTGATGCATCGTGAACCTAAACGACCCAACATGAGTAGAAAGATAAATTAAGTCTGGGGTAGAAGAGAGCAGATGATGCTGAGGTTTGAAGGATTCATTTTAATCTAACATTTAACTAGTGCTCGAATAATTAAAGACACTTGCTGCTCATTATGCAGTCCGATACTTTCGCATACAGTGGCATTAGGATGGGAAGCAGATGCAAGCCATAAATACATAAAACGATACAAGATGGCTATAACACATATAATTTTAAACAAACAATGCTAAAAGTCCAAAACCTGTAAAAAAATAAAAGAACAATGATAAATAAGTGGTAATGAGGAGATCTAGGGACACGCTCACATCAAGAAAGCAAAAAAGTAATGAAAATAGAATAGGAATTTAGATGTTTTAAATAAAAAAACATCAGCCGATAAAAAGCAGAGCCAACATAAAAAACAGATGAGATCAAAGTCTTGTCTGGGGCACCAAATGTTGGCCTTTGATCAAAATTTATACTGCCCTTAGCTTTAAATAGATTATTTATACCAAGGACAGTGAATTTTTATGTAACTTGTAGCTCAAAGTCATGATGTACCACTGGCCTTTAGCCATTTTACATTATTGAATCTGAATCTTCTTAAATAAAGTTTTGGGTGTTCACCACAGACCATTGCATGTTCCAGTTGCATACCTGTATGTTTTATTCAACCTAAAGAAAATGACATTCAGAAATACAAAACTGGATTACAGTTAAAAACATCAGATGGATAGATAGCTGGCTGTATAGATGGATGTATTACTGTAAGCTCACAAAGAAGCAAAGCTAGCAATCAGGAGCCCACTGCACGAAACTAGGAAAAGGGATTGAATGGGAAGAAACTTGTGTCAACAGAAACTGAATTTGAATTGCTCAGGATGAATCTGTATTTGCATAATGTGAAATTAAAGGCATTGGTTTGAAAAGGAATTTCACTAAATTAAAAGTGAATTTAATGATTTGAATCTGAATTCATTTGCTTTGAAATTGTATTTTGTTTTAATAATTCAGTCTGATTAATTTCACTTCAGTGCTATAATTCAATTTAAATTCCTTTTTTTGTGTCACACATCCGGCTGCTTGAGAAAGCCAGAGTAATCAAAAAACGGACACGTTTACATTATAGAACCAAAATCAAATCCCTTACTTCCTTTCTGACTGAGGCCTCAAATTATTTGACAAACGCCAAAATATTTTACAGGAAGAAGAAAATAAAAATATGCAAAAGTCGAATGAAGTTCAAAGGGATTAGAGCCACAGCAGGAGCGAGAACGAGTAATTAGATCTAAGAGATTTTAATTTATCAGCGTGCTTAGATTTTATAGTTGGTGTGTAGTTTAGTGTATTTAGCATTTAGTTTAGTCAGTTTTAGTGTCTTAGTGGCAATATTTTTTACGTGAAGCTGCAGCTGGTTGAGATGGAGGTGAAGTAGGCAGGCAGCCCGAGCTGTGGTCAGATGGGCCAAGCCGCTGTCAGAACATTTGTAGAGAGAGCAGAGAAGCTCAAAAGCAAAGATGGAGGGTGGAAAAACAATCGGAGACAGAGTGAGGACTCTGAAAAGGAAGTAGGCGAACCATAATTTGGATTAGAAGAGGAAAGAGAAGAGGAGCGCCGTGCTGCATCTAACTGACAAAAGTTTTTCTAACGGTTAATTGCACTTGATACAATTTTACCCAACCCTGTTTTAAGCAACTGATTAGAGCTGTTTACAAGTTGAAGGCTGATTCAAGCTCTACTTATAGCTGATAGCTTGTAAACTGAGCCCCAGTTTAGCTTAGCAAAGAGCAGAATAAACTGATTAGATTAGCAGAAAACTAAAATGCTAGGTTAGTTTAGAACAAAGGTAAGATATTAGCTGTCATATAATACTTCACAAGCATCTTATCTAAACTTTAATACAAAAATGAAAATCCTGAAAAACAAACTATTTCTTCAGTGTTTTTTGTGTTGTTACAATTATGAAATTTATTCAAGTGTGTAAACAAACATCAGGGTTGATGATGATGATGAAATTCAGTGGAAACAGACTCTTTCCTATAACAGTTACTGTAAGCGCTTCTAAGTATTCATTAAGAAGCTTTTGACATCTTTTAAACATTTTCTAACCTTGCAGGAAGCTTAAAAATCATCCGATGAGTTCAAACTGATGCAGGAGAGAAATGAGCATGAGCATCAAACTTCTGCATCAGCTGAATTAACCAGGAGCCTCGGAGAGCTCTTCAGTGTGCAGGCTAACATAATATCTAATGACTCCAAGTCGGAGCACACCATGTCCCTACTTGAACTTTAAACACTTGAGAAACATAAGGAGGAGAGGGGGGGAATAACACTCTGTACCCATTACCCTTCGGTGGAAGTTTGGGCTGAAGTTGTATGAAGAATATAAAGAGATGAGCCCCTCAGCAGATTTAAAGTTGCAAAACTAGTTCCAGGAACGAGAATCAGTGTAAATTCTCTGTTTTTGCAGATTGTGGTATGCCGTTCGAGTGTGTGCAGTGTTTGGGACTCAGTGATCGTGCGGTGAGCCCTCACTTTATGCAGCTGTCAGGTATTCCCAGGTGCCCTTTAACACATCACACAGTTTGCACAGCAGGCAAACCCATAGGTTCACATCTACAATTCAAAGCAGCTTCGCTCAAATGTCGGCTCCGTAGTAATAGACTCCTGTCACTGATGAGTCCCCGAGGTGCACGGGGTGAATCCTTTCTCACATCCCTATCGATTTGCCCAGGAGTCCTACCTGATTTACATCGATAAGAACACCAGGGCCCAAATGAAAGTAAGCATGTTTCAAAACGGTAAACACAAGGGATCCGCCTCTTGCTGCACAAACAAACGAGGCGAACACTAAGGTTTGAACAGAAAACTGTTACAAAACTGCTGACTGGGCTAGTTTTGTTTGTGTTTTCTAATAAAATATGCACTAAAGTCGTTTAATGAGATTTGTTTTAATCTTGATTTGATTTGCATTTAGATAACAGACTTTAGGTTTGTACAATATACAATTAATAGATTTATAAAAGTATATATATATATATATATGTTTTGGCGTTTTTGTTCACAAAAAAAATAAAAAAACAAATAAAAAAAAAGGAACAAAACCGTTTTTGTTCATGTGATCTGAGATTTTTACTTTTTCATGACTTTCAAGTGCCTAAGCAATTCAAAAGTGTCTTTTAAAACACTTTTTCTTGACTTCCGTGTCATGCTTTTAAATACACATATGACAAAATTACAGAGCAGATGATTTACACATGTGTTTTATCAGGTGTGGTTAAAAGCAACAAAAACATGACTTACCAAGACTTGATTTTTGTGGGGCTCTGACAGCTTTTTAGTCACAACTTCAGATTGGTTTTGTCTGACAAAAATAAAAAAAATATATATATATATATGTGACTGACAACAGCTTTGCTTTTCAGTTCTTACAGAAAGTGAAGCAAACATGTAAAAAAAAAACTGGCACCAAACAGAATAAAAAATACAAACATCACGCTGCAGTAAATATGCTATTTGGTGCATGAAATCATCTTGAAACATTTAACAACTTGTTTTTTTCTGGGGGGGGCGTTTTGGAAACTTTTCCTCACAACAATGAACATAAATGAATTTATTGAAATAAGTGAATCATAAGCACAAACTTATTTATTTTAAATGTGTATAAAGTGAACTTTAAATTAGCATTTTCGCTCTACTCTGGTTTGTAGACTGTCAGGGTTTAGCTGGAACGAGTTTTCCCACTTAAAGTTTCATTTTGTTCACAGATTAATAATAACTCAAAGTGAATTGGTGAGTTAGCGGGTCAGTTCACAGTGTGACACAGAGAGCCACAACATATGGGGGACCAAACCAACAGATGGATTAAAAGCAACAGTCTATTAGATGTCAACTCATTTAGAAGTCAGTATCAACGTCTAGTATTAAAAATGAAAGCCTTATGATTCCTTGATTGATTGCATATCACCCGCCGCATTTCAAGGTTTGGACTAAAATGGTTAAGAAATTAGTTAAGAGGAAAGAGCTTCAAACTCCATTTAGTGCTTAAAGACAGCGAGAGGAACATTTAGTTAAATTTTTTTTTCCTGAGCACATAAAATTATTCCTGTGAATCTGTCAGAGAGGCCGATGAGGCGGTGACAGTGATGTAATTATGTTGTTGGTGTCGGCTTGGCGTGGCGCGAGCGTCGACGGAGCCGTCAGCTCGAGGGAAATGTGAGTTTGAAGAATGTCAAGGGTTTTAGTTTCACTGCCGAAAAAGACGACAGATTTTTGGAAATGTCACTGTGTAAACATATTAAAAGGTTACGCTTCATCAGTCACGTGCACGTCGATAAGCGTGTGAACACCCACACACACAGGCCACACCAGTAAATGACCTTTTGTCTAATCATTGCTTTTGAGTAAACAACGACAAATGGCGTCTTCATGAATCCCACAGACACCTAAATTACTTCCACCGCGTCGTAATTTCTGCTTCCAAATGGCAGAAAAATGCAAAGCAAGAGTGGGAAAAATTAGCCATGAGCAGAAAATAACAAAAACAGGAGAGGAAAGCACTCAAGTTTTTCTCAGAGCTGTAATTTTACCTCCATTAAAATGCTGTCCTACCCCCACTCCCCCTTCCAAAAACAGATACTGAACAGAACTGGCAGCTTTTACAACAGAACAAAGCTTCTGTGGTGTACACGGATGCATCACTCAGCCTCCCGCTTCCACTTCCATTTCTGCATATCCTAAATTGTATTTAATAGCTTCAATCAGAGCAGAGAGAGAGCATTCCTGCTGCTAATGCACTATTTGTGTTTGAAGAGGGGACTTTGTGGGCGAACCATCAGTCCCTTTGCCATTAACGTTGCATTACATGTACTCTCTCCCTCCCTTTATTATAATTACAGCTCTGCTCTGCCAGAGCTCATGTTTCGGCCTGATGTTGGGAGCAGGTCCAGTTTATCAGGTGGTTGGAGGTGCCACACACAAGCAAACTGACCAGCACCTTCCCTACACCCCGCCTCCTGCAGGATGGCTCAGCAGTGAGAGCGCCAGCCAAAGTATCAGCTGCAGAAGACGAGCCGCCTGCCAGAGATTGTTGGACCGTCCAGCACAGAGCGCCGGATCGCAGCCAGAGAATTACTATGCACGCTGGGGGTGGAGGTGGATAAACGAAGACGTGGCTCCTCCGTTTGAGCTGTGCCCGCGGGGAATTTACTCACAGATTTCTGGGTGACAGAGTTAAAAGAAAATATAAATGTTTATTTGTTTCTTCTTTCATGGGTGTTTTAGCTGATTAATCGGACCAGTGACGTGTCGCTCTAGAAACAAACATTTATACATCAGACTGATGATGCCATGATAATATATAAACTGTGCTGGCAAAATAAGTCATATTGAGAAAACTTTCAACTTTGAGCAATTATTATTTTCAAATTCTCCATCTTAAAAGCCTAAAAATGTTACAGAATTTGCTGAAATTTGGTGATTTGATCACTTTGTCTGGCAACAAGCTGGTTTTATTTACGACACTGCAGATTAAAAAGCTAAATTTTCATTGGTTTTGAGTGATATCAATGAGAAATCCAGCCCCATATTTAAAAAGGGGATTCATCAAGCTCCACAGCAAAGCCAAACATTATATAAAGAGATTTCCTGATACTACTTCAGGTCAATTTTAAATACATTAAAAAGATTAAAATCAAAATAATTACACACCTGTTAGAAATCCTCTAATTAAGGGTAGGTTAAATGCTATTTTAGGGTGACTAAATGGTGTCTTTTTTTAGTGTAGGTTTGAATCTTTTGGGCTGAATTATATTCAATTTAAACAACGCACATTGAAAAGTATAAAATCAAACATAAAAAAGGTCATCCTGAATTATTTCTAACAGTCCAGTATCTTTCTAGATAGTGATAAGCGGTTGCAGCTACAGCAGTTAGTTGGCTGCTGTTATGCCATCTGAAGCTGCCCGTTTGTCCAAAAACAGCTTTCTACGAGGCCAAATAAAGCCACAAAGCAAATATGTACAATCTAAATAAGCACAACAGTATTTCTTCATGCATTTTTCTCCCTGATGGTTTAGGCAGACAGTTACTACTGTCAGATTTTAAAACCATCCCAAATCATACAGCTTAGGACTCACCGCAACATAAAATCACCAGATAAATGAAACTCCCGGGATGTTTGTCAGAACCCATCATGCCGTTTGTCTTTGTTAAAGGAAAACAGAGAGTCCCGGTGAGCCCCCCACCCTCCTCTGAATCTGCCTGCCTCTGCTTATCAACCCAGAGAGAAGTCATTGATCCTTAAAGGCCTTTTACTCTCATGGCCAGCAGACGCTGCAGCAACAACAAAGCCTTCTCCTCCGCTCTGACAGCGTGACCACTCGTGTTTCCGTCAAACCCCCGGAGCTGTCAACCCTCAATGAACCGGATCACATGAAAACCCAGATGACAAGTCAGGCCAAAGGAGGAAAAAGCTCCGCCTTTTCATGTCCTGGAGTTACCTTAATGATCTGGAAAACATTCAGTCAATATTGTTTCTCACCTGAGGGCTGCAGACATTAACTGAGCTTTAAACTGTGTTAGAGAGCAGCCGGTGCTGACATCCTCATTGATCATCAATATTCTCATAAGGCCCCACAGACGCTTGGCTGATTACACCTTAAACTAGCTCTTAATGAGAAACAGAGAAGAGGGTTGAGTTGGTGAATATTTGGACTTTACCAAAAAAATAAATGGCCTGAAAGGAGGATGAAGAGAAATGTGATGATACACAACCTGTTGAAGCATACAGTTTCATCAACAAGTAAATAAAGAACAAGCATTCCTTGATAACCCGCAGCCTTTCATTCTAATGTTTTACACCAAAACCATCTTATGTTAAGAAATGATGGAGTCTGACAAGTTGAACCTTAAAAATATTGTGATGCCTAAGTGGGTCATGAGATATTCTGCTAACACACAAATGAACATAAACATCATTGCCCGTATGCCTTCGGTATCAGACTATTATGAGTAATTTATTTAAATGCAATTTATTATTTTGTGTAAACTGTCTATTGTTTTAAACAATCACTGGTAATTCTATTGAAATTAAGCTGAACATTTCCATTCCACTGAGCTGACTGATCTGCTGTCAACATCTTGACACAAATCAAAACAGTTGCTCAGATTAGCAAAACAGCACTTCAATTTGACAAAACAGATGCTAAACAAATACATTAAATGCTTAAGCTAAAGTTAGCTAGGCAGAAAGCATAATTAGCAAAACATGCTAAAACTAAGCTCAGCAAAGCAATAGCTGAATTTAGCAAAACAGTAGGTGAAAGTAGCCAAACAAAAACTAAAGATAAATTACCAAAATGGGTTAACAAAACTAAAGCACAAATTAGCAAAACAAAACTTAAATTTAACTAAATGGATGCTAAAAAAAATCCAATCAAATGCTACGATTAGATTTTGCAAAACAGACATCGAAAGTAAAGTAAACAAACATATGCTAAAGCTAAACTCAGCAAAACATACTAATTAAAATGAAGACTAAAGAGGAAAACAAACACTATAAGCAAAACCTTAGCTGCAATTATCAAAATTGTTACTAAAATGAGCAAAACACATGCTCAAATTAGCTTAGATTAAAATAAACCTAATTTTTGTATAGCCGGAGGTAATAGCTAAAAAAAACTAAAGCTAAATATAGCAAAATGTAACAAATCAGATGTTAAAGGTAAACTTAGCAATATAGTAACTTAAATATACAAAACTATAGTTAGAAAAGCTAAAGAATAATTAAAAGCTAAATAGCAGTAGCCAAAAGCTAAAAGTAGAAGTAGTATAAAAGAAGAAAAAACGATCAGGAATTATGAATTTCAAAGAGATAAACGTTTTTCATTTTATGTTTTTGTTTTTCACATACCAACAACAATCGAGCGAAGCAGAAACGGCTCCATCAGTTCGGACTCTGATCACGTCACGTGACCGAGCCCCCGGCCGCGCGCGCACAGCCCGACAGGAGCTTAGAGAGTCTCGGTGAAACACAGGGGCTGCTCGGAACCGACCATTCACCGTTTCTTTTTTAAAACCGAACCCTTTTTACTCCCTCTCGGTGAGTACATTATTACTCTGACATGTTGTTAAGCTGCGGTTTTACCTCCTTCCTCCTCCTCTCTTGTTTCGGTGTTCCGACGTGGAGAAATGTTTCCTGCATGCAGGGAGTCAGATCTTGGATGCTGAGTGTTGCTGCTCCGGCAACAACATCCTCCGAGGAAAAAAAGCCCCTACGTGCTTTTAGATCCTCTTCTTCTTTTCTCCCCTTTTCTCTTCTTCTTCTGGCGCAGCTTTTGCTTATTTTCTACCTTTTTTTTCCTTCCTCACCTCTGTCATCATGGCTTCTTTTGGTGTGATTTTATCTGATTTTGAAGCGTTTCTCTGTTGTTGGAGGCAGCATCTTTTGTATAAAAAAATCACACTTTTGATCTTTGAGGATTTTGCTCTTCTAATAGGTGAGAGATGTAACTTTGTTGGAGTTTGTTTTGGGATTTTCACTGTTCATCTTTTGAACTGTTTGCCTCATTGACTTTGTGTCTTTGAAAAAAGCTGGATTTGCTACCAACTAATTTTTAATCCAGCAAAACACAGTAGAAGTAAACATTAATTAGACAGCCATCTCTTCATTTTAACCCATCTTGTTTCTGTGGAGAAAAGAAAGAAAATCAACATTTTTTAAAAATTAAAATACTTCCATCAAGTCAATGAATGTCATCCATTAAGCAGAAATATGAATAAATTTGAAAAATAACAGATGAACCACAAAATGTCATCTTTTTGCCTTTCTGCACACATTAATCTAATGCTTTTTGGGAAAATATAAAAATTGGGAAGAGACGAATATAGACTCACGGCGTCATCGAAAACTAGAAATGTATGAGTCCGATGGAGCTGGGACCTGGAACTTTTAGGACAAATTCTGCAGCAGCTCAATATGCAAAACAAAGCTGATGGATTTGATTAATAGTTGACCTTGACTTGCTGCCAGAACCTGCAGGTGACGATGTCCAAAACCCTCTGAAAGAGGTCCCATAGTTAGAATTTAAGCTTATTTATTTAAGACAGCAAATGCTCATTAATTACATTATTACACAAAAGCTGATGGGTTATTTTTAGACCTCAACTGCTAAGGCTGGGTTGGTTTGACTAAATATTAGTTCATAAAGTTTGACCTGGTGACTTATGAGTAGATTTCTTCACGGTCCAGCATTTTAAGCCAGAGGATCAAGTCTATTCTGTCTGGACCTTATGGCCTATTTTGAAGGACTCAACTTGGCTGCTATGACGATCCCGCCGAAACGGCACTCATATCGAAAACCTAGACTAGAGTTGAGTGTCAAGGTGAGTTTTGGTGAGACTGTGGAAAAAATAGCTTTAAGATGTAATAATTAAAATGTGAAATTGTAGAAAAAAAAACACTTGTAAGACGATAATTAGCTAACTTTTGCACTAGGAAGTGAGTTTGGTTTCTTAAAATGACAGTTGCTAACTGATGCTAACAGCAGTTAGCTCCAGCTAGCTAGCATCAACCCAAGTTATAATTTCTCATTTTACCCATTTTACAAGAACAACTTATACAGTAACATAATCCGCATAATATTTTCCTCATATCAATGTGTTTCTAAATTAAAAATAAGAAAATTGTAATAAACCTTTGTGCATTTATTACTTATGGAAAGAGCTGAAATGACTGAAAATAGGTCAAATTGTAAACCTACTTGTCTACCTGTCTAAGGGAAGTTTTGATGAAAATATAACTTGTGTTTGAATGCCTTCATGATGCTCCACTGCCCTGCTTGATCCCCCATAATTATTCTTGACAGTTGTGTTACTCGTTCCCTCATGTTTTCTTTTATTTTTCGCAGATTCACTCATATATTTCTACCTAAACATCTTTTTCTGTCAGTCTGTGTGTTTTCTTTGGTTGTTTGGTGACAGTTTTTGTGTTGTCTCTTTTGAGTTTTGTTTTTTTCTGTTTCTTTCATTCATTGCTTTGTCCCTCTGTGTTCAGTTTTTGTTCCCCTGTGCCACCAGATTCTTCTCCCTCTGCACTTTCCCAGTCAGCTGCCCATTTCTACCTGTCCTCTGATTCAGCAGTCACAGCTGCAGCCACTCTACTCATCAAACTCAGCCCTTTTAGTCCTTCAGTTCTCACTCATTCCTCAGTTGAGCATTTTTGGCTTTCATGGCACATCGGGTCCTCCTTGTGTTTATTGAGATCATCCCCAGGTTATTTTTGTAATTAGGTTTTGCTGATACAACAACCAAATACATTCATAACCACTTCTATAGTCAAGGTTGGTGTTCAGCTCTTCTTTACACCTGCTGTTTGTTTACTTTATTATACAAAAGTATTTCTGAATTAGTCTTACCGGTATTTTATGTTTTAATATTGAAATGTCCTCCATGTGTGATGTTGCCAGATGTCGGAATGACTGCAGAGCACAGAACACCACAATGAGTGTTATGTGCCTAAGTAACTGTAAAAAGATCAATAATGTTTGGCGTCAGTGTGAAGCTTGGGGGATTCCCCTTTTTCATTATAAGGCTGGAAATATGGGTTACAAATTGGTTTCCAAATTGGGTTTAACCCAGCAGTTTTTAGTATGTATAATAAAAGCCTGTTGTGTAAATGTGCCAAATTTACAGTAATCATTTCATTTGTAGTTCCTGACAAATTGATACTACGAGATAAACAGTCCTTGAAATTACTTCCAGGATCACCTTTTTAAAAACTTCAACCAAAAGTTTTGTATTCAGGCTCAGAAAAGAAATATGTGCAGCCAGGGTCATGTGACAGCTTCTACCGTCTTTAGACTCTGCAGGTCAGGAAACAGGTGCGGGTAGGGGTGGGGGGGAAGCTGAGCATGAAATATGCTGCTACGCAAACATTACTTATCTCTCTCCGGGGATGAAGAGGAGGGGTGGCAGGCTGTGGAATACAGCAAAGAAGCTCAGAGGCGAGAGAGGGAAGGAATGAAGTCCAGCTCATAATCTGTCACCGTCCAGTTGACGCACGTCCTCGTGGGCCGGGATGATCACTGACTCCCATGAGCAGGTGCCTTAAATCCACACACCGAGGAGTCCATCTTCAATAAAATACAGACGGGAATCATTCTGCAGGTCAGAGAACAGATTAAGAGAGCGGCTTTCTTCTTGTCTCTTTTATATCCCTGCATGTGGGAGATAAGCAACGAGGCAAAACAGATGAAGGACTCAGACAGGTAGAAAGGAAGCTTGTGTAGGTGTTTTACACCTATGGAACAGATCTCTGCAACATTAAACACCAGGCAACACCCTCTGCTCCTTATTATGATCACCCAGAGTGGGAGAGATAATGCTTTTGTCCACGTGCAAGTGTTTATCTATCTGTGCCGTTAGCAGAATATTCTATGAACCACTGGAAGAATTTGAATGAAACTCTCAGGGGAACAACTGACAAACATGATATCCATCTATGACTGATTAACTTTTGGTGTCTAGATGGCCACCACATCCAACAATGGCTATGCCTCAATTCAGGGGTTGCAGCTTATGTAGATCTCGCCCTATGTAGTCCGCAGGCCACCAATGTAGACTGCAAAAACGGCTGTGAAATAAATGGTCTAGTCTACGGATGAGGTATGTTTGCGTGACCATGCGCTGACCCGTTATCATGGTGATATGTTTTATATTACACACCTTCTGTTGTGTTTTCATGGTATAACTTCATAAAATCCAGTATTACTGGTAAAGTCCAGTATTAAAATAATTGGAACAGCCTATGGGGCAGCGCAGTGACGTAAGTGGCCGACAAATGCTTCCTACGTGGGCTGCAACTCCTGAATTGAGACACAGCCAATGTTAAAACCCCCCAACAAAAGGTACAAATCAACCAATTTAATTTATATTTAGCTAAAGTTTTGTGTGGTAGTAGATAAGCATCGTCTCCAAAACATATGTTGAACACAACACATGGCACAACATCTTTGTTTAAAACCTTAGGGTCATACTTGTTTGTCTGTTAGCAAAATATCTCAAAAACCACTAGCTGGATTGTTATGAAGCTCTCAGGAAGTGATGATTGTGGATGCATTTAAAACGGATTAATTTTCAGAGGCTGTGTCCAAGTTTAGCGTTTGCATCCTTCGAAGGCTAAATTTGAAAGGCGAATACGTCACAGCGATGCACCAAAGGCTGTCCAAATTTGAAGGCTCCTCCAATTGTGGACCACAGATGCGTCCTTCTTTTTCCCTATTTAAGGAGGAGTCTGTTGTATCCATCTCAGCCCACCCTGTTCCAAGATGCACGGAGGGTGGACGAAGCGAAAGACGAGTACAGTTTCAAATAAAAATTTGGCAGTACAAAAATTAAAAGTTTAAAGCATTTGTGTTGTTAGGCTTTTGTCATTTGCATGTTTTTAAATTTTATTATTCTTGTCAGAAATCATCGTAAAAAGCCAGTTTGGCGAGTTCTATAGTTCTTCATGTATTGCCTATAGACTAATTTAGTTAATTTATTATATTAATATATTAATATTTTGATAATTTCTATTATTGATCATCCTTGCTTCTGTTTAGCGTTGCTAGGCGATAGGACATAAGGTCCGTCCAAAATCACAGCCACTTTCTTTTGGTCTTCGCTGCTGACAAACCGTGTAGACCGTGTAGGCATGGTCCTTTGAAAGATGCAGCCTTGAATTTGGATGCAGAAAGACTTTACCAAATTCAAGATGGGTGTCACAGCAAGGCCAACTAAGTAAACACAAAACTGTCTATAACTCAGTTGGTTTTACAGAAAGTGAGCTAAAACATAGTGTGATAGTATCTGAGAGTCACCCTTAACACAGTCTGAACACTAACAGGTCACATAATATTTCATGAGATTTGTTCAAAGTTAGATCAAACGATGTCATTTTTCAACATAGACTGATCATGTGTCTAAAGGGTGGTGGGCAAGATGCATTTCTATTCAAGGCCTTAATGTAAATACTTTACTAACACCTTTAGGAGTCACATGGAACACACTTCCCAGGATAGGACCTGTAATTTGATTATGTGCATGCCCTTGTGAACCTGTTCCACCTGAGGTTTTCGGTATAAGGCGTGCCGTTTGGCATCGCAGCGTTAGTATCTCTGCTCCTTTTTTATTCCCCGTTGAAAGAGATGGGAGGTTGATTTCAGCACCGAGGGCAGCTGCCAGCACTTCATTACTCCGGCAGCTGGAGCGAGCTGATTCTCGCCTGAAAGCCTGGAGTGGTTATAGTCACTAACCCCGCACCCTTTTCCACCGCGCAGGTCTTCCGTCTTCCCAACAGCCTCCCATTCACAAAGCCTGGAATGAGGTTTCACCCCAGATAAGAAACAGAATGATAATGCTCCTTCAGGATTGGAGTTCAAATAGGATTTCAAAATGCTGGGAAGAAAAAAAAAACTCAATTTACATTTTGTTAAGAGAGCAAGTGTCTTTGTGTTAAACTGTGAGGATATATGTCCTCACATGGTGTGAAATACCAATCAACAGCTGAAAAAAGTGCAAAAGGAACATGCAGAAACGTGTAAGCGATAACTCTAAGCCTTTAGACTAAGATTAACTTGTGCTGAGAACTGATGAAGAGATAGGCTTTTTTGTCAAACATTAAAAATATGTAACATTGTGAAATGCTACATTCAGAGTATTTGTTCTGAAACAATACGCTACTACCACAGTATCTGTAACATTGACTCCAAAAGTTAGAGGTACAGGAAGTTAAAAGG
Organism: Cynodonichthys magdalenae; assembly: GCA_031762555.1. NCBI lineage: Eukaryota > Metazoa > Chordata > Actinopteri > Cyprinodontiformes > Rivulidae > Cynodonichthys > Cynodonichthys magdalenae. The sequence continues at coordinate 17,633,505 of JARVJO010000431.1, read as the reverse complement.
GTTATTTCTTGAAAGTTTCTTGAAAGACATCCAGTGGCTCATGAGATATTTTGCTATCAGAGAACAGGGTTCACACCAACAGTTACTGCTAAAGTTTGTAGCAAATATCAGTCACAACAATTTGCACTTGGAATATGTGTTGTAAATGACTCAGTTTCTACCACACCAAACTTGGGCTCTGTATCTGTCAAATTGACTAATTATGAACAATCCATCCAGAGGTCCATAAGATGTTTTCCTAATGCAGGCACAAGCAAAAACATGATTGTCTGCCTCTTGTATTTATTCTGGGGGCTTTGATCAGAAATGTAAGAAAACACTGAAAAAAAACGTGAATTAAAGGATTAATCCTGGAATGATTTGGGGTCTATTTTTGCAAAGGACAAAAGCAGTGAAGAAAAAAAAAACTGTTTTAAAATAAAAGCTGAAATTGTATCTTTTCACTAAGTGAACAAAACATTCTCGCATCAATTTTAACAATAAAGTCGATTTGTTTCAGCTCACTAAACAAAAGGAGAATACAGCTACGACATTTTTTCTAATAAGACAAAAAACTGGCTGAAACATATTTATATATTCACTCAATACTGTAAATCTGTGGACTTTTTATATTACTTTTTTAATTTTTGATGGATCACTGCAGGTTAAACTGTATAAATAAAGAATTTTTCCAATTACACCAGGTCGATTCACTGTTAAGGCCTTGATGATCAAAAGGCAGAGCTGATTGTTTTGTCCTGATGCATCTCGGTAATCCAGGTACAAAAATAAAAAAAAATACGTAGGTCCTCTGGACAGGTTCTTCTTTAATGAAACGTTTTGTCTCTCCTCCAAGAGACTTCTTCAGTCTGAGGAGTTCCAGGTGAACTCAG
>JARVJO010000431.1:17609532-17628911 GCA_031762555.1 Cynodonichthys magdalenae | reverse complement strand
GGGCGCGGGGGGGGGGGGGGCGGCACCGTGGGGGTGTATCCTCCAGGCTATAGGTTCCTCCAATCCGATTACGGTGGAGCCAGTTTTAGGCGAGTGATCGTCTGCCCTCGGTCTTCATGCTTCAGAGGAGCCTCCATAAATTTTTTTTCCCCCCCAGCAGGAGGAGGTGGACAAGGTGGATGAAAGTGATGGAAATTGTGTCTTCTCACAGAACCTTTGTGTTGCTTTATGCTTGTGTGTGAGCTCGAGAAAAAAAATTGAAGTCACTTCATTAAATGTATAAAACTATGGAAATAATTACAGTAATTAAAAAAATAATGGCGTCGCAGTAATAATTTATAGACTACCTACCGCATCATGTACGTCCGTGGTTTCCAATCTTTGATATTCTGGTCTGAGGCCCGGTTTTATGCTCCTTGAAGATGATTGGTGCTGAAATTGTCTTTTTTTGAAGTTTCCTTCAAACTCACCTCCTTTTATGCCCCCCCCCTTTTTTTTTTCTTCAGTTCCCACTCAGACAGGTATTATGCAGAAGGTAATGGGAAGTGAGAAGTGACAGAAAAAGAAAAGAAGAATAGCCTCAACAGTCATTCTTCCTCGTTAAAATCCGCTACAAATTCCCGGTACACAGTAAACAGTTGCTCCAGAGCTGAGAAGCAGGTTGCTCATTATATTCATGCGCTGGGCTGGTCTCTGTTTCCTCTCTGCTGATGGTCTGTTATTACTGGACACGTCCTGCAGGACAGATTAGATTCCTCTGGGTCGGGAGCAAAATGGCCCAGCAAGGACCTCTATTCATTAAGCTCTTAATTGCTAATTGGGGTCTTTGAATGATTCAGCAATAGCTGCGGCAATCTGGGAGTTAGTTGAGTAATTTATGGTTGGAAAAAATGAATAAGGGTAAGAAAGCCCTATCATAAAGGTCATTGGCGGCTGCGTGGCATCATAATTACACAGCCACCTTCTGCTATCTCTTTAAAAAATTTCAAACAGCCTCTTTATGCGGTTGAGATCCACAGTTTGTCCGAGTTAAACTCATTACGCTCTGCGATTACATTTAATTTAGCCCTGTTGCATATTCACTCTGCCCTCCATGTTCTAAATGAATCTTTTTTTAATTAGGCCTATTATTTTGTGGCATTTCTGCATCTGTGGTAAAGATGTTTCTCTCTAGAATTAGTGCTCCCAATTATAAAAGCTGAAGCTACTTTTGAAGATGTGAGTGACGTTGATGTAAGGAATGTGGGAAAACAGCTTCTACCTGGAAAATGAAAACCAGATAAACTCATAACAAGCATTAATAGCACTTTCATCAATGTAAATTATTGAACAAAAACATAAATACTTAATGAAAGGTCTACATTACAGTCTATGCCAGAGTTTTAAACTAATCTTAAGCCGTTATGATAAGACCTTACAAACAACTCTTCATTCAACGTTGGACGATCTTCTGAGATGTGTTTTCACTCATAGAATATCAGAGATGACTCTCAGCTACTACCACAACAAACATTAACACAAAGTTCCCTGACGTGTAACCATTTTTGTCTTGTCCATTACGTTAGGTTTGCATATGCAATGATCCAGGGAGCAAGCACAAAAACTCAGAAACCTTGGATATAGGAACGAAAAGGGTTTATTAATAAAAAATGCTGACGCAGCAGCTAAAAATGTACTTACAACACTCTGATAGAAGAACGTGAGGAGGAAAGCACAAAGAGGAAAAACGGGCTGATTGTAGAAAGCACAATAGAGGCAGACATGGAGCAAATGGAGACAAGACAGAGTATAAAGAGAAGCTAACGAGCAGACAATAAGAAACACCTGGGGAGAGGCACTAGGATCAGGTGAAAGTGGGCGGGGCCAGAGCAAAGACTGAACTGCTTTTCTGAACGGAGAAAACCAAACTGAATCACAAAACACAGGTAACAGATCACAGAAAACAATGAAAGAAAAGAACAATCTAGAAAAGGAACTAACTAATCAAAACACAGAACCTCTCATCTTAAAATATCTTAAATTAATAATCAGATGTTCGTCCAATGATTACTTTCTGAGGTTTTTAATCCGAATCGTCCGCTCGTTTGTGAGATATTTTACTAACAAAAAAGCAGGATTAATCCCAACAGTTATTGTTTATGTGTTGGGAATGATGCTCAGCAACTACCACACCAGTTTTTGCTCAGTGTTTGGTTGGGTTATAGCCATTACAGTGTTCCCGTATGATCCGGTGGCTAGGTACACCCAATGATTCACTCATGAAATATTTTGCTAACAAACAGGCAAAGTTTTAAACAGATCTTCCTCGATCTGTCAGCACTCACTCAAAGTAAGTTTTGGGAATGACTCTCAGCTAATATTAAGCTGAAGTTGAGCTCAGTATCTGATGATGCATTCAGGGACAACTGTAAATAACATCTGTAATAATAAAAAAAAGAAAACGCCAACAAGTAGTCAGATTATTTTGCCAGCACTAACAATAATCACACTACAAGGAGCGCATTGTTAGATAGTTTCACTCTTACCTGCTAAAAGTGTGTGCTGAAGAGTTTGGATTTCCCACCTTTTCGGTGCAGTGAATGCAGCATGATTTGAAGTTGAAGTTGGCTGGAGATAAAAATGAGAATGATGACTTTAACCGGTTCCTCGCTCCTTTTTTCAGCTCCAGAACGTTTTAGACTCCGACACCCCGGAGAGCTGATGTAAAAAAAAAAAAAAAGAAAATCAAAGAGGATCTATAAAGTTGAACCATTTACAGCAGAAGTGTAGAAGTGACAGAGAAAGATTGGATTTTTCTGTACTTGAGATAGGAGTGTGAAGAAGAAACCCGCTGCACATCTGGAAGGCCTGTAAGTTCAGGTTGTGTTTGGATGAGGGATTGTGCTCTTTGACAGAAATTAATGCTTTGAGTTTTTTTTATTATTATTTTTAACTCAGTTCTGTGAAAACAAAACCTGAGCCTGAACCATTCATTCCTGGTTTTAAACCTTCAAAAAGATTTGTCCAAATTCTTAGAATTTTCTAATGTTTTATTATTTTGAGGTTAAATTTTCCACATTTTTTGTGCACCTTAAAAAGAAAAGAAAGTCATCTTTTGGGTGGTGAAATATTTGCCCTCAGTCTTTTGCAAAACTGCAAAAACTTTACAAGTTTGCTTTTAAGACACTCTAGCTCTCTCTCTCTCTAATGACTCAATGTGTTTTCAAAACATTTTGTTTATCACCGTATAAAAATAAAAAAATTAGCAACTTTTATATAAAAAATACTTAGGGAGACTTTATTCAGTAGTGTTTTTAAAAGGCATAGAATTATTATCTATTTTTGTACAAGTTGTATTTAGTTTGTAGTTACAGTATTTCTACAAACATTGCAGAACTTAATTCAGTCAATAATATTGCTTACTCAAAAAACGGGTTTTCGCTTGTGTCTAGGCTTTTCATTTTTACTGGATTAGTAATTTTCTTTATTAATAACATTTTAAGTTTGACAGCATCTCTTTGTTTCTGTGTTTATTATGTTGGTGGAAATTGGAAACAAGCATTTAGAATGACTATAAATGAGTTTAACTCAACATTATAGTGATGTCGTTCAAAATAAAAAAAATAACTCAGTTTTGTTTTAGATCCAGATTCTCTTCTCTCATTCCTGCACCAGAAACTGAGACTTAGGTTGCCTTAATCTAAAATGACGCACACGAACAGTTTGTTTGTTGTTGGCGACAGCTGAAGTTTCTACACCGTCAACTCGCCAAAGCTAAAATGCTGCAATGCTACGTTTCGGCAGCGGAGGGTGAGCGTGGCCTGAATGCATCCTTCACTCGTATTCGTCAGCGTGTTCAAGCAGCTCTCTCATCTGTTTTTCTTCTTCTTCTCATACAAGAGCCCGAGTCAGTGAGGAGAGATCAGAGAGACGGAGACAGGAAGTGCTAAAATGATTACTCTCGCTGGTTCCTCGCCTCTTTATCTCCCAAGGATTCCCACTCTGAAGCCTCTGACAGTCGACGTGAAGAGAACCAAAGCGGATCCGTGAAATACTTAAACTTGGAACCTTTGCAGAACAGGAGGATGCTGAAGATGTGTCAAATGGGAAAAAGAAACATCACTGTCAAGGGCTTTCGACACCGTTTTTAAAGAAAAACATTTTTTATAGAGACAAAATGTGCTGAGAAAAACTCACAGAACCACAGCATGAAGATGTTATTCAGTATGTTTGTTTCTACTGTTAGCAAATAATCTTTTAAAGTTTTCCCATCATAACCACTGTTCAAGATGGCCGCCACATCTAAACAACATTAGCAAACACAAAAACGGCTATATCACAGCAAACATAAAACAGAGTTTAAATTTGGTGTGGTAGTAGCTAAGAGTCATAAACACTTTGTACTCTAACTGATTGGCTGGATATCTGCTTTTAAAACTGCAATAAATGTTGGCTTCAACTCTTGTCTGTCTGTTAGCAAAATATCTCATGGAACACTGGATGGATTTCAAATAAAACTTCCGTAAATAAACACTGGGTGTACATCTACAGCTGATTCAATTTTAGAGTCAATCCGGATGAAGACGGCTGCTGCAGCCAGCTGACATCACCAAACATAGAAACCTCAGTCAAATATACAGATACTGAACTAAAATTTCTTGTGGTAGTTGTTGAGCATCATCCCCAGCATTACACTAAAAATACGGCACTTTAATTTCTGCATCATTATTCCTGTGAACATAAATCCAGCCTCGTCTTTCTCTCTCCTCCTGTCTTGACTAAAAGGCTGTTTTGAATGTTGTGTGTTTTGAGGCTTTGGACGAGCTTCTGCTGGCAGTTCTGCTTCTTATTTTAAAGGCTTTGAGCTTCTTATAGACTCATGAATATTATAACAGAACCATCCTTGCGGTCTGTTCTTTTGGGTTTCAATGAGCTGGAGGATTTCGTTCCTCTGATCATTTTTATTAAAAATGTGTAAATGAGGGTAATTGACAAGATAATCCTGGAGTGAAGATCCTGGAGATAGAGACGCTGTAAACACCTTGGTACTGAGCCGGCCTCGGATACCTCCTGGTTATTTTGAGCTGTACGCTGCAGCAGGTTTTTTTAGCATCTTGTGTCCCTGTGATGGACTGGTGATCTGTCCAGGGTGGAGACAGGCACCAGCTCAACCTGGAGAGGAAAAGTGAGGAAAAACATGGATGGATAAATGGATGAGAGACCAAGAATCAGATAACTAAAGTTGCAGAAGCATAAAGAAGTGGGTTCTGACATAAAGCTCATTGCTGATCTCTATCTTAAACAGTGTTTTAAAGAAAAAAAAAATGTCTAATGAAATGCAACATTTGAAGTAGATTTCCTTCATTATTCATAAAGCAAAGCTCAGTTTGGAGCTTTACGTTTGAAGTAAACTCAAGCAGACAAGCATGACCTCTCATATATTATCAGAATTTTACCTCTTCTCTAAAATGAGTTTTCAATCACACACAGATAATTTACATCATGTTGAAGGTTTTTCTTTTGTTTGAAGCTGCACGCAGGAACGAAAAAGACAGAGGCCTCTTCAAAACAGACATCAGACAAAAACCATTTATGTTCGAGGGGTTTTCAAGATGGTGAGGAGGTGGTGACTGAAGTAGTGGGCTCTGAAAAGTCTGGAAATTGGAAGTTGTGTATTTTGTAACACTGCGACAGAAACGCCAGTTCAGGCCTCATGGGTCGTTTTGACCCAAGGCCAGCAGGAGGGTTAAACAAGTTTGTATTTTCCCAGTTTAACCACAAAAATCTGAAATATTCTTTAGAATTACTACTTATAAAAAAATAAAAGTGAGATTAAATACCTCCAACCAAGGTGAAAACTAATTTAAATGATGAAAAGTTATGTCCAACATGTGTTTATACCTTGTTTCATTGTTTGAAACCAATCTTTTGCTTCTCTTTTACTGTTCAAAAGTAGTTTATGTAGATTTATTGTAAAGATTTTTGCAGATTTGTACAACCAAACACAGCGAATACACACGTCTGCTGTGGTGTCCTTGTCGGAGGAAAGAAAAAAAAAGAAACGTAATCGGCTTCATCTCCTTTTCTGTGCTGCTAAAAGAAAAACTGATGTATAGAGAGAAACAGATCTAATGAGTGAATTTATCCTGAGCGATGAATGTCTGCACATACTTTCATCACAACTGATGAAATAATCAGAGAGATGCTTCATTCAGAACCAGTATCGTGGAGCTGAATGAAATTTCATTAATTTATTTATTAATTCATTTTAAAGTCAGAAGAATATTGATGTAGTGTCCTCATTTATACTACAGCTCAGCTAATACAACAGAATAAACAAAGAGGACACAATTAAACAAAATGTGAAAATTGTGTTTTAAAATTAAAAAATCAAGTTAAATAATAAACCTTACATCTTATATGACCACAATAACATAAAAATATTGCACATATAAGTAACACAGACTGACTGAGTGGTGTGCCGTTGCGCTTGCGCATTACCAGGCGGAAGAAAAAGTAGTTCCCTCCAAGTGCTTATGATTTAGACAAGAGTTCTATAGTTTAGTTACTTTCTACTGTGTTCCTGTTAATGATATACATTATCTGAAATGATTGAAGTATCAAAGTATTTGTATTTGATTTTAGGATTGATAATACAGCATACATTTCTGGTATTGGTGGTATCGATATTTCAGTATCGATCCACATATCACGAACCAGAACTCCTAAAAACTTAATAACAGCGTTGCTGTGTTACGAGACGAGCAGCGGAGTTAAATTATCTTCCTTCTGGGTCTTGAGAGGGGAGATTTTTTTTTTTAAAGAGCAGCAATGGGGGTGGATTTAGAGTGGATTACGTGTGGGTGGAGGCAAAGGATGGAGGTAGGGCCGTGAAGCCCCAGAGGAGTGTGTTTATGTGTGTGAGGGTGTTTAAGGTAAATCTGATTCTCTATGCTTGCTCCTTCAGCTTCAGAAACAATGTGGAGGCATATTTTTAGAAAACACTTGGCTATAATTTTTTTAATTCTCATTGTTTCTGCTCAGAACGCTTCAGATTTAAAGAGGAATTACAACATTCATATAATATAATCACTGAATAAAATGCATTACTGAGCAGACATTTCTAGACCATTTCAGAAAATTACATCAATGAAAACATCCTCTAACCAGCTGAAGATAAAAAAAATATTAAAAATTAACTGAAATAAAGGCCTTTAAATAATGCATATTGTCCACCGAAAACACAAAAAGCAGAAACATTTCACCTTTCAGCGGCAGGCGATAAAAATAGAGCAAAAATGAAAAGTTATCATTGCACCTAATGCAGGTTTTGAATTATTTGCCATCCATTGTGTTTTTATCACTTTCTTCATAACAATAATCAAATATTTGCAGAAATGTGTTTGTTTTATGTGTTGGATGAAAACATTACACCTCTCAGAAACCCGTGGAGTGAAAAAAGCAGCTCCTCCTGAAGTAGGTTGGCTTATTTTAAGCATTAAACAGCATGTGAACGACACAAAATATACCTGAGACACCCCCAGATCATCAGTTATAGAATGAGGCCTGCTGCGGGTGACGTCTTCATCGTATACGACTAGAAAAAAATACAACCTGACGTCTGATGATCGTCTCAGGAGGCATGATGGTGCAGTCTTCAGAGAAAAAAAAGAGCTCAGAAAGGACAGCTGATGTTTAGAAACAGATTGCTTTGAGACTGGTGTGAAATGTTGTATCCAGGTGTCTTCTAAATCATCTTTAGAGTCACAATACGACGTGTCGAGACAGGAAAATCCAGGTTAAAGTCATTTTACGATCGCTGACCGACTGAACGCGAGACCTCCCACAGCAGCAAAATGTTCCTCGCTGATGATGAAGCTGTAGCAGACGCATCACAGTAATAACACAAAATAGAGAAGCTCGTCGCAGGAGGTAAAAGTATCCTAAAATGTGCAGGTAATCTCATTAAAGGGTGTATTTTCACTCGAGCCATGACATTTCTTTCAAAATGTACCCGGTGACTTAGAAGAAGCATTAAATGTGGAGTCTGATCATGTCATTCCCTGCAGGCTGGTGTCATGAAATAGCATCATTATTTCGCATCAAATCCATTAATTTGTTATTTTCTCCTTTCACATATATAAAAAAAATCACTGCCTTCTTATGAACTTCTGAATGAATTTCAACAAAACTCTCAGAAACTCTCATTGAATCATTGATTAAATGGATATAAAAAGTGAGAGGCTTCCTATGATGTAGGCGTGACGTGCTATTTCCAAACACGAGAGCTGATTTATTCAGTGAGAATTCTCAGATTCACAGTTTGCCTTCGTGTCAGAGGGCCTCTCACCTCCCGCCGACAACAATCTGTGGCAGCCGCGGCACAAACAAAGTTAGATCCAAAAAACAAAACAAAACCTGCATCCAGCATAATGAGCAACGCATTTAAAAGGTGCTCGGCTAATTGTGTCAGAAAACCGGGATGTTTTTAAATCATTTAAATTGTTAATTAAACAAATGGGGCCACTTCGTAAGTGATGTTTTTTCCATGCACTTAGTTGCTTTTAGTGTTCATAAATTGGTTTATATATTCTACATTAACACAAACTTGGATTTTTTTATTAATTTATTTGTAAAAGTTTCTTTATTTGAGTCACGTTTTAAGAAAAACACCAGTTGAAACTAGTTTAGTCACTTTCTTCCATTTTCTTCTGTTTTGTAACAGTTTTTTAAAATGCTTTTATGAACATACCCCACTGATTAATCAATAAAATAAAAGCTTTTTGTTATGAAGACAACCAGGCTTTAGTTAAACTTTAGGAATTTCTCACGTTTTTGTTGAGCGAGAGCTAGACTTCCATTTTTCCTCTGTGTAAAAGACATCATCATTAGCTAATCATTGAAACCCCTACTAGATAAACTGATAATTAAACTAAATTTTCAGACTAAGATCATCTTATGTTAGGAAATGATAGAGCTTTGTGGTTTTTCTAAACATTGTGTTCATCTGTGTTTCCCAGCAGGCACTGCTCCAGGACTATAGAATGACTGGGAAGACCCTGACCAGCAACGTGACCAACAAGAATGACCCGCGCTCCCTCAATTCCAGAGTCTTCATCGGAAACCTCAACACGGCCGTGGTCACTAAGGCCGACATCGAGGCCATCTTTGCCAAATACGGGAAGATCGTGGGCTGCTCCGTGCACAAAGGCTTCGCCTTCGTCCAGTACGTCAGCGAGAGGAACGCTCGGGCCGCCGTGGCCGGGGAGAACTCCAGAGTCATCGCTGGACAGTCTCTGGGTAAGAAACTCAACTTTTTTCTGCAACACTGTTGAGTGTGACTTTGAAGAAGTTTGAAACTTGGGTTTTTGAAGCTAAAATAAGCAGAACACGGTTTCTTAAAATTAAAGTAATAAAATGTTGGTTTAAAGCTTTATTTTAAAATGTACTCTTTAAATCGTCTCCATCAAGTATTTTATTTGTCAAGTGTATTTTTTGTTCTGTTTTTTTTTGTTTTGTTTTTTTCCGTCTCAATATCAAATTGTACCATTCATGCGTCCCCCCAGTACCTCACAATTTAGTTGCTAAAATGACTAATTAAGGCAATAGTTGCACTCAAAAAAACATAACCAAGAAATTTGATCACATCTGATTGTTTTTTCTTTCTGTTGTAGTTTAACCAAACAGATATTGGAAAAAAACAGAACATTTTTCCATCTATCTAATTTTAGATTGTTTAGTTTATTTAATGAATTTACAGGCTAATTTTGTAATAAGAAAACTTGAATAGCTACAATTATAGCTGACTTATAGCCTTTTAAAGTTAGCTGTGATTTGTTTTGATTAGCATTTAAAACATGTTAAAAATTGTTTTAGGCTTCTTCTACACTGATCTTCAGCTTTTTATGTCTAAAAATAGCTGAATAATAAGTTGAGACTAGCATGTGGTGTGTTTTTTGGATCATTCTATGACAACACAAAATTTCAGTTAAGTATTTTTAAAAAGAGCTGAATTAAAGCCATTTAGATTTAGCTGTGACGAACATTTTGAATTTTCAAATCCAGAAGACTTTGTATGTGCCCGCCTAAAAACCACCTTGCCCCACCTTGCCCCCCCCACTGCAAAAAATTATCTCCGCCCCTGAAGATAAGCAACATAAACTGAGGCTAGTACCTATAACGCAAGATAATTTCACAAATCTCAATAAAAAAGCTTAAAAATTGGGAGATTTCATCCAGATTCAGTCAGACCTTCAGCTTTGTTTGATCCTTCTGGAGCCTGAAAGGTTTACAAAGGCTCAGTTTCTCTTTATATTTTCTGAAGCCTTTCTGCGACACATCTGTCTGCAATCTTAAACTTGGTCTGGTTATCGCCGGAAATGATTTAATCAATGCAGCTTCATTTGTTGTGAAAGTCAAATAAAGAAAGGATTAAACGGGTCACAAAACTCAGGAGATGAGGAGACGGATGGAGAGGCGACAGCATGGAGGTAAAACTCAGAGCCGTATATAAACCATAGGGGGATTTAGAAGTTTGTTATAAATTTGATAGATCCCAGTAAATCTTCCTCTTATTGCTTATTGATTTGTTCAGAGCCTTCCTCGTGGAAAATAAAAAATTCTCTCCAATCCCGGCTCCATCATTAAAAATGAACGAGAACTCTGCAGGGTCACGTCTGTGGTTCCACTTTGAATTTGCCCAGTTTCATGCGTTTATGTCCATGAAATTACACACGGCCGAGGTAGAACTGCAAAGAGCAGTTGCGTTTAAAGATTATAAATAATTGAGTTCCTCAGAAAGTGTGAGTGTTTACCTGGAAAATTATATGACTGGAAAATGAAGTGAAATTCAGGAAGCAGACGTCTTCATTTGGGCTAAGCTAAAGGCTAGCCAAACAAGTGCCTGTTTTAAAATTGCTGTTCAAAGGTTTAATATTAACTAATGAAGCTTTCTTTCATATGTTGTATTTGTGAAAGTGTTGTTTACAAATCTTATTGCAAAAAGGGTTTTTATTTGCACCCGCTGATTGGCAAACTTTAATGAAGTATTTATTTAGATAAGTGCAGCATTATAATACATAACTATGAAAGTAATGCATTCCCTTTAATATTCTAAAATGTTCTTTTCAACAGTCTGAAGCTGGAGCCAGGAAGTGATTCACTTAGCATAAATAATAAGAGCAGCCAGCATGTTCAGAAAAAGGGAGTTTAAAAAATGTCTGCTGCTGCTGCTCCTAAAGCCACTAATGGAAATGTTGTGTCTGGGTTTTTATTTCTTTTATAAACGTCAGCTGCGGGGTTACATGCGGGCAAACTGCTGTATCTACAGGAAGTCTTTTTTGACTGAAGCTGTCTGTTTTAACACCTCTCTGTGTTTGAATGTTTGGAAACAGCTGAATGATGTACACTGTGTTAATTAAACTTCAGAATCTGCAGATTTTTACATCAATGGATCCTTGCTAACTCTAATTTCTGTGCATCGCATAAAATATTCATGCCAGTATTCGCTCAAATTCATGTTTATTTTGAATTTCCTAAAAGAGGTTTTTTTTTTGTGACTTTCAGAAGCAGCAAAATTTCAAAACAAACTAGAACCTTGTTTCTGGACTAGCTTAGCTTAAACATTGGAAAAAAATTTTTGAAAAGCTAAACTAACTGGTTGCTAGTTTAGTCCTTTGTTTAGACTGTATGCATCATAGAGGTAAATAAGACTAGAGTTAGCCCGCCTCCTGTCCACTGTTAGCATCTGTGACATAAAAATTACAACCAAACAGTGCAACGACTCACAACCAACAAAACAATTTAATTAAAAGCAAGCCCAACTGGATCTGTGTCACAATGTTTTTGTACTTTTAAAATAAATTAATATATTGTTAAATATGTTAATTTCATTCACCAATCATGTAAAACAGATTATATAAGGAAAATAAATCATTTATAAGTAACGATGATCTAAACCTGACTTGAAGTAACTTGATAACTTTATTATGATTTTCTTATGAATAATAATGATTCAGCTAGTAATAAAGTATATTTATTATTTATTACCTATCATAAATAAAAATAAAAATATTTACCAGTCAACAGAATTCTAAAAATAGTCAAATATATAATATTATTTTACAGTGTGTAAATATTACATCAATCAGATGCAAAATCAGCTTGTAGTATTTAATTATTTGTGCTAAATTGTAGCATGATTCAACAGCATGCTACACTCTAGCAATATATGCTAGAAAAGCTAACATCTGCTACCCAATTCAATAATAACAATGATTACATCTGCTTTATAAGCTTATTTTAATTTTCAACTGTTACATTATTAGCTTCAGTTCTGGTTAGATCACATCAGCATTGAAGTAAATAAAATAAAATCTGCTTATTTGTGAAATGAGACACTTCTTCCTGTTTCTCTTCTGTTGGTGCATCCATAACACACAGGTTTCTGGCATCTTCTATATATTATAGAGCTTATATACACTCTAGTATATTAATAAAATTTTTGTTAATGTTGTAATTACCAGTTTTTTTTACTACAGTTTTTACAAAATTAGCCCTATTGTTGTCAAATGTCAGTGTGCCCCAGGGCGGCTACAATGTAGCTTACAACCATCAATGTGTGAATATGTCTATGAATAATGCAGGAAAGTTGTAAAGTGTCTGTGAGTGTCTAGAAAAGCTCTGTGTGTTTATGACTAATGCTTTATTATTATCATTAGCCTATTGTTTGCTATTTTGCTAATGTACAGTAGGCTAATGCTAATTCCACACCCTTGCTTAGCATGTGTGTTAGCCACGTTCTGTTAGCACTGCTCCTGCTACTGTAGATCACATGATCTTATAGTCAAGACTCACTCCTGCTGTTCTATACCTCTATGGTAAAAATATATTTGTTGTAAACAATGCTTTGCTTCATTTTATTACAAATGTTTCAGCTGAGGGTTAATGTCCAAAAAGTGAAGCGTCAACAGGATCACAGCTAGAAACAACTTTTTTTTTTGTTTTGGCATGACTTAATTAGCAATAAGAATAATGATTCTCAGATATAAACACACAAGAAGCTGTGTTTCTGTGCGTCTCGTAAATAGCCCCACCAGTGTCAGCAAAAATTCACATGTTCAATTTGCATCCGCTTAAAGAGGCTCTCCTCATTGTTATGCATGCTGACAAATCATGTGTTTCCAGAGAAACAGCAACAGTCACACGGCTGCCTCTGCTCGTGCAAAAGTGAAGTCAAAGTGTCCTGTTGGGTGAGACGTGTCCTCCTATAACCAGAAATCATATTTCCTTTAGAGTGGCATGCCGCAGCTCTACTGCATCCTTGTAAACACACATTTATGAACACACGTGCGCACACACATGCAATAAATCCTGTATATTACCAATGCACCATAAGTGCCGGAGCACACGTGCCCACAGTAACGTGTCCCTCCACTCTGGAAATCATCTCCCCAGCCTTTATTCTGCTGCCTCTGTGAAATTGTGCCCTCAACACCTTATCTTTTAAACATGAACTTGATATTTGATTAGGCTCCAGCAGTGTGTGCAACCTGCACCAGATAAGATTTGGTGATATTCTCTTCAGGACTTTTAAATTACTCTCAGCGAGAAGTGACAACGAAGGTTGTGTGATGACACGAAGGTCAGACTTCAACCTGTGACGTCCTGAATGAACTTGGCCCGTTAAACTTACCACAACTTCTCACGCTCGAGCGGATTTAATAAGCGGTAGGAGCTCAAAGAACTGCTTTTACTCACTTTAATGTCTTTGGACATGACCGGATTTTCCCACGCGATGATTTTAAGTAGTTGAAGCACATGAAGAAGTAAGATCGGGTCCAACTGATGGTGGCTGTCATCAGGCTGCAGCTGCTTAACTCATGATGAAGATGCCTGCTGGTGATGAAGAGCCCAGAGGAGGGTTCGTTCTCATTTCAACAGCTCAGCATTCTCCTTCTAATTTCTGCCTCCGCTGCTACAATCTCAGCAGAGACGTATCGATGTATCAGCTCTCATTTTTTATAATTGAGCGTCGTGATCATATCTGTTTTGGGTCACAGAGATTGTGTGCGATGGGGCTGTGGTAGTGTTTGAGTGCCTCTCTGTGGTGAAAATACCTACTGCATTTTATTCTTAGTGAACCCAAGGGTTTGGGAGTATGAATGGATACAAGTATCAAACAAAAAAGAAATAACTGTGAATAAATAGAAGAATTGTTTTGGATTTTAGAGGAGGTAAGTGGGGATGGGAAAAACAAAACAACCAAGAAATAATAAAAGAAAAAGCAAAAACTAAAGAACAATAATGAGGAAGTCGACAAATTATAAAAATTATAATGTAAATATGTTCAAAAGGTTCAATATTTTAATTTTTCACACATTTACTCCTATTTTGTGGTGATTTTTAAAATGTCTACAACTACATTTTTTTCACAAATTGTTTTTAAGCAATTTCTCAATAAAATTAATTTGTTCTAATATAATTAAAAAAAACAAACAATTGTAATTTTTACACAACATCCACATTTGTCAGCTTTGATAAAAATCATCATAAACAAGTCTATTCTTTAAAATTAAGTTCCAAAGTTAAAACAAATCCTCTACGCTGCCTCTCTCAAATGTTTTACTAGACTTTTCTTTTGTAATAAATTGTTTAAAATTAACTCCGTCAACAAAGGGATTCAAGTACTTCGGGTCGACTTTCCAGGAAAATGAGGGGTCTGGTAAAGAGGAAGGGAAGAAGAGAGTCTAGGAAAAACATGAAATTAAACATACAATATAATAATGTAAACATTAAAAGTACTTGATTCTAGTTTTTTGCTTACCTTCCAACAGCAGATCCTAAATAAAGCAATTTTGGGACCTTTTTTTAACATTTTCATAGAGTTTCTGACTAAATGAACACTAGATGGTGCTGAGAGCGAAGCAATGAGTCCAAATGATGTGCATGGAGGATTTATTTGGATCCTCTGCAGCATCAGACAGCCTGTAGCTTGCATAGAATATGTAATAACTTATTTTTTATTAATGTATGGTTTTATTAATGAGAAGTAAATTTGCATTTTCTCTTAAAGTTTTAAACAATTCATAATGATGGCTAATCTACTGCCAGTGCTTACAATAAGATTAATTAAATATAATATACAGTGTTTTATAATTACCACTGAGCAGCTTTTCTCAGTTCATTATTTATTTTAAAACCTTTTCTCTCCTGATGTTACTTTCAGATACAATTTAACATTTCTGTAAAGAGGTCAAAGACGAACAAAAGATAACGTCTGCGTTCGATTCGTTCAGCTGACCGTGATGTGATGAATAAATGTGTTTCTGCTCGGCATTCATTAGCTTTCTGGTTTTTGTCTCGTTTCAATTAGAGAGAAAAAAAGAAGAAGAAAAAAAAAGCAGCTGGTGGACGAGTAAGACGTCAGGCAAGCGCACGAGGCAGCTGCACAACCCGCGTCACCGTAATTAGATATTACAATTACAAGTCTTCTTCTGGCGAGCCAGTGATCTGTCTCCGCTTTATTTAATGCGTCTCCTCCATCCATCCACTTTAAAATAAATGAGAAAAGAAAGCCGACAGATGATGGAGAGGCAGAGGCAAGAGGGGGAGGATGTGGAGAAACATTTGAAAGCTTATAGATAAGTGTTTTTTTTATTTTCTATTAACAAATCAATCATCTAAAAGTCCCATAGCTGTAATTTTTATTTTCCTTGTGTGCACAAACAAATAGAGAAAGTAGATTTATGAGGAAAATACATCATAGGCTTAATGGAAATAAACACTTGTTTTCATCATGCAGTAATCTGCATATATGACCAGAACTGCATGTAATACCAATACAAAGCAATTTAATGTTTGCATAATCAGTGTTTAATTATTATGAATGTGTTGATGAGCAAAATGTATATTTTTATACATCTGCATGTAAAAACACTGGAACCCTCTGATTCTATTTCATCATTTAACATGAATCAAGTCTGAAAAAAAAAGTAAGAACTCAGGTATCATTTTCCAGGTATGATATATCGAAATATTAGAAATATAAATGTTCCAGATATTACATAGACATATTTTGTACAAGAGTTTGATCTAAGCTACAGTCGCAGAATGACAAACTTAATCTTTTTCATCACCAGCTTTACGCTTTATAGCTTTTTGTTTTACAGATGAAACAAAACAAAACTGCTGTTACTTTAAACATATTTTACAGTCACATAATTTAAAGATTTAAAATTATGCATATATATATATGTGTATGTATTTAGCCTTAGATTGTTGGTTTAACAATAGATTGTGTTTAAGCCTTACAGACTGATGGACAAGCAACTAATTAATACTAATTAATTGAATCATGATCATGTTTTTATATTAAAAAAAATTAAAACAAAAGCAAAAAGACCATAATAATGTAAAAGGGACTAACACAGACAATGTTTACCTTTAAAACTCCACATTAATTGTTACATTTGTTTATTTTATGTTATATTTTACAAGAAAAGCTCATATTCCTGCAGAACTAAGCCTGAGGAGAAAAGTGGTGAGTTTGGAGCTGAACAGGTGCTCCTTCCTGTAGGAGTTGCTAATCTGAGGCTCCTGCTCCCCCCGGAGCGGGATGATAGATGGTTCGGTCCGAGTCCAGAGCTGCTGATGCTCCGGCTGCAGTCCGACTAGTTTAGCGGAGGAAGAGGAGGCAGGAGGAAAGAGGCAGCTCAGAAACAGCACCGGGTTTGTTACCTGCTCAGTCATGACCATGTATAAAGGCAGGCGTCGCAACCACAGATGTGAGTATCAGATTTGTTCGTTTGGAGCTTCAGTGTCACTGAAGTACAAGGTTTTCCTGTTTTATTAAGTTTGAGGAAAGAATGAAAAGTTCTGCAGCTCAGAGGAACTGAGTGGGTTTAAAATAGAGTTTCTGCTTTTATCTTTAAATTATTATTAATCATTTCTGGATTGAAGACTTCTGCACTTTGCCTGCTTTTAGTATTTCATCATTCAAACTGCATTTGTTGCTTTTTGTTTATAACTTGATTAGATTTTTTTTTAGGTTGGAGACAGAAAACCTGCAGGATATTTATCAGAAGGAGCAGTTTAAACGTGTCTGATTAGATGACTAACGTGTTCCAGTGAATTAATAACCTGCTTGTTTTGTGAGTGAAGTGAACATTTAGCAGCGTTTCCTTTGAGAAAGATGACTTTAGAAGTTGGATGCACACGGCAGGTCCAGGTGTGTGCACCTGAGTGCTGACAGACAGCTTTTGCATTGAGTTTATGAATAATTTATAGCATTAATCAAACTGTTGTACTGTTGACCTGCTTCTCTCCAGCAGCTGCAGAAAACGAATAAATTAATCTTGCTTCATTAGCATAAAACAACCATCAGGTATTCAAAAAAGGTTTCAAACACGAAAAAACCTTGTATATTTTACTGTTTTTATAAGTTTTACTAAATAATCAATATCCTTGAAGCTGAGAAGTGTGAAGAAAACAATGATGATCAGTGGGATTTTGGTGAAACATGAAAAAACTGTCTCTAATTCACAGGAGATTCATCGTTCAAAGTTTAGATTGTTGGACTTTCCCTAACCGTCTGAACTGACATTTTGATATCTTTTATGGTTTTTACACAAGTCACTGTTCAGTTTTTGTTTGTTTCTGGAGATATTCCCATGAAATGTTCGACAAGTTGATGATGTCTCTTTAACTTTTTAAATGTCTAACCTAACTTTGCTGCTCAAAAACAAACCGTACATCAAAGCAAAGACAGTTTTGTCTTCTTCCACACAGTGTGCCTCTCATTTTTAAATATTCTTCTCAAACCTGGAAGTGAGGGTGATTTTAACACAGCTTCACGAAAAACTAGAAGCATAAAAGATTCTTCTTCTGCTATGGTTTAACAGTTAATAAGATCAAATTCACAGATTTTGCGTTGCAACTGTTTGTTTGAGGCTTAGATTTCAGTCTGCCTCTGTTTGAGTTTACTGTCAGGGAGTGAGAGACACAGATGTGTGGTTACCATGGAGACCATCATGAGCTACCAGCATCAGCTTTATGTCTTCTTCTTCTTTTTATAATATAAATTAAAATATAGGGATCTTTGCTTATACTTTTATTAGTGTAATATGTTGATTATTTAAGATTCTCTGTCTGGAAATCCAGAGAAGACGTTGTGATGTTGAGCTACTGCCCGTTTCTGCCGTCACCCCGTGAACGAGGCAGCTGACTCTTAAAGCAGATCTGAAGCAGGTGGAAGCTGCCGGTTTGTGTTCCAGCTGCTCGCAGAGATTAATGAGCATCTGGTCAGGTGGAAGTGATGGACCGGCTCCAGGGATGCCAGTGTTTCACAGCGTTGCGTGTAGAAGCCACACGGTTACATCATAAGAAAAGATGCCAAAATGGAAAATGAGGAAAGTGCATTAAGAGCTTAGGAGAGATGAAAGACTAAATTAACTTAACCAGCTGCTATGGAAATATTCTTCTTATTATTACCAAGAAATTCAGTGTCTCACTGTTGAAAGGTATAAGATGTTGTGGGTTTTGTACTTCAAGTTTGTGTTTTAGATTTAGTTTTAGATCCTTCACCTGGTAAAAGCTCAACTCTTAATGAAATGAAGATAGCTGCAGGATGTTTTATTTACTGATACTTTTAAAAAGCTGAATGTGAAATTATTTGAAATTCTACTGAATCCACAAATAAATGTTTTTAAAACATAAGATAGTGATGATCCAATTTGTTGGTTACTTCTTGGTTTCAAATTAAAAGACCCTGAATGGATCAGAATCTGAGCGTATGAAGACTCAAAATTGAAGAGTTTACGTCAACACTGACTGTTTGCCCAAAGAAATGACAAATTTCCTCATCCAAAATATCTGATATTTTATTCTACAGCAAACAAAAAAACATTAAAATACTGCCTAAGAATTTGCTCCAAAGCACAAACAATAACGATATTTATTATCTTCAGTTGAACGTAAAAAAAGACATCATGTGCAAGAAGATGTTCATTTCCAAGAAGACATCCTGACCATCATGTCCAACGAGATGTCCTGACCATCACGTCCATGTGAAAGAACAGGGGATATGATTTGTTGAAGGATTGCTGAGTCTTTAAACTCTCAGCTTGTGTCCTTTCAGTCAAATTCATGCTGCAGGTCATCACCACACTGGATCTTGCAGCCTGTCACTCACCCCGCCCCGTCGGAGCGAAACGCACACTCAGGTGTGATAAAAGCGGCCTGTGCCCTTGAGTTGAGACGGGAGATTATTCAAGTCTCGTCTGTCAGATTTACGGGGCTTCGGAAACAGACCGTAGATGGAATCTGTCGATAGTGTCGCGCGGTGCCTAGCAGATGCACATTTGTATTCAGACGAGTACCTGGATCATCTCTTAATCAAACAT
>JARVJO010000431.1:17574129-17598085 GCA_031762555.1 Cynodonichthys magdalenae | reverse complement strand
GAAGCATTTCTGAAATTGATTTATTTATTATTTAAATTTGTTAATTGTCTGAAATAAAAAAGTCATTCATTCATTCAAATGCTTTTATGTTTCTAAATAAACTACAAGAATGACCAAATTTTGTCTTTTGTTTTGCTGCTTCATTAAATCTCAGAACACTAATAAATTTGACTAAGTGGAGCTGATAAAATAAACAAAACGGCTTTGAACTGCCTTGGTCCTTAAGACCAATAAATTTAAAACCTTTATGTAAAACCTGGCATCATGAAGAAGCAACATATGCCTTTTTCTCTTTGTGTTTAAAATCTGTTTCCAGATATCAACATGGCAGGAGAACCCAAACCCTACAGGCCAAAGATAGCCTCTAAGAGACCCCTGTCATCCCTGTACAGGTCTGGATATGATGGTTTCTGTATTTTATCCTCCTCTGTTCATCTATTCATGCTGCTGTCGTTAATTCTGCTGAATATAAAATGTGTTTTCTACATCCTCACACCATCAGGAGTAGACTGTTTTCTGTCTCTATGATTCTAAGTTGGGAGTGAGGTGAGCTGGGGGGACTATAGAGATTGGGACTGATGAGAGGATAGGCTGCAGCTGTGACTGATGTTAATAAGAAACATGTATACTGAGAACAGAACAGCACGAATCCTGACATCCTCGGTTTTACTGTTTTCTTGTTTGCCTCAAAGCACAACGGATCCATCAGTTCTGATCCTAATCATCCTTTTTGTTCTTCACAGTGGCTATGAGTTCGACTATGACTACTACAGAGATGATTTCTACAGCAGGTATATAAAAGCAACATTTTGTTCTATATTTTCTCCTCATTTCTGATCTGGGATAAATATGATTTTTAATCAGAGTAGCCTCCATTTCCCCTCTTAGGCAGAGTGACATCATTATCACACTAATGATGCTTTTATCTGCTGAATGTCAGATTGTTCGCTGGCTGGTTGTTTGTGTCATTGAGGCAGGAGGACAGGTCTCCATTCTGACATTTCCACTTCTTTAGTTCTTTTGCGTCTTTTTTTTTATTTACAGCGGCCCTAACATGCTGTTTTAAACTTAATTAAAAGTGACTTTCAAGTCTTTTAAAAACCTGATTTATGCTTTTATTTTGAAAGATTTCTGTGTCTCAGATTTCTGTTTTGTGTGCCTTCAGACTTTTTGAGTACCACGGTCGTGTGGTGCCCCCGACCCGAGCTGTGATCCCCATCAAACGGTCTCGACTAGTTGTGCCGTCCGCTCGCAGAGCCAAGTCCTCCTTTCCGGTCAGGGCCTGCTCTTCCTCGTCCTCGTCCTCCTCGTCATCCTCCCGAGCGATCAACATTAGCTCCTCCGTCACCAGCCCCAAATGTACGTTTTACTTTGTCCATTGGCGCTTTTGCGGTGGTGTTTCTGTGACATCTTCCAGATTCTTTGGGCACAGTTGTTTTAACCTAACTTTCAGCAGCAGGTTTAAAATCACTTTTCACCTTCTTTACAATAATCCCAGATTTGTGAGAAGTTTGTGTTTCAGAATATTCATGCTTTTGAACGCTGTGAGTTTCTGCTTTCAGTGAAGACAGACCAGCTCCTGACAATCAAGAAGGAGCTCTCGCAGATCAAGACGAAGATCGACTCGCTGCTGGGCCGGTTGGAGAAGATCGAGAGGCAACATCGCTCTGATGCCGGTAAGACGAGACGAAGCGGAGCGACGTCTTCTGGAGGAGCTTCTGTGAATATTTCTTTTCTCACATGGGAAAAGGCAAAATGATTACAATTTTTTAAGAATTGAAAGGAGAAGGGAGGATCACAGAAACACATTAAAGGTTCATCGAGTGGCTCGTCTTAAAAGGGAAAAAAAAGAATCTGTTTTTATGTATCTATTTTTTAGAGGTCCAAAGGAAACAAGACGAGGCGTGTGAGCGTCTCCATGGCGATGCAGAGGACCACTCTGGAGGAGAGGAGGCGGAGGGGACAACCGAGGTGGAGGCAGGCGAGATGACGGACGGCGGAGAAGACGACTTTGAAGACGAAGGCGCCGGTGACATGGTGAGCAGGTGGACTCAAATATCTCCTGATTGACTGGAACCAATTCTCAGAAAGTAATTAATTAAAGTTTATCTATTACTGATTAACTTTTAGTCAACGCAATTTAACATGGTTGCCAGAGCTCATTGACATGTACCAGCACAAAAATAGGTGTATTATTCTGATATTTTCTTACATAAAGCTAATGAGATACTTATTTAAAATCAAAGTTTGAATACTGAGTCTGCTGTTTTGTCATTTTCTATGTCGCAGCTTGAGAACCACATATCGGACATCGACAACTGAGTGTGGTCAGTATTTATTCTTTTCTTTAATGTGAACAGAACCTCCTTGTTTATCAGAGAAACACAGTTTGGGAAGCAGTAGAATCCTCAGCAGTGATCCAAATAATTGTCGATTCATGTTTTCCAGTTTTACAGAGTCAGACAAAGAAACACAGCTGATGAAATGTTTTCCACCTCACTGTTCTTCTAAATAACCCGTCGCGCTCTCCGTCTGGAGCCGTAACGTCAAGGCCCCTTTTTCCATAAAGTGACATTTTAAATCCCCCCTGATTTTCTTTCAAAGAACAAATGGATGTAATATTTTACCTCGGTTGACATTTCCTCCCTGCTGTCCTTAAATGTCTGTGAACAGAAACCTTTTTCAGATAATCTGCTCAGAACGACTCGCAACATCTTTTTTTTTCATTTGAATGTTTTCATTCTGTGACTAACACTTGAAGTTGCAGACAGCTTTTATATTTGTGTTGACTGTGAAAAATATTGAACTTCCTTTTTCTCTTTTTGTTTGTTTGTTTTTGAAGTCGAGGGGAAAACAAGATGAAAACAAACAAAAAAAAAGACATTTTGACAACAAAGACCAGCGAAACCTTCTTGATGAAGGAGGTGTTTAAATGACACGACGAGGGAAGCGAGTGACGGCGGAGGAAGACGTGTTACAGCTCGTTCTCCTCATCGATGCTCCTGATGATGATGCTCCATCAAACTGCTGGGTATAAATATCCTCCAGACAAGATCAACTGCCGAGAGCGACGGATCGACTCCCCTCAGAACAGCTGCTTTCCTCTGAAATGGGGATAAAACAGTAAATTGTGTGCTTAATTTATACATAGATATAATTAAATCGGCCTGTATTGTGTATATAAATACAGTTATGTGAACAGAAACTGTCTTTTTTTTTATTATTATTAAGTTTGTTTTTGTGATTTAAGCCACATTTCAGGGAGTGAGCTAAATACGAATGTAAGAGAAACTCATGAGGATTTATTTGGAGATGTACTCTGTCTTGTTTTCCACGCTGTAATGTACGCACATCATTTGTTCCTCACAGGAGGAGGCATTTTAAATTATTTGCGTTCTGTTTATGGTAATCAAAAGATGACTGATATTTCCTACCAGCATGTTAAAGTGTAACTGTGCCAGATCATTTGTTTCCATCTGTTGTACAGACATGGATTATAAGACTTTTTGACATAAACCTGCCACCATCTTAAAAAAACAAAATCAAAGGTGTGTGTTGTGGTTTATATTTAAAAAGAGCCTAATTATTCAACAACCCAAGGCAAAACTGTCAACTTTTTTATTTAAACATATTTTGCAAAGGAGAAAAAAAAAGCCTGGAACATGTCAAAGATTTGAGACATTTTGACATCCATCATTTTCTTTACCCACTTTTCCTTTTGAGTTAATGGAGAACTGGTGCTGTCCAGCAGTCGATGTGTGAGCTTGCGTCATAAGGATCCACAAGGCTAAAAGTTAACTTCACCCTTAAAATAAATGTGCAAAAAAGCTAAATATTAAAAGTAAATATGCAACTTTCCCATTTAGACAAAATGATAGCGTCATTAAGCTTGTTACCTTATTGTCTCAGAGTGCCTATTATTCCCTTTAACAAACTCTACTCTGTGTCCTTGGAAATGACAGAGTGTGGGGGATGTGGCAGCAACAGATGGCATTTCTAATTCAGTCACTTCATTAGCACCAGATCATCATTTCCACAGGTTAAGGAGGGCCACGGGTCGGTTTGCAGGTATAATTGGTTCTCTCACAGCTGGCCAGCAGCCGGTGAGTACAGTGATCCGTCATGCAGCTGCTGCAATGTGGCCGACGTTTGGATGAGATGAACTCAATCAATCACTGGCAGGTAGATCTGCTGGAGATGTTATGAGCTTAATGAGGGTCAGGATCTTTATAATTCACCTGTGACTAACTAAAGATCCTGCAAAAGATGCAAAGTAGGAGAATTGTTTCATAGAAAATAAAAAAACGAAAGTCTTGAGCTCTATGATTTGTATTTTGAGGAGAGAAGCATAAAATGATGAATATTTGTTTTTCTTGCTCTGTGATTAAAATTTCAAACACTGTCTTATGTATTAATCTTCATAATCTGCATTATAAATGATCAGAGCTGAGATGTTTATTTATTTCAACATTTGTAAATAATTTTAATCACATTTACAGGAAGCAGTTATTATCCTTGTGCCTTAGTGATTATATAATAAATAGGCATATGCCACCATAAAAGACTTTATATTTCTATTGGGGGTTGTTGCTAATACATAAAAAGGTCCATTTTAACGCATTTAAATACAATAAGAAATACGGTGTTTCACAAATGTTACTACAAAGCCTGTAGTTGCTGAAAATATGTCTTTAGTTTTGTTTACAGACCAGTATGGACCATTAGTGGGCGGAGCAAGTGAGCTTTTCCCGGAAGTTAGTGGTTAGCAACGTAACGTAAACAGGAAGTAGAATATCCGAAGCGCCGAGTTTAACCTCGTACAGCTCAACAACAAACAATTGTTGTCTGAAACTCCATTAAACGATGCTTTAGTTATTAAAAATGAACTATTAGCAACCTATTGGCAGTTTTAGGAGGTTTGCACGCTGTATGTAAACGGCTCAAAATGTTTTTAGCTCTTAACTCGTGCCGTGGTAGCTACTAGCTAAAGACTTTCTAGGGATGTTTTTGTTTACCAAGTTTCAGCTAAGTTTTCTACGTATTCTGTTTTACGTGACAGCGGTAATTAGTTCTTTGTGTTGTTGTAGCTACAGCTGTATTAGTTAGTCGGCATGGGAGACAAGGAGCTCAGCCTTGTTGATAAGCAGATAACAAGGTAAAAAGTCTTACACTTGACTTTTACATAAACTGTACCTTTTATACGTGTGTAAAACCTCAACATGTGTTTCAGTGATATTGCTAACAAAACATATGTAAAGTTAAGAAAAACAGTTGTACAAACTTGCAAAAATAAATCCCGTTATTATATTAATTGTGTTTTTAGTATTTTTGTGTTTAAATACTTGTAATTGATGATGATAATCTTTCACCAGGCAAAACATTAAGAACAGTTTCTAATTTACAATGTTGGCCTGAAAGTGCTAAAACACTTAAAAATGGGAAGATGGGGATGGGGCAACAACATATGCAGTAATTAATAATCTTAAATGTGCATGTGTTTTATGGTTGGGTTCAGCATTTCTTATTTACTTCATAACATTACTGTACAAGTTTTTTATTTTACGTGTCATATTTTTTGATCAAGAGAAGTAGAAAGAAAAATATTTTCCTAAAACGTGCACTTTGTACTCGGTGACAGTATTAGACCAAAAGGATTAAAAAGATCCACAAACCGTTGAATTCTTTTAGCCATTTATTGTCGCCAATTCAGTCCAACTCATCAATTCTCAAAGTTTTCAGTCTTTGGAACCACGAAAATAACAGAAATTGGTAATGCCAACTTGTTTTAATGTAGGTGTTCAAAGATAATAATTTGACCAATTAAATAAGAGTTTTATGACCACGACCACCATTAGACTGTTTTTATTCACTTTTAACAATAAATTTTACCTCAAATATTAGTTGTCATAAAAATAAACACCATAAGATAGCTTTTAAATTGTTACATTTGTTCTAGAAATCATCTCATGACACAGATTTTTATTTTTTAATATCACTTTATTCTTTCAAAATCTGTCATTAATTTTATTTGAAACTTTTAGGACTTTTCTTTTTAAGCCAACCAGTTGAATTACAAAAAGTACAAAGTTATAAACCTGTCTTAAATTTGTGCAAATCTTCACTCACAGCAGATGCTTGTGATATTTAATGTTTTCTGAGTCTTAACTTCCTGTCTTCTGTTTAGTTTGGTAGATCTTCCCCTGACACCTGCTGTAACGTCACTTAATCTGCGTTGCAATCACATCTCGAGGATCGAGGGTCTCTCCTCAGCGTGGCATCTGCACCACTTAGACCTTTCCTCCAATCGCATTTCTAAGATTGTGGGTCTAAGTTCCCTCACATCTCTCAGGACTTTGAATTTATCGTCCAACTTAATCACAAAGGTTGAAGGTGAGTCTTTGGTTAGGCTTGTGTCTTCACAAATCTGTAACTCAGCTGTAAATGTCCCCTCTTTTTACATCAGGACTGAATGGCCTGGTGAACCTTACAAAATTAAACTTGTCCTACAATCAAATAAATAACCTCACTGGTGAGTCTGAACAGTTTTCTTTTTGTCCCTTCACTGAATAAAAAGTAAAACAGTTAACATGTCACCGAGACATTGATAAAGTAGATTTTTCAATTCCTCGTTAGGTTTGCTGTATCTCCATGGCACTGAGTACAAGCTGAAACACCTCAGTCTCCATGGGAACCGCCTTGACAGCATCGATCATCTCCTGCAGTGCCTGCTGGGACTACAAGGTTTACGAAGCGTCACTTTAAGTCAGGATGGTGGAGACAACCCTGTCTGCGGTTCACCTGGTAGGAGTGAAAACACTAACTTTGGTGTGCATCGTTTTACAGATAAATATGTCGCATGCAAGTTTCTATAAGCAGATACTGGGAAAAGAAGATTTGCCTTGAATCACCCTGAAGTGCCAATGCATCTAGCGAAATCTCACAGTATTTCATGAGGTGGTGTATAGGGTCATGGGCAACTGTTAGAACTCATTAGAATTCATTACTCAACATTAGATCATCTTAGTTTAGAGCGATAAAATGCAGTGGGTGATATGCATTCTTTCAAAGAATGCTAGACCTTTAATTTTCTTTGGTCTTAAGATGGAAAAGGCAACAAGTGAGTTCTAACATTTCTTATGTAATATTCTGTGTGACAGCTCAGTAAAAAATCATGCATATTCAGGCTGACAACCTCTAATAATACTGAGTGTGATCTGTTTTGTTACTTTTAATTGTATGGTCCTGCATCGTGCTATTTGAACTGACAGCAGTATAATTGTAAAAAAAAACAACTAGTTCTTCTGTGGACTCATATGTAGGTCGTTCTGTTCATGATTAATTCACAGCAGCAGTGAGAAAAGGCGTCTCTGTTCATCTCAGTAAAGACAAGTTGTGCTTCGCTCTTCCAGCCCTCGCTGCCTGTGTGCAGATGTACTTACATAAGCTGTTCTCAGGTCTGATTATATAAGCTGCCTCTGTAGCGAATAAAAGAACAGAGGCTATTTGAATAGAAGTTGATTTTGTTCAACAAGCACCACAGCATCTGATGTTAAATGAAGACTGTACTGATGATAATTTTGTGAAAAACCACGCAGCTCCGGGTTTGTCAAGTCTTTCTAAATGAGTTTCTGTTTCGCCGAAGGTTACTGGGAAGTTATTATGGAAACGCTGCCACAAATTTCTGTTCTGGATGGTTTGGACCGGCTTCGACAGCCGTCATCTCCTGGTCTAAGCAGCCTCTGTGACATTGCCGGCCTGGAGGACTATAAGGACTTTTTGATTTCCTCCGATACAAGTCACAACGAAGTGGTAATTCTTTATTTAACAGACAGTTAAAGAAATATTTGCCCAAATGAAAACATAAAATCCAAATTCTCTAAAAACAAGTTTTGAAAGTTCAATTTTTAAAATGTTTTATGCAACTTTACTCAATAAAGTTTTTAAAATGTTTACTGCTTCTTCAAATAAGCTTTAAGTTTTCATTGCAGGTGAAAAGTGCTGTTACTACACCTCGCATTGACAAGGTGCTCACCCAGTTTCGTCAGATTGCCTCAGGAGGAGTCACAGATCCAGTCACACAACTCGTCAGTCAGAGCTCCCAGCCCGTTCCTTCCACTGATCGACCAGACCCCATTAATGAAGAACGGATCAGAAAACTGGAGCACCAGGTGTCCCAGCTCATCCAGAAGGTGCATTATTAACCTGCTGAAAGCCATTGACACAGAAATGTTGTTTTTTTAACGTAGTGTCTGTACTATCTGTCCCGTACCTGTCGTCTTCAGCAGGTGGCTGACGTGACATACTGAGGCTCCATCCCAGCTATTTACTTATTACAGCAATGTGCAAATGTTTTAGACAAGTACTGTTTATCCTTTCTATCAATCACATCAGGGAGATGCTGGACTGTACTCTAGCCTGAAGCCAAAAATATATATATAGTCTCTTCAGTTTCAAGAACTAGAAGTCCTGCAGCTGACTGAGTCCCAGAGAGTTCTGGTCTCATCTCTGGGAGCTGGGTTTTAAAGCACCTGGAGGAGTGTGGAGTTTCATTTTAGTAGTTTCCAGATTTGGGTTAATTATAGAAAAAAATGAAACATTGTTTATGGACAAAGCATCAGCATTTTCAGACTTTATTACTGATCGCTGCTTCTAAAAAATAATCTAAATGTTTAAAGTTGCTCAAACAAGCCGCGTGTTCATCTTCTGCAGCATAAATGGACTTTTTGGGTTCATACTTGCATGCATTAGCATATACTTTCAATAAAAGAAAAATAATTATCTTGTAGTAGTAAGTAGTTATCTTCCAAACACGCACTGTAAAGCCAAAAATAAATAAATAAAAAATTCACAGAAATGTTTGAAAATCTGAGTCTGACATTTCAAAAAAATGTAGCAACTCAGAGTCTGTCTGGCATTGCCTTTCACTTTTACACAGAACTGTAGCTCCTTCAGTCAAATATCCTGCGTGTGTTTTGTCATCTCACAATATTGGTAACGTCTTTGCAATATTTATAAAAGGCCCCCGCAGGTGAAAAACCAAGCATCTCTGTCCATTCTGCGGCAAAGCTACGAAAAGCCAAGAGGGACACGGACCACACGTCGGAAAGCGAGCGTGACAGCGAGAAGGAAAACGGGAGACGCTCGAGAATTCCCAAACAGATTAATGTCACGACGTCGAGTTTTACCACCCAGGAGAGCAAGAGCACGAGATCTGACAGGTGAGTCGACAGAAAAATAATAAATCTGATGTTGGTTTATTTTTTCCCCTCTTAAATTGAATGTGGTATCTTTCTAACACTTTGAAAACTGTCAAATTAAAGTCACTTTTTATAACACTGGCTGACAGATGTGTTTAAATTGTAGTTAGTGACTAATAAAATAATCATATACAAAGTGCAGCAACTTAACATCATTTGGTATTTAGATGATAAAAAATAATTCTTTACATTTTAGCTGAAGAGGATCATAAATATTCTTCTCTGACCTTTCAGCACCTCCCTCCTGGTGATTAATGACTGCATTTCCAACAGTCTGCTCCTTCATCTCCCTTCATCAGCCACTGATTACATATGTTAAAAATTCAGTCATTTCATTTATGCAAGCCCATAAAAGTCCTCTCTAAACCACAGTAAACTTTACATTCATTTTTAAGTTATTCAAGCTTGGCTAACTTGCAAAAGTGACTAAGTCTGACCTTTATTTAGCCAGGCATCCTCGAGAGAAGTCTGCTCAAATACATGCGGTTTGTTTTGTTTGCAAGCGATCAGGAGAATCTTAAATTGAGGACTTCAAAGTCTGCTGAGGGGCCCAGAAGAAAGGCTGCCGGTGCGGTGGGTGTAAAGGCAGCAGCACAAACAAGGAAGGGACCTTTGAGAGCAGCTAAGACCTCCGGCGATGTGAAAGCCAAGCCCAGCCAGGAAGAAGAAACCTACAGGGTACGCTCTGGACAGATTACCTCCAAGCTGAGTGTTTTTTTATTAAGTGAACATAATATGAATAATAAACAGTTATTTTTTCTTTAATAAAGAGCAGTATTTCAGTCAAGCGTATGGATCAGGGTTGCATATATTGACAGAATCAATTTGACCATGTTTTTCTCCATCTTTCAGTTTCTCATTTGTCTTTTTCGCCACAAAGTTTGACTGTTTTATTATGTTTTTTAAACAACAAAAAGAAAAAACAACATCAAGAACAGTGGTTCTTTAGGACATTCAGAAAAATGGAAGAGTGAGTGTACTGAGTGTGTATATCAGGGTGTGACTTATTTGCTAGCTGAAGGACAAGGGATTCAATATGCAGCCTGTTTATGTGAGAAAAATCATTTTGGCTAGACACTGAACTCTCTCAAAAACCTCTTTATTGTGAAATTGTAAAGGAAAATCTATAAATGCTCGTCAAACAAACAGTAAGATGTTGTGTTAGTTAATAAAACATGTGGAATCAAGATAAGTTTATACGATTATAGAAGTGCTGATTATGTGTTCTCGCTTGATGTTTTAATTATTTTTTTGTTTGTGCTGCTCAGACGATTGTGGAAGAGCGGGATCAGGAGAGAGAAAGACGCTGGAAGGCAGAACAAGCCGTGCGGAAGCTGACGGAGGAGCTGAAGTGCCTGCAGACAAAGGTCAGCGAGGAAAAAGACCTTCAGAGCATGGCTCTGCACACCACTGACAGGTAAGAGGGAGGCTCAGACGTTCACGTGAACCAGCGTCGAAGCTGATGTCACGCTGAAGGAAGGCATAATTGAACACGTCTCTGTGGATTTTAGCTGTCAACTGCATAATGGATCCTCATCATTTTCTACCCTCATAATCTTTATATGAGCTCTCCTGAGAGCAGAACCACCTGCCAGTCTCATTCTTCAACAGAATATCCATGCCACCATTGTTCCTCTAACTCAGAGGCTTTTGTGCAGATGTTTAGCATTATTACCCCATAATTGTTTAAAGATCATTAAGTTGCACACTCATCCATTAAAACCCTTAAATTAAAGTTTATCCAGCACAAACTTTTTTATTTCTTCTGTTTGTGTTTACACAAGGCCGTGTCGTGCCTGCGCTCTGCAGATAACGGTGGCTTTTTGTGCGTTTGCCTTGCTTGCATCACATTTCTGTTTAGATCAATCTGCATGATGGTGTAATTAAGGGCTTGTGATGCGCATATGTCAGCAGGATTACACAAATCAGCCTCAGCTGTCACTTTCTAACAGCAAACACGGCTGTTCCTGTCAACATCGACACTCCTCATGAGACGGATTACAGAGAAGTGACTCATCAGTGCAGATTTGAAGCTACTGAGAACGACATATTACAGTTAGGGGGTGTCTGATTTGTACTGTGTGTACATCTTGTTTTTTCTCTCCACTGGAGTGTGGTTTACTTTTTTATTTATGTTATAGATTTCAAAAAGCTCTAATATTAGACATACACAATTTTGTATGTGTATCGTATATTTAATAGACAGAAACTTATCAAAACGTCATCAAATCTGTTGATTTTTCTTTCTCTGTTTTTTCTAATTAGAAGCGTGTTCTTGCAGCATCTCACCCTCTTTTCACCCCATGCAGACTCAAGGAGCTGCTGCTGAAAGAGAGATCGGGACGCTCTGAGCTGCAGGCTCGTGTCGAGGAGCTGGAGAGGAGGTGTCTGTCTGTAACGCAGCAGCTGGAGCAGGCGCGCCGCAGCGAAGAACAACACAAGGCTGCACTGCAGAGAGTGGAGGAAAGCATCTCCCACGGAGACGCACTCCGGGCCTGCCAGCAGGCTGAAGAGGTACACACTGGTTTGTTAGTCTTTACGGGAAATTAGTGCCCCCAAACCAAGTTTATTTAGAGTCAAAGAAATAAAAATGTTTCAGAATGCTCCTGTGTCTAACACTGAAACCCACTGATTTAACTCCTTCAGGTGAAACGGCACCAGGAGCTGGAGAACAAGGCAGCAGCTCTGAGGAGAGAACTGGACATTCAGAGAGTTTCAGTTCAGCAGCACAAAGACAAACTGCAGCAGCTGCATGAACTGCTGGCAAACAAGGAGCAAGATCACAGGTACACATGAAGAAAGCTTACCTCATATCATGACTGAAATGTATTGTTTATGAGCAGCGCGGGTCTTCTTGTGCCAAAATAAGATCCAATTTTTATCATATTTTCATATTTATCTTCTACTTCACTCAACAAACGCAGTTGTTTGTTTCTAGAAAACATCTTACCTCAACTGTAGTGAGTCATATTTGTCAGATTAAACTGATTTGTGTCTGAAAAGTAAAGTTAATATTTTTTTAGGTTTGATTTTTATCTGCATTAAAGTGTGTCTGAGTGAGATTTAAAAACCTGATGTTTTTTTAATTCTGTGCTTCAATCAGCGTTCTGCAACAAAAACATAGGATTATGTTCAAATAATGTTAAAGCTTGTAAACGTTTATTTTTAATTTTTTTGCCCTTCTTCCCGCAGACGACAGCTGGAGTTGCGGTTGCAGCCCGGCGGGGCAGATTTCCGTGAGGCGGTGGCGAAGGAAGTGGTGGCAGTGGAAGAGAAACACAACCAGAAGGTGGCGGAGCTGCAGGAGAAACTGTCGGACGGCAGGAAACAGTACGCCGCCCTGGAGGATGAGTTCCGCATGGCGCTAACCATCGAGGCCACTCGCTTCACCGAGGTCTGCTGAAACACATCAGATAACCTGCAATCACTTGTGTGGTTTTATACGGGCAGCAATAATGAATCTGATTAAATCTTTATTATCATGACGCTTTCATAATAAAAATAATCTAGATGTGTTTACAGCTGAAGTTTTCATAGCATTTTACAACAAACGGCTATTTTAAAACACAGCTCATCATCTGGAGTCTTCAGGTCAGGTTTAACAGACATATTGTTTTTTTTAATTCAGCTACTTGTTTTGGGTATGTTTTCTAATACTGTGAATGCTGAGATCATTTTTTTTCTTGTTCTGCAAGTTTGGTTCTATTTCAGCAATTTATGTATTAAATCATTCGATGAGTTTTGGTACTTAAGCAATTCATCTTTTTTTAAATGTTTAGCTTTAGCTGCCATGGAGCTGTCTTCACCATCCCTAAAACCCTTTAGTTTTAGTTTTGTTTACAATTTTTAAAAATTCTTTGTGCTAAATTCAGATTCCATCGACATGTATTTGTTCATTTTATCTTTTTTCCGCTTTTTAAGCTATCATTTTGACCTTTTCTGCTATTCTGCTAATATTAACTTCTGTGCTTTTTTCAGCTAATTTAAACTTTTTAACTGTTTCAGCTGTTTTCTGTCTTTAGCTACTTTTTAGCTAATTTCAGCTAATTTGAGCTTTTTTCAGCTAAATTCACTTTTTTGTGATAATTTCAGCTTTTTACTGCTTAATTCAGCAAACATGCTCTTTCTGTTTATTTGTGCTATTTTAGCTATTCCAGCTACTTTTAAGCTAGTTTTAGGCTACTTTCAGTTTTTTTAGCATCTTTAAAAAAAATGCAAGTACTTATTTTCTTATATTTTGCTGATTTGAAAAATTTCCCATTTTCCTTTCTGTCTGTTAATTTTAACTTGTTTAATCTACTTTTATTTTCTTGTTGCTAATTTAGCAACTTTTTTTCTTATTTCTCATTTCCATTCTCTTTTTTTTTGCTATATTTTACAGATTTTTCACTTTTGATGTCCTACTTTCAGCAAAAGTCAGCTGTTCAGATTTAACTCACATTAACAATTTTTTGCAATTAAACCTTTTCAGCTTGATTTCAGTAGCTTTCAGCAAAAAATCTTTCAGCATTTCAGCATCATTCATACTGCATTTTTGCAGGAAATGCCCTTTACGTAATGTTGAATTCATTATTTTTATGGGTGTTATAATAAATGTGTATATCATATGAGTAAAATATTAAACTTTTAAAAGTAAAGAAAAATCCACAATGTAAAGTAAAAAAAAATGTCCTTAATTCTAATTAGTGTATTACCATAAAGAATTGAGCACAACTAAATACATATTTTGAAAAGAAAGAAAGACTTGTTTAACAAAATGATCTCCTCTCATTCTATAAAATGTGAGTCAGCGTGTTTCCTTTGCTAAAGGAAGATGCTTTAAACCTCTTCTTTTTTTTTTCAACATTTAAAGACTTTGATCTGATTTTTACTTTGATCTTATTTTCATTTCCTGCAGTTAGAAACTATCCCAAGCACAAAAGATGGTTCAGTCAAAGTCAGAGTGCGCAGAGCAGTAAAGCTGCAGTCAAGAAGAAGACTTTAGAGGGACAGGAGACATAGAAAGTAAAACTCCTTAATTGAACATGAGGAAAACTAATATTTGGATTAGCCTGAACAACACTGAGGTGTAGGAGGACATAATGTGGGCGTGAATAATTATTAGACTGATCCAACATGCAGCTGACAAGCAGCAGATTTTCTTGTTTGGGCTACAGTCTGTCTCACATCAGCTGTTAAATAATTACTCAGTTCGTTAAACGGTACATTGATTGAACTGAAACTGACCTCCGTCCTGTAAAATGCGGCGGTTTTGATTTCAGCCTTGTGGTAAAAGCTGAGACTCCGTAATGATCATTGAACTCAGGACAAGCGGCCTTTGATTGCCGCAGGAGGGAAGCTTTGCAGAAAGAATGGATTTGAATCACTTCTCACTTTCATTCAGCTTCTGCACAAAACGTATTCTTTTATTGATTGCCACCTCTTGCAATATTTTGTTCTTGACGTCATCTGAACTTTTCACCTTGAAAAGAAAAGCTTGAATAAGAAACAAACTCATAAATATATGTATATGTTTTCAACAAAAGTTAAGAAGAAACTACTAAGTTTTTCTCATTGTTTTACTTTGGTTTCTTGTTGACACTTTGATATCTTTGTCTGCAGGTGAAGGAGGTTTGTGATCACATGACCGCGGAGCTGATGGAGCTCAAGGCGACCCTCGCTCAGTCCCAGCAGAGGGAGAAGAACTCAGCCTCTCTGGTGCAGGACCTCACAGCTATGGTGAAAGAACAGAAGAACCGCATCACTGAGCTTGTCAAAGCTAAGAAAGACGCCATCGCCGAACTCAGGGTGTGATTGGGTTTGAAATATTACAAGCAGAGTAGCAACAGATGTCTCCCTTTTTTTTCCCCCAAAAACCTGGTCACTGAGAGCGTGTAGGAGAGAGACCACTTTCTGACACTATGAATACTGAATGGTCCTGCTGCCTCGCCATCTGCCAACCTTGACAGATGGAGGTTCATCATTAATACTGCCCGTGTCTGTTCCTCTGCCAGAACCGTCTGCATTCCATGGAAGGAGAGGTGGACCGGAGCCAGCGTCTGGGCCTGCAGCTCGAGGTGCTGAAGAAAGACAAGGCGCGGCTCGCGTCCCAGCTCACGGCTCAGGAGTCGGTGATAGACGGCCTCAGAGCCGAGAGGAAGGTCTGGGGCCAAGAGCTAGCTCAGCAAGGTGACAGAGCCAGGAGGACCTATGAGATGTCAGCACTGCAGTGCAGGAGAGACTCCGAAAGACAGATTAATTGTTTATTGGGAGTCTGTCTATAAGGCACTGGCTTGTAAAATTTAAGAGCCAGCATAAAGTAACTTTTTTCTTTTAATATGTGCCCAGTGTCTGTCGCCACCTTGTGGTTCATTGGGAGACATACACAGTCAAAAACTTAGGCTTGTTTACATTTTTCACACAAAATTGTTGGGTTCAAGACTGAAAATAAGCTGAAAAAACAAACAAAGTCCAAACAAAGACTTTCTAAAAGTCTGGAGAATTATTGGTGGTGACCACTAAAAATAATTACAATCAACTTTTGTTCTTTTGAGAGAAAATATGAATAATCGAGGCATAGCTAAAATATTTTCAAACCTATAGCCATTATTTATTCTAATAGACGTATGTATTAATTTCACTTAATGGAAAGTTGAACCATAGAGCTTGGTTTACTCAGGAAAAATATATAATATAAGAAACATGATATATTTTCTAATCTAATGTTTTTTTCTTTGTCAGGTGCATCGTTGGCTCAGGATCGAGGACGTCTGGAGGCCAGGATTGAGGTTGTGAGCACTGAGCTGGAGGCTCAGAGGAAACAGAATGAGAGGGACCACGATGCCCTTAAAATCAAAACCAAAATCATGGAAGACCAGACGCAGACCATTCGCAAACTCAAAGAGGTATTTTATAAAACTCCATAGATTGAACCCAGTTTAAAAGCTACATAGCTCAATAGGTTCCAGTTATCTTTAAGTTAGTTTTTTTTAGCTTTCTCTTTTCACCTTGAGATGCAAACTTGAGTTGATTTTTCACCCACCCTGTCGTTCAGTCCTTGCAGGAACGTGACGATCAGATCCGAAGGTCGAAGGAGGAGGCAGCGCAGGTCCAGAAGAAACTCCTGCAGCAGCTGGAGGAGGAATCGGGCCAACAGACTGAGCTGAAGGAGCGGCTGGCACATCTGAGTCTGCGTAAGGAGGAGCTGAAACAGCAGCTGGAGGACAAAGAAGCAGAGCTCGAGGAGATCAGAGGAGTTTACAGGCAAGAGTCCAACTTTAAATGTTGTATTTTGGAAAGGGAGGTTTTGTGTGTGTAAAGATATGTAAATGATTAAAATAAACTCTTTCTGCAGCTGTCATTTCTGCTGAGTAAAATGTAAGATTTCATTTAAAACACAACTGTAGTTAATTTTCATACAAAATAAGCAAACATCTCAACAAATCAGGTTTGAATATATTTTGGCAAAAAAATTGAAAACAGGGTCTGGAAAAACACAAGTAATTCACATGTGTGATTTACAGATTTTAATGTAAAAAATAGAAACAAAATATAGGAAATTTAGGTCTGGAAAGTATAAAATCTTACAACAGAAAATATGTGGTAACTCTGATTTGTTTCTGAAATCATGTTTTTCTCTCTTCTGTTAGCGAGTCCAAAAAGAGGTGGCAGGAGAAGGCGGAGCTGCTCGCTCGACTCGAGAGCCAAGTAAAACGCACAAAGGAGAGTTTCGATTCCAAGGAGCGCCTGCTGCTGGAAGAAAGAAATAAAGCAACGGAGGCACACAGGTAATGTTTTTTCTTTGAGTCTGCAACTTCTAAATCAGTTTATTCTAATTTAGCTTCTTCTGGGTCACATGGTGATTGTTTTCAGGGTTGAATGTTAGAACTCAGCTTAGAAGAGACACTTGTGCGTGCATTTATCTTATTCTAGGCAATTGAAGCAGAAACTTTATTGTTGCACCATAAACTGCCTACAAACAAACAACTCTAAACAACCAAGACCGACTCTACTTGAGATTTTTTTTTATACACTGTAATAATCCCCTTTAGGATTTGACCTATCCACATGTGGGCTGCAAATTACAGCACCCGGGGAGCAACTGAGGGATTAAGGGCCTTGCTCAAGGGCCCAAAGTGGGGCTGGTTAGTCCTGGAGTTGAACCGGCGACCTTCTGATCACAGACTCAGCTTTTCTCTGAGTTAAATAAGGACAGTCACTTTAAGGGAGTTATATGGTCACAATAAATCTTCATTGTTCTAATCATATTTTATTGAAGAACAATAACCTTGAAACAATACAAACTTGTTTTAACTTGACAACGGCCCTCTGGCAGAGCAAAAAGGAGTGGCTGGTTTTCATACTTTTGCGGAGGTAGATAAAATCGGCTTTTTATGTAAGTATTTACCGATCACCCAAAATTAAAGAAATCGGTGCCAATTTAACGGTGCCCCCCCTAATATTTTTATTTAATTGGTATAACTCATGTTTACATTGAAGAGCTTTTTTTTGTTATTTTAGAAATAATTCATATTGACCATAATGGATTTGCGACAGCAATAAAAGCACAAAACATCCAATGTTTTTTACTGGTACTGTGTTTAATCTGTGGTCATCTCTCCTGCAGAGCGGCAGTAGAAAAGCTGCGCTGTGTGGACGATGCTTTCCGTCAACAACTGGAGTCCGTCCAGGCTGCGCATCAAATGGAGCTCCTTCAGCTGGCTAATGAAAAACAAAAACAGATAGAACAGGCTAATCAGAAGGTAAACTATAGACGATGTTCTTCCTCCAGATTGCAGCTGCTGTTTGTCATTGTGTTCACATGTGAAAAATATAAACACAGGCCTTGTTTAACTGTCTGGTGTGACAATTCAGTCTTGAAAGTAATTACTGGTTTTTATGCCAAATGAGAGAGAGCGGCACCACATTTCAATCAAACATTTGTTGTTTTCTTCAGTGTTGGGTTAATGTTTCATTGGATACATCAATGAGAGGATGACTTTATTTTAGCTTGTTTTTCATCCACCACATGATGATGAATTTCAGAAGTAATTATTTTTTTAAGAGTCTCATTTTACCTTTTATCATGCCATGATTTTGATTTTATCGACAGTGAAATTCGTTATTTTCTTTGTGTTTTTTTGTCCACTTGTTTTCTTTAGGTGTTTGAAGTGGAGGAGGAAATGCGTCAGCTTCTTCAGGAGACAGAGGCCAACAAGAAAATCATGGAGGAGAAAATGAAACGTCTCACCAGTGTGTTAAAAGACTTTAACACATAAAGCATGAACATTTGTTATACAATTTCATGTACAGATATATTCTTTTACAATTACTTTACTCTGATTTGTCTAATAAATTTTGTCCTGTTATTTATATACTTTTTCCAGGTCCAGTCATGACAAAGTATGGTTTATTTTTTTATTAAATGAAGGTTAAGTTCAATGCAGAAAAAGAAGATTTGAGCTCAGTTTACTAGAATGTAGTTCTTACAGTCAAGTAAATCATTAAAAGAAACAACTGACCAGTTGGCAGCACTAGTAAATCATTACTCTGTCAGCGTTGCTAAATAGTGTAACAAATAAAGATTTTATTTGAATTCAATAATTATAGTAAAGTCTTAGATTTCATATGTAAAAATGTTAAAAATGAAGATTTTAGTGTAGTTTGCATCTTTCTTAATGTGTATGACAAATTATTTAGTATAATTGTAATTGATACATTTTATTAAATTGTTTTATTTATTTTATTGTGTGTAGCCATGATTAAATATGTAGAGGCGTGGTCAAACATCAGAGAGGCGGGGCTTTGTCGAAGGGAGGAGGTAGCTGGACGAGAGTTGCCGTGACAACGGTAACCCAACGTAACGTACGTTGATTTTAAAACGACCACAGGTACTGCAGTCGTCCAGTTCAGGTAACAGAAGGCGTTGTCTGATAAAAAGGAAAAAAATGTGTTTTTGTAGTTGAGGTAGCCAGTTAAAAAAAAAAAAAAAAAAAAAAAAAGAAGCGAACACTTCTTTTGTAGAATGAAGATGGAGTTTGAGGCAACGGAGACGACTGTTCGCTCGAGTCGACATGAAAAAAGTTTGGGGCTCCTCACGATGAAGTTTGTCAGTTTGCTACAAGAAGCGAAGGATGGCGTCCTTGATTTGAAAGTGGTCAGTAAAGCTGAAAGGCTAGACTCCGTTTCTGTGTGGGGGGTAATTTAATATTAACCGGCTACTGCAGATTAAGTGTCAGTCACAATTCAGGTGCATCGATATATTTATTAACGGGAGGAACAAGCCGCCATTACGCGGCCTAAAAAATATATTGGCCCTGGAAAAGTGAAAAACAAAGAGAGCAAAACTGGGGTTCTCTTAACATTTGTGTCACTTTCAGGTAGTAAAGTACTCATCTCAGAAAATAAAATAAAAGCTAAATAGTTCCATATTATATGGCGCAGTTTGAAAGAGTTTACTAATAGTTTTTCCATATATCTTTCTGAAATGCAGGTATGCACTCGTTGTAAACAAAGCACTGCTAATTTCACAGAAAACCAGGTGGAAGCTGGAGTTGTTTAAAAAACGAGTCACGTGATTTACCTGTTAGACCTTAGTCTGGATTTAGTAGAATTGAGTAGCCCAAACACGTTTATCTTCATATATTTTGAAGTACACCCTGCTTTCAAGTAATTTTCAATGCAAATGATTTTAAAAACCATACTTGCATGCTTTAGTCAACAAACCACAGTATAAATACATTAAACTGTTGGACATCTTACCAAATTGCTTACAAGTTTTAAATTGTAGCAAACAATTACCATTTGATTTTTTGGGAAAAAAATTAGATTTTGTTTTTTATTTTATTAATTTTATTTTGATCGCCAGTATATGTGACTTTGCATATGTATAGTGGCTGTGCGTGTACTGTGTAATTAATTCATCCTCTTTGTCTGTTCATAAAATTTAATTTCCTAATGACATTTAATAATAATTATTGCTCACCTGTATATAAATTAAAAAAAATGTCTTACTAAAATTTTCTCTGCCAAAAGTTTAATTTGCTCTTTGTGCAGCTTAATTTAGCAAATTCTTCTTTTTTGCTGAAATCATTAGATATTTTTATTTTAAAAGTGTGTGATAGAGACAATTTCTGGCAAATCTTGTCAACATTATTTTGATGTTTGCCTGTATTCACAGGCTGCAGATATCTTAGCAGTGAAGCAGAAGAGGAGGATTTATGACATCACCAATGTTCTGGAAGGTGTGGGCCTGATCGAGAAGAAAAACAAGAACATCATTCAGTGGAGGTTTGAAGATTTATGTTTGCTTTTATAATTGTTAAAGTGCTATATAATAAGTGTTTCAGCTGGCTTCAGTACAGATGGTTAAAAAATGTTTACTGTAGTTTTAGCTGTTGATGAGGAAATGCTCTTTGGTGTAGAAGTTACTGTTGAGAGCAATAAAGTTTTTTTTTTTTTTTTTAATTCTGTTGATATTCAGAGGCCAGAACAGAAGCAGCCAAACTCAGGAGGTGCCAGAACAGGTCAGAGATTTAAAGGCCCAAATCTCTGAGCTGGAGAACCTGGAGAAGGAGCTGGATGAGCAGAAGGAATGGCTGGAGGAGAACATAAACCACCTCAACTACGATCCAGGCACCAGTGCATATCCTTTAGCTACTTTTTTTTTTGTGTCGTATTATGTATCAGTCTTTCTTCCTCGTAATTTAGTATTTTCTTCATGCTAAGTTTATTATGCATCACTGTCTTGCAAGACAAATCTCTAAAAATTAAATTTATTTTTTAGTGTAAAGTTATTATCAAATCTTTAAGTATTTTTTTTCCAGGAAAAGTTTTAGCTTTTTTGTGTTTTGTCCAGACTGTCGTTCTACTTTTGTCAAGGCCCGTTTTACTCATTTCAAGAGGAAGAAATCCCTCCTTTATCCTTTCAACATTGTTTTCTTATGGAACAGAGAAAAGGCTATAAAGGGAGGATTATGAATATAATCGCTATTGTCAGTCAGTGAAACGGCACCCAGGCTAATCCTGATTAACACAGTGCTTACAGCTTTGTTTTTCCAGTGGCTTGTCTCCATTTTCTCCAAAAGTTAATCCTGTTTCCTTGACACCTCTCTACCTATAAATTTGTGACACACGAGGACGTCTGCAGCGCTTTCAACGGAGACACCCTTCTGGCTGTTGTGGCTCCGTCTGGAACCCAGCTGGAGGTGCCACTTCCTGAAATGGTAATTTTTATTCACCAGTATGAAAAAGAACAGTTTTATTTTGCCCTGCACTAAATGACAATATTCATAAAACAGCCAAAAAAATGTATATTTGTTCCAATTTTTTGTGGTCTTAAGGCATTCTTTGTCTTGCATTTTCAAACCTCTGGCAGTTTAGTTAGTTCTGACTGTAGGTGTTGTAGCATTTATGGAAGTGTTGTTTTAAATCCTTTAGCTCTGCAGATGTTGAAGAAATATTTGATATTTTTCAAGGGAATAGTTTGGCTGTGAGGGGAAAAAAACAGCTCATAACTTGAACAAGACATTTTAAAGATTCTTAACTTTGTTACTTTTTTGTTATTTATTGGATCTGCTTTGATAGTGTGAGCTTATTAACCTGTTTTTTTTTTTATCTCAAAGTGCAAGAGTGGTCAGAAGAAGTACCAGGTGAACCTGCGGAGTGACTCGGCTCCCATCCAGGTGTTGCTCATCAACAGAGATTTGGACTCCACAGTACCTGTGGTCTTTTCTGTACCGCCCGTCAACGACATATGTCCAACTCCTCCCAGCACCCCCGCCAGCCTGCAGAGGTTTCCCCTCCTGAGCTCTGCGTCCAACACCGCCTCTCTGTACTGCAGCCAGGACCCTGTCTGCTCAGACCAGCAGATGGTGCTGCCGGATCACGATGACGTTCTGACGCCATCATGCTCGCCTGAGGATGTGGAGATGGGTAAGAGCAGAGGCTGATGGATTTAAGAGAAGAATTGTTTTTGATATTCTACTACAAAATCTTTACATTCAGTTTTTATTGACAGAGGCAGGGTTTATTGGACAAATGTCCCACTCAAAATGTTATCATTTGTGCAGAAATAATCCGTGACGTTAAATGAAACAAGACCAACTATTTAAACCGTACACAACTCAAATGTCTCTTCTGATATTTCTGGCAGTTCTCAATCACCTACAGTAGTTATCACAGAAACAAGAGAGTTGTTTATATTTTTAACTAATGTCTAACTACTGACTGGAATGAGGCAACAGGTTTCAAATTAACTTGGGGGGAGATGTCATACATGTCATGGCAGGAAAAAACAAAGTAGTAGTGAAAGTTTAAATCTTTTCAGTTGATTGTGATATGACTGCAGTTCTGAGGCTTGTCACCACTGAATATGAGGCTGACAATGAAGCTTTGGGAACCGCTTTTTGTTTGACCTTGGAAAAAAATCATCCTATCTTACAACTGAACAACATAATGCAGATTAGTGTAGACAAATAATGCATAATAAAAATAAGCGAAATGCTTCTTCCATAGAAGGTGGAGGTGATATCACGCTGCAGATACATGTGTGTTGACCTAGATAACACATCACTGATTTATCAACGCAGGAGGCTTTTAGGATTAAGTCTATTTACCTGTTTTTGCTTTCAATTTCACCTCAGTCTGACTCAGAAATATCAAATATCAAAGACTTGCAAAAACTAGCTAGCATAATGTTATTTTGTGATATGTTAAAACTAAAGTGAAACTGCTCTGTAAGTCATGATGAAGCTATAATTAAATGAACCAAACTTGATGGGTCAGACCTTTTAGAGAAACTTGTTTGCACAAAAGCTATATTAAAAGCTCTGTAACACTTGCTGTAGTTTGTTCCCATCATGAGAACAGATAAAACGGTTTAAAATATTTCCCTGACCATGAGACTGTCAGCATGATGGACAGATAAACCACTTCCATATTTTTTGCAAAGATTCATTAGAAAAAGGATGAATAAATGTTGAAATATTGATGTCATTTAGGTGAAAGCGGTCAAAGACGAGATGCAGCAATGTCAAAATGAAACTTGGTCAGCGCTTTTTTTTCTTTTTACTGGATTGAATGAGGAATTAGCAGTTATTGAAAAAGAAATTATTTTTACTCTTACTCAAGTCAGTGCTGGAAAACGGTGACTAAAAGTAAGTTGCGTGAGATGGTTCTCATTCAAAGATGCCTGTGGGTGAAATGAAATTCTCAGACTGTTACCATCTGCTCTGCATAGATGTCCAGATCAGATGGGTTTAGCTTGGAGTGTTTTTTAACTTCACTCATCACAGAGATAAAATTCATTTTGTTGTTCTAGTGTATTTTCTGGTCCAAAAATCTGTACCTAGTTACTGTGTAAAGTATTCTTATTCCATGTGTTGTGCTCCCCGCAGTGTGTCACGTTCAGCCTGCAGCGTTGTTGGACCAACATCACATAGACCTGACGGGCCCAGGGTTCCTGGACGTCAGCAGCCTGCTGAAGCTCAGCGTCTCTGGAGACCACATGAAGGACGACCGTGATGGTGAGGCACACACTGCGGATCCTGCAGGACTAAACAGACCTGGGTCTGGGTCAGAGGCTTCACATTTGATTCTTTTTAAGGAGTTCAGCCCTTAGAGTCTAAGCCTATTTTACATTTAGGCCCAGGGGCGCAACTACATACTTTCTGAGGGGTATGCGAACATATCAATGGCGCCCCCCCCCCCCCCCCCCCCCC
>JARVJO010000431.1:17552572-17564590 GCA_031762555.1 Cynodonichthys magdalenae | reverse complement strand
TTTTCATTTGTTTAATAAATACACTGGCGTGATACAACTTAGTACATGTTTGATTACTTTTTGAGATATGTCTATTTCGGAATTGTAGCCCCCTCTGGAGAAAAATCCACCAGCCACCACTGTCCCTC
This sequence comes from Cynodonichthys magdalenae, assembly GCA_031762555.1. NCBI lineage: Eukaryota > Metazoa > Chordata > Actinopteri > Cyprinodontiformes > Rivulidae > Cynodonichthys > Cynodonichthys magdalenae. The sequence goes on along the minus strand of JARVJO010000431.1, from coordinate 17,564,462 downwards.
TGTAATAAATGTGTTTGTTAGTTAGATCCTGTGGTTGCTCACTGATGTCATCAGCTCATTATCATTTTCTCAGCGCGGATCTGCGGGTTGCTTTTTCAGTAGGTGAGCAGTGCACGAACCCGGCTCTGATACTACACTCTAAAAATGAAATGTTGGATTTACTTAACCATGTTATGTCAACTGGTTCCACTTAACTGGGTAAATTCAAAGCAACATACTCATATTCTTTGGCTAAAAAACTAATATATTGCTTTGAATTTACTCAACTCAGTTAAGTGGAACCAGTTGACATAACATGGTTAAGTAAATCCAACAATTTATTTCTTAGAGTGTAGTTTCAGAATTTACCAATTGAAAAATGCATGTAACTTAACTTAATCAACTACAATTTCAGAAAACTGATCTTAATTGTAAGTAATTGGGTGTACTCATTTTAGTTACATTTTAATGTCTCAAAAATGTGTACTCATTTTAATGACATTAAAATTTAATTGTATTGTACTTGTTACATTTAAATGTCACTAAAATAGTTAGTGACATTAAATGTAACAGTTACTGGCCCTAATAATATTCCTAATTATGAGAAAATTAGGAATATTATTATGGCCAGAATTTCAACATTCTGAGAAAAATGTCAGATGCATTTGTATCTAAACAGTTACATTTAAAGAAATTCATGAAACTCAAACAAATCACACACACACACACACACACAAAAAAAAAAAAAAAAAAAAATATATATATATATATATAATGAATTACAAAGTGCAAATGTTGTATGTATTTACATTTTTTCCCCTTTTTTTCTTCCTTACAGATAAGGCTACAGTACTGCAGATGATGCAAAGCAGGTTTAGAGCCTTCTTCCTGCAAACGCTGGAGGTACACCACACCTTCGCCCCTCATGTAAGACCTTATAGTATATAGTAACAAAAATTGTTTTATCAGAGTTATGACAGTTGTTTACAGTGACACTTTGTACATTTTGAGGTCATAACAGCATGTTCCATTCTCCATAACATCTGCCTTGGGGCTGGTGACGTCATGGCCCCGGAGGACGAGCCTGAGGACACAGAGGATGAGGGGGAGGCTGACCAGGAAGCTGCAAGTGGGGCTGTGTGGAGGAACCAGATAGCAGCAGAGGTTTCTGCCCTGGAGGAGGCACCAGTCGACCATGACTATTGTTGAGGCAAGTAAAACACATAACAGCAACTGATGCTAACTTAAAATGTTCTATTAATAACACTTTCTTAAATCATTTTAGTGACATATCAGCTGTCGAGTTCATGAATAGTCCAAAAGTCATGTCATCTTTAGATAGAGAAACTGCAGATGATGGAAATTTATTGATTAACCACAAATTTGATACAAAAGCGTTGATAATCCAGTAAATTAGCCTCATCATCCATCAAATGGGTTACAGACCACATATCTTTTTCAATAGAGATTTGTTGCGGTGCAGAATGTATCTGTTATTCCAGATTATTGTGGAGTGTGGTGAGAAATTGTGTGTGTATTACATTTTCCAGTATAACAGTATTACAGTATAACAGCTCTGACAACCACACAGGAAGCTTATCGACATCACAGTCTGAAATGAGCAGCAGGTTTAAGCTGCCCAGCTGGCGAAAAAGGAAGTTAGGAATACAAAACCAAAGTGAACTATGATGTTTTAATCCAAGATTTTAGGCAATTAATTTTTAACGTTCCATTAAGGCAATCTAAATATATAACTTTAAGACCACCCTCATATGTTTCTTTTACCATATTTACTTTTTAAAATAGTGTGGCCTATTTCTCCAAATGAAATTTAAATTAATTTAGTTGAAGGATTTTATAAAATTATTTGAAACAGCATTTGAATAAATTGGGTATATTCATCTTGATAAACTTTCCATTTTTGTTAAATATATTCTACTTAAAATTGATAAGTCTCTTTGGAGCCACATATTCAGTTTGGTTTTGCAGTCAGTGAGTTTGCCTTCAACATTGATTAGTTGACTACTTTTTGATCTTTAGTTAGGTGGATACCAAAATACTTAATCTCTGATTTGATAGGAATTTGGCAAAGAACTTTAATAGGAGTGTCATGAAGAGCAAAAAGTTCACATTTATTCAAATTTAAAGTTAGACCTGAAGCCTTGGAGAATTTTTCTATATTTTATATAACTATTGGGATCTGAAGTTCATTTTTTTTAAATTGTCATGTCATCAGCCAGTTGGCAGATTGGTCAAGGTTGCATGTTATGTTCTGTTTATCTGAGCTGCAGCTTTAGTTTGAGCTCCATGTTACAGCTTAGTGTATAAGAGAATCATGCATTGCACCTTTAGACTTAATTCAAAATCAGTATGCGATTACTTTTGTCTGGTTAAAGAAACAACCACACAACTGGCTCCACTCTGTTTCTCTTGATTGACAGACCAAGTCATTCTGCTGAAAAGTGTCATTATGAAATAAATAAGTCATTGGGGAAAAACACCATTATGAAATAAAAGATGATATTTTGAAAAGGACATTTTGGGATAAAAATAGCTTGAATTAAATAATAATGACTTAAAAATAATTTATATTATTGTGAAAAAAAATTTATTGTGAAATGTTTTATAATAAACACAATTTTAAAGAATGAAAAATATTTCATAATAACGAGTTTAGAATTATTTATGCATTCAGTTGTTTCACAATTACATTGTCACATTATATAATAATGTATTATTTATTCATATAGATATTTATTTCATAATGTTTTAATTATTTATTTAAACATGAGCACTTTGGGGCTCCATACCTCTCACATGTTTCTGTTTGGATGTAACGTTCCACCTGTGGATCTATAAAAGTCACATTTAAATTAAGCTTTGTAGTTTATTTTAATGCTGAGGAGCGACAGGACTCAGCTGTCATTACTTTAAGTTGCCGTTAGAAACTGATCAGCTTTTTCCAGCTACGTCTTGTTGCTCTGGCAACAATAAACACTTTAGTGAAAATGAGTCATGAGGGTCAGACCAAAACATCTGTCTGGGCTGTTTATTGAGAAATTCTTTCTTGTTTAAGTTCAGATTTTTCCAGGAGCAGGTTTTAATCAGTGCATGAAGAGCTGAACTGGAACCAATAAATGACTCATTAAAACTAAATACGTGTGCATATATTAAGTTTACAGTAATTATATCTTTGTTTGATGTCTTTAATGCTAATTAAACATCCTCTCTCACAGAAACAAAAACCACAAGGGAGGATTAGATTTCAGATTTTATTCTGTCACATGTTTAAATCCAACCAGATTTTCCAGATAAACTGTGGACTTCTTCAAACAAAGTACTTTTTTGTTTTACTTTCTCTTTAAGCTCCGTTGCAACAAACAGGCTCTGTCCTCTGTGCAAATTAAACTGTCATTGTCCCCACGGGCAACAGAAACATTTAGGAAAATTACACCCAGAACATGAGAGAAACTGCTCTGGCATCGTGTTTAACCCATCAGCTTTGTTGTTTCACGTCTTTTACACAATTCAAGTTAAGGCTTAAAGCTTTAAACTTTGATTAGGAAATGGTTTCTGTTTAAATGTGCATGTCAGGTAGAAAAGGCTACAAAAGCAACAGTAAACAAAGCAAAGAGAAGGAAAACCATCATCAGTGCTTATAAACCAGAGAAACTTCCACAGCATTTGGAGTCCAAGTTGCAGAAATGCTCCATCCCAAAGTATTACCAAGTCCTGCTCTGCTACTTTTTTTCTTGTACTTATTCAAAAGAAACCTTCTAACTTCTTCTGCGTGAGCCGCTGCAGAGGTGTTGAAGTCCAGAATATTGTGCATTTTATTTCAGCTTCTCAAAAAAAGCACAAAGAAAAATCACTGCTCAGAGCTTCTGCTTGTGTAAAATGTTCTTGCAGACGTGTCTCATTACATCTGCACTTCCTGTTCAGTCTTATCTGCTCTCATTCTCCTTCACTTAAGTGGTCTTGCAATCCCATGATGACAATAATTTAAAAAGTGTGTAAACGTTTTTACCCCCATGCTTCCTGTTTACCTCGTGCTCTACATCTTGTCAAGGATTTGGGTCTGATTCTGGGGAGTAAAAGCTCCATTAGTTGCTCTGATCTCCTGAACCAGAAAAAAAAAAGTATTTAATGTCAGTTGATATTTAAATCTATCTCATATCTGTAACTCTAACTATTTGTGACATGAAAGCAAAAAAAAAAAACGTGATGGAACTGAAGAAAATATTGTCAAATTTGAACGGCTTCAGATTTGCAATAAGAACAGAAGCATTTCCAAAAAATAAACTGATTTTCAGGCTGCGAACTGCAACGTCTTGCAGTTTGATGAAGCTTTGATCCATAAAATAATATCTAGATGGAAATAAATACATTTTATTTATTTCAAAACAAATAAAATCATCTGTGCATGTAACTAGTATTGTAAGTAAATGTGTATATTCATCTCAAATTACAAAAATACTATTTGCAGATATTTTCTCATTAGAATAAACTTTATAAACAAAAAATACTCTAGACTTCCTTTATATAAATAAATACTTTATTTAATGTGGACACATACAGAGTTTAAATAGAATAAAACAACTTACAAGTATATAATTAGGTTCATAATTTCAATTCAATGATTATTTCTGAGGTGCACAGAAGCTTATTTATTATAAAGTAAATGTAAGAAAAGTAACTTCAGGTCTTCATCTCCTCTCTCCTCACCTTTCTTCTTTTGACCATAAGCAGGAAAAGAAAAAAAAATACTATTACTTAGAAGGAAAGTATCTTCAACATCAATAATAAATGAATACATCATCAGCATAGCAGCTTAAATTAAAGTAACTCGGAGCCTTCAAGCTACAGTATTTATATTTTATTTACTCACGAGGTGAAATGTGATTCTGCTCAGTTTTATGGCATCAGAATGGCACTACGGCTGCCTATTCTGGAACAAAACATAAAAAAGTGTTTGAGTTCATTCCCATCCCATAAAATATACACAATTTTTACCATTTGACTAAATCTTGTAGTAAAAATAAAATATCTCTTTAATGTTTGGCTGAAATATATGACAATAAAAAAACAAAACCTAACCTGTAAGGAGGAGGGGGTTTGGGCGTCGGGTTTCCATTCTTCGGCTGAGTTTAACAAAAAGACATAAAGCTGTTAAAAATAAACATCATAAAACCCCACAAAAATTAAAAAGTAATACAGAACATATAAACAGAGCAATAAAACCTTTAATTGCTGATAATGATGATTTGTAGGTATGTCTGAGTTGCTGAGTCCATGTTGTTTTGGCCTCGGTTTACAAACTGAATTTCTGCACGGTATTTTCCATTTCTTCACAGCTGCTTTCCCCACCTGTAAAAAAAAACACAAACCAAAAATTAAAATAAACAATCAATATTTGAAGACTCTAATTATAATATAGGTTAATACGTTCATGCTTCCTAAAGGGTCTGGTTACCGGGGGGTTCTGCGTGGCTGTGATGAGCAGGAACACCTGCAGACACAAAACAACCAGGAGCAAACGTTTGTTCATGGCTGACGATCTGAGTTTGATTCATCTGAAACAAACACGTTCTTATATTCTCCTCAGCAGAAAATGACTTCAATCTGCTTTAGCTGCAGGAAATTAAGAGGGTGTGTTCATATACAGCCTGTCTCCAAACACACACACATATATACACAGAGTGGTTTATTTGACTTAATCCCAACATTTACTTTGTGTATATTTGACATAACTGTCTTTCCTTCCTCTTCAGTCCCTCCCCACATATTTCCTGCTCACAAACTGAAAAAACAAGTGTTTGCGTCACAGAAGAATGTTATAAACATGGATGAAAAATGTTTAAAGAATTTATACTCAGCATGTCATCTTATAGCAAACTCTTTTCAAAGTTACTTTAGCTACTAAAACCACTTTCTTTCTTTTTTTTTTTACTTCATGCAACAAAAATCAACAAAGCTGTTTTTACAACCAAACCCAACATTAAAAAGCCTACAAAATAACACCTAAATCTTGTGATTATCTCAAGTATTAAGGATGTTACGGATGTTTGTTTAGATGTAATCAGGCTCATGATTTCTGCCGCAATTCATGGCTGAACCAATAGAGCCTTTGTGAACATTTTTGCTTTATCTAGTTTTGCTCATAACTTTCTTAATAATCTAGATAATTCCATGAAATTTTGGGAAAAGTATCTTGTATTTTAAAAACAATAAAAACATTAATGATGTTCCTCTTATTTAAAATGGGGGACTGCGGAGTGTGTTCCAACTATAGGGGAATCACACTTCTAAGCCTCCATGGTAAGGTCTATTCAGGGGTCCTGGGAGGAGGGTCCATCGGATAGTCGAGTCTCGGATTTAGGAATAGCAGTGTGGTTTTTGTCCTGGTCGTGGAACACTGGACCAGCTCTACACCCTCAGCAGGGTCCTGGAGGGTGTGTGGGAGTTTGCCCAACCAGTCTACATGTGTTTTGTGGACTAGAAGAAAGTGTTCAACCATGTCCATCTGGGACACCTGTGGTGGTATGGGGTGCCAGGCCTTTTAATACAGGCTATTAGGTCCCTGTACGACCGGTGCCAGAGTTTGGTCTGCATTGCCAGTAAGTCAAAGTAAGTTTCCAGTGAGAGTTGGACGCCACCGAGGTTGCCCTTTGTCACAGATTCTGTTTTGGCTGAACACTAAAAAGGGAAAAGTAGAGTACATATGGACATATACCCGGTTATTCACAGGTAGCTGCACCTTTACACCTGATCAGTGTCATAGTGTGAAGTCTTTCTTGGATTTTCTCTCGTACCTATTGGGTTTAGGGGTTCTTCGTATCCTTTCTTCCTGTCTTCATGTAGAGTTGGTATCAGAGGTCATCAACCCTATTCCTTGTGACCCACTGTCCTGCATGTTTTAGCTCCTTACCTGTTTCGGCACACCTATTTCAAATATTTAAATTACTCAGAACATCATTAAGTTTAGCAGACGCCTGTCAGTCACTCATTCATTTCAGTCAGGTGAGCTGAAGCAGTGAGTTGTGGTTGCATGTTGTTAAATCTCTGCACATTATGAAAGATGCCAAGAAGGTTTAGACTGAAGTGACTCATCTTTAGTACAGTGCACAGCTGAGGCAGACTCAGCAGCTCCAGCGGTCCTTCTCATGGTCTAAATTTAAATCTGCCCTTGCCTTAAAGATTCTGATATGTCTTGTGCCTTAAAAGGTCCTAACGGCGTCTTATTCATTCTGCCAAGAGGCAGCAATATATTTAAGCTGTGGTCTGCTGTCCTGCCCATTGCCCATTGAAGTTGTTTTAGCAATATGTCACCCTTTTACTTGCTGTGGATTGTATAGTTTAATTTGTGGTGAGTAATGCATAGGATTATACTTTAAATTATTTTCTCCTTTAAGGAAATGTATCTTTGATTTTAGAAGCTTTTTTTCTCTATTGAATTTTGTTTGAATATGTGATAACTTCATTTACAATCTCAAACTAACAAGGTTTTGTTATTTAAACATGTTTTTGTAGATTAGACTGCATGTGTGACTGATTTTATTTATGGCTTTTAGGCTTCCACTGCTTACAGTAGGTGTTCTTGAAGCAGATTAGTAGAAATCCATTTCTGTCAAGTTTTGTCTCAAACTGCAGCTGAACTTCAAATTGATATTACTGCTGAGCTGTATTTGAACCTAATTGACTTTACTTACTCTGTTAATAATGACTGAATACCACTGATCACTCAGTGCTAATAAACTTGCGGGATCTTGCAGTATGTCAACATTGTCACTTCCTTTAATGCTATTTTGTGGTGTACATGCAATTTAGCAAAATGGTTAATTTAGACACGTTTGATGCCATTGATTTTTTTTCCCCCATTTGCTGCTGTGCTAACTTTAGAACATTCTTTATATTTTATAAAGTTTTTGGTATTGTTCATGTAATATGTATTTTTGATTGTTTGCATCATTTAGGTTTAAATTTTACATGTATCTAAGCCATTCTGTACATTGGATAATTTTGTACATTCCATATAAACTTTTTGTGTAATCTTAAAGTATTTAAGCATTTTTCTGCTGAGTTTTTATCTACCGTTTGAATTTACACCTGAGTTCACTCATCATTCAGACAAGGTTGTGCTTTTTACACAGTGTATTGTATTGTAGTGTAGTGTATTGTTCAACAACTTTAAAACCACTGACTTATGGTGACTGTCTTATTATACAGGTAGATGCCTGAAGTGGTTGACACATATACAAACTGAATGAATTAACCTAGAAACAGAGATTAATCTCCAGTGTGTTAAGAGTTACCCTGTAAGTTAGAGCATCATATTACATTGGGTGAAAAATACATAAAATACTTTTACCTAACCTGCTACAGGTCTTTCATTTAAAACCTCATTAGGTTCTTAACTTCTACTACTCCCCTTACAAGAATTTGAGGTAACAGTTCCCTCAGTCCAGTACCATATGAAGCACCACAAAAATTGTCCTAGTGACTATTGCTTTATTCACAATATTCCACTGAAAGTCTCACCCAAAAAGTTGGCCTCAAGGTTTCTGGGACCTTTTTGAAATTGAGAAGATCATCAATCCTTTTACAGTTCAGTATAAGTTACCATCCTCTAGATTCGTCCCACCTTTCATGTGTCTCAGTTATAAGTCATCACCATCTCGTAGTGTCCTCCAGCCAAGCCTCAACAACCTGCAGAGCACACTGTCCATCATCATGTGCACATGGTGCATCAAATCCTCAATGTCCATTGCAGAGGCAGAGGTTTCCAGTACTTGGTAAACTGGAAGGTTTACTGTCTAGAAGAGTGTTCCTTGATTCCCTGTCCCTTTATCTTGGACCCTTTTTTCATCACAGACTATTTTCATGCACATCCAGAGAAATTACCTAGGTTGTCAGGAGTTGGTGAATAGGTAGGGGATGTAGGGTTATGTTTAATTTTGTTCTCCACTAACCTTTTTAACCTGCAGGTAAGCAGAAAGAGAAAAAGTGTCTGTGCTGGGCGGTACTTCTACTCTGGACATTTTCTGCTCAGCTGTCTGGAATAAAGCAGCTGATTACCTAGCTAAGACAGACTTGTGACAATATTTTTTGTTGGTTCAATAGTCGCTCCACTGTGATGTACCGGCCTTGGAATCAGTAACTTTACTCATAGTAATCTTCCTGTTGCATCTCAAAAGTACTTGTACTTATTTTGCACCTTGTCTGCAGATCTCCCCTTGTGTTTCCTTATGTGGGCTATACCTCCTAAGTTGGAAAGGTCAACGCTGCCTCAATCCTGTCCAGTACCCCGCCTGATTGAACCAAGAAGGATAAGTCGGCTCCGTAAATAGGTGAGCATCTCCCATCTCACCTATCATCCAAACTCATCATTCCTGAAACCCAGGAATTCTACTTCATCTTTGGGATTGGTAATTCCAAAGACAGTCAGCATACAAGTTAGATCATAGAACAACTGCTTGACCTGATACTTGTTAATTTCTCTCTTATCTTCACAGCCACACGGATACAGCTTCTTGTTATTTTTCAAATTAAAACATTTATAAGAACCTTTCTGTTTCCCCTTGAGCTTTTTCAGTACTGGTTACATGCGCCTTGTGAAAATTTAAGCTACCCATTATTACAAAGCTCAGTAGAAGAATCTGCTCTAATTCCCTATTCAATGTTTTTTCTTTTTTATCTACCCTTAAACAGTAAAACAAATATAACCTTCATTTTAACAGGTAAGTCTGTTGAGAACCATTTCTCATTTACAATGATGACCTGGTGAAGAGGCAGTAACATAAGGGGTCATAAATCTAAAAACATGACACAATTATAAACTAACATACATGAAACATACTACACACAAAAAAACATATTATTGAATGTATAGAACTTTTAAAAGAGGAGAGTGAAATAAATGAGAAGTTTTAAAGTCCATTGCAGGTGGTTCCAGTCATCTATTATTTTTATTTATTTAGTTTATTCATTAATTTTCTTAAAAAAAAACAGTAATTTCTATATACAATAAAAATACAAATCATAAATGAAAGGTAGCAGAAGAAGAAAAAAATCTTATAATATCTGCCCCTTTACTCGAGAAAAAAAAAAATCTGCAACAGTAATGTGGTTGTGACCATCAACTGAAGATTTAATCTCTTCTAAAAATGAAAATAAAGTACATCACCTTCTAACATTTTTGTATTTAACCCTAGTTGTGTGGACTCCTGAAACACAAAAACTCTTGAATACTTGGACAGAAATCTGCGAGCCATCACACCAACACACGATGCAAGTCCACAAAACACGTTTTTTTCTAGATTCACAATACAATTGTTTCACTAGAATTTAAAGGAAACTTTCTCAGAGTTTACACATTTTTTTTAAATTACAAGCCATTTTAATGTGTTTATAACATTCTGTTTAATTTTTTTTGTTTAAGAACACCTCATAGTCACAATAAAGCTGTTTAGCAAAACCTGGGTGTGTGTACCAGTAAACCTGTGTCTCCACTGAGATTTTATGAATTATTTGTGTGTTTTAAAAAGCAAGGTGAATGCTTGCATGTCCTAAATAAGACTCTACTGAGACATTTGACAGTAGTTTAAACAACTGTATTGATCAACACACCTCACCAGCCTCCCTGGAAACGCTCAGTTTAGGTTTGCTGTTAAGATTTCAGAAAAAGATACTGTAACATTAAGGGTTACTTTATAAATATAAGCTGTCATGTCCTTCATCCGAGGGATGCAAAGGTTTGAATAAAGACCAGTGTTTGGGGCCCACTTATGAGACCCCCGCTCATATGGATTCTTTATCCATCCCCACTCACCATAAGCGTAAATATAAGCTGTTGTTAGCCTATTTAATATGTCATTGCAACCACATCTAAATACATATAGTTAATTTAATAACATGGTTCATGATTTGATCTCTTAATAGATAGAGCATCTAAGCTGGAACTAGAGAGCTCAGCATGGTATCTACCTTTCAAAGCAGGGGTATTGAGACGAGATGTTTCAATGCCTCCAAGCATGACAAACAGATCCCCAAATGATGTTGAAGATTATGCTGAATGTTGAAGATGGCCAGTGAGTAGCATCCAATAGAATAAATTCAAATGCTTTGAAACGGTTTATTTATCTCTACGAAATAGGTCCAGGTGATTCAAATCTGCTGCAGATGAATGAAGGTAGTCTGGATCAGATGGATGTCCAAGGACCTCTAATGGAAATGTAGAGTACTACAGAACAAAATGGATTGAAATTACAGTACATCAGTACTTAGTATTACAATAAAGCTCCTTCCCGTAGAACTAGGATAATCACATGCATAATTATTTACACATACATAGAACTTTCAGTGTTTTATGGTTAAAAATCATAGTGCCAACATATTAGGGTCTAACGCTTCATACCACGACACCTTAAAACCAGTCAGAGCAATTACAGTCCAGACAAATTGGGTCTGGCTTGTTGGACCTGGGATGTATTGATTAGAAAGATCTCATATGATATGGGGTTTATTTCTCTTTGTCCACTGTTCATTTAAAGCACTACTATTGGGGGTGTGGCAATACATCAATCCACATTGATATATTGATTAAATGATTGACTCAATTACATTAAGGCAAAACAAAAACATTGATCCATATCATCATCATCATCATATGCCTGATGTGAATTAGTATATGCTCATCTAACACAATAATTGATTGTGTCAAATGTTGAATGACATACAATATTGCATTATATCAATTACAGACTTATTTGTGATGTGAAGAAACATTGTATCGTCATCCAATCAAATCAGTATAACATGAACATACAGTACATATCTGTTAGGATCTGGGTTGTGTATGTGTGTGTATGTGTCTCTTACCTCCCTGCAGAGTCTGAGAGTTGGTAGGCGGAGC
>JARVJO010000431.1:17516906-17552472 GCA_031762555.1 Cynodonichthys magdalenae | reverse complement strand
CGAGCTCCATGAACCACGTGACCGCGTGTCGGCTAGTTCAAAGAGTGTCGCAACTCTCTCTCTATAGGGCTCTGGTCGTAACCATAGAAATTATATAGATTACTTATCTATCGTAACCAGCGCGCTTTGCTTGACCCGCAAGATAACTACGGATACCGTGAAAGCTCAAACATGTTTCAGCGAGGCTGTCCCACTTTTTAGATAGAAAGTTAAATATTACTTATATGATGTTGATTTTTGTTTATTAATTTTATCTGCTGTAGAACACTTTTGTTATGATTTTAAATATTCTTAAATGCATATTTGCAGCTTAAGCATATATGTTTGAAATATTAAATACATTTAAAGTAGGCTGCACCGTTTATTTATTTTTAAGGGACACATTTTGATGAAATAATCTTTTTTTCATGGAGTTAACTTTGCTGCGTGTCTATGCCTATAAACAAAGAGGCTAAAAAATATATATGTTGGCCCTAACACCCACCAGATACCGTTCCCTCTGTAGAGTCTGTCAACTAAGATGCCTGTAGTGATTTTTAGGGTTCAGCAGGTGTCAGTATTCAGTGACAGTATCGATACAGTTTGGTAAAGTGTCGAAACTCTTCATGATTCCTCATCTACCCATCACTAGGTACCACTATTATAACTTCTGTTTTTTTATTATTATTGCTCCCCACTAAAAGGAAAAAGTTGGTTGATAATGTTTTGCCTGACGGGTTCTACAGGCGAGGTTGGGCCCAGAATGCAGGCAGGCAGGCAGGCTCAAGGTAAAAATTAAAAGTCTTTATTAAATCAAAAGCTAACATGGCAGCAAGAACAGAAAACTAACAGGCACATGAAACATGATGAAACCAGGGTGAAAAACCAAACGATCGGAAAGAGAACCAGTAATATAACAGCGGGGTAAATGAGATAGATCAGGAAAAAAATGAAAGACTGAGGAATGGGATGAGAATGTAAAACACAGGACGAACACCAGAGGGTCTGGGAGACAGAACACACGATGCAAAACAGCAGATCTCTCATTGCCTGTGTCTGGGTGCAGGTTTGATTGTCTCTATACTGTTAGCAAAATATTCCATGAACCATTGAATGTATTTTAAAAACAAACCATTTTTTAACCCTATGTTGTTTTTAGACCTGTTCTTGTTTGTCCTAATTAATCACGTTGATCCTTGTTTTCCCCCCGTCGAGCAGAGAAATGCAGGAAGTGGGAGCTAATCTGGGTTTATCTGATTGTTTTCTTTCAGACTGAAGCAGCTGCAACAGAAAAGAACCGACCTGCAGAAGTTCTTACCCAGTTTTATTTCATACAGACAAACTTTTTGGATTCAATATGAATGTTTGGTGTCGGTTTACAAATTATTCACGGAATAACTGAACGAGTCTTAAAGTCACCCGGTAAGTCTTTTTTAAAATAAATGTATTTTAATAAAGGATAATTATTGTGACAAATCTAAATTATATAAGACTGTGCTTATAAAACAGTTTATGTTTAGTTTGTATGTTTAAATCTAAATAAATCATTTAACATATACTTTCTAAGACTAAAATTATGTTTTTAGAGATTTTAATAACATTTTAAAATAAAATATGTTTTGTAAGATCTCGCGAGATCTGCTGTCACTCGTAGTATGTGTTAGGAATGACTCTCAGCTACTACCACACCAACTTATAGCTCAGTATTTATCAAATTCACAGTTAAAGCCGTTGTTGTTAGTTAATCAGCTGTAGATGAAGGCTACATCCAATGATTCGTTTCTGAAATCCATCCAATAAGAGATTTTTTGCTAACATAAATACAGAGATGATCATTCTCAGGTACTTTTAGCTAATTATTAATAAACTGGCTGAGTTATAACAGGTTTGTTTTGGCTAAGATGTGATAACCATCTTAAATAGGATTTATTTAAAAAAATATTTGCATTAATGCAATTTGAGTATAATTTGTGTAAATATTAAGTAAAATATGTCCTTTTATGTTTTCAGCATTAATATTGTTAAAAATATGATCATGTGCAGATTTTTAATGTCATTTTAGAAAATTTAGAGAAAATGTCTTTCTGACTACTATTAATTGTTTTCACAATAATTAAATAATTTAACTCCTGAAATTTTTTTTGTCTCCATTACAGCCACTAAAGTTTTAATTGCATAAAAGTAAAATGGTTTAAATCTGTCTCTAAATTCTGCTGAAGTTCTGGTGTTTTTCTGATGCAGCAGGTTTGTGTTGTATTAAAAAAAACTATTTTGTGTGTAAACAACTGTTTGTGATGCTGACTTTACCTTTCTTCCATTTAGGTGAAACACAGCGGTCCTGGCTGGTCTGAGGGGTTAAGTTTGGGTCAGAGATGATGGGTCGTAAGCTGGATCTGACGGGCCTGACGGACAGCGAGGCGGCACATGTCTTACAGGTGGTCCAGAGGGACATGAGGCTCCGCAAGACAGAGGAGGAGAGACTCAGGTGAGGTCTGACCTCGACAGGGAAGGACTGCAAGAAAAGACAATTTCAAGTTGCTTTTCCCAAGTTCAGACGTTTGTTTACTTTGTTCCCCAAACTTTTATCAAACTATTCCCTCGACAACTCATTAAGAATTAAGAACCCGGTACTAGCAAGGCGTACCTAATAAAGTGGCCGGTGAGTGTATAATGGCTAAAATAGTACAAAATATATAAAATTTGAAGAGGATGTAATAATAATAATAATAAAAAAAGAGAAAAATAATCTAAACAATCTTGTTCTGACAGAATCTGCTTTAGCTCAGTTTGCTTCTGAGGCATTTTTAGACCTTGGTGGAGTTTTCCTGAAACACCTTCCTGTTTCCTTCAGTATGAACACAAAGACACAGTAAAAGGATAATTAGTTGGGTTTGAACTGAGTCTGTGGTGCAGGTTTAAGTCTGAGACAAAAGCAGGAAATGATTGCTAAAGAATAAGATTTGTGCATTGTCCCTGTACTTTATTATGAAATCTCACAACCTTATCAGACAGACAAATCCAAACAGATTAGCCTAATGGCCTTAATTTCCTTCAGATTTCAACAGCAAAAAGCTTTTGGATTAAAAATCTGGCTCTGTTTGTTAAAAAAACATGTTTGTTGTTTGAAAACAACAACACTCTGTGATCAGTGAGAGTAATTAGTCCAGATTTTCTAAACAGCTGATAAAAAGCTGCAACTTCTGATACGTCATGTCTGATTGTTATATTTCCCCTCTTAGCCCTGTGTTTGATTTAAGACTAATTGCTTTCAGTTGTCCGAGTGCCTTCTTGACTTCTTTGACCAATATGAGACAGATTGAGCAGAGCAGCTTTTTTAGCAGCAGGCATCTGCATAAAAATGCAAAACGTTCTTACAAATAAAAATACATCTTTAGAAATAGTTCTTTATTGTGTAACACCTATATTTTTGTTCACCATTGTTTCTCTGCCAGCTGCTGCAGTGTCTGTAAATCCCTTCGTATAATAATTAGTATAATTAACTAGCTTATTTCCAGACCAAATATTAAATCACCAAACTATGTAGCATTTTGGACCTAGTGATAGAGAATTTTGAAATAAACTAAAACCTAATCCTCATTGATTCATTTTACCAGAACAGATTGCACATGTCAGTTTAATCCTTTGCAAATAATAAAATCAAAGTAATGTTAGAGTTTGCTCAAGACTAATATTACTTTTTAGAACTATTAACATTCAGTATTGTGCTGCTTCTAGGTTTCATTCACGTTTATTGTGACTAAACAAAATATGGATGTCTCAGACTCTCGTTGGCGCCTCCTGCTGTTAAAAAGCTGCACAGCAGGGAGATTATCTGCAAGTTGTCTCGTTTTTATGTTCTCATTAGATGACATCATTTTTCAAATATGGAGAATCAAGAAAAATAATTAAAGATAATATTAGTAGATGTCAACTTATTTCTAAAAAAAAACAAACATTTTCTCAGGATTGTTGCAGCTAAACTAACGTGAACACAGAGCAAATTCGACATGCTCTTAGACGAGAGGAAATGTTCCTGCTTTTTTAAAATCTGTATTCAAGGGTTGCTCACAGTGCTTGTTACCTCACCGTCTCACTGCGAACATCTCGCCATCGGAGTGTACCTGAGAGTGTTGTGTCTGATAGTTATTTATATCCAGTATGAGGCTGCAGTAATAATGGATGTGCTGCTGGAGCTGTTCTTCTACCAGACAGGACACAGAGTTTTATAGGCCGAGGCTGACAAGTTCAAAATTCTTTTTTTTTTTTTTTTTAAACAGAAATGATTTATTTTTCAAACTCGTTAACAAGCATGCTATTTCCAAGATGTATAGTAGAGCTGGTGCTGATTAGGATGGCCAAATTTGTTTTATTTTATATTTTTGTTTCACAGAAGGTGAGTGTAAATTGCTGTAATATGGTTTTAAAAGATAATGTAAGTTTTTAAAATAAATAGAGTAGCCCAGAACAAGTAGCATAATCTAAACCCTTGATGGCTGGTTATCCTGAGCCACTCAGACGCAAAAAGTGAATCATTATGTTTTTGCCAAACTCTGTCTGTTAGCAAAATATGTCATGAACCGCTTGTCAAATTTTATTAAAACTCTTAGAAATAAAGTATTGGATGTGCCTCTACAACTGAATAACGTTTGAAGTTAAACCAACACAGCATGGTCAACTCAGTCAACTGACTTTAAAAATACAAATGTGGCTAAAACTCAGTCAATTTTATAGATATTGAGCTAACGGTTAGTATGGTGTTAACTGAGCCTCATCCCCAGCACTTATTATGAGTGTGAACAGATCGCATAAGAGCTTTATTTAATATGTTACCTTTAACTATTAGAGTCAACTCTGCCTGTCTGTTAGCAAAATATCTGAAGAATCACTGGACATATTTTAATGAAACTCTCAGAAAGTAATCGTTGAGTCTACAACTACAATTGATTCACTTTTGGAATCAGTCAAAATCAAGATGGCTGCCAAATAAAGTTGACATTATGACTTAATTTAACAGAATATGAGCCAAACTTAAATATATTAGTAGCTGAGAGCCACTCGTAGTGGGTCATCTTACATAGGATTAACCCTATTTTTAGGCAATAATGACTAAAACAACTACAACTCTGCTATTTCTTTACACAAGATTATTTTTTTCAGTAAAATACTTAAAAAAAACAACTTTAGAAGTTCCGACTGTCTTTCTTTGTTTCCAGAATTTGTTAAAAAGCTCCAGTGGCTTCCTGTTTCCACCCGTGTCCTCCTCTTGTCAGACCTGATCAGTATTCAGCTGCAATCAGTGATAAATGATTCAGTCATAGTCGGAGCTCCTGCTGTTCTAATCTTTTCGACACGTTCCTTCTGGTGCGACTCACACCGGGTCGCCCCTGTCTGCAATCATCCGTCTCCTCTTTCTGATTTGTATTATCTGATGTCCCAGTTGGACGTCTCAGCTTCCGTTTGAGTTGTTCAGTAAACCTGTCGGATCTTTTCACAGTTTCCTGCAGCAGGCAGAATGAGTGCTAAAAGGAACAGCTGCAGATTAAGAGCAAGAAATTAATTGTATTTGAATGCATCAGGATTTTTTAAAATCACAGCATCTTTGAAGAGTTTTTTGGCAGAAATGATTTGAAATCATAATTCACAATATGATACACAAATTGATACGATTTGTTTTATTGGTTCATTAGAGGGGAAAAAATTAAAACTAAAAATGAAAGCAAACATGCAAAATACAAATGTGATCTCACAGTAAGATGGTTAAATTCCTTTCAAAACAACTCAAATGCTTCAAATTTCTTAGCATTTCATGTAAACATTATTGTTTTCACTGTTTTAGCAGTTACTCATGATGTTAAAATAACAGCAGGATAAACTATAATAATTTCTCCAACTAAACCTTTATTTGTTAATTTCTCATTTTTATGTTTTATAATTTGTACTAAATGTCATTTACCAGTGAGTAATGGGATACATTGGCAGAACATTTTAATTTCTATTGTGTTTTTATTCAGTTGAGTTGAACGGTGTGTGTGTGTGTGTATGTACTTGTTTTTGTTACCTATTTAGGACTGTTTCCGGTATAAACATCTACCTTGTCAAGACCAGTAGTCCTAATGGGGACCAAAGACTGGCCCTAATATGGTGGAACTCCATTTTTGGGTTAAGGGTTCGATTTAGGACTAGGGTGTGAATTGAGTTTAGGTTAGTTTTAGGGTCAGGTAGGTACCTGTGAGGTTAGTTTTAGGGTAAGTGGTCAGAGTTAGGCTGTAGAAATGACTGGAAATGGATGGAAGTCAATGAACGGTCCTAATAAAGATAGAAATACAAAAAACCTGTGTGTAAGTGTGTGTGCGCACTCTGTGACCTCCTTTAAATAATCACTACATTTGACTCAGTAATCCCCCGTCTGGTTAAAACAACTCATCCTACACATTCTCACATGCACAAGCCTTTTATTTAATTAATTTATTTTTGTAAACGGTTTAGCAGAAATCTCACACACCATCCTGGTTCCCCCCATCTCTCCTCCTCCTCCACCAAGTGATCTGAAGCAGGAGCTGGACGAGGAGGGCAGTCGCTGCCTTCTGCTGTCGCGGCAGACCTGCTTCAACCAGCGCTGCTGCATCCGCTGCTGCTCGCCTTTCACCTTCCTGCTCAACCCCAAACGCCGGTGCCGGGACTGCAGCTACGACGTCTGCAAGGCCTGCCGGGTCTACTGCAAGCGGGACAGAGCCTGGCTCTGCTCCACCTGCCAGAAGAGCAGGTAAGCTCCAGATGAGAGGCTGACATTTCATGCAGAGTTTCTTTAGCATCAGGATATGTGATAAAGTTTAACAGCAACTTGAAGATGAAGCAACACCTTTGTAAGTGATGAATTCATTTTATTTTTAATGCTTCATGTCAGTTATGTCTATTTAAATCAAAATACATACAGTTATCAGGCAGGTTAGATATTTATACACACTTCCTGACAAACCTACTGTGTCTCTGTTGCCAAATAATCTCCTGAATATTTCTGAGTGAAACTTGATGTGATCGTAGCCGGGAGTCATTCTGAGCTCGTCAATATATTTTTTTCAAGGTTCGACCAAAAGCAGCTACAACTGGATTAAAGGTTTAATTGTTTTTTTGTCCCTCAGGTTGCTGAAGACGCAGTCACTCGAGTGGTTCTACGCGAATGTGAAGAAACGCTTCAAGAGGTTTGGCAGCGCCAAAGTGTTGAAGACTCTCTACAGGAAACACCTGACGGAGCACAGTGCACTCTCAGAGCTTACAGGTAAACTGAAATCTTTAAATACTTCAGTGTGAGTTCACCTGATCAGGACTAAAAACAGAAAGTTGTCTATAACTTGTTACATTTCAAACAGAAACATTTACGCAACATACAACAGTTTAGATCATTTTGTGCATGTTGTGTGCAGATCTAACGTAAAATGTAAAATTTACCGAGTTAGAGAAGGTGTGGGCAACTGGCAACCTGTCTCAGTTGTTTTGTCCTTGGGCAAGAAACTTCACCCCAATGCCTCTGATGTACTGAGCACTGATTAGTCTCCATAGATGATTTGTTCATGTTAGCTTTGTATAAGATCTAGTAGAGTGCTGTGTGAATGGGTAAATGAGGACACAGATTGTAGTGTGAAGCACTTTGAGTATCCCGGTTTGATAGAAAGGTGCCTTATGAGTACAGTCCATTTAAATATGAGAAGTTTACTGAAGTCGCAAGTACATAAACAACAGCAACTTTTTACCAGAACTAAAACCACACAGGAGTCTGCACTCGAGGTGTCTTATGCTGTTGCACTTAAAATTGCTAAAGTTAATTTATTTTTTGTTTGCTTCAAATGATTTATATTTATTAAACAAGAGTACAACTGTTATATATGCATCTGGGCATTAAATATGTTAAGTTACTGCACTGTTTGTTGATTTAATGAACATATATATATATATATATATATATATATACAGCCCAAGTGCTGTATATTTTAGCACACCTTACTCCCCTTAAGGTCAAATAAATATAGAACAGAAACATATGTAATGTTTTTACATGTTATCTGATATAGATAGATGGACAGATCTGGTTTCATTGCACAGAAATTACAGAGAACAAAGCCAGCTCTAAATCAAATCCACGAGTCAAATTCAAAATGGCTTTCAGCGCATAGAACCTAATTATGTTTACACTTACTTGAGTACATTTACTTTTGGAAAAAATGTACTTTTAGGAGTAGTTTTACTGCATCATACTTTTTACTTTAACTTGATTAATTTTACTATGAAGAATACTCTAATTGCGTAAAACGTCTGAATACAGGCTACTTTACGAAATGAAGAACAAACATGTTTTAACCAAATCTGCCCCTGATACAGACACATCTACAAGTTGTTTAAATGAGAATTCTTGTTTGGAAGCTTTGCTGATCTGATGTTAGTTTCTATCTGCTGAGCTGTTGACACATTTTAAGGTTAAATACAAATAGTAAACAGTAAGTTGACACTGGACATATCTGTTCTATACATTGCCTTCTGAATTAGTTTAAAATGTTTTAAATTAAAATATATTTTAAAGTGTTTATTTTGCCTTAATTTGTTATTTGGATTTTTTTTTTGTTTTTTTATGTTTTAGTCTTTAAAAAGCCAAACTTGAACATAACTTTATATATTTTTGTCTGTCTGATTACATCATTTTTAAATATTAAATCAGATGTTCTGCTCAGTCAATACTTGGGTAGCCTTTTTACCAAATACTTTTTTACTCTTACTGAATATTCTTTCCTATCATGATCTACTGTGTTTTTAGTTCTGTTCAGGTCTCATCATATGCTGTTTGTCTCCTGAATTAATTATTGCTCAAAATGTCTTGCCATAGCCCCACTGGTTTGTTCTTTATTTAGTTTCTTAGTTTATTCTTATGTTTTGTTCTTTGTGCATTTCTATTTACTTTTCTTGGTTTATTATGTCCTCTTTAGATTCTCTCACGTCAGTTTTAGTTCACCATGCCTCATCATCCTCATGTGTTTCAACAGATTTGACACTCAAGCTCTTGATTTTTTACTCTTCAGCACCGGATTCCGTGTTTTCATGCGTTGTTTTCGTCTTCCGTTCTGTATCCCGTTCCATCTGTATGTGAGAGGAGCTTTTTTTTTTCAGCCTACGCGGCTCAGAGCTTTTGGTCCGGGTTACACAGGCTGACGAAACACGTCGTACAACTCCAGAAAAAGTTCTGGTACGCATCGGACTCAGGGAAAAAGTTTTGGTACGTAGAGGGGTAAAATTGAGAAGTGCTGGTATATTACGTATATGCATACCTCTGATAGTGTCAACAAAAACTCACTTCCATCATTTAAGTTGCCCATCCCTGATCTAAAGCAGCAATCTAAGTTTTTCTTGCTGTTTTTTTTCTCTTTTAACCTCCATTGTCCACCAGCAGGGTGGAAACAGGCTTTATTTTCTTATATATTAAAAACCACAGAGCAGACCTCCAGGGAGATATTTGCAGTCAGAGCGTCCTGCAGCAAAATGAGGAGCTTTCCAGCAGGCGGCTGAGCAGAAAATGTATTTGTTATGCTTTTCACTCTGGAGCATCTCTGCTCTATTAGTTCTCAGTATCTGAGCTGAGGGTTGTAGAAAAATAATAATGTGTGTTTTGTGGAGGAGAGGTTGCCAGCTGCAGATGGTCCAGATCTGTGGAGTCAGTGGGAGTACGGCCCGATCTGTGCAGACATCAGACCGGCCCTCCTCTGCTCAAACACACTCCGTAAAATGTTTCAGCATTGGAGAAGAGAGAAAGCAAAATGTGAGCGGAGTGAATAACCTCACTATTAATAATGCTGACATTTACAGAAAGAGCTGCTGTGAACGTTCCCTGAAGACTGATCTCAGTGATTCAACATTTTAAAGATTATCTGAGGATCTCTGAGGAGCTGAAGAAAAATCTTCACTAAGTGTTGTGCTTGATGCCGTGCACGTGTCTGTTAGCAAAATATCTGACACAAAAATGAACAGTGGTTTTACAGATATTGAGCTAATATTTGCTATGGTAGTAGCTGAGAGTCCTTCACAAAACATTCTCCAGGTGCTAACAGATGTCGGGAAAGGTGACGACAGACCAGGAAACAATTCAGAAAATAAGCTTGAATCTGTTCCATTTACTTTACCAGCTCTTTTTTCTGTGTTGGTTGTTTCAATGACCTCTGTGATTCTCCTCACACTGAGTTTTACACTAAACGCTTCAGACTACAAAGCAGGAAGAGGAGAAGAACTCAAGGTTGCAGTTTTAGTTTTTTTTTCTCTCACACAAACCCAAATGACTGCATCTGAACTCCCTCTGGTTTGGAACCTGCAGCTTTAACAACCTTTTAAATGCACACATAAACTGCATAAGACACTGAAAAATACAAATTATAAAAGAAAGAATGTTAGGATGTGTTGCCTTGAAGGCTGCAGTCTCTTTCAGCTCCTGTTTTGGTCAAAGGTGTTTTCTAGCATATTTAAAAAAAAAAGCTGAAAAATGTTTAAAACTCTTTTTACACATAGAGTTTAAATATACCTTCATTTGAACAAACCCCTGCAGAATTAAATCCGAGCATTTGCTGTATTTTATTGAAATGCCCACACGCTAAACATCACTTTATTTAAGTGCGTGTCTCTGGCCTTTTTAACTGATTGGAAGTGACCTCGTTTAGTTTTTGAACAGGCTCTGCTGCAGACAGCTCAGGTCTCCTAAAGCCTCACATGAGTGGACTCTAATGCTCTTATATAACCACAGACCAACGCATTGTTGCAGGAATATTTACGCAGCATGAAAAATAAAGAGTTTAATAGTGGGACTGAGCTCTGCTGCAGAGTTATCAGGTTTTGTTTCTCCTATAACTCTAATATGTCCCTCACAAATTAAATGTAAATTATAAAAGCAACGAGTAACTTACAGTTCATAGTGAACCTTATTTGATAAACCCAGCAGAAAAGAAAAACACAAGTTTATTTTGGAGACAGGAGTTCAGTTAAAACCAAACTTGATACGACAACAAAAGCATTTCCTGTCATTGCTCTGATATTTTTAGATCATAAATGGACACATTAAAAATGGATGAAAGAAACACAAGAGGGACCATTTTTCATTTCTTTAATCCTCCATCCTCCTTTATTTAACAGTTTACTGTGATCCTGTTTCAGGATGCAGAATGAAATCCTGACAGATGTCCTATATCTGTCTTTTCATGTCAACATCTGTGTGTGTGTGTTTGTGTGTGTGTGTGTGTTTGTCCGCAGAGGGCAGCGCCTGCGAGGAGAGCATCTGCAATGAGGGCAGCATCTGTGAGAGCGACTCCACTTTCTACAGGCAAACTGAAGGTGAACACAGACTGTCCAGACTCTGTGGTCCACACTGTAAACCTGGTTTTGTTAAAAAAAAATATTCAAAATTTCATGTAATTGTTTAATTAATTATTCAAATGTTGTATCAGATATTAGTTGAATATTTGACCAAAGGACCAGTTGTTTAAAAAAAAGGTAATATGCAGAATTCCAAGTTTTGTTTGTCTAACAGTGAGGAAAGAAATGCAACAAACTTAACAAGTTAAATATTTATTTTAATACAAAAAGTTCAGTTTTTCTTGTTTTTATAATCGTCTTTGATCTGAGATTCCAGCTAATTTAAATTACATAGGATAAAGCTGCTGATAAATAAAAAAAACAATTATTTTAGAGTGTCAGCAGCACCAGAACCAGATTTGTCTCGTGTTTTTCTCTTGTTCTGACTCTGCTGGTTCACTGGACTAACATGATAAGAGCCTGCAGACAGAAAGGAAACGCTGCAGCAGCCTGATGCTTGTGTTCTAAATTATAGGAGGAAAAATGGCAGAATTAATTAAACTGAGGATCAAATATGTGTTATTTCTTATGCAATCTGTATGGTTAGATGTGCAGCATCATGATTGTGTTTACCATGTGATAACTGTGTTCAGAGCACAGCATGGCGGAGACGCTCAGTGTGGCCACGCGGGTCGCAGAGGAGGTCATAGATGAAGCCATTTCTTCAGCTGAGTTTGATGCCTCAACTCAGGTGATTCATGGTTTTTTTCTGGCTTTTTAAATATTCAATTCTTTGCTGCAGTAGCTACAGATATGATTACTCATTAGTTGCACTAAAGACGCTGAACTTCAAAAACTTCAACTTTCTGCTGCAGTTAAAACGTTGCTTTAATACTGATAAAAGCCAGGGTTTATTTATTTAATATGTTAAGAATACTGCTTACATAGAAAATAAATTGAAATACTTTGCATTTCTTGTACTTTAATATCCTTTTTCTAACCTGAAAACAATAGTTTAATTTTGGAGATTCAGCCTGTTTTTACATAACGAAGAAAAACAGCAAAAAAAATTTAGCTCCCATTGGATCAACTTTTGACACGAATACCTTTTTCATTATAAAACTTCACTAGTTATTATGGGGGTCTCTCTAAAAGAATACATTTATCCTAAATCTTCTTACATGAGCACATTTTATTGTCTAAATAATTTAGGTTAAATCCTAAAAAAAATAATCCTGAGATCAACTGAAATATTCCGAAGCTTTTGAACTCAGTTCAGGAAATACGTATACTCTGTATATTTAGAGACATAATCAGCTTACTGTACGTGTGTGTGCTGTTGAATACATTTCCTAATAATGTGTGTTTTTCTCTCAGGAGAAGCAAAATGAAGCCCGTTATCTGCGGCAGCACAGAGGAGAGCTCATCGAGGAACTGGCCAAAACCATTGTCCAAAAAGTATTCTAAAAACCCATATTAAACTGCAGCAGATGATTTATTGTTATCAGGATGATTCATTTTCTGTTTGAAGTCAGTTTAAAATGCTTATATAAAAGCCCGTCATGAGAGGGTTCCACACAAACCTCCTCCACCAGGAAACAAAAGCATTCTTTCACTGCTCTGTGTGCGATCGCAGCTAATCCTGCTCTCTGTGTGAATAAGATCATTAGCAGGAGGAATGCTTTGGCTGAGATGAAGGCTGAGTATGACCACAGCTGGCCCCTGGAGCACGCTGCTGACCTTCATCATCATCATCAGCCTCCCTGTGATCGAGCCTCCAGCTGCTCGAAACCAGAACTTTGGGTAAAAACATATTATGTTGATGTTCAGAACCAGCTCTAAAAAGCCCCGATTCTTTTAGTTTTGTCAAAATGATGCATCTTAGTCTTTTTGTTTTGCACACACTGACCTCTGCTGGTTAAACATCTCAGGTTTGATGGTTGTCAGCAGAGAAGCTGGAGTAAACACAGAAATTAGATTGTTTTTGTTTTTTCTCTCTTATCTCTGCCCTCAGAGGTCACATGTGGCCCCCAGGCTGCAGGATGATGACTCTTCTGCTCCAGGACCTGACTCTCCATCAGCCTTAAAGAAGGAGGGCGGCGGGTTGGGCATGACCACATGGAGGAGTGTAGACCGACTTGACAACTCTGGTGACAACTCTTCTCTTCTCGTCTCTTGAGATCCAAAGACTTTCAAAGATGAAGAAGTATTTTCTAGTGTTTTGCTGCTTCTTTGTTTGTCTGCACGTGTCCTCAGTGCTGAAAAGCCCAGACGGGAACTGGATTGCCCTGCAGAGTGCCCAGCTGTCCCGCCCCAGCCTCCTCACCAAAAGGAAGAGCCTGGTCTACAGCGCCTTGGAGAGGGAGTCGGGAGCCGTGTCGGCCTACGAAGGTCTGGACTCTGATGGTGAAAAGAAACCAGAGCCTGACAGCTCCTGGGGAGCCGTCCTGCAGGAGATCCACAGGAAGATGACCGACTCGAACCTCAACCTGCACGACTTCGACAACAGCGTCACGCCTCTGATGGACCACCAGGTCGGGAGGGAGGATCTGTTTTCAGACTCCGAGGGGAACTGGAAGTCCAACAAGCCTCTGTTGGCTCTTCTAAAGCGGAAGGTGCCCGCAGAGATCAGGAAACCTTCGTCGTCGCGCAGGACCAGCATCATAGACGTGAACTTTAACACAACAAGAGATGGAGAGGAGGAGGAGGTCAAGGTGGCTGCCGAACCGAAGACCAGGAAAATGAGGAAATCACGGAAGAAGAGAAGAAGCAAAAAAGAGCCAGTAGCTTCTGTGTCGGTAAGAAATAAGATTTACCTGAAAACTGATCAGATTCATTGTCTAACCTAAAGAATTGTAACTGATAAATTCTTTAAAATTGCAGAATTTCAACAACAAAGCCAGTTCTCCTCTACATCCCTCTGACGCTGGGACTCCTGACACCGTTACCTCCGGAGTCACCACCCCTGAATCTTTTGACCCTGACGGTGACATCACAGGAAATGGAGACAGTCACATTGTCGAGGATTTTAGTTTGAAACTGCACCAGTTTGAGAGCAGAGTTTCTGAATCTCCCACCAGAGAAAAACCAGATGAACGATATGGTACTGATGATGGAAAAGAGGAGGGAAGGTCACCCAAGATGGATGCTGACTTGGATGGAGGAAGAGGAGATGATGAAGAGGTGAATTACCGGTTGTATCGGCTCGTTTCACAGTTCAGCCTCCCTGACTTCTCCTCCACTGACTGTGAGCTGGACGGAACGGGACAAAGTGAAGCAGAATGGGACCAAGAAAAAGACCTGGAAGAGGAAGTTAAGGAGCAGAAGACGGAGCGACTAACTTACAAACTGTGTCAGCTGGAAAAAGAAGTCAAGGCGTCGCAGTTCTCCTCCACCGAAGATGAGCTGGACAGAGTGGACTTTGATGAAGACAGAGAGGAAGCTCTGGCTTTCCGATTGTCCAGATTAGCTAATGAAGTGGACCCCACCCAGTTTTCATCCACAGAGTGCGAGCTGGACAGGTCAGGACGAGGAGACGGCGAAGAGGAGGCGATGAATGAAGAAACGCTGTGGAAGCTGCAGCCGGACAAAACTCAGCTGTGTCATTTGGCCAGTTTGGTCAGCGCCTCCCAGTTCTCCTCCACCAAGGACGAGCTGGATCGAGTGGGAGAAAACGAGGGAGACGGCGGAGAGATGAAGGAGCTGTGGGACGGAGCAGAATCCATCGGAAACGTAGACATGAAAATGTTTTACTTGAGGGAGGAAACCCGAGAACAAAGAGTTTTGGAGAGGGTGACAAAGAGTGCAGATGACGAAACCAACGTGCAGAGAAGTAGAAATCTATTGGATAGAATAGGAGGGGATGTTGCAACAGAGGAGGAGTTTTGTGACAAAAAAGCGGAAAATTTGAAAGCTGAGAAAGAATTAAACGAGACACGAGAGATTCCTTTGGAAGCGGATAGAACAGCTGAACGAGACGACGAACCTGCGGCAAACAGGACGGATAAAAAGGAAGCAAAGTTTTCAAACGTCGGTGAGAGGAAGTGGGAAACGGTGGCGAAAAGTGACGAAGAAGACGCAGAATTTGACAGAATAATCAGCAGCATGTTGATGATAACCTTGGAGGAGATGCACGTGGAAACGATGGACAAAGACGGAAGAAAGAATAAACTAGAGAACGACAGAGAGGGAGAGAGTGGATCGAGAACGAGGCCTGCTGATGCAGAAAGCAGAGCTGCTTCAGAACGTTTGTCAGATGAGAGGTCAGAGTCTGCAGTGAAAGAACAGAATGAAACTGAAGGACAGATTTGTTATAAACAAGATGCTAGAGACATGACAAGTGAAAACACAGAGGAAGAACTTTTACATTTGATTAAAGACAATCTTACAGACATGACAGTGAAAGAGACTCTGTCAGAGGCAGAGCCGATGAGTCCAGAGGGTCAGAAACACGATGGAAGAGGAAGAGCAACCGAGCAGGAAGCAGCAGAAACGAGGACAGACGTGGAACAAAAACCGGACGGCATGGAGTGGAGTCACTGCTCTGATCGTCAGGGGGGGTTCCTGTCACCAGAGGAGATCCAGAACGTGAGTACTACGACTTCAAAATGTTAGTTTCTAACATGTTTTCCCTCGTACAGTCTGCTGAGAGTTTTGTAAATGAAAAACAAGTGTCAGTTTTTTTAACATAAATCAGGGAAATATTCAGAAGCAGCTCTAATTTTATTTTAATATGGAAAAGGAAACACATTTTAAGTTTTTATAATCTCTGCAAAGGTTTTGTAGAATCCAACAGGAAGTCTCGTTATAAAGCTAATGGATTTTAGTCCTGTGTGATCAAACATTTAATAACATTTAAGAGAACGATTTCACTCTTTTTGCCACCTGATCAGGTTAAAGCCACCTGTCTGTGTTTGTGCTGCAGAGATACTCAGCAGCGTCTCTACGCAGCATCACCACTGAGGTGCTGAAGGTGCTGAACGCCACCGAGGACCTCCTGCAGGGAGCGGAGGGACGAGACGACACCCGGCTCTCCGTCTCGCTGCCACCGAACGCGGACCCCAAGAAGCTGGACCAGCAGTTCTGGAGACTGGAGGAGAACGTAACTTCATTTTATGAAAACATCTTTTAATGGAGTTCATTCGAAAATAACTCATTGAAAAATTCCTCATGGTGCCACTTTTTTGCCAGCGCAGGTCACACATGTGGGCACAGTTTGTAGGCGCTCATGCTGCCAGCTACCTTTGCAGTAAAGCTCTTCATATTTAAACCCTAAACGTTTTCAGGTGTGTTGTCCTGCTGCAGGTGTACGTGGCAGCTGGTTCGGTGTACAGTCTGGAGGCGGAGCTCAGTGAACTGGAGGAGTGCGCCAGAGAAATCTGCAGCTCCACGTCCAACATGGAGCTGTCCTTCCTGGAGGAGCAGGTGGCTGCAGCAGCTGCCAGGGTTCAGCAGTCAGAGCTGCAGGTGACACGGGCCCATCTCATCCCATATATAGTTACATAGAAGGGATGCCTGACCCACCACGACCCGTCTGCTAAACATGTGTAGTTTTATTTTAGACAGGATGACTCTGCAGTTCATTCAACCTCTTTGTTTAAAGGCCCGTTTCTCCTCCTGTTGCAGATCAGCAACATCTCTGCAAGAATTGCTGCTTTGAAGAGCGCCGGCCTCAACGTAGACCCGCAGTCGCGCTTCAATAAGACCCCCAGGACCACTGCAGATACGGTACTCGATACAGTTTCAGAACAGGATGTTAAGTTTTGTACTAATATTAAAATATGGATTTTTATTTCTTACAGGCTGCAACCCTGGACTCCTCAAGACATCTGAGGAGGAGATTACCTGCACCACCTGTGAAAGGTAGGGTCACAGTAACTTCCTGTTCACAGCAGCACAACGGGCTGTTTATTAGTCCACTGGGTTTGAGGCTACAGTAAACAAGCGTATGATGGATGACACTAAAACTCAGCTTTTGTAGCATCTTAGCTTAGATACAATATAAATAAAGACAGTTAGGAGAACTCACAAATTGGAAACTTAAGTTAAAAAGTACATACATTACATTTTTTTCTAAAGTCAACTAGAATACAGGGTGAGTTATTTCACAGGACACCTTTTTATTTCAGATTAAGGGAACATGACCAGGGGCGGCACTAGACTACTAGTACTTTAGGGGGGCACATACAAATAAAGAAAAGCACTCTTTGATTCAGCCGTTTTAAAATAAATTAAGCTGAAATGTTGTGTGATCGTAACAAAGAATAATCCAGAAAACATGCTTAATGCTTGTCACGACTTATTATTCAGCCATTTTTTAGACACACACAGCTCAATATTTGTGTAGTAGTAACTGTAAAAGGCTAAAGTTCAGCCATTTTAAGACTAATTGAGATTAATTTTGTTGTGGAGTAGCTAAGAATGGTCATTAGCTGATTGCCCATACTAATGCCTAATGAAGCTAACCACTATGGCTAATGCTAATTTTCAAAGAGTTATAATTTAGACATTTTTAAAAATACACAGCTGAAAATTTATACAGTATAGTAGTATCAAATAACAATTTTGACAAAATCTAAGATCGCCACCTACTTGTCAGTTATTTAAGGGGGGCACCTGAATACCCCAGCAGGTAATTGAGGGGGCCTTTTAAGCTATGTCCAGAACATAGCTGCCGTTTTGGATCAAAATAAAAGGGTGTTTTGTGTTTTTTGACTCACCCTGTAGTTTATGTGCAACTGTTGGGGTTTGATGGATAAAAATGTTTGGTTTTAGCACAAACTGTGTGAATGCACAAAGTTACTTGCCACATTTACTGTGTAAAATTTAGCAAATGTTTTGCTTTAGTTTTATTAATCAAGTTCTGAAATGGTGCACGTTTATATCTGATCATTATAGTTTAGACCTATGAAAATTGTGATGCTTAAGTTCATGAAGATAAACATGATCCTTCACTACATTTGGAACTTCATTTGTAGAAAACACAAATGATCTTTTGTGCAAATTATTCATGCGTTTAGCTGAAATGTGGAAACAAAGAAGGTAGAAAGTGTTTTAGTACAGTGTGTTTCAGTTTACAAATTAAAATATTTACACATTTTTTTTTTCCTTTTAGGAGTCGAAGAAGCCTAAACCGTCAGTGTGATGCAGACCCTCCAACCATCAGCAGTCTTTCTGCAGGCCGGTCCTAAACGATCCATTCAGACACGAGCTGCCTTAATTTACCTTCAAACTAGAAATGCCTCAAAACTGTAGGACACTAGCACTTTATGTATCATTACAATAATGCAGAAAAGATAGACATTACAATTTCAGATTCAAATAAAAGGACAAAAAAAAGCAGTCCTGTAAATTGTTAAACATATGAGCTAATGTAGCATGTTATAAAAAGTCTGAGCAGTTCTGTAATTTATTCCTGTATTTTTCCATCAGCTGGGTATGCTTCAGTGTTTTCTGCCTTTTAAGCACAACAGAATAAAATCAAAGTTGCACACGTCTGAGTCAGTGGAAGGTGGGCTTTACGGTGAGGAATTTAGTGTTTTGGAAATCAGGAAATGACACTTGAATATGACATTCCTGTTTGTGAAGGTGGTGTGGAAGAGGACGGCTCGGGGGAAATAAAGACTGTCTTTAAGGGAAACGGTTTGAAGCATCGCCTCCTGCTCTGAACACTGCAGGAGCTGCGCTGAATAAAACCAGGATTTTTTTTTTCTTTACATAAAATAGTTACTCAAACAAGCTAAATGTGTTAGAATGATGAGTTTTTTGTCTCTGTCAGCTTCTTGTCCATCAGCTAAAAAAGAAAAACCAGAGAACCAGCTCCCAATCCTAACCGGATGTGTAGTTTTAGTCAGGAGTTCTCGGAGCCGAGGACGCGCTCCCTCTGATCAGGAACTACAAATCCTTCTTTCTGTTCGCTCTCTCTTCTGTCTGACAAGAAAAAAAACTGTTTGAGATCGATGATGACCGTGCCTTCTCTGTCCTGACCGGGAGCCTCCACCTCGGTGTACGAAGGGCGACTGGAGCCACGTCTGAACTTCAGGATGGGCCAGTAGGTCGGGCGTCGCTGTGGGGGGAGTTCAGACGTTGAAATACAGAAGGAAGTAAAATATGATGCAACTTTATGAAAAGAAGAAAAAAAGGTTTGTTTTCCACAAAATACAATATCAGTGCTGGCTTTATATACTAGAAATACTAATTTTAATATCAAAATATAAAAATGTAAACAGAAGTAATAGTCTGTTTACATATTTTATTCATTAAGCATCCATTTGGACAATCTCCTGTTGCATCCATCAGGTGCTGAACATCACCTTTTTTTGAGGGGAAGAATTATATCAAAGCATTTTGCTGAGTTCAGATCCACTCACCTCCATGAGGAAGATGCTGACACTGGAGGTTGGGCGAAGGTACATGTAGATGGACACCAGGAAAGCTGCTACCATGACAACAGTCACTATGCCGACGGTGCCGACCAGGAAACCAGAATGACTTTCTCCTCTGCTCTCAGTATTTTCTGCTGCTCAGATTTTAAAATGACAAAATTTATCAACAATTTAACTGTCACAAAATGTTTAATCAAGCAAATTCAGTTTCTGTTTAAAAAAACTTTAATGTTGAATAAAAATTGGTAAGTGCTGAAAATATTTTAAAAAATAACTGGTGAGACCTTTGACATGTATTTCATCCCAAATAAAGAAAAATAGCCTTAAAAATCAAAATATAGAATTAGGAAACTTCCAAAATGATGCACATAGATATACTGTGCAGTTTTTATCATGGTGCTGCATACGTTTAGCTTTGGTCATACAAAGTTGGGAAATATACCTTTAAACTATCAGACATGTGATGGTTGCTGCGTGACGATCAGTTTTTATTTTGAGCTGACAGTTTCTGTCAAACTGAGTCGTCATCTGTTTCAACATACTTATTCTTTTGTTTTAATTCAAAGAAAAGTTTAGTTTGTTACCGTCTGTAGATGTGCTGGTTGACTGCTGTGCACTTGACTTGTTTTCTCTGCTGAGTGAGGACTGGTGGGTGATGGTGGAGGTCTTGCTGAGCGAGGTGGGCGTCATGTTGGAGGTCCTCTGCAGAGTCCAGGTGGCGGCTACAGGAGTGGACGGGGGGTGCGACGAGGCGTTTCTGACGTCTGCCAGCTGGGGACATCGCAGATCTCGTCTCTGGGAAACATAAAAATAATAAAGTTTTTGTATTTGTACAGACACAGCTGTGCCACGGTCCGGACTTTTCAGGACAAACCTCAGGACAGCCGAGGTCGACCCACTCCTGTCGATGACGATCGAATCCACTGGAGCATCTGAGAAAGAAAGGAACGGTTTCTGTTATATACAAGCATGTTATGCGTGGGCATCTTATGGCCCTAACCCTGACTTACAGGAGGTCAACAAAAACAAAAAATCTAATAGAATGTACATTTCCAAAATTTCTGCTTTTCTTTTGAAACCTACTTTTGCAGTGCTTTTATTTTGAAGGCGAGTGAGTGTTTAGCACCACTGGGAAGCTGAAATTGAGATATATTTTTTTACTGTTATGTCAGCATGTGGTTAAAAAAGTAAATAAAAACAAAATGTCATGGTCTTAAGATATGTTTGTTTGCAGAAGCAGCAACTAAATCAGAACCATTAAACCCAGAGAATTAGAGCAGGTGAGAACATCAGTAGCCTCACTGTCTAAACTAAAAAACTAGGCCAAGATTTATACATCCAGGAACAGAACAGACAAAACAAGTTTTGTGAAATCTCTTCGCACACGGTAAACAGGTAAAACAAGCAACAGATCCTCTCACAGACATTCTGCACAAGATGCCTTTCAAGTAACAATTCCTCCTTGTTTAATGCTCTGAAGGTTTGTATTCAGTTTTACCTTTGCATCCGGCTGCACCAACTGCAGTTGAAGCCAGTCTGAGAAGCAACACACGAGCTGCAGCTGGAGAACTGCAGACATGCTGAGAAGAAAGAAAACAGGAGGGTGAGGGAGGAAGAAACCTCTCAGTCAGGTCAATAAAAACTAAACGTCACGCACTGGGAAGAGGAAGCATCTCCACGGCTGTAGAACTGGAGACTTTCGACTTCGGGATGTTGACTCTGTGATACTCGTAGACGGTTCTCCGACGAACATCTGAAATATGTTGGAAAAGTCTTTGCATTATTTATTAATTAAGCTATCATTATTTGAAAGGATGCTCATTTCCTGCCCAAGATTTTGCATGATCCTAAAGAAGAAATCGGCTTCTTACTGGGAATCTGTTCCATTTCATGCAGAACCACAAAAGCATCCGATAATCCCACTTTGACGGGATGATTCTCAGAGCTGACGTCACTGATGTTGACAGGAATCTAAACAAAAAAGGGACTCCGTGATTATTCTGTAACATTTAGAGAATTTTTTTTAAAAAGTGGACAAAAATCACCTCTTTGTAAGCAAAAACAATGCGTCCATCACTGTGCAGCGTGGCCTGAAAAGTGAAAGTTCCAGCACTGATGTTGTCCTGGAGGTAGATTTGGTTCCACTGAACCACTAATGCAGTTCCTGGAGGAATAAACAAACATTAAGGTCAAAAAGAGTAAAACAACATTTATTTATCCACTGATTTAACAATCCTGTAAATATCTCACCATTGTCCCGATAAAACACAGTGGAGTTTTTGGAAAGGCTTGGGTCAAAGTTGGCCATTAGAGGAGCGATGTACTGAGTGGCTGTGAGCATCTGGTGGATTATATCTCCGGTGTAAATGAAACCTGAAAGAGCAAAACTTATTGAGGCTGAAATCAGGAATTTGTGATTTTTTTTCCCAGTAGTACAATCATTTTTTATCAAACTTGACATTTGCATCGTTTTGTTCTCAAAATGGCACAAATAAACTGAAATTGTGTAGCTTTCTGAAAGAAAACCCAGGATTTAGAAAGTTGTATGTTCATCTTTATTCCAATTTACTGTTGGATACATGGAAAAGACTGAACTTAGTAGATGCTTAAAACAAATCTGAAATAAACTTTAAGCTTTGCATTATTTTCCTACATAACCTATTTTAAAATTTACCTCGTATCATAAAAGTCCAAAAGCTTCTGCAAAGTCTTTAATGGTAAAATACTTGTTACCTAATAATGTATGGAGTCCAAAATTATTTAGGTTTATAATTTCTTTAAAAATCACTCAAACCTTGATTAAACCTCTAATCTTCATGGAGCTCTTATACAGAAAAAAGGCTGCGTGGTTCATGACTCACCTCCTGTAGCGACCGTGACTTCATCCAGTAGGTGACCATAGAACGGAAAACTGAAGGAAAGATTCACTCTCTGGAAAGATAACATGTAAAATTAAATGTGTTCTCACAGAATCATTGATTAGAAACACAAAATGCTGATTTTATCTGTGCCAGAAATAAAACGTGTAGCAGTAAAAATTTTGCAGATAAAAGAAATTTAGAGACTTTTTTTTTTTAAACATGGTGGATCTACAACACTTGTAAATATAAAAGTATTACACAAAAGGTTTGGCTTTGGGATGTTTTCTCATCCTGGACATTAAGTCATGATGAACCTGCCTCTTATACAAAACATTATTTTATTGTCTGATGACAAAAAGTAAACTGTAATCAAAGAAAGGGTTTCTGAGAACAGAAATTAGTTTGCAGATTTGTCGCCCTCTGCCGGTCATTTGAAAGAATGCATGCTTTAAAAACGTGCAGAGGTTGTATCCTTCATTAATGTGGAAATAACGTGACATAACACATGCTCATAAACCTCTGGTTGTTCCACTGATCCCCCCATCTTACCTCTGCATGTCTGTGTGTGTTTGACAGAAAGCCAAGGACTGTCCACTGTCCCCCCTCCGTCTCGTTCACCCACAGGTTTTTACCTGCAGCCTCTCCAAGACTGTAGATTTTAGACGTGTAATAGACGTGATCAACATCCTGCAACATCACAGAAATTGTTGAAGGTTTTCTCTTGGGTAATAAATACGTTTTCTTCTCCTAAAATATTTTTTTCATTTTGTAAACCTGTACAAACTTCAGAAGAATGTGTTACTTGGTAAGCAAACTGAAGCACTCACTGGGACATTAAAAGACGCTTATGTTAACACAACACAGCAAAAAAAACTTTTTTAGCATTTTTTTCTTTTGGTTTTGTAAAAGAAATCTTGCATATAAAGAACACCATAAAAAATAATAAATCTTACATTGATCTGTGAGGAGTTATCCTGTCTCTCCTCCATATGGACATCAGGATTTGGCCCCTCTGGTTTGTGTTGGTCTTTATAGTGGCCCCTCTTGTCTGCAGCCCAAACAGGGTCCCCAGTCCTGGATCGGGTTGCCCACCTCCGCTCTCTGGTCTGATGATGCTGTGCAGCTAAATGCAACCTTCCCCCTGTGTAAGAAAAAGAAGAAATAATGGCATCTGTTGTCAAATTAAGTCAATCCTACAATAAAAAGGGACTTTTAAACAAAGTAATTGCATCATAAAGAAAGCATATGCCATAAATTTGATTTTATGAACCTCTGGAAAAATTTGTGTTTCAGAGATTTTGATCACGAACATTTAGGCAGACACAACTTCCCCTGATATAACACGGTTATTAGTGAATAAACAGAAATAACATGAGTTAAACCATCTTTCCCAGCATGCAGCAGGACATAAACAGTTCCTCGACAGGTGCTGTGTGGTAAACATGTTTCCCCCCCGACCATTCACAAGTTTGAGTTCCGTCTTTTCTCTTCACAGCAGAGGGTGAAAGCATGCTTCACATTCTTCACACCAGCAGCTCCAGGAGCAGAAATGTTGAGTCCAGGCCTGCAGTGGGTGTTGAGTCCATATATCTGTCACACGGTGGTCCATGACGGCTGCAGAGGTTCTGCAACATGTGGGTGGGCAGTAATGCTCCTCAGTAACAACAACAGAGCAGATCTGGGGACCTTTTTTCTCTTACCTATTGTCTGCATTAACAAAAAAAGATTAATCAAACAGCTCAGATGGTGTTGAAACAAAAATGCATTTTGTTCCCTGCAACAAGCAGCCCACCTGATGGTTTCACCTGTGATTAGTCATCAGCTGTTACCTTAAAATAATATTTATAAAAATACTCCCCCTGTTGGTTTGGAGGCATTAACATCAAAAAACAAAAACAAGTTTCCAAAGATTGAGATTAATTTTCCATTAAGTGATTAAGTGATATACAATGTAAAATTATTCTCCTGCAGATTGAACCGTAATCAACAGGAATACATTTTTGTTTTATTAAACGTTATGCTCAATAAACAGAGCATATAAGTAAAAACAGAAAAACAATATTACCAAATAGAGGTAATTTTACCTTCAACAGTGAACCTAAACAGAGAAAATGCAAACTGAAAGTGTGTATTTTATTTTTCATCTATTTTGAATTTGATATTATTTTAAACTTACCACTGGTTGATTTCATACAACTTATATGAATCTGGTGAACCAAGACCAGACTTGTAATGAGTTGAACCGCTTTAATTGTCGCCATCGGCTCCAAAACCACGAGGGGCGCAAAAAAAAAAAAAAATTACAGAAAAAGAAAAACGCAACTTATATTAAACAAAAACGTAAAACAATTCAGCGAAGTCAGTAACTCCTGTACTTCACGGGAAAACCTTTCATTTAACTAAAATCCATTTTGAGCTCTCCGTTTGTCTGCAGATGTTCTGATGTTGCTTTTGGCTTGTGAAGATGTTGCATTCAAGTGCTGTCGTATTTATTGTTCATCGTTGCATTTATAGTTCCTTTCTTCAGTTTTTCTTTAAAACTTTGACCCAAAAAAGGATAAGAAACATAGAGTTTTGGATGCTTAAAGTATACTTTTGTCATAATTAAATCAGTACTAAAACATTTACGTATTGGTTAGTGTTATAAAGCATTGGGCACCTTCTAAGTAACATTTAAAGTATTTACAGTTTGATACTTCTCAGCTCTTTTTAAGATTAACATGAAAACAAATATCTGCACCAAAGTATAAAAAATAGTTTTCACTAATAATTATTTGTAACTTGCGCGGACAGGGGAGTTACGTTAAGCACATGAAAGCAGCACAATTTGTTGTAGTTCTAATTATCGCCACCAGAGGGAGACAAACGGCGGACAAACAATACTCTAAAATCCGGGTTTCTTCATCAGTTCACATATTTCATCAACTCAGTGTGTAGCTGCAGCCTGATTCAAATAGTTTAAACTATTTTCCATCAAAGATTAAGATTTTTACTGCCCCCTGTTGAAACGCATTTGTGTGCTAGCCATTTATTTCTGATCAGTCTTGAGGTTTTCAATAGTTTTTTTTTTTATCTTAAACACCAAATAAATACAATTTTTAAAAATGATCAAACCCAGCTACATTTAAAAAAATACTGTGATTTTCTGGACTGAATCAAAGGAAATAAACTCAAAAATCCTAATTTGTGTTTAACGCTTAAATATAAAACTATCACACAAAACATTTGTACAGCATCCTGTTTTATTATTAGACTGGAATAACAGGTAGGAAATGCAGGACAATGCAGGTTTAAAACAAGAAAAGAAAAAGAAAACTGAACAAAAACAGGTTTTGTTGTGACATAACAAGGACACTTCAGGTCTAAAAGCTGACTCGAACACTTAGCCAGTTAAAGAACATGTCAAATATCAAACATAAAAATCACCAAATACTAATTATGTTCTTTTTGTTCCTGTGTCATTGCTTTAAGGTGTAAACTAAACAGACTAAATCTACTGCGGGGAGAAATGTGCAGGAAAAATCAACAGCTATGTTACCATTAATCAATGCCACACTGTTTTATAAACACTGGAAGAAACACTTGTGAACAAATGAAACATTTGCCAAGACCACTGTGTTTATATAAGTGCCACACACTTATTTCACTGTGTGCATTTAGTGCGTCATTTCACAGCCAAGAAAAAGAATGCAGTTTATTTAACACCAAGAGCTGCAATAAAAATAAAATTATCTTATTGTAAGAAATCTGACCGGATCCAATTAGTGTAAATGAAGCTTTTGTAAAATTAAAGAAAAAGTCTAGATTTTTGCTCATTTATTTTTGCAGAAACATTTCTTATACTAAAAGAGGTGAAAACAGAGCTATGAGAGTCTTTATGTGTAGCAAACACCAACTCTACACAACAGCTGTGCTGTTCAGTTGGTGTCAAACGTGTGCGCAGCCTCGTGGTAAAAATAACATGCCTCAGTTTCATTAAAATATTAACACTTGCAAAAAAAAACATTTCAGATGTGTAGCCGTGGTCAATCCTGAGTCTTTATGTTTCATATTTACTCGTCTAATAATGAAAAGTTGTCAGCCTGAACATGAATAGCGCACCAGTTTGGAGAAAATGGTGAAGATTTCAGTGCCTGAGGATCCTCCTAGCACCACAGCTGCAGCCGGTATTAGCATGGTGTCGATTGTGTTTCACTTTCCTTATTTTAAACCAAGATCTAACATTTCTACAAATGATTCCTTCGTGATAAAGGCTTCCCACAGCACATTTAATCAAACTATTATTTGTGACACATGTAGATGGTGAAAAACAAACACCTCCCTCACCCAAAGTAAAACAGAACAAACAAAAAAAAAACCCACTTGGTATTGATTTTCAGTGTAAAAAAAACTCAGCATTGCAGGAGCTCCACCTCAAAAATGAGAGTGGCATTTGCAGGGATGATGGGCGGGTATCCACTGGCGCCGTACGCGTAGTCTGGTGAGCAGGTCAACTTGGCCACTTGACCAAGGCTCATCTGTAAAATGAGAGAAACAGGTTTGAATTTAACCATTTGATTCATTACACTCCACTGCATTATGTTATTTTGCAGAAAAGGGGTAGCCAAGCAGTCTGCAACTTTGCAACATGTAGAGTATTTAGAATAATTTGTCAGTTATTTATACACCTGTCAACAAATTTATGGCCTGAACTTATATAGCACCTTATCAAGTCCCTCCGGACCCCCAAAGCGCTTTACACTTCATGCATTCACCCATTCACACACACATTCACACACCGATGATGGCAAACTTACACTGTATTCACAGCTGCCCTGGGGCGCACTGACAGAAGCGGGGCTGCCATGCACCGGACCCTCTGACCACCATCAGTAAGCAAGGCGGGTGAAGTGTCTTGCCCAAGGACACAACAACTGAGACAGCTGGAGCGGGGGATCGAATCAGTGACCTTCCGGTTCCAGGACGACTCCCCTAACCACTCCGCCCTTTTACTTTTATTTACTTTGAATAGATTCAACCGAGACTTTAAGCTAAAAGGAGGAAAGCTGTGGTCAGATTGAGCAGGTAAGGGGTGTGTCACTTGCCGATCAAAATCAGTCACTCAGTCAGTTAACAAGCCTACTGCCTTGATTGACAAGTTACAAACTATCATCACTGACTGAAAAGACTGTTGGCTTCTATAAATGGCAGATTTCCCAAATGTACATGCACAAAACCAGGAACGATCAGCAATCAGACAAATCTGTAACACAGAAACTCTTTTTTGTTTGGCTTTAGTTGTGATTGAAAAGCAATTTAATCTTAATCTGCATTGTACATAAGGTAAGGTAAAATTTATTTATATAGGACTTTTCATAAGCAAGACGATAAAGTGCTTCCATACATACATACATACATACATACATACATACATACATACATACATACATACATACATACATAACGTGTTTCATACAGCAAGTAAAGAAAAAAAAATGCATACTTAGAAAGCAGGATCAGCTTCTACCACAATAAGATTTAGCTTAATATCTTTAAAATTATTTTGTAGCCATTTTTGTATTTGAAGTTATAATTTTGTCATCTGGGGTCATATGTTCATTATATGTTCAGTGATCATAATTAGAAGATTCATTGCATCAAACTGTTGTGATTGACAAACCTCCATCTAACGTCACCTGAGAGTTTCCTCTCCTTACCTGAGCTACACCTTCATCCCAGGCACGGATGACTTCACCTTCTCCCAGTTTGAACTTGAAAGGCTTCCCTCGGTCTCTGGAGGAGTCAAACTTTTGCCCGTTCGTCAGCGTGCCTGTTAAAAAACAGGGATAAAACATGAAGACCTGTGACTTTAAGCTGCAGAATCAGCTCGACATTTTGACGCACATTAAACATTAAAGCAGCTGTCAGAAAAACACCCAGCGTGGTTTAGCTTGGCGTCAGAATTCGAAATGAAAAAGCTGTCAACGCTTGCTCCTATTATTCATATTTTGCACCTGATTAGATGTTAATTTTAGAGGCGTGTGGGCGAGCCTATTGCTTTCACCCATTTTGTTTTTTGGCAGAGCCAGACTGCTATCCGCCCCCGACTTTTCAGGCTCTGTGCTAAGCTATACTAGCATTAGCGTCACTTTGGACTCGCCCACGGCCAGTATTTAATCTTCCAGATATTCCAAATTACGCGTTTCATATCTCCCCTTTAACTCAAGCGACTAATGACTCTTGTTTTGATTAAAGGCATAATCAGGACTGAACGGAGTCGTCTTACCAACATAGTGCACGGCGACCGTCGTTCCCTTCTTCGGAAAAGTCCTTCCTGAAAAGCAAAACACAAGATCAACAAATAAACACTCCAAAAAAAAAACAACAACCAACAAACACTAACTGCAATCAGGCAGAAATTTTAATGAAAATTCTTACCGTCTCCAGGCTTGATAGTCTCGACATGAACTCCCATTGTTCTCTCCGTGCAGTCTTCACACTTCCTGCAGCTCCTCTGCTGCTGTGCTCAATGAAGCACTAGGGTTGCCAGATAGGAATTGACAAAATGGCATAGATCACTAGAGGGGTGGGTGGCTGTCAAATGGGCACACGAGTAGAGGGGTGCTGCACTCTGATGATCTGTGGGTGTTCACGTATAAAACAACTATCTTTATCGATGTACAGATATTGCAAAAACATTGTATATTTGGGATTAAAAATAAAATAAAGCTAAGCTAAACAAAACAAAAAGCCTTTATTGCATATCGTATAGACGTTTGCACTGTCGTACAAAACAATAATTCTCATGTATCTGGCAACGCAGTTCAAAGTGGATCACGTGGTTTAAAGAGTTGTGTTCAGCTCGGAAGTCCAAACTCAATTTTAGGGAACATGCGATTTGGGTGTTTTTAATTGTTGTGCGGGCTTACATTACTGTGAATATTTTCGCGATTTTATGCGCGGAGCTTTGACAAGAATTTCATACATTCCGAATTTGATAAACGTAACAGCTGATTATTTTTTGCTTTTTATATGTACAGAAAGCCAGAAATTCCCACTGCTCAGTATGATTGAAAACGCATCAATTGTAACAGCAGGAACGGGCGGAGCCCAAAAACTCAACAAGCTCCAGAAGAATTTATGTTTTTTGTCAAACCCAAAACAACAACATAGAGATGCGTGAAAAATATGCAACACGATAAATCCAAACAAGGGTATTAAAATTGTAGAAATACAGAATGTTTTGATACTAGCCCGTATGTAAAATACTGTGATTAGATTGCAACATGAATGTATTTAAATCTAAATAAAAATCTAAGCTGCACAAACACACACACAAACAAAACAAAAAACTTTGAGATATGTTATGTTGGCAAAATAGGGGGAAAAACAAACAAACATAATAATAATAATAATAATAAAATATTAGGAATACCATTTAGACACGTTAACACTTTTGTGAGCTGGGGTAACAAACTTCTGTCCTGCAGGGTGCACTGTTGGTGCAGGAGTATAATCAAAGTGGATTTATTCTTGGACCAGAGGGGAAAGACAAAGTAAATCTCTTAATTAAAAAAATAAAAAGATAAATAAAAAATAAACTCTTCATGGTGTTCAAACATTTTTTCACCAAGTTACAACAGTTTAAATCATATCTCTCTTTGGTAACTATACTTCTGCTTGAGTACAACACAATGAGGGACCGGTTAATATTGGAGCCACAAACAAAACATACACAAAATTAATACTTTAAACACATTTTTTTCTAAAAAATAATTTTATTCGGTCAGTGAATATTTTTCCAGCATTAAAGCATTTGCAGATAATTAATGAAACAGTGATCAAAATTCAACAAAATAATTTTATAAACCTCTTATTTACCTTCTATTACACCCATCTTTAAAAATATAAATACATCTTTCTTCTTTCAATAAAATTACAATATCCAAAAATAAAAACAAGTTTAGGCATCAGAAGTTTCCACAGCAGTGTCTTTATGTGATGAAGGATCATAAAGGTTGTTGAAGAAGGAGAAGTCAGAGTCATGTTGTGTGCCCTGGTAATAATAGAAACATTATTTAAATCATGCAGCATTTGTAAAGCTGTGTTTTAACATCACATTCTTTTTACCATGTTAAACCCAGAGTCCTGCTCAGTCACCTCATCGTTCATAATTGTTGGCTGATTTCTGAAACACAACAACAGAAAAATCTTAAACCACTGCAGCTTCACTGCTATGTTTGTTATTTCATAAATAAGTTCTTCCATACATTGAGTAACACCTTCGGTTCAGCAGAAAGAGCAAGATAGAGACGATGACTCCGACCAGCAAAGTCAGACCAACTGCAAGACCGACAGACAGAGCACCTGCAGAAAACAGGAAAACGTGTTGATGTTAGCTGAGGCTGACTTTTAAATGGTTTCTAAACGAACCAGAGAAACATCATCTTCTGCAACAACGTAGTGTGAACGCTGAGTGCAGAGTGACTTCAGTGAAATTAGACAAAAAGCTGAAACTGAGCTGGTAAAGCTAAAAGAAACAGAACAATAGCTAAAAATTATAAAGGAAAAATACTAGCTAAAAGTAAGAAATTCTATCTCAAAAATAAATGTAGCAAAAAAGCTAGCCAGTAGCCAACTGACCCTAGCTAGCAAAAGGTTAGCTAAAAGTAGCAAAAGGCTGGCTTAAAGCTAAAAAAGTCAAATAAGTTAAACTAAAAGTAGCAAAAGGCTAGTAGAATCTGACTAGCTATAAGCTAAAATTAGTAGCAGCTTAAAGAAGCAAAAGTCTATGTGTAAGCTAAAAGTACAGAATGGTAGCTAAAGAATTAAATAAAAAAAAACAAATTAGAGCTGGTATGTTACATTAGATTTCAAAGAGAACAATGTTTTTTAAAGGAAGTGATGAAATGTATGTATTTATTTGGAGAAAATATTTGAATATTTTCAAATATATTGAAAAGCATAAAAGTTAAAAAGAACAAAATGTTATGGCTCCCATCTCCTGAATAAGCTGAACATTTGGACATATAAATAGCTCAAATAGCAAAAAATATGCAGAAGTAGTGAAAGTGCACAAAACATATGAAATAGTAAAACATAAAAACAAAAATTCAAATATTGAATCAGCACTCTGACTTTGAATGAGTTTTAAGATCAGTTCTAATAAATGTTTCTGAAAGAATCACAGTCATTTGCTTGTTGATCATATTTCAGATAAAACGCTATAGAAGGAGGGTTACTGTTGTTGGAAGGATGGATGTGCGGCTCTGTGAAGCAGCTTCTGGGGGTGATGATGATGTCATCCAGAGCAACGTCTCCGCCTGTATTCATCCCCTTCTGATACGCAAACACAAACTGTGGAGAAGACACGTAATCAAAGGCTGCACATAGAAATCTCAAACCACTCATGAGTGGGACAGTCCAGCTAATAATTCTTAAAAATATGTTGCTTCTTACTTGACCCACACAACTAACAAAGCATCATTTAATAAATTCCTATTTAATTACATCACTTCCTACTTTACAGTGATAAAATGCATCATAATCTCATGATTACCCAGA
Source organism: Cynodonichthys magdalenae (assembly GCA_031762555.1). NCBI lineage: Eukaryota > Metazoa > Chordata > Actinopteri > Cyprinodontiformes > Rivulidae > Cynodonichthys > Cynodonichthys magdalenae. The sequence continues at coordinate 17,520,389 of JARVJO010000431.1, read as the reverse complement.
ATGCCTCTTCATGTTTAATGTTCAAAGTGGCCTGTAGCCACTGGTCTCCTTTGTTTCCAGCTTCAATCCACTGCAGAAATCCTTCCTCATTGCCCGCCTCATGCATTTTCCTATAAGACAGAACATCAATTAATTTATACATTTGATCAACATTAAGTTCATGTTTAAGATGTTTCTCAGACCTGTTGTTTATGTAGACTCTCAGGGTCCCGACGTGGTTCCCATACATGTGGTACCAGAATGTAAGACAGTGTCCTCTGGAGGACGGCTGGAACACGTCACTGATCAGGAAGGACAAGTCTCCCCACTCCCCCACTGAACTGTCCACATAAACGTAGTGACCTGATGGAAAACAGCTTAAACAGTCAATGGTGAATGGAGGGTGATAATGTTTTTGCTTGTGTCTGTGGACAACTGCAAATTAATACATTTTGGTGTCTAAATGGCTGCCACAATAATAACAAACACAAAAAAACAATGCAGTCAATTTCATTTATATATACATCTGATGTTGAGCTATGATTTGGTGTGGTAGTAGCTGAGAGTTACCCCTAACACATGCGTGTTACATAACGTTAAAGGTGTATTTGGGGTGTCTCACTTCCTACTTTAAAACCTTTTATAGTCAGTTAGTGTTTTTTTACCGTGCGTGGAATTGGTGGTGTGGTCAACCGTCGGTCCGGTGTTTGGGTTCGGCGAGGCTCCTGCTCCACGGAGCCAGTCTCCCTGGTCGACCCCCCCACCCAGGTTGCTCCAGTTGCAGAGAGAGCTCTCAAAATCGCAGAAGCCCAGAGGTGGACAGTGAGCGTCTGTGAGCTGCACATCATCAAAAGCCATGTGTCCCTCGGGCGTGGGGCCAGCATTCACAGCTTCCACCACAATCTGAAACACACAGCACGTCAGATCAAGGGTTTTGTAATAGAGGTGCTTTTTTAGTTTCTCAGCAAGACAAACAAAATAGGAAACTTAGTGTTCAACTGTATGTTTTTTGTGAATCTCACTTTGTACGGCTGAATCCGAGGCATGAGCGAAGCCTGAGCGAACCTCCACAGCTGACTCTGGTCTCCCATCTGGGAGAAAATCAGAACTTTTTTCCCGTCTTCACTCTGCTGGTAAACATTCAGCGTGCCCATTCCTTTCCCGTACATGTAGTACCACAGCTGCACACATGACCCTTTACCTGTAGAGGTGAGCACAGATGATTTATTCCAGGGAAAATCCACAACAACACAATTTATTGTGCTGCATTGACTGCTGTAAACTAAATGTGTAAATGCTTCCCTGGTTTAAATTTTCATACCAATCTAATTACGTCTATTACCTTGAAAATTAATATTTTACAACTTTTAGCTTCCAGCTACAACTTTGCTACTGTTTGCTTTTAAATACCCTTTTGACTCCTGTATCTTTTAGCTAATTTTAGCTTCTGTTTTGGCTACTGTTGTCCTACTTTTAGGTTTTACCATGTTTAGCTTTTATTTAGCAAATGTTAGGTTTTTGCTAGCCTTTTGCTACTTTTAGTGTTTACCCACTTTACTTTAGTTAACCCTTTGCTACTTTTAGCTAACATATTTACTACTTTTAAGTTATAATTTTGCTACTTTTAGCTAACCTTTCGCTGCTCTTACTAGTGTTTTTCTAGCTACTATTTATTATTTTTAGCTTTTAAGTAGCATTTTGCTACATGTACCGTCTAGATAGATTTTGCTATTTTAACTGGAATTTTGCTACTTTTGAATAAAATTTATGTTTTAGCTAGCATTTTCTCTTTTTGAGCTACTATAGTGTTCAGTTTTCTATTTTAACAACCCAGTTTCAGTTTCTTCAACAAATTTCAGCAAAGTTGCTTAGCAGTCAGCATAAACATGTCATTTCTCTCGTTAGACATGAAGCTTTTTGTGGCTTTGAACAGATCAAATCAAAGTTAACGGTGACTCATACTTGCGGGATACATCGGGGACATCATGGCCGCTGTTTGGCCCCCCTGGTCATTGAGGGTGAGCGACACGTAGTAATAATAACCCGTGGCTGTGTTAGTGGTGTGGTCCGTCTCTGGTCCTGTGTTGGAGTCACGGCCCGACTGTCTGACCCAGTCAAAGTTATCATTTGTTAACTGCTGCCAGTTACAGCTGCCCTCCTCAAAGTCACACAAGTCTACAAAACAAAATGATGCAACAGAAGTCAGATGTTGCAAAATATATTTTTTTCCCAACAAATCTCTTTAAGTTTTCAAAAGAGCTAAACATTCTTATATATTCTTACACATAATTTTTACACTGATGGAACAAAACCAACAACTTCTTGATACAACATGGACTTTTTCTCATGAGGTCTTACTGTTTTTTTGTGTCATATTTTGTTTCAACTTTAGTTTTATTACCAGAGGCAGGACAAGGTCCATGGATGAAGCCGAGATCATCAATGGCTATGTCTCCTGCCTCTCCTCCCACCGAAGCCTCCAGAACCACTTGGTGGACTCTTTGCAGGGTTACATGGCTCTGAGCCAGCAGCCACTCATCCCCCTGGTTTCCTGATTTTTGCCACACCTGCAGAAAAGACAGGAGGCTGATTCACTTACAATGAGGATGTGAGTTATGGGCTGAAACTGTGCAACTTGCACACATTATGCACCGGTGTTATTGAGTAATCAGCATTTCACAACTGTGAAATTATAGCAGGGAGAAAATTAAGGGGAAACAGCCACAAATATTTTGCAATCAGCTGCGTAGTGGTTTTTTTTCACACTGGAGGGAAGTGTCCACACCAGCATTGTTGACTACAAATCAGATTTTTCTGCTTCATTGAACATAAACTAAAGTAAAGTTGAGTTTGTAAAAGCTAAAATAGGCCAAAACTAAAAGCTAAAACAGAGAAGTGGTGGTACAGAGGTTAGATATGACGACTGGGAAAGTCTCAGGTTCAAATCCCCTGCACAAAATATGGGTGGAAAAAGTGAAGCACCCTCATTTGCCTCACTGTGGGCCTTTAACCCTCCAGCTGCTCCCTGATGTGTCCCTTTTGACAGAAGCCCGTTGCACCACACGTGTGCTCACATCAGCTTATACATTATTACAAGTTAGAATATGTTTTACCAGTGTTTCCTCCTGTGTGTCAGCTGTTTTTAGAAGCATCTTCAAGGAGCCCACAGTGGATCCAAACATGTGGTACCAAAATGTGAAGCAGTAACCATTTTCACCAGCAGGTGGCAGCAGTGAAGACTTCAGCTGGGCTGTATTTTGCTTCATGGATGGATGGGAACTCTCGATGTAAAGATACTTCCCTGAAATAGTAATAATAAAACAAATCTTTGTTGGTCCTTTAATGGGAATTTCCAGATCATTTTTCAGATTGTTTTACTTTTAAACAGATTTAGGCCTTAAGATGAGAACATGTCTGGAGAAGAATGTGAAGGAGAATTTTGTCTCATTTAATTATTTTAACCAACATATTTTCCTTAGGTACAAATCCCAACAGGTTTGTTTA
>JARVJO010000431.1:17480503-17515430 GCA_031762555.1 Cynodonichthys magdalenae | reverse complement strand
TTTCATTCAAAAACTTATTCATCTTGTTTTGTCTGGCCTTACTGGTGTGATTTTGTCACTTTGGTTGTTAGTCACTTATAAACCGCTTTGTGATTTACTGTCATTGCGACAGATTTTTCTGTGACTAAAAAGGGAGTAAAAGAACATTCATCAACAGTTGTGGGAACTCAGTGTATTAGATAGATTGTATGAGTGCTCTCTGATTTGCGTAAAGTTACAGGACTGTGTGAATGGGAAGAGTTTGGTGCATTGACAACCTTTGCCTGTGGTGTGGTCTCCTGCAGGTCCAGTGTTGGGGGTGTCAGTGGGATCTGATCTGCTGAGCCAGTCTAGCTCATCTTTAGCTCCTTGGACCCAAAGACACAAGCCATCTTCAAACATACAGCTGAAAGAAGGCAGATCTGAGAAAAGAAAAAGGGAGTGTCAGAAGCTACTTTATATACTCAATCAGCTGATTCAAGAACATTTTAATGGGATCTTATTCACCTGGTGGCTGATAAGATTTTTCACAGTTAAGGAAAAATATGTCATCCAGAGCGACACTATCTCCATTAGCATTCACGTCTTGTGTAGCTTTATTTATGCTGCTGAACCAAAGCTGGAAACACAAACAATTCTTCATAGGGTTTGTGTGATTCACAAAATAAAGAACAAAAACATCAAATTGTGCAACGCAAAAGGTACTTTAGAGGTGATTTGCGGCTCTACTCTGCTCTCATTTGGTGACTGTTTTGCAAAACAAACAAAGAAAAAGCTATTTTCTAAATTTAAACGTTAATTTTCTGCACGAGTAAACACCTTGTACGGCTGCTGGTGCAGGCCTACGGGCAGATGCTCAGGGGTCCAGTGGGAGACAGTGTTGTGACTGCGTGACCACAGGATTGCTTCATCACCCTCAGCTTGCTGCATAAGCACTCTGAGTGACCCAGTACTCCCTGCACTGATGTGGAAGTGAAACCTGGGTGTTGGGGAGAAGGAAGGAACAAGTGAAGAATGTCGGATTAGGAAGGAGAGTTGCGTGGTAGAAGACGAGGGGGTGGAGGGAGCGTTGAGCAATTATATTGTTCCATATAGCTTGCATTTATCTTTAATCAGAACAAACGGACATTTAGATTATTTTTAGAGATTTTACAGTGCGATTGCTTACAGAATCTGGCAGTAGGGGGATGAGGGGGGTAGCAGGGGGCTGAGGAATTTGGCTTCCATTTGTGTGGACCCCTGACTGATATTTACTCTCATGTAGAATCCTGAAAACAAATAATAAAACTGATTTTAGGCTAAAAAAAAAAACCAATGGCTTGGGTCCACATCATTCTGTTGATAAATGATCCGCTTCACCAGTTTGTGTGGTGTGATCTGTGGGAGGATCCGTGGTGCTAGAAGCTCTCTGTCTCTGCCACTCGCTCTGTCCATCACTGCTGTCGGCCCACTGGCACTGATTGCTCTCAAATGTGCACGGACCTAAAATAAACGAGCACAGACGTGAGGGATTCTTCTGCAGAAAGAAGGCAGGACAAACGGAAGCTCTTTGGTTTTAGCTGAGAGCATGACAGTTTACAACCCCAATAAAAAAATAGATAAATAAAAGCATTTGGGAGGCAGAGTAAAATGTAGATTAAAAATAGAACACAGTAACGTGAATAAATTTGTTGTTCCTACAATGGTTGGAATGCAGGAATTTTCTTTTTTTTTCATACAAAATAAACAATTGAAAAAACATACATGTGTGTTGATTCCATAATTTAAGTGAATTTGTAAATGTAATAAATGCAACTCTCACCACAGCCGGCCTCATCCTCTCCATGTGGACAGTCTGGATGATAATCACACTTTATTGTTTCTGGAAGACACACGCTCCCAGCTGACTGATGGCAGAAAAATTCATCATCCTGCAATGAAAACCAAAGAGTTGAAAAATACGTCTTGAAAGGGCAACTATGTGGAAATCCTCCAAGATGCCTTTTGCAGCCAAGCGGTGGTCGTCACACCTGGCAGGGGTTCACAGGAGCAGTTGAGGAAGTTGGTGGAACAGAGGTGGGTGTTTCAGGTAGTGGGCTGTTTTCAGGGTCAAAAACGCATCCCTTGGAGAAAGTGATGTCATCTAAAGCAGCCAGACCCCTGGGTGCTTCTCTAAGCTCGTACCTGACAACAACCTGAGAAAGAACAATATGACAATTGAGCCTGTTTTTAATTTAATTTAATTTAATTTAATTTAATTTAATTTAATTTAATTTAATTTAATTTAATTTAATTTAATTTAATTTATTGTATAAGCTCATTTAATTAGCTTTTAAAAACCTTGCTTCTGGCTGAGGAGGAGAATGTGACCTCTGCCCTCTGCCAGCTGTAGCTCTGGGAGCCCCCTCTGACCCAAAGCACTTTGTCATCCGTCCCAGACAACACTGTCCTGGACTGGACCGTCAGCCCGGCTGCTGCATCATCCAAACTGAAGTAAAAGAACCTCACCTGCAGGGATCATATTGTGAAACTATGTGTCTCTTAAAGGTGTGCTTTTTTTCTTGTTAAGGGTGTCTGTTAACTCACAGAGCAGCTTGAGCTGGGTAGTAAGGTTTTGGAGAGAATCTCAGACGTCTGGCCCGCTTCTGTCAGGTGAAGTCCAGGTGCAATATAGTGACCTGTACGATAAAATTACAAATACAGTTTAAACAAAGAAATAAAAAAAGCACTATCAGCAGAGAGAGTCAATTTAGATTTTTGAAACTCTGACATTTGAACAGACCTGAGACAGAGTTTTGGGTGTGATCCCTGGGAGGCCCGTGATTTGGCCAGGCTTCCAGTCCTCTGCGATGTGTCCATTCTGCTCCAGGTGTGTCCACGCCACTCTGAGACCAGGAGCAGAGGCCTTGTTCAAAGCTGCAATGCTCCACCACACCTTGTTTTCCTGCATGATGAGCAGGTAGATATTTTATATTTGTAAGTCTTTAGAGGTCTTATAAAGAAATGAAGAGCAACACGAGCTGGCTCTGTAAGTTTTTTAACAGTTTAAAATTTATCCGTTCAGCGTTGAACTATCTCACCACAGTCGTTCTCGTCAGATCTGTCTCCGCAGTCGTCACTGAAGTCACACACACGGTTAAGGTCAACACACACGTTGTTGTTGCACTTGAACATACTCTCAGGGCACTCCGGATCAGGCTCTATAAAGAAATCAAAGTAGTTTAATTGTTGTAAAAGAACATAAAAAATAGTAAAAAAAATATACCTGGAAAGGAGCAGTTAGTGAAGCTGACATCGTCGATGGCGACGTGTCCCGGCTGGTTGACGTCCCTGGAGGCTTCAAACAGGACGGTGAAGTTCTGAGGGACTCTGCCGATCACAACTTCACTGTATTGCCACAAATCACCATGGTTACCAGACAGCCACCACAGTGTGCTGGTCCTGGAGCCCCTCTTTAGGAGCACACTGAGCTCGGAATCTGAAATAGTTATAAATATCTCCATCTACGTATCTATGCCAGATTTCATATTTATTTGTTTTGCATTAAATTGATATATAAAAACCCACCGTCTCCATACATGTTGTAGTAGAAGTGCAGGGTGCAGGTGGCACTGGCCTGCTCCACAACTGGGCTTTGCAGAACTGCAGAGGTCATTTCTTCTCCTCGATCAGCCTCCAGTGCCATGTACCAGCCTAGAGGAACCATTCAAACTCCCCTTACTGGTAACACTTTGTAAGCTCAAAGTAAAACTTTTCTACTGCTGTGAAAATGTGGAAAGACAAGTTAATAAAGTGAAGATGAACAGTTTGGTGGAAACGAGGAGTGCTGATCTGCTAAGGTAGATTTCTAAGAGACTTGGTATAAGGAATCTGAAAAATCGAGAAAAAAATTGAAATCTGAAATTTTTACTGAAGACATTGGGAAATACATCAAAGAAGTGAAGATTTCCTGTTTATCAGGATTAAAACAACACATTCTGAACCAGTAGAGAAGTGATGAAGAAATCGTGGCCAACATGGTGCAAAAGAGGAAATAGAAAAATCAAAATTTCTTATTCAGCTAATTTTTTTCCCCGCAAAACTCTCCTTGTGTTACCCAAACCATCTTATTTTCTTACCCAGCCTGGTTCCCAGTGTGTTGTCCACAGACGGCCCAGAGCTCCCAGAAGCATTTCTTCTTACCCACTGAAACTGTCCAACACTGATGTCCTGCCACTCACACGTGCTGTTTTCAAATGAACAGTTCACAAATCCAGAACTTGTTTCATTCTCTAAATAAAGAAGAAAAAATGTTTAAAACTTTTCAATCAATAATTAAATGTTAGTAAAAAAATTTAAGGGAATGAAAAATAAAACAATACCCAGACAAAGTCCTGGTGTCAGACTGATGTCATCTATAGCAACAAATCCCTTTTGTGTCTCTGCCTCAATCAGAAACTGTTCGAGCGAGAAAAATAATAAAATGTATGAATATAATTTACAATCATCTTCTAGTTATTGTATTTTTCTAACTAAAAAGTCATTTTCAGGGCACCTGGAAAGGTGTGGACATCTCCACAGACTGAGAAAACCGTCTCCAGGTGCTGTTGCTGCTGTTGCTGTGGAGGATCAGAGTCTCCTCCGACGGGCCTGAACGCACAAACACCCGGAGCTTCTCCGAGTGGCTGAGAGAAAACAAATAAATCATTCTATCTGACACGTAAAACAACTTAACTAAGACAAAATATTGCAAAATTGTGATTCCATCAAATGTTGCATTTAAAACTGGATTTTTATTTTTATCATCAAAGGTCAAAGATGATAATGTTCTTGTCTTTACATTTGTACATGTGAGTGATTGTCTGAATTGTTACTTAGAACAGATTAACTTTTGGAATCAACCCCATCCAAGATGGCTGCAACAGCTAGGTTGACCTTAGCAAACTCACAACTGGTTACGGCTCAGCCAGTTTATAAATATGGAACTAAATCTTCACATCTGACACATTGCTTGCACTTGACTTGCTTCAGAATCTGTGCTGAGTCTAAACACAGAACGGGTCTTGCACAAAGTGAAGCAGGTGATTCATGACTAAATGACATTTGTGCACACATCCTGAGGAAGTCAGAGAGGAAACCAAACAACAGGATAAACTACATCCCTGTGTTTTGTCACATACTGTATAGTGGAAAGAATATCATGACTTTGTGATAGTTTTCTTTTTTTTTTCTGCTAACCTGTTGTCCATTTGGTACCAGAAGGTGAGGCAGGAGGTGTGTTTCAGCCTGATCCACTCAGACACAACCTGCGCCACACTATGATGGCTCTGGGGTCGGGTAGAGCTCATTAAAAACCAACCTACATGCATAAAAAAATAACATTAACTGTTTATGAAAAATGCCTTTAGTATGCAGTGATTAATTAATAACCTCTCAGTAGTCAGTAAGTAAAGCGGAAATTATAAAAAGAAAAATCAAAATTAGTTGGAACCTTTTTCATTTTTTAACACTTCAATGCAAGTTTCAGACAGAATTAAATACTTTGCAAAGCAGGGTAGAGGTAAAACATTTAATGTGCCAGAAGTCAGGGACAAACAGAGAAGTTAAATTGGGAAAGATGCTGCTGAGAGCAGTGAGAGTGACCCTTACCACAGTGCTAGTGCTTTGACACAAGATTGTGTTTTTTTTTACATGGTTTATTTAAGTTATTGGATGTGCAGATGTAGAAATACATTTAAATTTATTTGTGTCTTGAGTTTTGTTAAAAATCTTAAAAAATTCTAAGAAAACAAAAATTGTGATTTTAGTGTATTTTAACTTCAACAACTAAATGCTAGTTACAGTTACAAAAATGAATACTGCTCAAGTTAAAACAAAACAAATGTACAGCTTTAAATAGACACCAAGCTTGTGAATATAAAGAGCAGTATTTCATTTAATTTGTGCATGCTTTTTAAGATATGTTAAGGAATTTTAGGTCTGACAGGCTATGCATGTTAAGTAGTTAAATATTAATTTAACAAAAGAACATGAAATCATTTATTATTTTTGAATAGTCTGATTTAAAAGCTGGTAAGAACAAGCTATTTTATTGTTATGTCCTCATACTTATAATTTAGAGAAAAAAAAGGGATTGGTGTACTCTGATTGTAACCACTGAAAGTTGAACCTTCAGTCTTCATCACATAAATGTCATCGATGTTTTGTAGATTTGAAAGAGTGTTCATTTAGTTTTAACTGGTCTCTAAATAGGCATGTTTTTGTCCATGCTTTTGTGTGGATCTGTTACCAAAATGTCTCATGTGCCACTTGATAATTGTAATGAAACTTTACAGAAAGTTATCATTGGATGAAATCTATGAATCAATTCAAGATGGCCACCACATCCAGTTGATCGCAGGAAACACCAAAATGGTTTAGGTTCAGTGTATTTTGCAATTAATCTGCTAAAATTTGAAGTGGTTGTAGCTGAGAGTGCCTTATAAAACATATCTGTGATCGTACCATCTGAGGTCTGAGTGGTGTGGTCTGTTTCTGGACCATACGGTCCTCCATGCGACAGAATCCACTCGTGTCCATCTTCTCTCCGGATGTTGACCCAGTTGCATTGTCCGAACTCAAAGTCACAGCTGGCAGGAGGGAGGCAGGCCCCCTCACTTACAGAAAAATCATCTAATTTTACTGGCTCATCAGAGCCGGGTGCATGGGCAGCCTGAAACACGACCTGGAAAAGAGGAGCTTTACATTGTTTTCAGGTATAGAAAAAAATACTTCTTTGTGTATTAACATGCTTGGTATGTAAATAATTTACATAAAAATTAGCAGGTGAAGACACGGTGACCTCTGCCACCTCCCAGCCTGCAGAGGAGGCTCCAGAACGGTGCCAAAGAGCAGGGCCAAGCATCCCACTTCTCAGAACGTGGACATCAAGACTGTTAGAGGAGTCAGCAGAAAACTGGTACCTGAAAAAAAAGACAAATTCATTCATTCACATTCAAATAGGAATCAGAATGAAGTGTGTGCGTGACGGGGGAGTGGACTTACCAGAAGCGAACACACATCTCTGTAGCTGAAGTAAACTCTGGTGAGAGCAGTTCAGCTATCTCAGGCTGGGTAGAATCTGAGGCCATCACACTCATGTAGAAACCTATAAAAGTTTATTTGTTGTTGTTTAACACTGGTTTGAGTTACAGGCTAGAAATAGCAGCACAATAAAAAACACAGTATTCTGCAGAGAACCCTGCATGCTCACATCTACACCAGCTTTATTGTTCCTGCAAGGTTTTTCATTTTCAGCCAAAATATTGGAAACCAAATGATAAATGCATGATTATGAAATGCGTTATTGCAATTTCTAAAACAAACAATTTGCACTACCAAGACTATTTTTTTACCATTGTTTGATCAGGCAAACCCCATTGAGATTGCAGATCTCTCTTTTTCAAGGAAGGCCCGGGCCTGAAGGCAACCTATTGTACATGTTTTTGGGGTTGTTTTCAAAAAAGAAAACCAGGCTGCTGCTGCGGTTTACCGTTTTAACACTTCACAGTTTTTGAACAATTTAAGTTCAACACTTACCATTTTCAGTTCCATACGTGTGATCCCCATCCTCTTTGGTTCCCTTTCTGCGCCCCCACTGACCCTTATGGTCGACACCGTTCTCAAAGCCGCACGAGTTTGATTCAAATCCACACAAATCTAAAAGAAATTCAACAAATAAATAGTGAATTTTAACAACTTATTTTATTTTTTTGTGCTGCTTTTTATAAAAGTGTTTATATACTCTGATTGCTGCAAGCCCCTTCTCTCACTGTGATGTCATCAATAGCTATGAATCCTTGGCTGTGGGTGTTTCTGTGGCCAGTAAACATTATCTGTCATCCAAAACAAAAAATATCAACAACTATTTTCAGTATTCATCAGTAATAACAGGTAACATAAATTTACATTATAAAGACAACATGTATTAACCATCAAATGTTCATTATAAAACAATTGGTCTCATAAATATTAAACAAATAGACATGAATGTTTTAAGACAATATCATTGCAACTGAAATTTTTACCTGAAGCATGTTTCTCATGTTAAGTGTTACATCTGCTTTCATCCACTCTGGATTTTGTGTTCCCTGACGAGTCCAGACTAACAACTCAGAAGATTCCTAGAATGCATCAAATAATTAGTAAATAATAATTAAAGCGCTGTAAGCTACATTATCAACCTCATGTTTAGGGAGTCAGCTTGACTACTTACGTTTTTAACCAGTAGATTCAGAGAGGATACTGAAGGTCCTAGCATGTAATACCAAAATTCAACACAACTTTGTGACCGGTGACTGACGACAGGAACAGAAATGGCAGCTTTCTCATCATCCTTAGAGCCAGAACCATTCAGCAGCAAAAAGAAACCTTAAAGGAGAAAAAATAAATGAAAACACATTAAAGAATCAACAGTTTTAAATTATGACAAATATCCCTTTTGTGCCCAAAAGACGTTTTCTTCAAGAATGGCAAATAATGAATCAGTAATCATGTCAGACTTTTAGTTTTTCTGTTGTAAATGTGCCTCAGTGAAGTGTATATTTTTGTTTTATGTTACTTAATTGTTAAAACCTTGATTATTTTTGACAGTGTGATCATAGAGAGGTCCATTCCATGGCCCGTCCACTTGAAGTCCATTACTCCGAGTCCAGTTCATATCATCACTAACCTCCTGGATCCAGTTACAGAAACCTGATTCACAACAGATATGCTTCAACTATAAAAAGATGCAATATAAACATTGACTGTAGCTTACATATAATTTTTTTTTCACGAGTTTCCTTCTGTAATTTTTACCTTCTTCAAACGTGCAGTCCATGGTGGTGTCAGGAGCACTGGTGGTGGAGGTGGGAGGGTTTGGTGTGGTGGTGAGGAGGCTGCCATCACAAGACTGACCTCTAATGATGTGGATATCATCCAGGGAGAAACTTCCTGATTTAGAGGCTGGAGACCGAGCTTGTAAAATAATCTGTAATATTTAATTCAGTTAATTCATTTTATATGGCCGCAATAAAGAATAAAAGTTATCTCTGTGATAAAGAATGAGACACTTTGAAGATAAAAATGAACTGGAAAAAGACTCTACCTGATGACGACCTGATGCGCTGTACTCCACTCTGTCTTGGATCCACGAGTTATTCGTATAACCAGTAGTGTTGAACAGTTGACGCAATTCACCCGTCTCATTGACAAACACCGTTAGTGTAATGTCTGAGGGTCCTGATAGCACCAAAAGTAATTATTAAGAAAACAAAATATACTCATAGGAAGTAGGGGTGCAAAGGGTGCTGCAGCACGCCTTAATAAATGTCCATATTCAGCTAAGACAACATACATTAGTGTGCATTTCTCTTCAGATATTTTTCATATGTGCGTTTAGGATCAAATAAATTCACACATAAACCCAACAGCTCCTGAACTCAAACACTTTTTTCTCTCAAACTTGACAAAACTCATTTTATAACAACTGATTTATTGAGGGAATAAAACAATCAAACATCTGCTAAGAGGCACAGTTCAGTGGAGAACTGAGTGCCATAAACCTACATGAAAGAAAACCAACAGATGGGTTTATTTGATTAACAATATTTTATGCTCCTCTCTTGATATTGGCAAGAATTTAATTTCACCTGGCGGCTCAGTGCCGTCAAAATTTGTTAAACGAGAGGTTCATCAAACCTCTCACAAGTATTTTCTGTAACACATCCTTGATGGTTCTTTATAATAAAATGTATCTGGTTAGATTCAAAGCTTAAATCTTTGTGTAAAAAGTAAAAAAGGGTAAAGAGTTTCTGTTTGCCCGTCTCTAAAGTTTACTGATACCAAACACTTCTGTAATGGAGAAGATCAGAATTAGTGACAGGTCATCATCATGTGCTGAGGAACTGTCACGTAGAAAACGTGTTGGATTTGTCTGTTCTTGCTGATGCAGCTTTAATAAAGACCTTTGTCAGAGCTGTATCAGTAAAGAAGTCAAAGGTTTTCTGATATGAACACAATGATGGATATAAAAGCTTTCTCTCACTCTTTAAGGTGGACATATTCTGCCACTCAGGATTACATCAGTCCCTGGACAACAAGCTGCATCCTGTCTCCTTTATTATCTCTGCTGTGACACAAGGCATCCTCTGCCGTAGGATGAACCTGACCTTGCATGCAAATCTAAAATGTTAAAAAAAAACATTTAACAAAAACAAATTAAAAACTGTACTCACTGTTTGAAGACCACCCTTGAGCAATGTGCCAAATCTTGAGGCACGCTAGATCTACAGCATCCATAAACTCACTTTCCAGACGGGCAATTTCTTCGTTAGAAGATTTATAGGGTGTAAAATAGGCAAAGTGACCTGTGGAGACAATATTCAGAGATAATTTATCACTGTGTTTGCTCACATATTGTGAACATTGTTTCTTTAGAACTCAACACCTTAATTCATTAAAAGGGTTATAAGACTTGCTGCAACAAAAACCTTAAGAAGTAAAACATACTTTTTTACCAGTGATTTTCTCACTATTTTCAGTATAACTTAAAGGTTTTGTTGAAAAGTACAGTTGCGTACCTAAAGCAGAATTTGTTGTGTGGTCTCTCCGTGGAACCATATGACCATCACTTTCACCAGAGAGCCAGTCCCAGTCCACAATAGATTCCGGAGGGGGATTGTTCACCCAACCACAGAAGTCCATCTCAAAGTCACAAAAACCTTAGGGAGAACAGATACTCCATAAACACACAAACACAACAATAATCAACTCCTCAATGTGTTTGCTCAATGTTTGCGGTGATCAGTAACCTGTCGGGGGACAGGGGCCATTCAAGACTGTGAGGTCATCGATGGCAACATCTCTTCTTGGTCCATCTCCAGCTATTGCCTCAAAAATCACCTTTCAAAAAGAGGGACAAACTGATTTTAAGTTGATTTTTTAGACACAAAGTACTACAGTTTATTACCAAATGTTTTGACTTTGTTCCAACCTGATAGTTTGTTTCAAGGCTGAAAATCGTCACTCTTCCATGTCTCCAGTGCGTCCCCTGATCACCTCTCCTGGTCCATTGCTTGGTGGGGCTTTCATGGTTTTCAGCAGTTTGAATGTAAATATTAAGTTCACCCACACCTCTTCCCTCCATGTAGTACCAGAACATTAGACATTCCCCATTAGAGGGGGTGGGCTCCATCACTGCAGTCATCACAGAGACCCTGGACCCCACCGGGTGTTTCCACAACTCAGCACTCAGGTAATAACCTGTACACATGAGACATTATGGCACAAAGCTGCAAGCGCAGATCAGCTGCAGTATCTCGAGGGGTTTCAAACCTTGCTCTGTCCCCAGAGTGTGATCTTTGGTGGGACTCGACGAGTTGGCTGGTTGGGATATCCCAGTAATCCGATTCCAGCTGAAGTCTGCGGATGGTTGAGGCTGGAGGCCACAGAGGGAGCCCTGGAAGGTGCACTCCCTTTCAGGCGGACAGGAACTGTTTACACTGGCAGACACCACAAGATCATCGATGGCTATGTTCCCTTGATTACCCCCCACCACAGCTTCTATAATAAACTGGAGAAGAGGTTGATTCAGTTAACATCAGACCCCATAAAACCAAAAAAGCAAGTAAAAGTCATTCACAGAGCACATTTTCAGTGGAAGTCAAAGAGTTTTTATTAAGTAATACATAAAACCATCAATTTAAATAATCTTGCTACCACTAAACAACAAATGGGACAATAAGAATACCTGGATTGGTTTGTCACTGCTGAAGGTAAGATCTGCAAATCGCCATTTATTTCCCTGAGTTCCACTTCGCATCCATACAACTGTTTCAGGCTCACCGAAGCGCTTCGCAATAAATTTCAGTGAGCCTAAATAAACAAAGCATTTTGTACATCAAAGAAAGTAAAACATTTCCACGCATTTTGTTTCAAGAACAGAACTGGACCACGTACCGATGCTGTTTCCAAATATGTAGTAAAAGAAGCTGACACATATGGTTTGACCTGCAGGTTGAGGGAAGCTGATGAGCCGAGCTGTTGATGATATATTCAGGTTGTAGGCAGTCTGGATCAACATGAAGTAGCCTGTGAAAAAAAAAAAAGGATGGGAGTACTTCATTTGATTAGTACCAGCAGTAATCAACTTCAACGTTATTCCAATGAAATCCACATATTTGGGGATAAATAATCTAACAGGAATTCCCTCTTATGAACTGGATTCTCACCGTTTCCAGCAATATCTTCATACCACCCACTGGTTCTCTTCCACTTCAGACTAGCTGTGTAGTCATGGTACCACGAACAGGTATCCTTTTCAAAATCACACGACAGGCGGTCCGACCCGTCTGGGATGTCTTCCTCTCCACAGTTCTCAAAGCTGATGTCGTCCAGCATAACATCCATGGTGTCCATAAATCCAGGACTGAACCAAAACACCAGCTGTGCAAGAGAAAAACCAAAAGGTTTTGGATATGTTAACAGGTAATTGAGTTAGTGTAGTACGTGCATTTCTTCACACACCTTTTGAGCTAATAGAACAGTTTGTCAGAGGTTTGTTATGACTTTGAATCAAAGTTATTGAAGATTGTCAACAAATGATTGGATTTCCTTCTTTTATTGTTATTTGACCTCATGAGTCAAACAGTTCAGTTTAAAGCTTATTCCATCCTTGATTTATTTAATTTTGAAATTTATTTACCGTTGTTTATTCAGGCAAGTCCCATTGAGATCACAGACCTCTATTTCAAGGGAGGCCTGGGCCTGAAGGCAACCTATTGTACATGTTTTTGAGTTGTGAGGGAAACTGCAGTACCTTGAGAAAACCCACACCAGCACGAGAAGAACATGCAAACTCAGCACAGAATGACCCCAGGTCCAAACCAGGGATTGAACCCAGGATCTTCTTGCTGTGAGGCATCGGTGCTAACCACCGAGCTGCTGTGCTGCCAGATTCCTTGATAACAGGAAATGCTTTGCAAAGTAATAAAATTTATGATGCTTTTTTGTTTCCCTAAGTGGAAATGTTATGTAATGAATCACAAAAAGTCATGTTAGGATCAGACAAGATAACAATGATGTGAAATTAAGCAAAATTACGTATCGTTAGCCTAGTAGCATAATTGCCTTAGATATATTTGGCCACAAATGACTTATGAATGAATTATTATGAATTATGCTATTAGGTTAATGATATATAAGGACACAAAACACCTGCAGGTGAAAAAAAAGATAACAGTTTTAGATAATGAGATCTGTGTACAAGTTAAAGACACAAACTCCTTCACCAACCTTGTAGCCTCCTGGCAAGTTACCAACAAAAGCTGTGGCATTCTCCCAGCCGTTTGTCTGGCTCTTAGAAATCTTCAGCAACTCTTTCTGTCCTCCGCTTCGGACCATTTTTACATAAAGTGTTGATAATGATATCGATGAAGGTCTGGGGTCATATATATGGTACCAAAAGCTGAAATATATATATAAAATAAACAATTTCTGTTACAGAACACACAGGTTTATTAAGTGTGAAACAGACACTATACATTTTGGTTCTAATTACCTGATTTGACATCCTAGACCAGCTGTGCGGTTTACAGAATACTCCAAGTAAGCCTCTGGAAACATATCTCCTTGTTTACCATCTATATGCATGACATGTCCTGTGTCCAGTCAGCAAAAAACAAAAACAAGGAAACAATATGAAGATCATAATTTGGATCTTACTAAATTTAATTCAATAGAGCTTTGATTACATATAAGCAATTGTGATTACCCCAGGGGCTCCCTGTGGTGTGATCCAGTCCTGGGATGGAGGTAATGTTTGCCATCTGCCAGCTCCATTTGTAGTCCTTTGAGTCGCTGGTGTCCTTCCAACCGCATGTGTGATCTTCAAAGTCGCATGAGCCTTAATATTAATAATTAAAGACACATAATGTTGAGTTTAGAAAGTGCAAAATGCATTGAAACGTGTGCTTTTCAATAAAACATTAAAGCAGTAAAAACTTACGATTAAAGTGTAATCTGCTCTAAACAGTCATTCAAGCTCACCTTATCAGGTACATGTTACTAAATGCAAAGCTGGGGATATTACGTTGGTAAGTGTGATGCTGAAAAGGCAAACATACCACAAAACTCCTCATCTGAACCATCTTTGCAGTCCTTCTTAAAATCACAAACGGTTTGAGCAGGAAGACATTCTCCAGATGTGCAGCTAAAGTTCCCATCAGGACAACAGGACACGATGGCCAACAGTACTGTAACAAGTTTCACCACAAAGAGATGCAAACAAACAAATGAAGACTTCACCTTCTTCTCCTTTGTAGAACCCATTCTGACTGCAGAATAAAATATTACAGAAATAATGTTACTCTTACCTGACAGCAACACAACTAAAAACTTCATCTCTGAAGAGTCAGAACCCACAGCAAAAAACTAAAAAAGACACAATTCTTAAAACATGATGACTCGCTAACCCTCAAATTAACAGTTTGTGCTTGAGTTAGCAGAATGACAACTCTTACCTGAGCCAAGGTTGATAGTCTTTATCTGCAAATTCAAGCTTAAAGTCCACCGTGCACTCCGTAACCTCCTCCTTTTTTCACTTTACTGCACGTCTCAATTTTACAGACAAACAAGACCTGAGATCAGAGTGACTGATTTATGATCCAGATAAGAGAACCAAAATTTACAACATTCTTTTCTAAAAACGTTTGTTTAATTTACAAATTTTAAGGCACTTTAGTAAAAGTCTAAGTGGATGAAGTGAATAACTTAACTTTACATTTTATCAGTATATAACTAGCTGTTTTTTACTAAGGTGATTTATTACCAAGGTAAACGCTGCAGTGGCTCTTAAAATAAATCTTATCTGACTTTCAGGAAGTATATCCGAATACCATGAAAAAGTGATAATTTATGTTTCAAAAGCAGTTTTGAAATCAGAGTTGTACATAAAATCTTTTACTCAGATATAAAACAGGTAGAAAGTCCGAAGAGCCACATCTTCTCTGTATAATATCTTTAAACCATATGTGTTATTAACTAAATGGATTTTGTTTGAGTTGATCAAGTAAAAAATACTATAAAGTATAAAAAACACAAAGCTAACAGAAAAGACCACTTGTTATTATTATTTTTTTTAAATCCAGTAACCCTGATTTATTTGTACTTGAGTTGACATAGAAACTTTGATTAAAAATAAAAATCTCAAGTGCATCAGTTTCTGTATGCAGACATGTCACTTTGTCATCATCATACAGGAGCATCAACTTAATTTAAATGGCCTTTCCGTTTATATTTCTTATTTTATACAATGAGCAATACAGATCTAACTGTGAAGCATTATGTTGATACAAGTTAATCGCTGTCTCTTTGGGGTTTTCTTGGATATATTGAAGACCTGTCTCAGTTAAATTAATCTTGCAAGAAGTTGGTCAACATTATGCCAAATATTTGTTGCATGTTCAAGACTTCTTAAAGTTTTATAATTGGCAAACTTTGTTTTGCATTTGGTGGGATTTAGAAGGTAGCTAAAGCTAATTATTTCTCTCCCAGCATTGAGTTTTACTGTTGCAGAAGCCCCAAACAGGTCTCGAGGATTCATATTTCAGCACAAGTCTGCCTCAAAAACAGAGAGGATAACCAAAGAGGAAGTGAAAATAAAAAATGCTATGATAAATGTAAAGGAAAAACTGGACATCTGAATTTCTCCACCCTAATACAGGATGTTGTGTTGCTTCACTCAGAGTGAACACGATGTTCTTAGCAACAATAAAAATGTCAATCTTGTACATAACTTCATGAGTAACTGAAAACCTTTTATAATTGATTTGCTGTGTGTTGTCTGTCTCAAGGGAAACATCCAACCATAAATACTGTAACGACATGCAATTACAAAAACTATTTTTATTTTAAGACTGTTATATCATGAGTAAATCAAAATGTTTTTGTTCATACTGATGCGGTTTTCAACTGTAAAGTTTTTAAAGGTTCCAATAAAATGTTTCACAATAAATTATTGCAAAACATTGTTCATGTGCTCATAATTCTTGTTTGATGAACAAATCTTAGCCAAGTTCTGATATTCAACTGGTTTTGGGACACAGAGGAGTTTACAATCAAACCAAAACAAACCTTGAATCATCAACACTCCACCACCGTGCTTGACAGTACAGGAAGTTATTATTATTTATGTATTTTTTTACTTAACATAACTTTGTGGTTAAATAACTCCACTTCTGTCATTTTGTCAGTGTTAATGTATGAAAAAAAAAAGCTTTCGTCTGCATTTCTTCTAAACACGCTTTTCTTGATCATGTGTTTATTCAGCATGCTGATTAAAATCTGTAGCAACTGAGCTGAAGCTCTTTCACATTTTGACCATTACTATTAAAAACATCAGGGATATTTTTAGTTCAACACAACTGAATTCTCCAAAGTGGCAAATAAATACCTGCATTCATGCTCCCTAATAATCAGATGATTTATGAGTTGCAGCATCTGGCTGCTAGAAATCTTTATGGTTTAAGAAGAACTTGCATCTTCTTTGTTTTATAAAATCGTTCCGCATTCTGATTTACTTTTGTTGAGGGTTTATTCCATCATAATTAACATAAAGACTCAAACATTGACAGATGAAAAGATTTTTTGGAGAAAATACAAATTCACATAATTTGGACAGCCTTGAAATTTGTTTTGGTATTCCAGTGTCTATTGATAAATATAGTTCCCTTATGACAATAAGACACATTATACTTTATAACAGACATTGTTTTCACAAATAAGCCTGTTTTCATAACATTGGCATACATTTTAATTAAATTTTGACAGCATAAAATTAATTTAATTGGACATAACTTCCTAACTTTAAGATGAAAGAAGATTCAAATCAATTTTTAATACCTTGAAATTAAAACCTTTTGTATTTTCTTTAAAAGTAAAAATCAGAAATTGTCAAAAAAAATCTTGACCAAATTTGCAGAATAAGCACAACTCATTACCTGACTGGAAAAATATTCTTTATTTAGATGTTTGGTGAAAACCCAGTAAAGTTATTATAATTACTTGTGAACTCTAAACCTACATTTATCTGGATTTTTATAATTTCCTGTATTTTGCATTAAACACACTGATTTTGTTTACCCTAAACTTTTCAGACTGTGTTTTTGTCAATGAATGGAAAGTCACTGAAACCTCTTTTTTTCTAGAGTGTGGTATCCGTGCGTGCGAAAAGCATGTTTGTGTATGTGTTTGCGTGCATGTTGCCCCTGCTTCCTTCCTTCCTACTACCCCCCACTCTTGCTTCTTTTTTTTCTACCAGTAGCAAAATGCTGAAATGTGCCATCCTGAAACATGAGAGTTTCTCAATGAAAAGGGGAAAAAAGAGGAGAGCATGTCAGTGTGCTGTTAAGACTCCCTCCTTGTCATGTTCACACTCATACATCCTTTGCTTGCAAAGCGTGGATGATGTCTGCTGCTTTGAGACTTAGAAGGATGTTGACTCCAAGAATAACTCTTGCAACCTTTGTGCTCCTCATTCAAACATCTCATTACTCATCAGCAACAAATGTTAACGGTGAGTATTTTCATGCAACATGTTTGTTTTCACTGCTTTAGATGGTCTTGTCAAAATCATTTTATTTTGCACCAAATCTCTGAAAAATCTTTGTGCAGGAAGTGATTGCAATTCTAATATTGTCAGCTTTTGGGGGTGATAATCTGCAGCATTAATTCTATGCAAAATGACAAAAAATAAAAAATAAATAAAAATCATATTTTAATGATGTTCTAACTTTAAAATGACCATGCTTTTATGAATTATTACAATATTTTGAACAATGAGGCTTTATAGACGCAAAAATATTAGTGGTTGATGTCCAAAATAATGAAAAACAGGTGCTAAAATGAAAATCTAATTTGCATTTTACACTTTTTTTTTTAAACATGCACTCAAGAAACATGCAAAACATAGTTCTGTTAGATTTTGTGCACAGGCAGGTTTTTCAAATCCAATTAATACATTTGAAGCTTTAACAAATGTTTTTCTTTTCAGATTCCCCATTTACACTCGTGAACAAGGCTACTGGGTTTTGCTTGCTGAAAAGATCTTCCCGTTGCCAAGAAATTCGCTGGACAACAGGCGACCGGCTTTTAGTGACTTCATCCAAAAAGTGCATCGGAGCGCAGGGCAGAAGTGTGGGGAGTGAAGTGAGCCAATACGACTGCGACGAGAAAAGCTCACTGCAGAAATGGGAATGCAAGAATGGAACGGTGCTCGCTCTCAAAGGCCAGCAGTTATTCATTGAAATCAGAGACGATGAATCAATCATGCTCTCCAGAAATATTGGGCCAAATAACCACCTTACAATCCCAGGGACAGCTAGCGGTGCCTGCACGAGAACATACAGAGGTACATACATTTGTTTTGTGAGTGGAAGTGTGTGCAGCCACTAAAAAGCTGAAAAACAAATCATGACAAAGATGGAAAGAGTTTTGGTTCCTGTTTTTGGCAGGCTGCTGTGAAACACATTCACTCTTTTCTCTCACTTTATTTGTTTGCACGTCTTTAGATTTAAATGCAATTTTATCCCAATTTAAATTTTGATTCCAGGTCCAAATTAACTTGATGAACTCTTTGTTTCTCCTGCAGAATATTATACCATTGGTGGGAATTCTTTTGGTAAGATCTGCATGTTTCCCTTCATGTACAAAGACCGATGGTTTGGAGACTGCACTACGTTTGACTCCAAAACGAAGCGCAGCTGGTGTGCAATCGAGACTAAATATGAGCACGAACAATGGGGATACTGCCCAACTTCTTGTAAGTTTGTCACCTTTGAACCTCACTAGGCCAACATGAAGAACAACATTCTGATAAGAACACACAACAGCATGCCCCTTTGGTCTTTAGAACACATTAAACTTGAATAACACACTTTAAACCTATTATATTACAAGATTGCATTATTAACACACAGAAAACAGGATGTTATTTTTGTATTACTAAACTGTTTGGAAGAGTTATTATTTTTTTATGTGACTACACAGCCACCGAACACTGGACCAAAAACGTTGTTACAGGAGTGTACTATCAGGTGAACGCGAAATCAGTTCTTACCTGGGCTCAGGCTGACACCAGCTGCAAACAGCAGGCCGCTTCTTTGGTCAGCATTGTGGATCCCACTGAGAAGGCCTTTGTCACAGGTAACGTGCCATCTGCTGGATGTTTAACGGGTACCGGGACTGACACACAAGCAGAAGATTCACATGGGTTAATTCCTATATTGCACAATGACACAACTTTTTTGTTCTGTGAATGTCTCCAATCTCCACAAACCATTGCTGCACTGAGTTAAAAACTTTCATTTGCATTTGTTCTATTTTATTTTATTTTTTTACTTAATGTTTAAAACATTAGTTAACTTTCATCTTAAACAGCATAATTGGAGATTAATGGTGAAAATTCTATCAATTTTTTGCACACACTAATCTAAATTTTAGCATATGTCCAGGCTGACATAAAAAAATGAAAACGTATCCGAATGGGTTAAAATTAAACATTTAAGATTATACTTTTTATAGATGCTTTGAAGCCTATCAATTTCTAGTTTTTGCACGACACACAGGTCACACAGGGACGAAACTGTGTAAAAAATAAACAGTTCTTACTAAACTATGCATCATTAAAAACAGTAACATTAAAAGCTGTTTGAGATAAACTTTTTTCTTAAAATCCTCTAAAGCCTGATATTCTTATTGTTGTGTTGCAGAACTTGTGCTTAGAACTTAAAAAGAGGAACAATGAATTTATTCTGGTTTCTTTTCCCCCCCTTCCCTCTATGCAACCAAAACACAAACACTCAGCACTACTGGATTCAGGGAGAAACAAACTCTGGATTGGGTTAGTTTTGGACCCAGAACATGGCTGGCAGTGGACTGATGGGAAGCCTGTCCGCTATCTAAGATGGGATACTGGTGAGTTTTTACTCTGAGCAAAGGAGTTGTAAAACAGAAAACTAATGAGATAAATATGAATTTTATGCTATAGTAAGGCAGGAAAAGTGAAAGATCAGTTTCAGCTTTTTCCCTGACATGAAAGTCTTTCTGGCAGAGATGAAGCTTTTGCTTTCACACAGAGCCCATGAACATGAATACATGAATAATATATATTGCCAAATATTTATAGTGAAATGCTGTCATTACATGCTGTCATATTTAAATATGGACATCCATCAGGTAGGGCTGAGGGTGCTTCCCTCCAAACTCCTACTTCCCGTGGTCATGACTGTAGAATTAGTAATTAGCATGTACACTGGATTTCATTCTGTGACTAAAAATGGAACTAGAAACACCCAGTTGTTATTTAGTTCAAAAACTGAATTTTATAAAAATCCATTTTGTTAGTATCAAAGTGTTGACGTGAACTGCTTTAATTTTCTCCTGAAAAATGCAAATTTCAAGTAAAAAATTGTTGTTTTAGGAAATCCACTTCCCAATCCGGGACACAGCTGTGCCGTTCTCGATGTTTCTGGCCAGTACAACTGGCAGAGTACATCCTGCTCCAAGAAAATGGGCTACATTTGTTACAAAGGTGGAACCCTGCCAGAGCCTCAGCAAAGTACAGAACACCTTCCTACTTGACTCATTTTTGCTTTTGTCTGTAGCCCTGATTTAAAAGAGATGCAGCGTGAGACATCACTGTGTTTGTTCTTTTCATTAGTTGAACAAGGGTTTTGTTCAAACCCTTGGATCCCGTACAACGGTCACTGTTTTCACCTTCAGCGCGCCGTTCAGACCTGGCCTGATGCTCAGAGAGAGTGCCGCAAAGAGGGAGGCGATCTGGTGAACATCCGCAACGTGGAGGACCAAAGCTTCGTCATTTCTCAGCTTGGTTATGGTACGTGAAAATCCTGGCAATTTGACACTACAAGGCAAATATGTAGAACTTCAGCCGCATTGCCCAATGTGATACAACACAACAAATACAAATGGGAAAACAATTACTTGTTTACAGACATTTTTTGTGTGATTCTTTAGTTTATTTAGTAATATTTAACATTTACAGTTAAAATTAAAGAACTACTATCAAAACAAAAAACTATTTCCTGATCATCAGCCAATCAGACTGCTTTTGTACCATCCATGTCTTGCTGATGGATGTCATTTTAACTTTGGCTCTTTCCTCCTAAGAAGTCATTAACCAGCCACTAACCTGTGCTAAATGATCCCCCCACCTCACCAACCCACTCTCAATCAAACCAGATGCCTACTTGAAACAGTTGCATACATCACTAATTCTTGCCTGTTTACAAGTCTTGAAAAGACAATACACAGCTTGACATTTATCCCCACCTTTTTATTGAAGAGGGCATTTATTCGATTAACTGTTTTCCACAGCATCCACAGATGAGCTTTGGATTGGACTGAATGACAGGACCACAGAAGGCCTGTTTGACTGGAGCGACCACTCCATCGTCACCTTCACCAGCTGGGAGTTTGGAGAACCAACTGTCTCCTCTGAAGAGGAAGACTGTGTTCTCATCAGGGGGGAGGTAAGGGACATCAAACAGTGTATACAGTCATTTAACATATGCTATTTAGAAAATATAATATATATTAAATAAATAGTGGTGTTTTTCATTGATGTGTTTATATTTTAGCTCCAAACTGTCTATTGAAGCAATTTGTCCAATTATCGTCGAGTTGTTTGTGAAACTCCACTAAAAGGAAAAGCCAGTCCACAAATGCATTTCCTTTTTCTTGCAGAATGGGAACTGGGCAGATCGCTCATGTGTTGAAAAGCATGGATTTATTTGTATGAAGCAAAGTTCTACTGAAAGAACCGGAGATGAAGTGGAGCTAGACATTGGTTGCAAAGCTGTAAGTGAATTATCATTGATGTGATTAATAAAAGTCGAGAATTTACTGCACATATAAATAAGGTTGTTTAAAAAAACAAAAACAAAACAGATGTACATTTTTTAAGACTGAATTATTTTGCAGGGTTGGAGAAAACATGGCTCCTACTGCTACTTTATAGGAACTGAGACAAAAACCTTTGATGAAGCTAAAGAAGACTGCAAGAGTTCAGACTCCTACTTGGCTGATGTCTCAAATGGGTAAGAATATTTTGTGTTTTAAAAAAATAAAATCAACTTTTTAATAGATTTGCAAGAAATTGTAACTAGAGAAACACATCTAAATATCCAAAGTTAAGTGTGTCAGTGCCTAAACCACAAAAAATAACACTGGAAGAGATTTCCAAACCAAACAATCACAACTTTAGCTTTTTACTTTGATGATTTTTGTTTTTATCTTTTGCAAGATTAAACAAACAGAACAAACTAATAATTTTTAAATTCAGCTTAATTTTTGGAAAAGTGTTCAAAACCCAAAGTGATAAGAAAACTCTTCTTTGTTCAGTTGTTCCCTCTTCAGGGGTCACCACAGCGAGTCATCCTCTTCCATCTTAGTCTCAGTTCAGCTTCCTTTTTCCTCACTCCAGCTACCTCCATGTCCTCTACTCCTCTTTGGCCTTCATCTTTGTCTTTTTCATGGTCTTTTTCTAGCATCCTTATACCAATATACCCACTATTCCTCCTCTGGACATGTCTAAATTATCTCAGTTCAGTCTTTCTAACTTTATCTCCTAGTCATTCAACCTGTGCCGTACCTCTGATGATCTCCTTCCTAATCTTATCCATACGTCACTCCCGAGGAGAACCTTGGTATCTTCAGCTCTGCCTCTTCCATTTTTGTAACTTATCTTTCTATCACTGGTAGTGTCTTCAAATCACTGGTCTCCTTACTGAAGAAACAAGACAATTCTGAACTTTCCCATCTACAGGGTGGATAATGCCTTCCTTGTGAGCCTGGTGGGACTGAGACCAGAGAAACACTTCTGGCTTGGACTCTCAAATCAGAAGAACATTGATGCTTTTGCGTGGACCAACTCAGAGTCTGTCAGATTTACTCACTGGAACGCTGGGATGCCAGGTACAGAAACACATGCAAACCCAAACTTCCATTTAAAGCATAGCTAAACGAATCACAACAAACAATGTATGCTCCCCACAATATTACAGGTTACCAGCAAGGCTGTGTTGCCATAGCAACTGGCATTTCAGCTGGACTCTGGGATCTGCTGCCCTGCACCAATCAGGAGAAATACATCTGCAAGCACATGGCCGAGGGGGCCGTTGCGACAGTGCCACCGCCGACTCAGCTGCCTCCCCAGTGCGAGGAAGGTTGGAATCGAGTGGGAACAAGGAACATGTGCTCAAAGGTGAAAACAAATCACAACTTTTAACCTACAGTCAAAACAAGAGACAAACAATTAGCGCTAGAGTGATCTGTGTCACATTTGAATAATGCAAACCCAAAACTTTTTTTGTTGTGTATATCCACAAACCTACTGCTTGTATCACCTTGTCTCTTCTTTCATCTATTTTTATATTTCAACTGAAATTCGTCCTGTCTCGTCCTTAAGTTCTTCACAGGTCCGAGGTCACACGAGAAGACCTGGTTTGAGGCCAGAGATTACTGCAGGGTCATCGGAGGCGATCTGCTGAGCATCCACAGCACAGCTGAGTTAATGGTGAACCAGTAAGTACGAGTTATGTGCCGCTGTAAACTGAAGCTGCTCAACAATTTATATAGACGCATATGTCAAAGAAAGAATTGTAGAGTATAAAACCTGAAAGTATGGTATGCTGTTTGAAAGTGTGGTATGCTGTTATCCAAATTTTAATT
Source organism: Cynodonichthys magdalenae (assembly GCA_031762555.1). Classification (NCBI taxonomy): domain Eukaryota; kingdom Metazoa; phylum Chordata; class Actinopteri; order Cyprinodontiformes; family Rivulidae; genus Cynodonichthys; species Cynodonichthys magdalenae. The sequence goes on along the minus strand of JARVJO010000431.1, from coordinate 17,491,724 downwards.
TTATTAAGATTTATGAGAAAATAATAACACTGCACACTTTAAAATAAAGGAAAAGGTCAAGATATTGTTTGTTTTTATTCCTTATAGTCGAAATGGAAAGGGTTGGATTGGACTTCATGTTGCAGATCCAAACACTGGTTTTACATGGAGCGATGGAAGTCCGGTAAGTTGTTTCACTCTGAACCCACTCATCGTTCTTCCTTATTTTAACACAAATATTAAATAAAAATAACAAAATGTGATCTTACTTTGTTTGATTTCCAGCTTAACTTCCAGCACTGGCAGGAAGGAGAGCCAAACAATTTTAACAACGATGAATCTTGTGGTGAATTCACAATGCACAGCTGGGATGATATCGGTTTGTGGAACGACCTGAACTGTGAGAGTTACAATGACTGGTTCTGTCAGATTCGTGCAGGTACAGATGAGAAAACATTCAAGCTATTTCTTTGAACGATAGAATGTTTTATACTCACATGAATGCATGCTGTGTGCACTTTTGCAAAGTTTGATTTTAGGTCCATACCTGTGCTTCACTTACATTTTGTTTTACATTATTCATGCTACTGTCCTCATTTGCTCTTCTAGAAAGTATTAAAACAAACACATGTTCCACAAACTGACTGTAGGAACAACATTACTACCAAACAATCACATCAGTCTCTTTGTATGATTGTTATATTGCAAAGAGCAATCAGACACATGTTGCCTCATTTATTTTCTTGTTCTTGTTTGTGCGTTTACAGGAGTAACCCCCAAACCACCTCCTAATGATACAGCTGCTGGTAAGCTTACTTTAATGAATCATGACTCATTGAAATTTGTAGATGTTCTAAACAAAACAGACTTGAATGACAGGATTAACCCATTAAGGCGGCATTTTGTTGATTCATTGTGCAGTCATTAAAGTTGAGGTCTAATTTAATTTTGCATTGTCTTCACACCTCTGCAGATTTTAATACAACTGTGGATGGTTGGATGGTGTGGAGAGGAAGACAGTATTTTATCAACAAAATGGCAAAGTCGATGGAAGAAGCTCGCCATTACTGCCAGCAGAGACACGGTGACCTGGCAGTGATCAACAGTAAAGAAGAAAACATTTTCCTGTGGAAACAGGTGGGCATCGTTGCACTCCAACACACACACAGTTTAGTAACAAAAAAAGTGATTTTTTATTGCTTTGCTTTTGCATTTGTGCTCATAGATATCCAGAAGCTATGGATCCTTTTACATAGGGTTGTCTGTGGATCTTGATGGGTCATATTGGTGAGTAAAATCAAACACCACAAAGATAAAACAATTACTTGTTGGTTCCAAGATGGAGATTTAACATTTGAAAAATACTTGAAATGGCTTCAGTTTTAAAATTAAGACCTCTGGGATTTCTGACCATTTTGAACAAAGGACAACTAGGGGAGCACCAATTTTATTGGGGTGGCCTTTCCTCCTGGCCACCCTTTAATGGTGCCCCTCTCACCAAACTACATCTCCCTAAGGCTTTTTATTAGAATTTGGACAAAAAAGCAAAATAAAAAAATTTAAAAAACTATTTCTTAAGAACTTAAACCTTTTATTTTAAACCAACATGTCTGTCATTTAAGGTGGTTGGATGGTACTTCAGTGACATATAAAAGATGGGATGAGAATCAGCCAAACACTGAGGCGTTTGATGAGAACTGTGTTGCAATGAGTTATCACATGGGTGAGTTCGAATGCCACAAGCTCTGATTAAGGCAGGATTAGAAAACATGAAGATATCTGAGTGAAGATGAGTATACCACTCTCTGAATCTTTGCTGGTCCTACAGGTTACTGGCGCACTTACAATTGTGGAAAGGAGTTTCAGTCCATTTGTAAACGAACAAACGTGCCAGCTGTGAACACCACCGCAGCCCCAACGATACCTCCTAAAGGAGGCTGCCCAAACTTGTGGACGAAGTTTGGCTCAAAGGTAAAAAAGTCACCGTCAGTTTAAACATTTTTATGTTTGCTTGCAAAATCGTTATCATAAAAAAAAGCTCCAAAGCTCAAAAGATGAACAAGTGTGAGTTGATACAGAGACAACTTAGCAAGTTAGATATATGTCACCAAAACATGATGTCTCAATAATCGTCTGCTGTAGATAGGATCACCTCATTTCTTCAGCACACACTGCACACAATGCTGGATGGTTCAAGAACTGGACAGAAAAGATGCAAAAAAAGCTGTCTGAACTTTTAAAGAGATTCTTAAACCTTGTACCCCCAAAAAGTTAAATGCTTATGACTATCTATATTAACAGCTCTATTTAAAGAGGACATTATGACAACAGTTTTACCATAGTACTTATTTTTAATTTTTTAATATAGATATAGCTTTTCTTTTTGAAACAAAGGTAAAACTAACCCATAGTTAATATTTTTTTAAATACAGGTTTATATCTGGAGGTTATCTAAGGATCCAGATTTTGGGTTTCATGACTCTTGCTGTTTCATTGGATAAATGATAAACACATTGTGGAGTGCTTTATAAATTAAAGGTTTACAAAGCTCATCTAAATGATGAAGCAAGCGAAACTATTCTGTTATGGTGTATTGTGTTGCATGCCAGGTTAAAGGTCATTATAAACGTTGCATAAAAGGAATAAATCCTTTGTATTTATCTATATGTAGAAATTTGTTTGGCAAAGTTTTAAGTACATATGCGAGTAAAGTAAATGTTATTTAAAAAAATATACCCAGCTTGATTTGAACGCATGTTGGCAGTTTTTTTTTACATTTTTTACTTGTTTTTTTTTACAGTGTTACAAGTTAATAAGTGATCGCAAAACCACATGGGAAGAGGCACGACAACAGTGCTTCAATCTGCAAGCTAACTTAGTCTCCATTCCCACGAGACAAGTGCAAGGTTCACTCCATTTTTCCATTCATGTTTTTATAAGTACACGTGGATTTATACAGAAAAATTGTAATGATCACATGTGACAATTTGTATTTAAATTTGAGTGTACGATGTGTAGTTATTCAGAATTTGTTTATTAATTTAAAAAAGCCATATGACTATTTCATTTACAATCTTAAGATTATGTTGCTTAATATATTAATTCTACCATATTAAGAGGATACATAATAAACCATGTTAAAAGTTTTACAAAACTTGGAGATAAAGTTACAAAAAAAAGTTAAAGAAAGTTATAATAGTTTGACTATTTCTATCTTTAACCTTTGCAGCACTTTTGACCATGAAAATGCTCGACGTACCAAATACTGATTTGTGGATTGGCTTGAACAGTCTAAAACAAGAAGGATTTTTCTGGACTGACGGAAAAACACGACAATACACCAACTGGGGTTATTCTGTAAGTATACACAGAAATCAGATTAATGTCACTCTTTCTGTTTTCTATGCTTTAACACTGAAATATTGTTATCAGTACATGAGAAACATAACTTTAATATTTGAATGTGGGTTGCGGTAGCTCAGTGGTGAGTGCTGTAGTCTAATAATCCTGAGGCTGCAAATTTGAGCCCAAACCTGGTTTAAAGGTTGGAGGACTGATTGCCAAATCTTCAGTTCAGGTTTGCTTGCTGCAGGAGAAAAACATTTAATGTTTGGATCAATTTTTGTCTTGTAGAAAAATCAACGTCGTTCTGGATCATTTTATCAAAGATGGAATGAGGTAAAAGGAAACAAAAAATATGTTGAATATGCCTGGAACGTTTTTGTGTATGAGCAGATAAAATTATGTAAATGGTCAATTTGAAAGTAACACTCAGACTTTTATAACTTGTAATCAGGAAGACTGTGTGGTGATGACCAGTAAGCCTTCTTCTGGAACTGGTAAATGGTTGATTAAGTCCTGCAATGACACCAATGGATATATCTGTCACAAGAATGTGGGTAAGTTGCTACCTTTACTGTTTTTGCTTGAGCTTTGATATAAAAGGAACATACTGTATAAAGTTCAGTGTTAGAGGAAAATATTTTACTGTATTGTGTTGCATATGGGAATACATTTCAATTGCAGTATAAATTTTGGATATATATAGAAAAAAGATTTGTAAAATAAATAATTGAATAAATAAATAATCTACTAATTTGCAGAGCCACAAACAAGACTTTAAACAACACATTTTCATCATTTCATGAATGTCTTGTCCTCAACAGGTTCGATGTACCCAGATCAACCAGGTCCAATAGATCCCAGCATCTATCGAAACGTGGGAAATGACAGCATCAAGGCTTTGACTGAGAAGCTATCTTGGGAGGATGCAAAGAAAAAATGTGAACTTGAAAAAGCCAACCTGGCCAGCCTGCGGAATGAGTGGACCAGCTCGTATGTTGAGCTCCTGGCTAATCTCAAAGGTCCTCTGTGGGTTGGACTGAACAAAAATAAGGTGAAGAACAGCAATCATCTGAAACTCCTGCACCATAGATGAAGAATTATTGAACTGCAACACTGAATGGAAAACACCAGCTTATAAAGCTGTTATAGTGAATATAATCAACTTGTTCTAAGGTTACTGACTTATAATTAATAATCTGATTAATAACAGAATGATATAATTATTTAATCAAAGTTGAGAAATTGAAATAGCACAATTCAAACAAAGTTTTTGTTATTTAATTGCTAATTTATTTACTTAAATAACATCTGTTGTTGCTTTCAGACTGGAGGTTATTTCCGGTATGTTGACGGCTGGCACATGAACTTCGCCAACTGGGCTGAAAATGAACCAAGCAGGAACAAACCATGCGTGTACATAGATGTGGACGGAAAATGGAAGACTGCTTACTGCAACGAGACTATGAACAGCGTTTGTATACAGTCGACAGGTACGACAGTTTATGATCTGAAAGACAGAGTTTCAATTGTCATGTTAACATCAGAGATATTGTTGATGCTTTTTCAACCTTACTTGAGATGTCCAGCAGTGTAAAATGTAAAAGTAAAAGTCATGGATTAGAAAATTTATTCACAGTTGAACACCACTACTGCACAATAAAACCCACTTCTGTTTTTGCTAAATATTACCAGCGACTAATTGATTATCAGAGTAGAAATATTTTGTGATGGAATGTTTCTGCTTTTCACAGAGGTTCCTCCGACAGACTCCACCTCGTTTCCTGGACGCTGCCCTGAAGATACCAATGTAGAGTACCAGGACAGTTACAGCTGGCTGCCTTTCCGGGGCTACTGTTATTTGTTTGTCACAGATGAAATTGAATGGGCAGACGCAGCTAGCAGCTGTGTAAGGCATGGTAAGATGCATTTTTAGTTCCAGTTTACACTGGCTGATCGGCCATGTAATGTGAGTGTTTCCACAAGGTGCTAATTTAATTGTTTCAACCAGATTGTTTTATTTCGTTGTTGTGAAGGTGGAGTCCTTGCAAGTATCGAAGATCCTGATGAGCAAACATTTATCAAAAGCAACGTAGAAGTATTTCAAGACAGCCACTCCTCTTTCTGGATAGGCCTCTTTAAAACACACAAAGGTCTGATCACAATCTTTATTAATGTAAAGTATTCATTAAAGCCAGATTTTAAAATTAATTAAACAATCTTGATAAAAAAATAAACATAATTTTTTTTGTTCTTTTTGTTCATTAGGAACATGGTTGTGGTTAGATAAAACAGTCATGGACTTCACTAACTGGGCTCCGGAGGAGCCTGATTCTGATTATGGAGCCGTTAGTAGCTTAGATGGGACTTGGAATTCGGGTCGCAGATGGCACGACAGATCATACATCTGCAAAACACCCAAAGGTAGGAAGCTTTATGTGTCATGTATGTGTTATGTTCAACATCCCAAGACCAAAAAAATCTCTTGATATGGAAAAATATGCTATAAAAAAACAGCTTTTTACGGAGCCCGTCAGGTGACATGGAAGGAAAAATAATTATCACGTGGCCACGAGATAATTTTCTGCAGTCTGCTTGAGGTTCAATCTAAAAGTATAGCCTAATAGTTCAAAGATTGATGAGCTGTTTTTCAGATTACATTCAAAGTCCTAGTTGAGTGTTAGGAAACATATATTTTATTGTGTTCCTGAACGTTATAAAACTCCGTTCAATCACGTCATACAATATAAATGAATTTGGTTTATCTTTCACTTAAATACTCTCATTCAGGGACGAGTCCCTGATAACAATGTCTAATTGAGTGTATTACATGAATACAGACAGTGTATGGGCAGCGACCCATTTAATGTCATTATAATTCATCCCTAAGTTAAAATGAAATGAAATTAATTCAAACTTGTCCACGTTAACAATTGACAGTCTTTGCACGGAAATGAATGCAATTGCGTGGGAATGCGTTTTTATCTAGTGGCCACGTGATAATTTCTTTTTCTACCATGTCACCGGACGAACTCCGTAGCTTTTCAATACAAAATAAAGGAAAGTTAAATTCTGTTACAGTACAATAAAAAAAACAATGTTTTATGTTTGCTTATTTGACTGTAAGGAAAAAAAAATACATGTTTTTAAAAAAAAAACATTTTTCCAAATCTCTGCAACAATTTATTGTAGTTTTTCAAGTAACTTTATTATTATTATAAGTTTTATAAATTTGATCTGGTCTTCAGTCTAAATGTATGAAAATGGTGTTTGTTTTAACTAAAATGCCCCTTGATTAAACCCCATCAGCTGCAACGTACTGGTGTAACGTTAACCTTTAAACATGCTGCTTATTGTAGTCAAATCAGTATAAAGCTTTAGTTAAATTTCATAGCAGATATTTGTTTTCTAACCAACTATTCCTTTTCTTCTACAGTTCCAGCCACAGATCCTGAACTAAATCCTGGTTAGTTAAAATATTTAAATATATCATAGATTTACGTATTAATTTTATTGGATTAAAAGTAAAACAATGAGGAGTCAAATGTTTTAACTTTGTTTACCTGTGCAGAGCCTCATGGAGGTGATGACCGTCGCAGTCGTGTCCACACGAGTTTGGTCGTCGTGCTGCTCATAGTTGCGATCTCCTCGATGATGGTCATTGCTTTCTTCCTCTACAAGCGGTCCCCTCGGCCCTTCCCCACCTTTGAAAACCCACTCTACTTCAACAGTGAAAAATCCCAGCCGGATGTGATCGACACCAACAAACTGATAGAGAATGCAGAAAACAATGAAGCTATTATAACACTGTGATCATTAAAATGCAAAAAAAAAAACTACTGGAAAATTAATTTTACATTATAAACACTGATGTTTTACACTCTTGTGCTTTTTTATTATACTATAAACAATTTATACTTAGTAAATTAACAGTAGTTTTTCTGTATTTTCATATGCTTGATTGTATATAATGGATACATGTGGTTTTATAACCTGGATGCTTGTTCATAAGTTTTACCCTTTGAATGTAAAAAAGTTAAATAAAATCTTATCGGCTGTTACTGTTAAATAAACATTAAACTTTCTCAAAACTATACTGTTATTTTTTAATTAAAGAAGTTACAGTTTATTTACTATATTCTGTTTTCCTATTGGTGCTGCTTGTTATAATGTAAATATTCAGGTCAAAGTGGATTACTAATTAAAATGAAAGTTGCTTGAGCATTTTCATTCTAAATCTCAAAACTTAATATTTAATTTTTTTTCTTTGCATAATGATAAAGTATAAAATTTATCTGTTTTTGTTTTAGAATTAAAAAAAATCTGAATTTGTCTAAATATTCCTACTTTGGATTATTTTGTTTTTGTTTGTTTGAAAGTAATATTGTGTAAGCTAATTATTTTATTAAAACTTCTTGTTCTTCTGTGTAAGCCAGGTGAAACCCCAAATAAATCTGTTTTGTATTATTGTGCAGTGTTTTGTGTGCTTTAGAAATAAAGTTGATTGTTTCAAATAATGAATGCAATAACAAGACCAGAATGCTCTTGGATTAGATTTTTATTTTTTTAATTTTACCCAAGCTGAAGAAGCAGCAGGAGTGTTTTTCTGTTAAATTGTTTTGGATCTTTTTGTTTTGTTAGCTTTTTTTAGTTTATTTCATTCTTGCAATGGATAAACAAACCAACCCCTAAAATCAACCAGCTTGTTTGGACATTGCATTTTTTTAATTTTAAGGATAAACTCTAAAATTGACCAATCAGCTCTGAAATTTATTTTGCCATCACAGCTCTGTAGCCAATCAAGTTGCCTTTTATTCCATGTTTCATTTTCTCCCCCTAGTGGTGAAGACAGATGACATAAACAACAGTTTTTATGGTGTTTCTTGACAATTAGCTGGGTCAAAAATAATACTAAAAAGGAAATATAAGCCCCTTTCATAAGACAGCTCAGTCCAGGTCTGATGCGTGTTCTGTGCTCCCCGATCATTCAGAAAAAACACAAAGACGGATAGGCGAGTAAAATTAGCCCGCCTCTGATGCTTCCCTGAGTGGAAGTAGTATCAGAGGTGGGTTCACAAGTGGGCTCACCCACTTGTGAAAAAGCAACCCGCGGATCTGCACTCAGAAAATGATAATGAGCTGATGACATCAGTGAGCGACAGCAGGATCTAACCAACAAACCCATTTATTACAGAAGGAATATTAAAAATGACACAGAACAGCAACCGTGTAGCTAGATTAAAAAAACATTTAACCACAAAATTGGTCAAATGAGTTGATTCAGTTTGTGTGTGTGCTCTGTGTGTGTGTTTGATACAAGGAAGAAGTGAGTGTGGCTGGAGAAAGGACACAAAACAGCAACTTTGTAGTTAGTTTAAAAAATATTGATCCACAGGTTCGCTATAATGAGCTGATTTCGTTTTTTGTTTTTTTTTGATACGACGCAGAGCCAGTGAGCGGCGGAGGATTAATCTACAGATTTTACCGAGAGAATATTAAAAATTACACAAAACATCAACTTTTTCGTTAGTTTAAAAATATTAAACCGTACAGAATCACTAAAATAAGTGCATTCAGTGTGTTTGGTTTGATACGAGGCAGCATATGTCTGTCTCACAGTAAATACGTTGCACTCCACTCCAGCCCAACTGATTTCTGCTCCACGTCTCTTTTGGATCCACAATGCTGGTTCATTTATGAACGTGTTCATATGAGTGGGACCTGCCTGCCTTCACCTGTGATCTTATGAATGACCTGGGGGGGATTAAAGGTCTGAGCAGTGATAACACAGATTTGACTTATGAAAGAGGCCAGAGTTGTAACAAAGTGTTTTGAGTGCTTAAAGACCATTGTTTCAGCCGCCATTTTGGATCACTTTAGGTAAGAAAAAGGAGGCCACATTATGCATCAAAAGTTAGTGAAAAACATTTATATTCTGCTGCTGGTGGTTTTATAAGCTGTGTGTGGATGAAATGCTTTGAAAAATGAGCATTTATTCATTCTTTTTAATCACATTTTGTCTGTCTGTTGGTGTGGATTTACAGCATGATCCTGAACCGTGGTTCATATTGCTGATTAATAATAATTGTTTTGTATTGTAGTCATGCTGTGTGTAAATATGGATGGTACAATATGATGTATGTGGTTTTACCTTTCATTTGAGCCCCCAGTGAAATCACTGTGCGAAAGCATTTTAGGAAATCATTTTCTGGAAAACAAAGTGTACAGTCACAATGGTTTTACTTGGCCTATTAACATAATTAAAAAATTTTGTATAGTTTGAAGAGTCTACTTTCGTCACACTTTGTAACAGAGTCTCACAGAGGCTGTCTTTCCGGATAGAGGGTTTGAAAACAGTCATGTGAAGCGATCATGTGACATTGTACAGCTGTGCATCAAGTTGTAAGGTCTCCTCAGTCCCATACAACATTCCTAAATATCTGAATATGTGTGACACACAAAACAATTAATAATAATAATTTTTCTTAGCTGAACACTGTTTATTAGAACAGTATAATTTTTTACCCCTCTCCCCCAAAAAAACAACTAACTAACTAACTAACTAACTAACTAACTAACTAACTAACTAACTGACTAACTAACCTTGTTTAATTTGGGTATTCTTTATAAGGTTTAAAGTCTGCACAGGTTAAAATATGGTTACGATGCCTCTGTGGATCCTTTTTTTTAACTTAAACAATCAAAGGGAACCGTCAATGAAGAAATGTTAGAGATGAAAGAATTGCTGATGAAGTTGTTAATGAAACCACCTAATCTTGGACTTGAACTTGAAAAGGCACTGAAACTTTGTGGCGCACGTATCTTCCACTTCTTCTTTTTCTTTGGAAAAATTACCAGAACAGATTGCATGATTTACTGTCATATAACACAATACTGACTAAAACCTCCAGGAAAGTATGAAAATATAGGTTTTGTGAATCATAAAGAGCTTAAAAAAATGTTAGCATTCAGAAAATTATGCATTTACAATTTAAAAAAGAGTTAAACAGGTCTAATGGGCAGGTTGTTCTTAAATGAAATATTTTGTTTCTCCTCCAAGAGACTAAGGAGTTACAGGTAAACTCAGCCTTAAAAGCAGGGCCACGGTCTTCACATGGTGGACAAACAAGTTCAGCAATCAAAACTGTTTTCATGCAAAAGAGGACCTTTAGCCTGTAACAACAGATTGTTAGTGCTCTGATTAATTTACAACAAACATAAAAAACCAAACTGAACATAACTGTAAACCTTTTTTGAACTGCAGAAGGAAATCAGTCTGTTAGTAATCATTTTTTTCCCTAAGCTTGCATGTTTCCTTTCTTTGAAGCAGTTATACATAGTTTAAAAGAAAGCTTTTTTTGGAAAACGGAAGATGAATGATGAGTTTAGTGTTGACTCAGGTAAAATCTAAGAAGCAAAGCAGTGATGACGTTTTGTAAAGGATGTACCAGTTTGTTTAAAACTCCCTGCATTTTTGAAACCAACACAAAGCTTGGGTTCTCCTCAGACTGGTTGATTCTGAGGAAGCGACAATGAGCTTTGTATTTTTGGTTTCAATGTTCCTCCTACAAACATTACATTGCTCAGCGTCAGATGGTACAGTTTCCCAGCTTTTTGATTTTAAGCTGTGTCTAAAGTTTTTCACGTACCTGTTTGTGTGTTTTTGTGTTTGTCAGGCACTGGTTAAGAATTTGTTTTAATTATTTTGTACTTATTTGTTCATGAGTAAACTTGGTCTATATTACGATAAATTTATATTACTGCTGTACATCTGTTGATGGTTTTGGTTGATGGCTTTTTGTTTTTTTTTTTTTTTTGCAGAGTCACCATTTCAACTAACTAACAAAGTCACTGGATTTTGCTTGGTTAAAACGGGTGTCGCCTGTGATGACATACGATG
>JARVJO010000431.1:17461772-17472933 GCA_031762555.1 Cynodonichthys magdalenae | reverse complement strand
AGAAGGCCTGTTTGACTGGACTGATCACTCCACAGTCAGCTTCACCAGCTGGGAGTTTGGAAAACCAACTGTCACCCAAGGACCAGAAGACTGTGTTCTTATCAGAGGAGAGGTGAGGATTATCAGTGTTTCTGTGTTCTGTGACTAAAACTAACCAGGTTTATTAGCAAACTGCACAGCTGATGCATTGTTTCATTGGACATGATCACCAGTTCATACATTCAGTGTTAGGAATAAAAATATTTTATTTCTGTCAGTATGCCCCAGGGCAACTGTTGGTACAATGTAGCTTACCATCATCAGTGTGTGAATGACTGAATGAATAAATAAATAAGTGTAAAGCATTTTGAGGTTCCCATGGGGCTTGATAAAGCACTATATAAGTACAGACCATTTACTATTTTGTGCATTTCTCTTTTGCAGAGTGGAAATTGGGCAGATCGTGGTTGTCAAGAGAAACATGGCTTCATTTGTATGAAAACAAGTTCACCTGAACCCTCTGGAGATGAAGTAGAACAGAACCCAGGCTGCAGGACTGTGAGTATTTTTTTCAATTTTTAGTTGTAACAAGATTCCAACAAACTGGATTCTAGATGAATACATTTAATATAATTTTAGAAAGATAATGAAAGCAAGACATCATTTTTAAAAGCACTATTTAAATGGTTTAGTCATCAACATGAGACATTTCCTAATTTTTTTGTAAGGGTTGGAAAAGACACGGCTCCTTCTGCTACTTTATCGGGACAGAGACAAAGACGTTTGATGAAGCAAAAAACTTCTGCAGGACCTCAGGTTCTTACTTGGCTGATGTTTCATCCAGGTACAAACAATAACTGAATAATACATACAAAAAATATTTTTTACAGTTTGTTGGTTTTAAGCAAAACCGTATAATTGTCCCAGAAAAAAAAAGAAAACAAAAAACAAAAAACAAAGAACAAACGGAAAGCACATTGTAGCACCAAACAATTTTACAAAACATTTGGAAACCATCATCAATGAATTGGTTTCATTTTTACATCTACATCTAAATATTTCACATCAACATGAAATAATGAAGTCAAGCAAAAACATGAACAATTTAAGTTACGGTATTTACATTTTCTCAAATTACCTTTGAGTTGTTTTTAGTTTTTGAGAAGTATTGATGATATATTTTTGTAATATGTATTGTTTGTTTGAGGTTAAACTTATTAAAATAAATGAAAACAGATAGATTACATGTTTTTTATTCAAATGTGTCATGATTTTTAAAACTACAAAGTTTAAAATGGATGTATTTATATATGTATTTATTTTGTGGACTAGTCAAACACATTTTGAATTTGCACAAGTCAGTAACAAACCCTCTCCTCTTCTAAACATGTTTCCAGGATGGATAATGCCTTCCTCGTCAGCTTGGTGGGTCTGAGACCAGAGAAACATTTTTGGTTGGGGCTCTCAAACCAGAAGGACAAAAATGTTTTTGAGTGGACTAACACAAAGTCTGTGAGATTTACTCACTGGAATTCTGAAATGCCAGGTATCAGGACATATCTTCTTTAAATATCTATTTGAAAAGGACTTTACTATGACAACTGACAATTTTGTGTTGTTGAAAACAAGGGCAGAGTCAGGGTTGTGTTGCAATGGCAACTGGGAGATTTGCAGGCCTCTGGGATGTGTTGCCTTGCACCAACAGGGAGAAGTACATCTGCAAACAACAGGCAGTGGGGGCTGTTGATACCCCTGCCCCACCTACTGTTCCCTCCATCACATGTGAACGGGGCTGGACCAAATTCAGATCAAGAAACTTCTGTTATAAGGTAAAATTCATTTCACTTCCACCTCTGATATCTACTAATGAATATTGTTTGAATCTCTCCCAACAATTAAGCTGGAAGAATTAAAGTTTGAGGACACTGAGCTCTAATAACATAATAATAGTCGAACTCCATGTGTTAAAGGCGTATACTGACCATTCAAAAAGGGGAAGTTGGTATGAGGCCAGAGATTTCTGCAGAGCCATTGGAGGAGACTTGATCAGCTTCCACAGCACTGATGAACTGAAACTGGAACCACGGAAGTACAAAACAAATTTTCTGTACAAACTGCATCAGCAGCTTTTCTACACAATGCATGGCAAAATGTTTAATGAACTCATTTTGTTTTGAGTTTACATGACATACTTGAGTTATATACAAAACCTGCTCATGCAGTGTGTCAGCCCACATTGAGAGGACAAACCCTATATAGACATCATTCATACAAAAAATACAAAGATTATCTGTATAAATACAGAGTTGTTTTTTTTATATTCCTGGGGACTATGCATTGACTTCAATCATGTTTCAGTCATTTCTACAGACTAACCCTGACCCCTCACTCTAGACCTAACCACCTCACTTATACCTGACACTACACCTAGTCTAAACTCAATTTACACCCTAGTCCTGAATCTAACCCCAATCCAAAAATGGAGTTCCACCATATTAAGACCAGTCTTTGGTCCACATAAGGACTGCTGGTTTTTACAAGGTGGGTGTTTTACAAGTTACGGTTCTAAAATGATATCAAGTTCAAGTAAACACACACACACTGGGTGAGTCAAAAGACACAGGACACTTTATTTTAATCCAATATTGCAGCTTTTGATATGGAGGCCATCTTCTGAACATATAGCCTAAAAGAAAGCCCCCCTCACCCATTGCTTACTAGGGTATGCAGATATTTCTTTTGCCCCTTTCTTTCTGAAATTTAAAGGTGTAACTATATCAAATTATTTGTTACTTGTCCTTTTTAGTTATGGAAGTTTTTGGATTGGACTTCATGCACCTAACCGAGGAGCAGGACTTGTTTGGAGTGATGGATCACCGGTGAGTTTACATATTTCTCTCTCTATAATTGGACACTTAACCTCCATGCGGTTCTTTATGCTCAGCGATAAAGACATGTATTCATCCCTTTTTGTTTCATTTTGCTTTTATCATTAGGTCAACTTTAAACACTGGAAAGATGGCGAGCCAAACAATAAAAACAATGTGGAAAACTGTGTTGAATTTTTTGGCCACGACTGGGATGAGAATGGGTCATGGAATGATAACCACTGTGAAAAAAAAAATAATTGGATTTGTCAGATACCTACAGGTAAAACTTGGTTATGTCAGTGTAATATACCTGTATATAATTAAATGTATTGTTATAAACATAAAAACTTTCATCAATATTATTTTTATTTTGAATGTCGTGCATGACTACAAAGCAATAAATAACTACTTTAGTACTGCATTATAAATGAAACACTAATTGATTCCCTCCCAGGTGTCACTCCAAAGCCATCTCCACACCCTCCCACTCCAGGTGAGTATATCATTATAAACCAGCACACAGCTATATGGAAAGTTAGGGCAGTATGAGGAACAGCCTCCCTGATATGAACTGAGCAGGTATTCTGTTAGACTTCTGTGCTAGGCATTGATTTTCCATATATAACACAATGAGAAAAGTGTAGAAAATAAATGTGGAAAAAAATAATAAAAGAAGAAACGGTTCCTGTACCTATTTAATGCATTATCTTCATACTTTGCATGTCTGGCTATGGAAAATGTATTTTTAAAACCTAACTACCCTAACTAAAGAGAGAATAATAGTTTTATTTACTTGGGGTGCTATGGAGTACTTCCGAGTGATCAGTATGTTACCTGATACCTTAGTAAAGATGTGTCACCTATACATAAATTTACAGATTATAACACCACATCTGATGGATGGCTGGAATGGAAAGGGAATCAATATTTTAAGAATCGTCAACAAATGGCCATGGAAGACGCTCAACAGTTCTGCAAACAGAGGCACGCTGACCTGGTGACCTTTGAAAGTGAAGCTGAATGGGTTTTTATCTGGAAACAGGTGAGCAGTGACATTTATCTATCATTCAAAACGAACGTAATTTATAATTTAACCAAAACCAAACTGGGCAAGATTGGTAAAAAGAAATAACAAAAATAAAATCCCCCTTTTTGGAAAAGCTTTTAGTTATAAGCTTTCCTTCAAAAATTGCTGGGTTAAAAAAAAAAGAATTGCTGGGTTATTTAATTTTAAAATTAGAATGAAGCAACATGGGCCTAAGTAAGAGGAAAGGTCTTGTCAATTTGCTTGTTTCACTGCAAATCAACTTTGCTTTGAACTGCTATTGTATATCTTTCCTTTTCATAAAATTAATTTGACATAATTGAATTGTGATAAATTCAACTGTATGTAACTTGATTTAAATCTGAATCTGTGTTCAGTTCAATTGGATTTAATTGAACAGAACTAAGTTGCATCGCCTGCGTAAATGAAGGGGATTCTTGTTAAACCTGTTTGTGAAGCATCCTGAAATGACTTTTATTATGAATTGGCAGTATATAAATGAACTAAATTGAATTATAGCTTGAGACTTTTAGTTTTTATGCACCACCTCACCATTAAACTGAATAAAATGTTTCTGTGTAGATATCTGGATATGGGAGTATTTGGATTGGTATGACTGTTGATCTTGACAGAACATTTCAGTGAGTATAAATACAAAAATGTGGGAAAAAGTTATTTCATCTGGGTTCAACTTATTATTTTTTTTATTTTACTGCTAAACAACACTGAAATGAATCAACATTTTTACATTTAGAATTGAATCCACATGCTTGTAGTATTTTTTAGTGAGTTGTGTTTGACTGCTTTCTGCTTGTGTTGCATTAAGATGGGTGGATGGTTCTTCAGTGTTGTTTCAAATGTGGGATGATGGGCAGCCTGATTTTATTAATTTTGATGAGCACTGTGTTGCCATGAGGTCGTATCATGGTGAGTAACATTCATGTTCTCTGCCAAACATTAAAATAAAATATATAGAGATAAATAAAAAAAAAATATCAAAACATGGATCCTCTTTAAAAATTAAATTATTGCTTTGTGAAATCCTGGTAACAACAAAAGTTTATTGGTACCTAAACATACTGTTCAATAAATACAGCTGAGTAAAAACATGAGTGTTTTCACTAAGTTAAGAAGTGATTTCACAGATCATGCTGTGTTAAGTGGCTGTTACATGATCTATACTTTTCCTGCAATTTCATGAATAAAAAAATATTTGAAAGTATTTTACTACCAGAATATTAATGTTCAATATTTAATTCTTGTTAAATTGACAGAAAACAATGGCATTTTGCTTTTTTTGAGTGCTTAATGAAAATGGTGTCCACTAAGTGTCAAAAATTATTTAATTTATTTAGGTCAAACAATTTGTCATAAATATAATACTACTGTTAATTTTATATGACATAGACATTTATTTACACATATACATATACATACATACATACCTATTGTATTTATTTTGCACTGTTTACAGGGTTCTGGCACGATTATAACTGTGGATATGAATTTGCATCTGTCTGTAAGCGCAGCCAGTCACCGCCTGCTAATACCACTGTAGCTCCTACAAAACCACCGACAGGTGGCTGCAAGGACAGCTGGAAAAAAATAAACTCTAAGGTGAGATTGGAGGGCTGAAGGGATGAGCAAGCTTGACTGTAGGGCATAATCATCTATTTTTTTGCCTTTAATATTGTTTTGTGAATATTAATGTTGTAGGGTAGGAATGTTAGGTTCAGTTACCTGTAAGTTCAACATTAATATGTTGATTTTCTCACTGTCCTAAACACATGTTTTCTGAACAAACCTTTCATTTTGCCTTTTAAAAATGAGCTTCTGATGTGGTACTGGAGGGGACGTTACAAGTCTTGATAAAGTAAAAGTGCATTAGCTGTTCCATTACATTCTGTAATTTTTAGGTTTAGTGATGAATGTTTATCTATCGGCTAGACTGAAAACATAAAAAAGTTTGACTTTGCAGGCCAGAATTAATGCTAATGGGTCAGATCTGTCCCACAGGCCTTGAACCTGATCATTTTATTTTATAAACCAGTAACCCATCCTTTTTATTACTCTGAAGTGAAAGACGGTGAGTATTTATATTTTCAGAAATTGTAAATTTGATCCTTTTTGTTTCCCTAGTGTTACAAGATCATAAACAATCAAAATGTAACATGGATTAAAGCGAGACAGCAGTGCAAAGACATGGGTGGAAACCTTGCCTCAATTTCTTCAAGACTTGTACAAGGTTTGTTTGCTCAGATTAAACCTTCAGAAATTTTAAGAACTTCTTTCTTCAAGGTTATGTTTTAAAATCCACTGAAAACAGACTGGCCAAATGACTCATATAACCCGTAGGGCAGGGATAGTCAATTGGTGGTCTGCTGGCCACATCCGGCCTGCAGGTGACTTCCATCTGGCCTGCCAATGAGTGCACCTCCCCTTTTTAAAAAAAAATAAATTTAAAAAGTAAAACATAATATTTGTTCTGCTATATGATGCCTACCATTAATGGGAGTCAGGAGAATGTCAGACCCCCAAGCTGTAGACTTCAAGTAACCAGAGTGATTTAGTCAAACAGCCTTGGTATAATATGAGAATATTATAAAAAATAAATCATCATAAGCAAAATAAGATATTTGGAAAATACCCATTTCTTAAAATAAACAATACTATTTTGGGGTCATCTAAACCTTGAGACCCTGAAGTACAGCTTAAAGCCTTTGGAGTGTCAGACCCTGCATATCACCAGCGTTTATGGAATAATAAAATGTCCATATTTACAGAGCTGTATATTTATATTTTGACAATTCATTGAGGTTAGCCAGGTTTTGCTGCGGAGTATACATTTGTCAAAATTTTAGAACATTGGGCATTTTTAGTACAATTACCACATAAGGCAATATTTGTGACATCACAATTGTAAATATCTAATGTTGAAATTATTGTTTTCAATTTTCAGTGTTTTTAGTGTCTCAAATGGTTGATGCACTGAGTACAGACCTATGGATTGGTTTTCATAGTTCATATAGGGAAGGGTTTTATTGGACTGATGGACGACCAAAATCATATGTTAACTTTAAGTTCCCAGTGAGTAAACATTATTTGATTTGTTTTAAATCTAAAAATAAGTGGAATATGTGGAATTCTCTATGATTCATGTTTAACATTTTTGTTTTGTTTCCCATTTTAGTCATTAAGACACCATCCTTTTATGGGACCTGACTATCCATATTCGGTAACATGATCTAATACAGATTTACTTGTGCATAATTGTAAAAAAAAGGTAGAATACTATACATGGGATAGACTGGCAGCTGTGGCTGAGTGGTTAAGGGAGTCATTCTCTAATACTCTAAGGAGTTGGCAGTTCGATTTCCTGCTATTGGGTCACATGTCAAAGTGTCCTTGATGTGTGTCCCATCCGTGTATGAATGTGATTTAAAGCACTGATTACTCTCCATAGGATGATTTTTACATGTTAGCTAGTAGAGTGCTGAATGAATGTACAGTATGTATGATGGGTAAATGTTGATTTTAGTGTAAAGTGCTTTGAGTGTCCGGTTTAGAAGTGACTATTAAACAATAATTATAAATCTTTTATTAAACTATTTGTTTATCTGCGTCTAACTTACAGATGTCCATGAGGTATCCCATGACTGTAAGTGGTTCTCATCATCTGTCTACCCATCCATCCATCCATCCATCCATCCATCCATCCATCCATCCATCCATCCATCCATCCATACAGTACATACAGTACATCCATCCATCCCTACAGTACATACAAACATACATATATACATACGGGTCTTTTTAATTGATAAAAGTACATTTTTGCCTGACTATGTTATTGAAATATTTTCAAATCTGAATTTTTTTGTTTTTGCAGATAGACCATTTTGTAAGTATTTACTTACCCATCTATCCATCCATCCATTCAGCCGTCTGCCTGTCTATCAGTCTCTCTCTCCGTCCAGCTATACATTGCCTCTTTATTAAATACATAACTGTGCATATTGGTGTTTTGTTAAATGGTAAAAGTCATTTTATTTTCCATTTTATGTCTATAATATGTTGACTATGTTGTAAAAACTAATTTTAATCTGGATTTATTTTGCAGGAAGAACGTGATGTAAGTAACTCTTAAAATTTTGTCTGTCAGTCCGTTTGGCACTAAGTGTTAAAAACTAAGACTAAAAAAAAATAAATATTTCTGTCTTTTTTAACACCACTGCCTTCAGGTAAAAAAGGCACACTGATCTGATCTGGGTGGAGTTCTGATCACAGTTTAGAGCGTAGGCTTCGAGATTAATCTGCAATTTCACTGGCTTGATTATTTTATGCAGAAAAGTTTTGTTTAAGTTTTATACTGCGTTAGGGTACTAGTGTCAATCAAGTGAGCCATCAGGATCATGTTTTCTGCATAAATAAAAAGGGCCATTCTCCCAGCATTTACAAGAAACATTGCTGGTGTAAGGACATTAGAATGTGGTGTAAAGCTCAACTTTCTGGAGATCTGTATTTACAACCAGCGTTAATTCAAAATCTATCATAATGTCCTATCAGTGGACTTGGAAGCTTTTGTATCATCTTCAATAATGACATTTTCTCTTTTTTTGATTCACAGTATAGGAATCAGCTAAAATGTGCTGTGATCAATACCAACCCTTCACTTGGTATTGGCAAATGGTTACCCAAGTCTTGCAATGACACCAATGGATTTATATGCCTGCAAAAATTAGGTAAATCAAACTCATTTTAAAATAAAGTGTGGTGACATAATGAGAATAACAATCAATCATTTTCAATAAGCTGACCTGAAGGAACATATTGTTCAATCCTACTTTTTAATATCTCATTCTCTCCTTTCTTAATTATATTAGACAACTTGTGAAAATTTTGGATTTGTTTTTCCACTATAAGTAACATAAAAATATCAGACTGTTATCCAATAAAACTGTAATTAGTAAAAAGTATTTTAAATTTGGAGAAATAAAAGTGTTTCCAATCCCACCCCAGACTCAGCACTCCCTGACGCTCCTGAACCGACACCTTCTAGCAATTACATCAAAATTCTTAATGACTCCATAAAACTTGTTCCTAAAAACATGAGCTGGGATGCAGCCAAGAAGCACTGTGAAGATGATGGTGCAAATATGGCTAGCGTGCGATCTGAGTGGACACAGGCTTACATTGAGCTGTTGGCTTTAAAACTCAAGAGTCCTCTGTGGATTGGACTCAACAAAGCTCAGGTAATGAGACATTTCTGCAATAAAACAACAGTTGGTTATACATAACTCTTTAAAAGATCGAGCTGTGCTCCATTTGATAGTCAACATTATTGCATTTGTGTGTTTTTAAGGCAGATATTTTCAGAAGTACACTCTAGTACTGTATATGCAGTCATCTACAGTTGGGTAATCTCTGTCACATAAATGCATAAAACACACAACGGGACAGTTTTTATAGTTCAAGATACTGAAGCAAAACTGGAAATAAATATAAACTGTGCCCCCTCTTAGCAATTTCTTTAAAAAATACAATTAATTTGATCACATATTTATATCAATGATTAACTTGAATGGAATCTGACTGATTTCTGTTACAGACCAAAGGTTATTTCAAATTTGTCGATGGCTGGTTTTTAAAATTTACTAACTGGGATAGATATGAACCAAAGAGTTTTGGAAGTTGTGTCTTTGTGGATGTGGATGGGAAATGGAAAACTGGTGACTGTAATCAGACCATCAGCAGTGTTTGCATGAAGTCTACAGGTAAAATAAAAAATACTATTTTGTCTTAAGCTTGTTACCTTGCAAACAATACCAATGTTTCACTTGATTTACTGTAAATATTCTTCATAATGCAAATTCTTTTCTTATTTTGTAAATTTCTTGCAACAGTATATTAAATACCTATATTGTATCTATGATTTTGTCCTTTTCAGATGTGCCACCAACTGAAAAATCAGCAGATTTTCCAGGAGTTTGTCCTGAAGACCCATATGAAATATTTTCATGGCGCAAAGTTTCGTGGAAACCATTTAGGGGTTACTGTTATTTATTTTTTTCTGAGCAAAAAACATGGTCAGATGCATCAGTCAGTTGTATAGAACACGGTAGGTGTCTTTTGTGAATATTTGTTTAAAGTATTTCAAATACATGTTTTTTCTACTAAAACAATGAACTTGATTTTTGAAGGTGGAACGCTTCTCAGCATTGAAGATCCCTTTGAACAACAATTTATAGAAAGGAACATCAAAACATTTGAAGACAGCCACTTATCTTATTGGATTGGTCTCTTTAAAACAAAAAATGGTACACACCCTTTTTTTTTGTTTTTATGAAAATGAACATTTAGCTTTATTACCAATACTAGAATTGTCTGAAATAAAATCCATTTTTAGTAAGCACCGCAGGAATACATTTCAATATAATCTCTAGGGGAATATACAGTATTTCCTTTTAAAAATGTTGCTCATGGTTTTTGTGTTCCCCACATACCGGTAGTTATTTTTTTGGATAAAAACAAATGTTTCTTTTTCTCCAGGAATGTGGCAGTGGTTGGATAAAACTGTTATGGATTACACTAACTGGCGTTCAGATGAAATTGGTTCTCGCAGCTTTGGAATGTCTTCCCACCGTGGTATAATTGAAACATCAGATGGGAAGTGGTCTAAAGACAGGGGATGGAGGGAGAGACAATACATCTGCAAAACAGCAAAAGGTAAAATAATGATCATAGGCTACATTCACACTGCAGGCAAATGCGACCCAAATCCGATTTTTTTTATGACAGTCTTTATGACAAATCCAATTTTTTCAAATCCGACCCAGGCCGTTTCAGTATGTGGTTCTAAATCGGATACATATCTGATGTTTTTCAAAGCGACTGCGGTGTGAACGCTCATGTCACATTCCATCCAACTTTTTCATCAGAGAGGTGGGGGTGAAGGATTAACCTCATGTCACGCTGTTTAAATCTGTAGCTCCATGTGTTTACAGCTCCAAAACAGAAGTCCAGCTGCTTCGCCTTTTCACTTTTAATTTTCCATGTCGATAGTAACGTCCAGCCTAGGTCACGGAGCGTATCGATCCTAAAGTTATTCGGTCGATACTTTATTTCTAGCTCATTACTTCGTTCCAAAAATAAAATGCTTCACCGGAGCGTCCGGTCAGAGGCAGGTTCATATATAAACACTTAACTAAACAATCATGTCAGATAATTATTTAATCTGCTCTGATTCAACAAAAACTTCAGATTCGAC
>JARVJO010000431.1:17427459-17448502 GCA_031762555.1 Cynodonichthys magdalenae | reverse complement strand
GACAAGACCGAGACCATAAAAAAGTGGTCTTAAGACCGGTCTCAAGACCAAGACCAGTCTCGAGTACCACAACACTAGTCAGAAGCATACTGATCAAGCTGCTAATTACTCCAGTTTGAAAAGATGAGGCTGTGAGGGCAACAGGGGGACAAGCTGAGCTTTTTTTCCACTGTAATGAAACGCAGCACCAGCGAGAGCTCATTAAAACTGTAGGGGAGGATTTATTTTAATAATCTACTGGACGTATCAGCAGGGGCTGCTTTACAGTCAGAGGAGAACTTTGAAATCAGAAGTGACTTTTTTAATATATTCTGTGGTGACCTTTATTATTCACCCGAAAAAATATAGATTCCTCTGCTTGGATCTATGAAAGACTCATTTCCCTGCAATAACTACATCCTGACAAGTTAATCCAAATATTCTAACAGTTCTGTCAAACTTAATTTTAAAAAGCTTTGACATTTTAGAAAATAAATGTTTTGTATGGTTCCTCACATGTGGCTTGAAAAATACAATGGAAAAAAACTATAAAGTAAAAAAAGATAAACTTACAATCTAAAGCTAAGTTCACAGTGCAGATCTGATTTTTTTTTTTTTTTTTGCATGGATGTTCACATTGTATTTTAAAAGCGACCATCATCCTCCAGTGGATGATGGAGTAACTAATTGGATTTGTCACGTTCAGACTGTCATTTTTTTTGCGATGGGGAAAAAAAAAATCTGATTTGTGTTGTATTTGCCTGCAGTGTAAATGTAGCCAAAGACAGCGTGCACCTTGAGAAAACTTTTATCCAAATGCTAGAAATGAATGAGCAGCAAAACAAAGTAATATTCAAAGTGAATGTTAGTTTTTGTGACTGGTTTGGAAAGAAAAAAATAAAATTTAAGATTGAACTCAAAAATGTGCTGCATGTTTTGAAGATTTTATTTAGGATGATTTTTTAGAAATAATATCTTATTTTTGTTTATTCAGCACAAAAAGCCCACTTTGTGCAGTCAAAAAATAAAACAAAATTTTTCTACATTTAATTGTATATTAATATAGTAATTATATATTCCTTTGGGAAAAGTGTAAGACTTTCTTTCATCTTTTGTTTTGCTTTGGTCGTGAAAAAACAGGAAAATGTAAAACAAAATTAAAATTAAGGAAAATGAATCCAAACTTTCACATATTTAAGAACAGATAAACCCAATCTGATTAATTAGAACATGTTTTAATTTAAACTGTGTAAGGAGTAGGACACAATAAAAATCAATCACGTCATCTGCATTTTGATATAATGCCCACTGGTATAGAGCAAAAAGATTCTTTAGAAAAATTCACAAGGTAAATTATTTCAAAATTGTTTAATTGAACTAAACTTTTAACTGGAGAAAAGATGTTTTGTCTAATAGTATTCTGATCAAGCTGATTTATATCTCCTCTGCTGAATCAGCAGTAATCAATATTCATTTATCCCTGACCCTTCTCTGAGCACAGAAAAAAGATTACATGAAAAACAAAATCGACCAATTTTGGTACCAAATCTTTTTATTTTTATTATATTTTTGTGATGTAATTAAAGCTTTAAACACATCCTTTTAGAATCAGGATTTAATGTAAAAACACGTCTGTACCTTGGCTTTCTCCAGCTGCACCTGGGCGTTTCGTTCCTCAATGACATCCGAGTCCTTATGCTCTCCCTACAAGAGACACAGAATATGATGCCATGATGTCACACAGAATTAGATTTCTTCCTGTCCTAACCCACAAACCCTGGGCAATAATTGTCCTCATAAATGAAGACGTCCATGTGAAAAGCATTTAAACATTTCTTACAACCCTAAGCTTCTACTGACTGATCTCTTTACTGTTGAGCTTTTGACTAAATATTCACTTTTAATTAGACAGTCTTTTTCCAGAAACCTTGATGACGAAATCTTTTAGCAGATCCCTCCCGGGATGCTCAGGTTTATGTGCCATGATGTGTCCCAGTGATTAGATTGTCCCCTCAAAGACATGCTAATTAATGCCCCCTGTGTTATAACCAGAAGACGGCACAACTGTCTGGTGTTCAAGATACACACTTCAACCACAAAGTCACAAATCAGCTCATTAGTTTCAAACAATTAGCTCCGTACGGCACATTTTAACAAAACAACTGTTTCTGCACAATAAATCCAGTTTTGTATTTCACAGGTTTTGTTCAATTTTATTGAATGATATCAAATAAATATTCCTTCAAAGTATGATCTTTATTTAAGACTTTTATACAGACACCCAAAGTTCAGTGATATCTTGAATCTTAAAGTTACGTACTGCATAATTTCTGAATGTTTATACGCTGCATTTACTATAAATGCATATCTGTATGCATGTACGTAGTTATTTAAGAAAAACTTTTAGATCAATATCTTTTTTACAAAGTTTACAGTGACGTTCCAGGTCTCTGACTGAAAAAAAAAGGTTAGTGAGGCAGAGCTGCACTGATCTGTGTTCGAGCCTGGAAGACACAAAAAGGCTGATTGTCCTGCACAAATACAACCTGTTTACGGTTGAAGCTTTTAGTCTATATCTGCTACATCTGCTCCTGTCAACAAAGGCCTTGTGAAGAATGAAGAACTCCAAGATGTAAGTTCAATGTATATTTTTAATGAAACAAATTGAAAGAAAATCAAAAAGGAGACTATATGAAAAAAAAAATGCAAAAAGCCATCCTTTAAAAATTGTTGCTAGAAGAAAAATTGTGATGTCATACAAGTAAAAATAGAAAACACAAAAATGTGCTACGTGACATATTTTTAAAGAACATCAACACAACTGGTGCATGTGTTGCTGCTTGTAAGACTAAAGTCTGCAGACTCGTGTTTAGAGCAGCACAGACTGCAGGAACACACAAGAGGCGACATTTAAAAAATGGCCCTCGTTAAATACTCATTTCCAAATCCACTCATGCAGATTCACATAATATGATTTATAAATACTTAGTTGTTTGAATGGTGCCTCTTCATGCAGCCTTAGAGTTTTTAATTTTGTATGAAACAAACTGCTTTAGATCCTGTATTTTATCAAAAGCTGCTTGTATAATTTAAACTTAACAAAACAAAAATTAAATCTCTAAGTCATCATAAGTCAACTTTACAGCAATTTGAAAACTCTAATTATTTCTTTTAGAATAAAAGCATGTAAAAATATTATAAGCTGCTATACAAAAACTAAAAGAAAGAAGAAAAAGAAGGAGTTAGAATAGCCCATGTGGCTGCACTGTTTGCACTTGTAATTGATAAAAACAATGTGTCACAATAAGCTTAACTGAAATAAACAAAATCTTTAAAATATTTGAAAAATAATTAATAAAGCTTCTAATTATCTGATGAAAATAAAAGTTTAAATAAGCAGAGATAATATAAAAAAACTAAAATGGAAAAAAGGCAGAAACT
This sequence comes from Cynodonichthys magdalenae, assembly GCA_031762555.1. NCBI lineage: Eukaryota > Metazoa > Chordata > Actinopteri > Cyprinodontiformes > Rivulidae > Cynodonichthys > Cynodonichthys magdalenae. Next base: position 17,445,082 of record JARVJO010000431.1, on the reverse strand, counting down.
ACATTAAAACAGAACATTTAATATTTGAACAAAATAAAAGAGGAGGAAAAGAAAGTAAACCTCCCCGAGGCACAATTCTGCCCATGCATGAGTTTTTTTGTTTACCCGTTACTGGTGTAGACATCTGTTCGCACAGCACCCGCTTCTCCTACAGGCCAGCATCACCCAGCCTACAGTCCAAAACCCCTCCACTGAATTATTAAACACTGCTCAGAAACTGCAGGTGAGTCATCTCCTAATCTGGTGTGGTGGCTGAAGAGCCCATCAGTCATTTAAAGCTACGGTAAATAATTAGTCAAATTAATGTAATTATTATTCATCAACAACAGTGAGTACCTGATAAAAAACAAGCTGATATTCAACCGTGTTTTTACATAATGCTGAGGAGGAAACTCATATAGAAGCAACTGTTGTCGTCAATCAGGTTTAGAAGAGTTTTAAGGCCATTTTTGAACAATTTGGAGTTTGTTTTTCTACCGAAAGAACATTCACATAATTATTTACTTTAAACAGTAAGAGAATCAACAAGTCTTTTAGTTTTAGTGTTCACTTTCTTCCTTGTTTACCATGACACCACATCCAGGGGTGGGACTTAACTCCTGACTAGTATAAAGCTGTGGGACTGTGGCAGGCCATTTTAACATAAAATCAGCTTTGTCTGACTATGTGTGATTACATTATCAATATCTAAAAACTGACTAGGAACAACTACATTTTGACTATCCTAAAAGGTAATTTAAAATAGCCACATTTACATCCTGACTGGTCAGAAGAACAATTCAAGACACCTTAAAATTAACTTTGACTAGTCCAATCTAACTTAGAGATATCTCAAAATGTATTTTTGCCTAGTCTTTTTAAGATATCTTGAACTGGAACTCGATTCAACTTAATGTTAAATCTGACTTCATTTAGTCAGAATGTAATTAGAAATATCTCAAATACGAATTTCGACTAGTCAAAATGTGATTAAATATATCTTATTATCAGTCATGAACCAATGTCAGATATTTTGAATGTAGTTGTGTTAAAACTGATTTTATGTCAAAATGGATCACGTGTCATTCGTGGCCTTTTCCTGAGTCTCCAGAGCCAGGGAAATGAACCAGATCTGAGTTATGTGTGGTAAATTCTACATGTCTGTAAATAAATATTCAAGTCTCAGAACTGAATCGATCATTTGAACATGATCTTTCAACTAAAAACAGAAGAGTGCTTAGAATTGTGATACAATGTCAAGTCAAAGTCAGAGCTTTATTTAAACTATTTCAATGTGAAAATTTATAATGCTTGTGCTTTTTTTGTTTCAGCCAATATTTCAATTGTTTTGTTTATATTTAGTGTAGTTTGCATGTTCTCTCTGTGCATGTGTGGGTTTCCTCCCATCCTGTTCTCTTACTTCCTGCTGGAGAACCACCGGTCCATTATCATGATTACCAAGTCTGAAGGATGTGCAAAGGAAGGTGGAGGACAAGGATGATGTGAACAAGTAGGTTCTGTCCTGTGCTACCTGAAGGTGACTTTTCTCCCTGTATAAAAGTGTTTACACAGCTCTTTCTACACACGCCAGGGAAGGCATTAAGGAACGAGCTTCTGATTGCGAAGATGGAAGTCGTCCCTAATTTGAAAAGAATTTGAGCCATCGAGTCAAGCCAGCTGGATGCCCTGAAGCACTGCAGCCCCCCAAAGGACAACTGAAATGTGGCCTGAAGCAAAGATATTTTTCAATATTAGATGAAAAATTAGGTTTAAAAAACAGTGCTGCAACAAAATTCCTGCTAAGAGTCCATGTTAATCTAGGGCATATTAGGAATTTCTGGCTTTAGGAACTAATTTGTTTTTTTTCAAATTCATGAACCTTTTTTTACATTATAATTTTTAGTAGTTAAAAGATTTTGGTTTTGTGTAATTTTGCTTTGATAATTTTGTTTCTGAACAGATATATATACCAGTATATTCACTGTCTTTCTTATTTTTTTTACACTTTTACTAACCCTAACCCAACAACTACCATAGTTAGACTAGTCCCCCTATCTGGAGACCAACGTTATATTAATAAATCCAAAATATCTAAACCAGAAAATATTAAGCGTATAACCTCAGTGAACTGTAAACAGTCACTAGAGGGATTTCTTCTAAATAATTTCTAAACATTTCTTTTGATTAGATTAACCTCACTGTAAATGTCCTATATACACCTACCAGACCACACTCCAACCATTCCTGACCCCTCCCCTAATAATCACCCTCCTGTGTCTAAACCTCCCTTCTCTGAACTCTCCTCCTTCCCTACAAAGCACAGCACATGACAAACACTCAATGTACTGGCTGAGTTCTACTCAAACAGTACGCCTACACTCACTGGAATATGGCAGTCATATTCCACTACACCTTACACAGCACATACAAATCAATGGGCTGACCCAATGGTCTCTTGGAACAGCCGACTCCACCATGCACTTCCCATAAAGATAGGATCCAGTGGCCCAAGACTGGACCTGATCTCAAGCGAGCGTGCACTTCCTAAGGGATTGCCAGCAGGCGGCAGGTGGGATCCTAAATACTCCCCTAACCTAAGCTAACCAAACTTAACCCTAACCAATTTTATTTTCTAAACACAGTTACTTTGGTGAGTAAAACTACAAAAATGATGGGCCTACTATGTGACTGTTAATCAAAGGTTCAAAGCTTTTAACAAACTGAGTTTTTGGTGCATTGTAGAAAACTTTTTCTCTTCTTCAGATTGTGATTTCAGTGTAAGACAAGCAATTTCCCCTGCATGCTCCTTCCACAAAGAAGGAGGCGTTTCCATAGTAACCATTGAGAAAAAAATTTGCCGTCTAAGCATTAATGACTCCCACTGATGAAAAAAGACCTACCATTATAACTTGTGAGCCATGATCCTCATGGAGCCGCACAAGAAAAGATAACACACCTCGGATGTGGCAGTTCAGCAACAATTCGTACCACGGAACATGTGACCACTTTGCATGTATGTCCCTATATTTCGGGATTTTGCACGGTCTGCACATTGGATCCTTTCACAGCATCAACCTGTGCCCCACAGAGTGCTCCTGAGTCACTGCTGTTTTCTGTGTCTCATTTAAAAGAGCAAAGAAAGACAACTGGGGTTAGAAGTTTCCACATCACTACACAGCAGCTCCATTAAGAGCAGATGTGTGAGTCGGTCCATTGGCAGAGCAAACACTTTTGACTGTAGTGCCTTTTTGTATAGGCCTGCCAAAACTTTGAACAGTGCAGGATGTTATGGTTGATTGTCTGAAACAATGCAAAAAAATAAAAAAATTGGGCAGAAAGGTTGCCCAATATACATAATTGTCCAGATAAACATAGCAATGGTCTGTGTTTTTCAGTATTTTGTTTTGAGTTTACTAATTTCTTATGGTGTTTAATTTCTAAACAAAGCAAAGAAAAGTGTGTTTGATAAATGATTTCTTTATTGTAACAATTCTTCTTGACAATAAATCTTATATTGTTGGATTTTAATTTACCTTTTATGTAAATAAGCTCATTCACAGTTATAGAGTATTGTAAATATATATCAGCAAGCAAAACAAGAAGTAGGTTATTTTGCATGGTGGAAAGAGGGTTTAAATTCTGTCACATTTCTGTCTTGCTTGTCTCATCTGTGGAATGTTTGCAAAAATCAAAAGTGTCCATAATGTGGAAGCGGAAACAGAAATTTCTACACGAGTCCCTTCAGGGATAAACAAAGCAGCCTACATCCACTCCCCAGATTCCTGGATGAGCCGAAACAGCAAATAGTTTTATCTCAATCCGCATGTTTACAGAAGCAAAATCATCTCTTGCAAACAATTCAATCAGTTTCATAAGACCAAAGACAATAACTCAATCATATGACAGGACTTGGTTTTGTTTTGTAAAATCTTGGTCAATGGAAGATTAAGTTGGTTTAATGACACTGTTCACATTTCTTTTTTTATTTGTGGAACAGGTCACTAACCTACTTGTGACTAATGTAATCAGTGATCACTGAGCCCGCTGATATTCAGTGCCAAAATATTTTCCAGTATTGGTTATTTCTTCAACCAAGGAAAATTATTTAATCTCATTAAATAAATCCTCAAGCATCTCATCTGCCGTTCATTCGCATTTTCTATAAACTGATTATTTCTTTGTTACACTGTATCTTGGTCATTAACAGCCGGCTCATTTGCATAAAGTGTATAGTCCAATCCACTTTTCCCTGAGCTCAGTTTCATCAGCTGCTTTGCATCATCTGTCAAACGGAGGCTGGCTCCTTGCCCTCTTCCTGATGCTACACTGGGGCAGAGAAGGCGGGTTGGCACCGCCACCCTTCACTTTGGCACCAGTCTCCATCTCAGCAGTTTAAAAAAAAGCATCACAGCCTTTTAAAACTTCAATTTTAAATCTAAATAGGCAGAAAATCACTAACACACTGGAGGTAAATTAGTTTATAGTGCATGGTAATAGGACTTTTACCATTATTACTGATGTTGCCAATTTGTGTTAAAGGGGTAAGTTCAGTAACTGAAAGTTCAACGTCTTTTTACCACTCTTCATCTTTAAGTTTTAAATACACACACCACTGCATAAAACAATCAGTGATTTTTTCAAGCTGCTGATTGTGATGCTAAACTGTTTTTATCACGACAAAATACTGCATTTTTATGACTATTAGAACTAAATGTATTTCTATCGAGTATGATCTGCCAACAGAAGAACATTGCATTCACCAAAAGAAAAAATAAACTTCTTATCTCATAATTACAAGATAAGACGTCATATTTATGAGATCCTTATCACATCAGTAAAACCATTAGCTATAAACCTTCTATAAAGTCTACTAGCAACAAACGTCCCTTAAACTATAGCCTTTGCTTTAGAAGGATCAAGCTGATGCGGTGCAGTGCTTCTTCAGCATTGGCCAGTAAATGGCACCTTTCCAGTTTTACAGGAAAAGATCTTGTAATAATGAGTTCTTATTTTGTAACTATGACATATTTTTCCTACTTGTAACATTTTGCCTCCCAATTATGAGATCCAGACTTTATAATTTTGAAATGAGGAGTCTATTTTTTCTTAGGTGAATGCAATGCTTTTCCACATCTGCCTGCCAAAGACATGATAAATACAGAGAATTGTTCTTTAATAATTGTTTCTATACCCTGAATAGAATAAGCAACCCAAAAACAATTTCAGACATAATTTTGCTGCTACAAACTCATTAATCATAAAACCAGGAAAAGGGGAATTTAATAAGATCACAGCACCATATAGACAGAATCTATAAAACACAGTCATTATGAGAGAAAATCTGTGTGTCTGGAGCCTCCTCTTTTTCCTGCCCTCACTCTCTAGGTCATGATTGCCTTTGAGTTAGGAGATTAAGATAGCATGCGTCAATCTAGGATTTGGAGCCAGAGAGAAAAATGCAAACTCCTCACAGACAGCCAATGCTGCAGGTTCAAACACTATCACCAGACAGAGATAGATAAGCTGCATTAACTGTATCCATATGACTTAATTCCCAACTTCCTTGGTGCCTGTAATGGATACATTTCGTCTAGAGAAGTCTCTCAGCTCTGAACTGAATTATGATGCAATGTGATTAGTATTAGTAGGAAGAGGGATGTGTGCCTGTGCAGAGATTATAAAAAATCTTTATGCCTTTTATTTGTATTTATGATCATTTTTGACTTCCAGCGCAATTTTTGAGCCACTGGATTTGTCTGTGCCTCCTGTGCAATATTGAAAGACAAAACACATGAATAGGCTTAGAGAGGAGGCACAACAAAAACAGGGCTAACAAAAGACCTGGTGGAACGTTTCGGACAGCTCTGAAATCTTACTGTTCTACTTCCTGCTTGAGGGAAGAGCAGGTATGTAATGCTCTTGTAACAACTACTGAGAGGTGCTTCTTTTTCTACGCAGCACTGCTTGTTGCTCACAGACCACACAAGATCTTCATTCTAAATTTTGCCTTGAACAATTTGGAGTCCACTTTGTCTGTTAGCAAAATATATCGTGAACCACTACACAGTTTATTGAAACTTTGATAATTTGATGCACATCTACAACTGATTAACATTTAGAAACATCTTTTTAACTGCATTTTTTGAACAGGATTATTACTCTCTTTTTTTCCATGTTGGGGGAGGGAAAAGTATTGTTTTTTTCATATTGTGGATTTATTGTGTATAATCGTGTACAACACCCTGAGCTGCTTTTAGTATGAAGGGTGCTTTATAAATGAATAAAACTTAAATTAAACTTAACTTAAAAAAACATTCCAATTCAGGTGGGCTACTAGAGCTGACTTTATCACAAAAATCTCAATGTTTCAGTCAGTTTTACAGATACTGAGCTTAAATTTGGTATGGTAATAACTGACAGACCTGCAGAATTACCCGATTTTCTTCAGGTCAGACAGATGAATAAATCAAACACAGGTGCACATGTTTACCCACCTATTTCTGTTATCATAGTTTACCAAAGACTGTTTGAAAGAGGCAGAATTCTAACTAGATCAACATGACACTGGAGGTATGGATTGGCTATATTTAGCTTATATTTAGACAAATCAGTTAGGATTTTGGCAGCTTTGTGGGGCTTAAATAAATGTTTAAAAGAGCCATTTCCAGTCCACAGGCCTCCTGTTGAAAAAAGCAAATATAAGGAGCTAGATCTTATTGATTGTAACTTTTTCATTTCAATTCATGCTCTGAAAGTTTAGGGCATATAGTTCCCAGTTTGTGTATTTTATTTTTCCTTTTGAACTGAAAATCTTTGTGAATTCTGGAAACACATGCAGAAAACTTTTCAGACTTAACTTTGATTTCTTTTTTCTTGAGATTTTATCAGATTTATGACAATTTCCTTGTTTTACTGCAGTCTTAACTGTCTATTCTAATACTAGTATTGCACATGTTGATATTGTTATATTTTTTTTGTGAAATTGTAATGTAAAAATGTTTATTTCAACAAATAGAACACAGCATTCAATGGAAAGCTAAATTTTGCTGAACTTCCACATGAAGTCAATAACAATAACAGTGTTCCAGTTTACTGCAAGCTACACGTTATGTGGAAAAATTAATTAAGAACAGAATTTTTTATCCTTGTGATCTTCTCAGACTATTAGTTATGCAACCATGCGTAAAGCCTGGTATTCAGCTGGACACATGACATGATACAAGCGTGTGGAGATGCATCTCTGTGCCCTGTGCACGCTGAGGCTCTTATGGTGAGTGCACTGATGTGGAAAGGCCTCGCAGACGGATTAACGCCCAGCACAACAGATGGTGCTGCGCTTCCTGTTCTGCACACGCACACACACAAAAAAACACACAAGTACACGTGAAAATTTAGTGGGGAAAACATTTTACCTTCTTTTTGGGCGGCATCGCAGTTGAAGGTGTCCACCTGCGTTGTTCTACCAGCTGAATTCACCTGGCTCCAGTTAATGAGACATGGACAAGCATGTCATGAGACTGGTTTTATGATGACAAGAGGATAAAACGGAGGAAAACCCGTTCAGTGCAAAAAAACGCAGTTTTTTTAGCTTGCGTAAAATTGAAATATCGTCCAAATAAACCGTGACGTGCCGCGTTGGAGAGGAGTTTGACTCAAAGCTTGCACTCTGAGTTGAGTGTAGTTACCCTCTCCTGAGTCCTGTGAGTATTAAAGGCTTATTTCTCAGCGTGGCATCTGTTGCACCGCACACCGGCTGCGCCAAAGTTGTTCAACCCGCCTGAGCGCTCCATGTGTCCCAAATGTAGCATAGCGCAAAGTGAAGAATGTCATTTAACCAGATTTGTGGAGTGTGTTTGTGCGTCCAAAAGGCTTGCTGGGGTTTGGATGCACCAATAGGAATGTTCTGGCCTGGCTCCAGCAGAGACAGAGCCGGAATAAAAAATAAAAAAATGAACAAGTTGTGAAAGCCTTTGTGCGCCTGACTTACAGCTCAGAACAACAAAATCATCATCCAGACAGACAGCATAATCATGAGATTTTCTCACCACTAACCCTATTCTCAGAATCTGTCACACAAACACACACGCGCACCCACACTCACACACATTGCAGTCTTGTGCCTCTGGTGGCGTCAATATTAATTTGTGCCACAACCGGAAACCACATCTGCACAGGCGCACACATCTCACCTCACTTTATCCACTCCCATCACACGTGTCCATATGCACATGTGCTCCCACACATTTAAACAAACATCTGTTCCTAAGCCTGTCTGTGTGTGCGCGCCATCAGCTGAGGCCAGTAACGCACCGCTGGCACAGAAATGGATGTCATGCACCATTTTAAAAGAAGCTCCAAATCCTGACCACCTACTCCCTCCAGTTTATCCCCACAACCAGAAAATACACTAAAAATAAACCTCAATGTATCATTGATAGCATGGGCCCAGACTTTATGTTAAAATTTTAACTTTATGTCACTTTGTGCTTAATGCTTTTGCTGTAATCAGTATTATTACTTGCTCCAATGAAAGTCAGGTAATTGTCTGTGTTTTTGTGTTAACAAAATATTTCATGAACCAAATTCTCAGAAGGTAATCATTACATGTACATGCAATTACTTTTTGTTAACCTAATTCACAAGTACCACCACAGGTTATCAATCTTAGCAAATGCAAAAACTGCAGATAATGACCTATTAATTTGATGGAGTAGCTGAGCAACACCTTTAGCTCTATTACACATGATGTCCATTTAAAACTTTGCCAAGCAAGGCAGAGAAAAATGTGCACTCATCCTAGATGAAAATGTAATTGTTCATGTTTCTTTTTGAATATTCCGAGTTTATATGAAACAGAATCGAATTTTTGGCCCAAAACAGTGTTTAGAAAAAACAATGTCAAGCTGGCTCTGTTAATGCTGAAGTTCAAATATCAAAATTTTATATTGTTAAGAATATAGATGTGTGACAGAAGTCAAAAGTACTCAAAATAATATCTTATTATCCAGCAACTAACCCTACATCTCAATTTAACTCTTTCCTTACTTCAACTACCAAGGACTTTACTCACCCAGGAGACATTCTTGGTCTTGAGCAACTTTGACATGGCTTGCAGGAAGAAAGGCAGCGACCCCGGCTCCTCATAGGCTCAGAGTCCTCATGCAGATCCCAGATCACATCTAACAGCAGCAGCATCCTCCATCCTCTACTGTCTGCCCCTTTGCCAGCAAACCACACCAGATTTACGTCTGACAGGAGCTTTGCTCGCCCATCAAACCCAGCTAAATATTCTCCAAAACTCACTCAGTAAGAAGGAGGAAGAGTGGGAGCCAGAGATGAACAAAGATGAGCTCCAGAAATGCCTGTCAGAGGCAGAAATAGAACTTGCACAAAGTTTCTTCAGTCGTATACGTGAATCATCCTTTTCTTCCTGCTTGTTGATGGTTGCTGGCTCTCCTCGGATTCACTGTCCCCACGCAAAGATGAAGCCAAACATCTGGCTGGTGCCCCCATGATGCTGCAGGGTAGAACCAGCAAACAGCCAATTCTGACCTAACATCTGAGTTGAAAAAATATTTAAGAAAAATGAATGGAATGAGAGAAGCAGGGAAAAAATGGAAAAAGAGAGATGCTGAGGGATAGATGGAGGTAAGGACTGGAGAGGACCAGCATGTTACTTAGGATTAAAAACCAGCGTGGTTCAAAGGATCATTGTGAAGTCCATCATTTTGTTCAGAACTATTCTCCTTAGAAAATGAACAAAACAAAGAGGCTTTATGAACATTTGTAGCCTACATGATTGTGTTCCTGCTCGTGTTATGTTGTGTTTTGATCGTAATCTGGTTGGCGAGCCTCCGATTGGTCAAAGAGGCTAAGAGAAGGATTGGTGCATTGAGAGATTATTGGTATTGTGGATGATCGCCTCTTTTGGCCAATCCCAAACTCACTTTTAAACAGAATCCCTCATGGAGCTTTAGTGACATAAATTTTATCAGGATGGATCTAAAATGAAAGTACTTCAAATATATGTTTTTTTGTAATTCCTAAATTATACTGACTTACTTTTTCTAGCTTATCAACAAACTGTAAAAACCTTGCATTAACCAGAGATCAGTGTCACAAACTTAAAACTTTAACACCTATGCCATAATATTTTACCAATGACTCCCAAAAAAAAACATAAAATAGTAAAACATTTTATTAATTTGAACTTTTCCAATTTTTTGCTCCCAGAATCTCGTTGACATCAAATTGAAATATTTCTGCAGATGGGCTCTTCGCTGTCAGAGAGCAGAGCTGGATTATCTTGTGTGCCTGGTCAGACAACAAACTAGTGTCTGCTTTACTGATGTTTTCAGCATCAGAACGAATGGGCTGGCAGGTGAAGAGTAGAGCTCAGTTATCCCCATCAAGTAAATGTGATAAAACCTTTAAAACATACAAAAGTTCCTGGACGCTCTCTGTTAATCCCTCGTACCACTTCACTTGAATTAAAATTGCTGGTAGGTACATTCAGTCATTCATCTAAAAGCATTTACCATAATCAAAGCCTCACACACACACACACACACAAACATATTTGAGCATCATGATTGCATAATATTTAGTTGTTAGACACTCAATTCAAATTTTCTGCACTCCTATGGACTCTAAGTACACAACACAATGTATTTAATGGCAAAAAAGTGGATTTTGCAGGATAAGTCCCCTTTAAGTTGGCCCACCCACAGCTTTTTCCACAAAAGCAGCATTGAATAATCCAAAATAAGGCAAGAAAGTTGGATTTTACCAAGCCTTGTTAGGGCATCCTGGTTTAATTGGTTTCATGAACGCCAAGCCAGGCTTAATAGGTGCAGCTGTCCTGTTACTGAGCTGCCTTGGAAGCCCTATATCTGCACTACCCCCCTACTCTTTAATTTCATCTATCCCGAGCCTGGTTCTATTGGAAGTTTCTTCTTGTTTAAAATGAGTTTTTCCTTTCCACTGTTGCCAATGCATGCTTAGGATAAGAGACTGTGATGAAGTGAAGATTCAACACAAACTGCTGACTTCCTAAGATTGAATGCTTTTTTTTTAGTTTTTTTTTTGTACAGTGCCCGGAGATGATGTTTGTTGTCACTTGGTGCTATATAAATAAACTGAATTGAGTGGAAAACCAACCTAGAAGGGAAATCCCCTCCAGACGTCAGGTTTTATGAAGCAATTCTGCTTTGATAATCTAATTGATTCAAAATGAACAATTCATATTGGACAGTTTGTTTCAGGTGGGCGGAGACCAGTAAGCGTTACAGAGTCTGCTTCATCATTTAAAAATGAATCAAATTTGGAAAAATGCTTTTTTTTCTTTTTACAGTCAAGTTTGACTTATGCCAATACCACAGTATGCATACAACAACAGAACCTCCATGAATGTGAGCATCAAACTGTATTTCTTGGCTGCTGTGATTCTCTAAGCTCCTTTTCTGATTTGTTGCTGAGGTGGGCCCACATGGCTCGCAGCAGTACAGTATGTGGTAATCTGCAGGACTCTGCGCTGACGGCCTATGAAGTGTTAGAGACTGACAGTAAGCCCGTTTCGTGTGGGAAATGGAACTAAGATTAGGTCCTGTGCATTTTGAGCCATTGAATTTATGCACAGCTTCAACATCAAAGCATAAGCTGCAGCAGGACTCCACAGAAAAACATGTTAAGACACATATGCAAAAAAATGTAAGAAAGACGCGTTGAACCAGGTGCTTCTCTCAGTCACTGAGAGGACTTTACTTCTTCTCAGTCAGAGCATAAAATGTGAGGAAAGCAACACTTTAATAATATTGATTACTGTGCAAAAGCAATTAAACAGGTTTTCTCAATAAAAATCTACTTTCATAAAACTCATAATGATGAGAAAAACACCGTAAAACACAAAATAGATTATTTGTAAGCATTTTGGAAAGGTTTTTGACACGTATCCTATTCAAATGAAAACAGGGAGCTGTTTGACATTTCACCATCTTTCTTAATAAACTAAAACTAGCTGAAAATTAAGCAACAAACACCCCAGCAGCAAAATACACAGTCACGTTTGAGTTCTGCTTGTGTTTTCAAGCACTGCAGACAAGAAAAAATGTACCTGAATACAAATCCTAATGTATGGATCAAACGATATCTGCTTGACAGTATCCCCCCTACTTACCCAACCACCCCAACACCATTAAACAACTTCAACAACTTCTCTGTTGCTATGGGACCAGAAGGAAGCAATGCCATTATGGTCACTTACATAGGTGGATTGCACTCTCCTCCACTGTCCTCCCAGCCCACAGCAATACATCAAGACATCAAGTTTGAAGAGGAAGAGGGCTGACAGAGCCTCTGGAGGTGGTGGTGGGTGGGTGGGGTGGGGGGGGGGGGGGGTTGCTTCAACACACGTTCAGAAACAGGACCCTCATGGCACAGGTGATCCACCTGATTGCAGCCTCATGTGGGAGTTTAGAGATCCTGCAGGAGACGAAGAATCAGATGCCCACAACTTGTCGCAGAGGTGATGGAGGGGGGTGGGGGGAGGCTGGTTTCACTCGGGTCCAGGTGGTCCTGACAGCGGCTGCCTTACAGCATCTCTGGGAAGTGATCTGTCCACAGCAAGTCCTAAACAGTTCAGCCCAAAGAGCAGAGGGTTAATGTCTGCTCACCTCATCTTTAAACAAACAGGTGGCTCATCTCTCATTCTGCACGTTTGCCCTTCCGTTCCACCTCATCCCTCTCTGCTCCCCCTGTAAAAAAAAAAGGTTCCTCCAGTCTGCCTTCTAGTTTAAACCCTCAAGCAAGCTTGCAAGATTTGAATGTCTTTTTTTTTCTCTGAGTCTCACATCTGTGCAGCCACAGCTCCTGCATCACTCCACATCCATCCTGCTCGTCTTCTTGTCTATCCTCCTTCTTGTTATAGCCCACCCTGGGAGTCCAGAATCTGAGAAATTACCGGTTGAGTGTGACTCCTTGTTTCTTCCTCCTCAAAAAAAAAAAAAAAAAATCTCAGCTCTCTAGCTCCTCCTCTTCCTCCACTATCTCTCTTCCTCACAGCACATGCTGCTTCATTCTCTAAGGGTCCTGTCTCATCAGGGGCGTTTCTGCTTACCTGAGTCACTCTTTTTGATCATGATTGTGACTGTGTGTGTGTGTGTGAGTGTGTGTAGAGGCTGCAGCTGAAGCACCCCCCCTGTTGCCATGCTAGAGCCGGTAACATTCGGCTAGCGCAAGAGAAACACAGGCTGAATGTAAATGCACCTCCAGCCTCTCAGACTTACAAAGTCTCCACTCCTCCTCAGCAACATCCTTATCTCTCCCCCCCTCCTCGTTATCTCTCAATCTGACCTCTCTTTATTCCTCCCTCTGTCTCATTTATCTCATCTCTGTTCACCTTGTCCACTCTCAGTGCCTCTGCTGTTGTTTTCTTTTATGTAGGGTAATTTATTTCTTTCCTGTTGTAATTCTTTATTATGGGGTGCTGAGAAGGTAGTTAGAATTAGTTAAAAGCTGCTGAAAAATGTTTTCAATGAAGATATATTTCCTTATAAAACACTTAGGGAAACAAGAGGAAAACATCTGCATTGCTTATTGTGTTACACAAGTTGGCTAGGATTCATCAAATGTTTCACCATGCTAAAATAAAATCTCAGTTTATATTATCTTCACTAAAGCAAAAAGAAACTCGAAATGGGACATAGTTATGTGAATCTGGAGGATTTGTAAAACAACTATGTAACAAACTGATTTATTTGGTTTGTTTTTATGTCTTTAAATACATTAAATATGTAATTATTGGAGTTGTTAAATGAAAAAGCTGAATTTGAACTTTTCAATTGGTGTCCAGTATGAGACACTTTTAGCAAATTTAAAAATGTTATTAAAAATTTATATATTTTTTTTCTGGTGTTAGTCAATGGATTACTTTAAATGAGGATCTCAAACAAATTATGTGTGTACAAATATGTGGGTGTGCATGTAAGAAAATCTGTACATATATATATATATATATATATATATATGTATGTATGTGTGTGTGTGTGTGTGTGTGTGTTCATATTGGTTTGTATAATAATTTTAGCTGAACAAAGGGTTGAGGGATAAGGTAATAAGCTGTTTCTTCTCACTCCTTTTTGATTATGCCTTGGTTATGATGTTCTATAGTTATAGTGCTTCCTTACTGTGAGATGTATGTTATTATGCAACAAGTGGGAAACTAGGTTTCATCTGTGTTTTCAAAATAAATTATACAAAATAAAAAAGATTGTTTTATTACATTTACACTGCTTTTTATGAAGAAATGATTTATGTGTTGCTTCTGGTTTAAACTGTCTTTTACTTATATTTATTTCAGATATTTAGGACAAAGAACATCTCTTTTGTGTCGTGGGTTGTGTGGGGTTGAGGTAATAAAAATAAATCACTCTGTTCTTGTGAAGATTAGGGTGGAATCCCTCCAGATTGGATTTGCTTCCCACACGCTCAGATCCTGTTAGATTAGAATTTGGGAAGCTTTGAGACCATAAACACCTCAGAGTTTTTTGTGACAGTCTTTGAGCCGTGAACAGGATTTGTGAAAATGACCCTCTGTCTTACTGGAGGAGGGTGCTGCTGCTGAAGGAGAGAGTCGCTGTCAAACTGAGGGGGGCGTGATTGATCTGCAAATAGGCTGGTGGTCAGGATTGGCTCTCCTCATAGTGGAACATTGTGTTGTGACAAGATGAGAGGTTTTACTCAAATTGCCTGTCCTAAGTTAAAATGTTAGGATTTATGACCAGCAATAGTTGCGATCCTCTGTGTGGTGGAGGGTCTTCTGTGAGAATATGAGTTGGTACAAGTTTATCTTCCACTGAAGACAATAAATCTGTCTCAACATCTGTGCCAAAGAGAAAATGATAGGCATCTGGCACAATAATAATAAAAAACATTAAGGGACAATCAAAGCTATAATCTGTGGTCTGTGTTGATAAAATATTTGATTACGCCCAGAGAAAAGTCTATAACGCCTTTATGTTGCATGAATGTCTCTGAGCAGGTCTTATAACCACAAATATTCACATCTGGACAAAAAAAGACATTAAGAAATATGGTTGGCAATAATCTATGCTTAGTATGAATTTAAAAGGAGTTGAATTAATGTAAAGCTTCTGTCAGCGTGCATGAATATTTCATGATGATTAAAAAGAAATGAAAGAGAGCCGTTTCCCCAGAGAACTCTACAGTGTTGAACTTGAAACCTTCAGTCTTGACATAAAGAGATATGGATGCAGACTCTTGTGTTCTCCTTTGATCAGAAGAATAATAAAGAAAATGTTCCATCCTCCACTGTGTCACAGATGTAATATGCAAGTCGTGCTGCACTAATGCTTTCTCAAAGATTACAGCATGAATCATTTAGGAGCAGGATAATCATGACTGTGGGGAAATTAGGAAAAGTTAATTTCAGTCTTCAGAACCATAAAGAAAAGTAGACAAATTTGGTTCCTTAGACTCTGAGTTGCACACTCATCATGAATGACATCCTTAAAAAACACTTTCCTCCCAGAGTGGAAACCTATGTCATTAATTTCTTTCTTTAGCTATTATTTATCAAATTTCTATATTTCATTCACTTTTTTGAGAGAGAAGTTGGTTCTCTTGAATGATTTTTTTCCTGTAGCCCCAGCTCATCCCTCACAGGAACAAAGACCAAATGCTCCATGAATGTAATTCTGTCAGACTTGGTGGTCTTGGTGGAGCAGGTAGATTACCCCATCTTTCATGTGGAGTCATGGTAGCATTTTACACTGATACAAATGCAGACAGACAGTTAGTAAGAAGGGCAAGCAAATAGATCACGTGTCAAACTCTAGGCCCATGGGCCAAATGTGGCCTGCCACAGCATTTTCTGTGACTTGCTAGAGCTTCAGAGATGTAATTCTGATTTAAATTCAGCACTGACCATATAAACAGTTTCCCATGATGCAGGTTGATTGCTTTACCCTCAAAATGACAGCATCCCACCACTAGGTGGAGGTGCACAGGGTTCAAAATTTGCCTTTTAAAATCTCCTTTTCACAGAATTTTCACCATCTACTTTTGTTGCAGCCCAGTTGTACTAGGTCATAAATCAAGTCATAAATGTAAACTAGAACACTCCTTCAGTTGGAATTCCCTGTTAGAAAGTGGGAGATCAGAATTCAGCACAGCAGCCACAACTCAACAATGAGTAAAAGTCTCATCTTTTAGATTTTAATAACATTTCTGTATTTTTTTAATTAGTCAGTCGCACACTTCTCAGCTTTTATGAGAGGTCATGTTAAAATGCTGTTTCTATGCATGAAACACCGTAGAGCTCAATTATTGTTTTTAGCAATGCTTAGCTGTAGCAGTGAGACAAGGAACGTGATGTTTTTGTGTTTAGTCAAAGTTAAACACGAGACGTCCCTTTGAGAGCCCACATTATGCTCATGTGGCCCTCAGTGAAAATGAGTTTAACACTCCTAATAGATGACAAGTGTGATGGTGTTTGAAAATGTAATTATTTTAACAAAAAAAAATACATAATTAAATAAGACTTCAGTACTTTCAGAACTCAGTAAAGAAAAAAATTTGTTTTCCCCCCCAAATGTTTTCTTTTTTACAGATAAAAAAACATTTAGTCAAAAGACTTCACTATTAATATATTAAAACAATGTTGAAAAAATAAGAAAAAAGACTTTTTAAACTAAAAACTTTAAATAACTTATTTGAAAAACATTTTCAATATAAGTCTTATAAGTTTAGAACATTCTCCAAGTTCTTTTTTGTTTTGTTTAACAAATGAGTAACAAATCATTCAAACATCCTCAATACATGATCAGAACATACTTTGATTTTGAAAAATCCTCAGTTTGGTCAACCATGTAAAGTAAATATAAGTCAGGGTCACCAGAATATTTTTCAGTGGATACAACAACGGTGTTACAAAACTAAACCTAGCAATCAACCCAACCCGAATAACAAAGAACGGAAGTTCCTGCAGAGCAACACCGGCTAAACTCAACAAGGAGCTTTGAGGAGTTATGATCATCCGGAGAGAAGAGAGGAAAGCTGAGATGTAAATTGGGATCACCCAGACTGTCTCGAACACTTTTAAATTCTCTGCAACCCGCACCATCTCCACAGTGTCCAACCAGAACATGAATCCCTCCACAAACACCTCCGCCCTTCCATCCTTCTTCCACAAAAAGTGAAGGGGACCAGAGTAGGTTAAAGGGCGAGAGGATGAGGAGTACAAGTAGGCAGCACCTGGTGGCCGGGCGCTGAAAGCTGAACGGCTGGGAGAGTCAGAGAGATCATGCCATCTGCTGGAGGTGCTGCCATTTCTGGCCTCTGGCTGGTTTGGAGTCAAACTGTCCTGACCTTCTTCAGTGTGCAGCTGGTTTGAAACAGTGGTCACCTGCTGCAGGTGGGTGAGAACTGGGCTCGGAATGTCAAGGTCAGATTCCAGGCTGTCAGCTGCAAATGAAAAGACCAGATAATGAAACTCAAATCTACACAATATTGTTTAAGTCCAGATGGACTGGCATTTGGTTGTTTTGGTTTGGTTATTTTTTGTAGCAATGCTTCATGGCAAACGATCTTATATTGTTGGAAAGCCTGATTATTTATCTATAAATGG
>JARVJO010000431.1:17406258-17420743 GCA_031762555.1 Cynodonichthys magdalenae | reverse complement strand
CCCCCCCCCCCCCCCCCCCCCCCCCCCCCCCCCCCCACGCTCGGACTGCAGGACACCTAGAACTGTGCCAACATACAGCCCACCTCCTGAGGTCATCATGTGGCGTCACTACTTTAGTACAGTTATTTACAAAAGTGACGTGCACGTCCCTCACTTTACTTTTCCCTCCAGAAAAAAACAAAGTGGCTTCAGTTCTCAGTACTCAAAGTTAATGATGTGTAAAAGGTAGCAATAAAGTTCAAAACTGACCTGTTTTTTTTTTCTTATATTTATTTAAAATAAATGAGTAAACAAAAGTCTGCACCTTTTTTGTGGCATAATTAGAAATGCAGTTGGACTCTGGCACAATGTGGATTTATTTTCATGAGAAGCCAGTAGTGCAGCCATATTTGTCCATCTGTAGTGTCTAACGTGTGTTTGTTGCTTCAGCGTGTGTGTTAACGGCGGTGTGCAGGGAAGTCTGTATATTTTTGACACATGATTGAAAAAAAAAAATTAGGTCGTGTAGCAAATTATGCTTGTTCACTCCTTCAGATGGTCCGTGTAAAAACAGGAATGCTGTAGCTTTAATAACTAAGATAAACCCTTATAAGAATTTTGCACCAATTCTAACAACCAAATACTCCAGAAATTGTTAATCTAAATTATATGATGATTCAGTCCTCAAATAAGTATCATTCAGTATGAGGAAAAACATCTAAATAATTTTTCTTTAGCATGAGTATTAAACGTTTGTTTAGTACAAATGTAAAATCCAAGTTGTGTTGTGTTGCATGTCTTGATGTCTGGGTAAGAAAAACAAAGAGTCAAAAGGTGCAAACATAATTCTGTAGATACTAAGACTATTTCTCAAGATTTCAAGTCAAACAACATAAACCATTTTAACCTTCAGATAGAAGTAATTGTATCTTCACGTGTAGATCTGCCAAATAAAAACACAAAGTGCACCGAATGCCAGTGTTAACCTACTGTTTGCCGTTGCCTCAAAATAATAATAATAATAAAAAAAAAAGAGAACTATTAAACTGAGGGTGGTTCATGTGTTGTTTCTTTACTGTAGGAGAATTCTGGATACCCTATAGTAAGGCCTTTTCTGAGTAGGGGGCTTGCAGGGCGTCTGAGGGGGTGCTGTAGTTTGGTGTCTGCGTCATGCCTGCAGGTGTCGGACACGGTGCGGGGCCTGCGGCGCTGGCTGGATTCGGGTAGGACTGAACGTCTACCGGGGCCATGGAGCCGGGGGCTGCAGTGTAAACCGGCGGCTGGCCCATGTACATGTGGGCGTCGCTGTGGAGAATACCCATAAAGTACTTAATACAATACAATTTGGGGGGTAAAAATGTGGAGTTTTAAAGTTCTGACAGCTCTGTTCTAATTTACTGACACAATCTGTGGTGGAAAGAACTCCACATATAAGAACTAAACCAAAGAAAGAAACTGCGACTGAACTAAATTTGAGTTATGGCGTTATTTAGTCGCTGTCATTATCACTGCACTTTATTGCTCACTTTTGGGGCTTTAAATGACCTTACTCATAACTTCATCTGTGATTTACTGGCTTATTTTGTGCCCTTTTAACCACTGAGACCTACAGATGGAGCTGGTTACTTCCAGATCAATTCGGAGCAGAAAGAACACTTTCAGAAATGTCCACCTAACTCATTGTAACAGCCTTTTAGATGCCTCATTTTAACTACCTCTTTTTTTTTAATAAAGCCTTGTGACTACACTCAAAAATTATTAAAGTTTCAGGAAAACTGCGGAGCAAAATTCAATTACAGTTAATAAGAAAACACCAAAAAGAGAAAACTAAATTATGAAGGTTATGAAAAACTTAAATGTGGACAATAAGTATCATTTATTATGTTTTAGTGCGATACAAAACAAAGAAATTGGAGAATGTTAAACTAACCTGGGAGCTGGCTGAGCAGGAATTGGAGCTCCAGCAGAAAGCTGCTCCACAGGGACAGCATAACCTTGAACCCCAGTACTACTCATGGCATATGAACCTGATGTAGGCTGACCAGGGTAGACCTGCAGCCATAAACACACACACACACACTTTATGAGCTACAGGGTCACTGTAGATTAAAGTGGCACTTCTGTCATAACTGGAAGTCAAGCATCAGGATTTCTAACATGGTAAAAACCAGACTGTACCTGCTGCGCTGCACTGGCAGGCTGCTGCATGTAGTACTGCTGGCTCTGCAGCTTGGCGTACATGGCATAAACTGGATCTTCATTCATCAACTTTGCGTACAAAGACAAAGCCTCCATCACCTTCACATTCAGCTCTGACAGCTCAGAGTGCTTCCTGGGACCCAAACGCACTCAGTAAGTGTATTTAACTACATCTGATACACAGTTATACTGATCTTTAATACGTTTTATTTTCAGTTTAAAACTGTCCCACCACCACAAATTTACCTGTCGATATCCTCCAACTTCTGGTCAATCAGGGGTCCCATTTGATTACAGGCCCCTGATAAAGACAAAAAAAATGTTTACGGTAACGTTAAAAAAAAAAAAATTAGTTCATATTTGTAACTTTCTAGTTTTATGCAGATTTTATATATATACTAATTCAGTTTACCTTCCAGCTGCAGTAACTCAATACTGTCTGACTGGTTATCTGTTGGATCAGCACTTTGGATCATCTGCAGTAACTGGTCCATTTTGTCCTAAAGGGGTCAGTAAAACAGGTACTGTATACGGGATGAGTTAATTACATCAGATAGAAGCTTTTTACCCAATTATTGTTCTAAAACAACAAAAAATAGACTGTTTTTCCAATACCTCGGATTTCATTAATTACACAAGGAAATAAACTATTTGAAATCTTAACAATGCATGGCAGCTACATTAATAAAGAGTTTTGTTCTGGTAACAGAAGCAGCATTTACCTCGTCTATATATACAGGTTCCTGTTCAGGCTCTATGGTCTCCACCTGGATTTCCTCACTAAACTGTACAGTCTTCTTCTCTGTCTTCACTGCAGAGTTCCAAGTAACAGCAGATAAACAAAGAAAATACAGGCAATCAGTTACACAGGCAAAATTGGTTAAGATAAACTAATTACATAAATAGAATTCATAGTAAAGTTTATTCCATTCTAAGCTCCACAAGGTCAATTTGCTTATGTCTAAATGGGTTCAAGTTGTACGCACTCATCTCCGGCTCTGCTGTGAGATCAGCAGTGACAAAGTTGGACGGGAACAACCCGACGCCCTGGTATGTTTCTCCTTTCCACCAGTTGGGGTCACTGAGAGACAAACAAAATAGCAAAATGTAAAAAAGCAACTGTTGCAGCGTCGTACTAACCGAGCAGCTGACTGAGCTAATCAAAACATTTGAATAAGTAAATTTTAAGAAATAAAAAAATCTACTTATTTTTGTGTTATTTCAACAATTTATATAGCAAAACGTTCCGCTCCTTCAGTACATTTTAGCAATGACTTTTGGGATTTCAGCAATTTATACTTAGAGATATTTAGCTTTTTCTGCCATTTTTTCACGTTGAAAATGATTGGAGCCGTCTTCAACCTCCTGAAAACTCTTCAAATTGTTCATTAATCTTTACTGTACTTTTTACATTTTGTTCTGGTTTTGCTTTTAACTCCTGTATACTAATATCAGCTTTCTTCAGCTTCTATTTTGCTATTTTGAGCTTTTTTCTCCATCATTCTGACCTTTTCTGCTAATTTAAACTTTGCTGTGCGTCTTTCAGCTATTTTAAGCTTTTAATATTTCTTTGAGCTGCTTTCTCCTAATTTTAGCTGTTTTTAGCTAAATCATTGCTTTGTGATGAATTGATCTTCTTACTGCTTAATTCAACAAATGTGTTCTTTTTTCCTTTGTGCTAATTTCAGCTACTTTTTAAGCTTTTTTGTGGCCAAATTCAGATTTTTTAAGATATATAAAAAAATTCTCTCACCATTCAGCATTCACATTGCATTTTTGCATGAAATGCAGATTCTCGTTACATTTGTGGAGGCATTTTTAATTATACAGGAACAGAATCAGAATGGTTAAATCAACTGATGTGGCACTGATCTGTTGATTTTTTTTTTTATTTGAAACTTCCTCCTCATATATACATTTGTGTACAAGTTCACCTGTCGTCAAGAATGGTGATGATTTCTCCCGACTTAAAGGTGAGCTCGTTGTCCTCAGCAGCCTCGAAATCGTAGATGGCGCGGACTTTTCTGCCGTCTGACTTGTGTGTAGGAAGCAGGCTGGACGTGTTCGGGTAAAGGCTCGACAAGGACGTCGGCAGCGGCTGACGTTGCTCCTTCAGCGACAACTCAATAGCTGCATACAGCGGGGACAAACGGGACTAATTTTTTGTTTTGTCTGTAATGGTTTTAACATTTGTAACTTACTAGTTTAGTTCAAATAAGAAAAGCAAATACAGAATAAATAAAAAGTCTAAACATAGGGGTTTAACTCCATAGCTACAGTCACATCTGACAACTGGAAATCTTCTGTAAGCAGCTCGTTCATTTGCAGACACTATCTCATGTTTGATCATTCGCTTGAAGCCTCTTTACCTTTGGCCAAGTCTTCTTCTTCTTTTTTGTTTGTGGAGGTTGAAGGATCCTTCGCCACTAACGCTGGGCTTGCTTTTGCTTGCTCTGCAGCCTGTGAGAAGAGAGACAGACAAGCAACGCTCATACTTGTGACGTTGAGAAACAGAAAAGCTGACTTTGCGTCACATTTGTCTGACATTAGTTTAAATTACAAGTCGAGTCGAATTTATTTATAAAACATATTTAAAAATCAGGACATTACCAAAGGGCTGCACAATAAAAAGGTGAAAATTGAAATAAAAACAAACTGGATTGTAAATGTAGAAATCAGATGGACCTGAAGGCACAGTAAAGAAAAAAAAAACGATGCACATAGTTGAAAATAAACCTACCTGAGAACCCACAGCAGGGAAGGTCACGCCTTGTTCACGTAAATTCTTGATCATTGCAGAGATAAGACTGAGCTGAGGGTCGTTGCGGAAGTCCTCGGCCCACTCCACCATCAGGGCCTTCAGCTTCTCGCACACTTTTGGGTGACCCTGGATTCAAACCAAAACCTCTAAATCACAACCCATTATAGAAACAAATATTTACTGCACGATGATCCAAATAAATGGCTACATACCTTGTTTAAGACGTTACTGACTTCACTGGCAAACTCCCTGGAGCACACCTCCAAGTGAAAAATTTTCCCACAGTTTGAGACACAAGCTCCGAGAAGCTGTAAGGACAAGGATATACATTTCTGTTCGAATGAAGCATTTTAGATCTAGTCTAAAACATGGCTGTTTTAGCTGTTGTTCACCACCATTTATTGTGTTTGTTAGGCGATAATGTTTTATTTTGTGTTAGGTTGTGTAAATGTAGAATGTCATGTGCTATTCTACCACTCTGTCCCCAGGTGTTAGGAGTAATGTTGTTTTCTTTAAATCATGAGCAGCTTGAGGCAATCTTATCTCTTCCTGTCATTTCGGTGCAGACTGATTATAGCTTTGCTTGTCCAAAGAACAACGTTTCAAAACTGATCTGACTTCTAAAGTGGTTTACTGGGCAAAATTTGGTTTGGCATTTCTATCTCAGGGGTTTCTGAAAGGTTGAACTTTGTTGCAAACTCTCTGTGTTTGCTCTCATAAAACCTTCTCATATTAGACGTGAACAATAATGCATCTGCCATCTGGAAAAGCAGTGTTCAATGTTAGACATCATAAATGAAGACAACCTTGTATAGGTGTGTATTTACTGAAAACATAGAAACATACAAACAGCTTTGAGTGATTTTTTTTAAAGATAGTTCTATGTTGATGTAGGGAGATATAATAGCTTCATTTAAAACCCTTCCTCCAACCTGGATGTGTACAGCCTCAAATTAAAGTTGAGAGTCTGCACTTTAGGCAGATATTCCCTGTAATTTAATTGTGTTTTTGCAAACAGCTAAAACAACAAACATTGCATCAGCCCTACAAATATTTCTGGACCAAACTGTATACACAACATGCCTGTCTGTTTTCAGGCTACTTACGGTCAGTGCCTGCATGGCTACGTGGGGATCCTTGTGGTTCACTCTTCTCATTATAGAGCGGAGACATTCTTTTGGCCTGGAACACAAAAGCAGAACCCAATGGTTTCAAGAAATGAACTGCTAGCTAAAGAACAATCCAGTTTAATTAAATCATTAATTTGTAGAGTGATTTTTGCAAACTACTACTAACATGTTTAAACACGTCAAACTTAAATAAAGAAATAAATACATATGGGTGATATTTAAAAAAAGTAGAAGGCTGCGATACCCAGTGCGGGACTGTCCTATCTTATCACATATATCCAGGATGAGGCCCCAGTCCTCAGCTGTGTTCATCTCACTGGTTGCTTTCTCTGTAAGGAAAAAAAAAACAAACACATTACTCAATTTAAAGAGAAATCTTAAAGACATCACATTTTAAAATCCTGTGTTTGACAACAAATCACAATAGGCAACAAATGTCCAGAGAAATTAAGCTTTTTAAAAATTAATAATTAAAAAGACAACAAATAGAGTTGCAAGCTACAATACGTGCATATGACTAACAATATAGCAAATACGTTTTAAAATCTAGTGGCACAATAGTAAATGTTAGTCTTTTTCAAACACTTAAGAGAAACTGTGCATGAAAATTTACGTTTTGAGTAATAATCTGTGCAATCTAATTCAGGTTCTTTATTAACATGTTTTCTTCAAACAACATTTAAAAATATACTAAAGACGAAGAAGTATCAATTAGATATTTTGATTTGGAACAAGCAAAGTATTAGTTCACTAAAAGCATCTTTAATCGAATTAATCTTTTAAAGTATAATAATGATAACTGTGGAGTTTGATGTGTTAGCTTTGCATGGTGCTGTTGGGGAAGATGTTTGTGTACTTTGTGTCCACCTCTGTAAACCGTTCATGCTAATGATGTGGTTAACCATACAGGAAACACATCATCTCTTTATGGTTTCATATAACACACGCTTCCTCTTTCACTTCCACTTCCACAACTTGTGTAATTTCAGGCTGATTAACAAACAGACGAGGAGATACAGAAACGCAAAGCTAATGAGGCACAAAGCTTGATACAACAGTTAGCTGTTGACAACATGTCTGTATCCCACCGATTATAGCTAACTTATAAATAAAAGAACATCTTAGGACCCCCAAAAATACATAATGCTACATTAGAGCTAATGTTAATATAGGAATGTAGTGAGAGATTGAAAGGCTCCGAAAACACAAACAAAGCTGCCTGATCACAGCTACTTATGTTAGCCTTGCTGCTAGCAGTTGTGATTACTCACCAACATCTTGGTCAAAGGGGTTGGTCGTGAAGAGAGGCATCGCTGGAGAGTCGTCAACAACAGACTTCGCCTTCTCCAGATATTATTTTCCCTCTTATTCTTACTCCACGCGATCAAAATGCATAGTAACAATAACTAGGTGGGTGTCAAATGGAGCTAGCCGACTCTTTTCTACACAGTCACTCCTTCTCATCAGACGGCAACAAGCGAAGCATGCTGGGTAATTGAAGCGGATAATCTGGAGTCGAATAAACGTAAGACACCGGTAAATAACCTAACGCTGAAAGTCAAATTCTCGTCTGAAGACGCCGTAAGTTAGACAAAATCATTCATAACCTACAAATTGTATTTTTTTCCGACTAAAGGGAAAAAAAAACATGTCATCATCAGGTGACGGCGGTCACGTGACACTTAAAAATGACGCTCTCTTAATAATAAGTTACTCAGAAAATGGTGATATATTGTTTTTATTAGTAGTTGACTATTATTAACAATCAGAGTCCAAACAGAGCATTTTTCCCCATTTTATTTGAATAGATCCAGTTCTGGTTTATATGAAAACAATTAGCCATAAAAACAAATAGCAAACGCCTATAAACCCTTAAGAAATACAGCAAAGGTCAATCAATCAGTAATTTCCGAAAATTATTGTACTTATCATTATGAATAAATCATTAAATCATAAATCAAAATGCTGCAATTAAAAGTGGTGCTATAGAAAATGTTTGTAACATATTAACATTAGCAGACTAAAATTTGAGAATTTATGACAACCGAACAGCAAAGAGCATCAATTCAATGATTCATTTTTTATGTCAAACTTTTCCCCCTCTCCTTTAAAGTTGCAGTCATTTGGAGAGGGCTTTTAAGTGCTCTATAATTTATTTTTAAAAATTTTTAATATTTTGAAACTGTGGTAGTTTATGAAATGTGAAGCAGTTGTAACTTACAGTATATTAGCTAAAAATCATGTATTTATCTGAAACAGCTTTGTTTTAATGATTTATGTTTCTTAATTATCTTGAATATGTTAAAATGAATAAAACACTCAGAAACATAAAAAAGTATGAATTCTAAACATTTGTCTTATCTTTTAGGAGTACAATACCATTTACAGATATGTACAAAAGTGGCTGAACCAAATAATGATCTGGTTAAGCCTTTCAGCACAACGGTGGGACGGCTCTGCCTCTGCTCTGCCTTCGGCACCACACCAAGTCTTGAGGTCCCTCTGAAGACAAACAAGTCCAAGTGTCAATGATGCCTGATTGAGCTGACTTTGAGTCTTTTAGTCATGTAAAGCATCCCTCCGACTTTCATGCTGCATCTTCATTTCCATTTTTCTTGGCTGGATGCTATAAAACTGGAACTGCCACTGTGAAAAGAGCAACACAAACACATATTCCTCATTTGTATATAGGTTTACAGATTTGCAGCAATAGTTGCAGTGTAAATATTTTAATTGTTTGCATTTTATCTCTAGGAAAAACAAAAATGTGTTTTCAGTGACTGTATTTACTATATGCTGGTGAAAGATCAGATTTTCTGTTGAGACTTAATTCACAAAAATCGCTTTGTCATTCTCATAAACGTGTTGTAAAGCTTTAACTTTCATTTTTTTTATACATAAAACAAGACATTTTCTAATTTCAGAGTCAACTTGCTAAATTAAAAACTTAAAATTATATTTTCTTGTGTTATATTTTCTTTTCTTTCTTTTTATTGTACATAAAATTAATTTTGTTTTTAAGAAATGAAATGAAATGAATAAAGTTTAAAAAATATATATATATATTTCGATTCAAACAGCAAAAACATTTGCAAGTTTACCTTTTACCATTATTTGTTGAAATACATTTTCAGTGTTTGCACTACACATCTTTTTTGTACCAAAAAGTGAACAAATAACCTGAATATATTTGCCTTTTACTGGTCAGTAGGAGTCTCTAATAGCCAACTGGTGGTTGTCAGGCTTTTTTTCATATTCATCCTCATCCATCAGTCAAACAATGTTGCGAGACAAAAATTTTATCAAATTTAATTTTTTTTAGAAAGGGTTTGTTGTAAATGACAATAACCAGAGCTTATAAGCAGAAAAAGGCAGAAGTAGATGCTTTTAAAACAAAACAAAAAAAGATTGCTTTTACAAAATACTAACAGTCTGAGGAGCGTTCACAGATGAAACCAATGCGGTCAGTGCAGTAGAAATCATTCCAGTTGGCATTATGGATTAGGCCTGCACAGTCCTCGCCTTCTTCATGACCATGAGTCCAATTATCAGGCTGCCCTGGCTTCCATTGTCTAAAGACAAGTTTGATTAGTTTCATTTTCAAAACCAAATTAAAAAAATTATAAAATCAATTTTTATGTTAATAAAACACATTTAGAATTCAATAACTTACGTGAAAACTGGCATGGTTCCATCCACCCACTTCCAGACATTTTCCGTCTCCTTGTCAGTGAGCCCCAGCCAAAAGTAGCCCTTTCCTGCAATCACTGTCCTCACAAATTGCTATAAAAACAGAGAAATAAGCATTTGTAATATAATTCACGAATAAATAATTTGCCTAAATGCTTAAAATTGTTGACTAATTTCACCTGTTCCTCATTGTCATTGATTATGAGCATGTGAGATGACATGTTGCTGCAAAACTTGTTTGCCTCGTTAAAGTTGAGTCTCTGAGAACCAGAGAAGTAGTAGCAGCTATTTTTAAAGCTTCTGAACTTTGATGGACAACCTGGAAGAATAAAAAAACAGAACATTGAAGTAGAAGGAAACTCACTCTTAATGCAATTTGAATTAGTTGAGATTTGGAAGATGCAAACATGGAAAACTCATGACAAATCTTTTACAGTTTTGTTAGGACTGAACTCACCGGGTGTTGGGGTAGTGGCAGCTGGTGGGAGCTGAACCTGCTTGGACACAGAACTTTGTGTTTTCTCTGTGGGTACAGGGCCTACTTTTGGTGGAGTTGGTTTGAGGACCTGTGGAGGCTGAGGTGTGTTTACAATTACAGGTGGCCTTGGTGCTGGCAGCCCAGGAAGACCTGGAGGACCACGAGGGCCGATGGGCCCAACCAGCCCACGAGGTCCCTCAACACCTGCAGGTCCTGCTGCTCCTCTGGGCCCCTGTAATCCTTGTGGGCCTGGAATTCCTGGTACTCCATTCCTACCAGGAATTCCAGGAGCCCCAGGGTCACCTTTCTCGCCAGGATTTCCAGCTCGGCCTCCAGGCCCTCTAGGTCCTTTTGGTCCTGGAGCCCCCAAAGCCCCTGTCTGACCTTTTGGACCTTCAATGCCAGGTAGCCCAGGAGCACCTCTTTCTCCTTTATGTCCTGCCACGCCTGGCATACCTCTGTCTCCTTTACTACCCTTTTGTCCAGATTGGCCCATTGGTCCCTGAGGACCTTTGTCACCTCTGGAGCCTTTCGGACCCGGTGGACCTGAGCCAAAGACAAAAGAGATGTGAGTAGATTTTGTGATAAAATGTATTTTGTTGTTGTGACACCAACTGATTTATGTTAGGTGTGTTCAAAAGGCATACAGAGTTCACAATTGTGGTTCCTTTTGATCATTTAGGAGCAAAAATCGATAATAATAATAGATCTTCAAATGTGAGTTATTCAGAAACTTATATTTAAAGAATACCACCTGTACTACTTTGGTAAGCAAAGTGCCCCGAGTGTTTTGGTCTTACCCTGCAGGATGGTGAAGTTTGTGATGAGCTGCGAGTGCTTGCTGTCCACCAGCTTCATCTCATTCATAACTATGGACAAGTTATTAACCTCTTGGTCCAGTTTGGACGTTAGCTCGTCCTGCTGGGTACGGAGCTCTTTGCTGTCTGTCTTGACTTCTTCCATGCTGGCATTCAGTCCTGCTAACAGATCCGAATGGCTCATTACAGTTTCAGCACAAGATCTAAGGCCATTCAGGTCAGAGCTGATGACACCTAAAATCTGCGCAGCAAAGCTCATGTTTCCGGTCACACGGTCCATGTCGTTTTCGTGCCTGTCTAACCTAGCTTCCATTTCATCAAATTTTAACGAGGTGGCATTATCGTGGTCCCTCTGGTGGTCCATCAACTCACGCACACTCTGGTCATGGCCTTCAGCGAGTGCTGAGGTGTTCCGGATTTGGCTAGCTAAAGTGCTGAGCTGAGCTCCTAAATCATCCAACGTGTCTCCATTGGACCTGGCTAGAGCTGAATTATTGGCTGCCAAGACCTGAAGGTTCTGGACCTTTTCTTTTATCCACTCTGTGTCTGTACGTGTCTGTCTGGCCGTCTGCTGTAGAACCTGATAGTCATTTTTCAGCTTCTGTACTGCCAGGCTTGTGTCTTCAACAGTCTTCTGCAGCGTGCCAAGCAGATTGCGCTGCTGGTTTTGGGTGATATTAAGCGCACCAATGCTAACTTGGGTCTCGCTCTGCACTTTGACGTGGTCCTGTAACTCAGACTGGAGCTGCGTTGTGTCCGTCTGGAGGCTGTCAATCATTCCACTGTAGGAGGCCAGCGACTGATTGACTCCACGCAGTGAGGCTGCATTATCTTCCAGAACTCTTTGCAGGGAGACATGGCCGTTCTGCACATCGTCTCCTGTGACTAGAAGTTTATTCATTGTTTCTCTGTTGCTGGTTGCTCTGACATTAATGTCTTTCAGTTGGCTTTGCAATGCTTTCAGCTCCAATTTGAACATGTTGATTTCACTGGTTGCATTGACTGACTTCTGTCCTGCCTGATCATCTAAAAATATGAATTGCAAAAAGTAGTGTCAGAAAGTAAAAAAATCTGCATATTTGTAATTGATGTAGTCTTGCTTTAAACAGGATTACCTAGTTTTTTAAAATCTGCTTCCACAGCATTGATCTTCCCTCCATAATTCTGCATCCCTTCTGTCACATTGTCCATCTTCTGAACAACTAAGAAAATAAACAAAGAATTGATAAGAACACAAACAGAGAAATGCAGAAAAGATCCTCTTGATGTTGTTAAAGAATATAGTTTTATTGAGAACTCCCTTATGATGTGTAATAACTCACACCAGCAGATGGAGCTGGTGTTTTCATGCCTCTGCAGTGAATAAGTGGAAAGCCAAACAGCAGTCCTGGTGCTGCTCAGCTCACCAGTCAACAACAAAACTGTTGATTGATACAAATCAAAATGTTCAGACAACGCTCCTAAATTCCACCTCCTGAGTCCAAATAATCTGGAAAGCAGATTGAATACCACACCGGCACACTTTAGCTCTGGTTCCATTTTTCTCTCCCTACATTTGCAGCTTCTCCTGCTCCCCCCATGGTTTGTTTTCCCGTCAGTAGGTGGGAGTCTAAAACCTCCACTGGAAAACATCCTAACATTTTACTGTTATCATTCCAGGAGTGACACAAACATGCAACAATAACATACACTTACGGCAAACAAAAACACAAGGGCCCAGTTTGAAAGAGCTTTTGGCCAGCTGCTGAGAGATGGAGTCTCTGCTCTTTTTTATGTCTAATGAATAATGTTTTTTTCATTACAAAGATACTGCACATTCATTAGGATATTTATAATTATGCATTAGATGACAGTTTCCTGGATCCTGGATAACACATTCCTGTCTGTAATCACATTCTTTACCTGTATTGAAAACAGCAACAGGAGTTAATTTACAAATTTATAAGTCTTACTTGCTGCCTGTTGTGATAAGTTATACAGTACTTGTACTAGAGCTGCAGAAACTGTCCCAGACACTGGTTGAGTCTCAATTTAGGGGTTGCAGCCAACGTAGGGTACATTTGTTGGCCGCTTACGTCACTTTGCCGCATCATAGGCTGTCCCAATTCGTAGGCACCTACACATTCTGCAGACAAATGCGGCCGACAAAACCCCCAAAAATGTAGGCTGCATCTGAATATCCTACACGGCCGACGATATCCCAGGATTCATTGTGCCATCAACAAACTAAACAGAAAAGCAAAGATGGCGAAGTTTTGAAATTTATCACGGACCAAAGAATTAGGTTTTAAATGCATGTTGAGCAACTTAGCTGATAAAATTTCTGCTGTTCCATTAAATGTTAAATAAAGCGCATTTAAAGTACTGATACTGGAGCTGAACCCAAATTACTATTGTTTTTTAACTTTTTTTTGTATGTATTTTTAACAATAGGCCTACTGAATTTTGTGACGTTATTCCGTAAAAAGACAACTGAAGCAATGTGATATAAAACGTAACACTATGGTAACAAGGCACAGCTACGTAGTGACATTGTGTCCAACACAAACAGTGCTACAACCGAGCAGGTCAATTATTATGTGCAGTTTACTAAAAAAAAAAGAAGACAAATATAAAAACCCCCCCAAAAAACCAAATGCAGTCCAGCTAACTTTGGTTTCTTACAAAGTTAAACTGATTTTGACACATGACGTCTACAAAGACAACAAATTGCTACCGAACCATAAAACCCCCTCTGCGTTGTTAAACTGCCGCAGTCCCCGCAGGGTCATCTGGTAGAGATTAGAGGCAAACCATCAAAATCACATGGGCTCCGTGCCAACACAGACCAAGAGCTGTGAACCAAAATAATCCTGACATCACCTAAAAGGTGGGATTCTGATTTAAATCTAAACTTGTAAAATTTTCAATAAAACCAGTTCTTATCAGCAAAGTGAAACTTTCTGATGCTTTTAGCAGCAATATTTCAGAAGATGGTGCTCATAGATGTTCTGACAAGTTTGCGTTTATTGATTTAGTGCTCCAAAAGTGTAGATTTATTTTTTTTTAGATTTGATATATTGAATCTGTTGTTAAAAGTACCTGGAATTATGAAATTATTTTAAACGTATGCAGAAGTAATAATAAAAATTGAATAGATTGAACAGAAAAAAAGCTTTTATTTAGGGTTTTAACTCACCTTTGTATCCAAGGACAGCCACTGCTATTGTGAGCAGGGCACAGAGCACATATAGGAGAGAGATAGCTGCCCTTAATGCCCAGTCATTTTTACACTTTGTGCACTCTGTAGCCTCTTGAATTCCTGCAGCACACAACAGAATAAGTGTTACAAAACAGTCTATAAAATGCAAGAGTGTGAGGTTTTGTGTTTTTGCTTTATTTTTCTAAGTGTCTTCCTGTTCCTCTGTGTTTCTCTTTCCTGCTGTCTGGT
>JARVJO010000431.1:17321324-17398479 GCA_031762555.1 Cynodonichthys magdalenae | reverse complement strand
CTGATTTTATGTTGTTTTATTAATCCCAAGAATTTAGTAAAGTGCTCTTACAATGGCTGAAAAAACGCATAGTTTTGAGTAGATCTTTTACAAAATTTCCTTGGGGAAAATACCCTTGGACCCCCCCTACAACTGCTTCACTCCTCAGCGGCTGGTTAACATGAACAGGTGTTCCTCGTTGCTGTCAGCATATGTTCATAGGCTTCAGGTATTCTGTTTTAAATGAACGATATCGTTAAATATTTTAATTGGATAACCTGGTTTCTGAAGATAAAAAATATTAAAGCCAAAGCTTTTCAATTTGGTATGTGAATGTACAGGTCATTGGCAGTGGAATTTAGAAAATGGCCCAAGGGGTGCCACCTGAAATCTTGTAGGGCATCAAATTGGCTAGGGCCAGCCCTGCTTATGTTAAACTGAATTTCAACTTCTTAGTTACACCTTTTTTTCAAAGTAATTTGGGATAAACAGAGTTATTTCTGCAACAACATTAAGACAGTAGGATGAAACTAACTGTGACTTGCTGTAGGGGGAAAATTACTGTTTAAATTTATAGTCTTGATGTGAAAACACCATTGAATGAAACCCAACAACCGCTGATTTAAATCATGAACCTTAATGTTTTTCCTTTTCTTTGGAATCATTTATTAAAGTTTAAAATTTGTTAGCTAGGAAACAGTTCAAAGTTAGCAAGTTGGCAGGTCACAATCTGCTTCCTTGTGTGAGCAAATCCCTGGTTTTATCGCTCTCATATGGGTTCTTTGTCAGGAGTTCAGTCAGAATATGATCAAACCTGAATAATTTATAGCAATTCTGTGATTCAAGTCTTGTGACTTTTACTTTTACAGAGTCCAAAACAAATATCTGTTTGAGCAGCTGACAAGAGCAAAAGTCTGAAAAAAGTATAGAAAACAACAAATCAACTAAATAGTTTCATGTGATTATTATATAAATCTTTCTAGTTTATAAACTTATGTAATTAAAATTCTTTCCATACCTTTACTAATTCGCCAACACTGCAATGTTGTGATAAGAAGTGAGCTCAGGATCAGAATACTGGCATTAAATTAACAGTGGAACACAATCACTTAAAAAATACAAAACAACTTGATTTAACTAACATACAAAGTGTCCAACAAAACAGCTCAACAGTAAAAATTACTGCATTCACAAAGCATGCAAGTTTGGAACAGACTCATTTAAATTAGCAGCTGGGTTTGCATACGTTTCTATCATTATAATAAACAAAAGGATAAAAAGCAGAGCTAACACACATACTGTAGTGCATATTACAAGCATTACAAGCATAACACCTCATAATAATTAGACCTCTGAAAAAAAAGGCAATTATTTTGATTGAGCCATTGATCTGATTATATTTGGAATTCAGTAAATGTGCAGTTTCAATTCAGTGAAGACTATAAATATTCTAAGAAAGCCAATACAGATTGTAAAAGATATGTGTTTTTCTGTCAGCTGTTCCCTCTTCAGGTGTCGTCACTTTTAATAATCCTTCTCCATCTCCCTCTGTCCTCACTCCAGCTACCTCCATGTCCTCTCTAACTGTTTGCATCCTCAGATCAACCTCTCATCTTCAGTGTTCTACATTGTTCTTATACTCCTTGTTTCCACAGGACTAAGACATTTTTGTTCCTGTTTCCAGGAAAAAAAGGGACAGCTGTATTCTGTCAAGAATGTTCATTACACAACAGTGATTAATATCAAAGGACTCTTTAATTGTAAGCATGTAACTCTGGTGAAAAAAAAAGTTATTTTAGTATTTTTTAAATGAATTCCAGAGTAAAGCCTCACAACTATCTGTGCTCTGGAAGACATTTAGAAATTAGAGCCTCACCACCACAACATGAGCATAAATAAACCGAGGCATATTTTGTTACGCATGGTTCAGAATACTTCATTACACTCTCATGTAAGCCCCAAACCGCCAAGTGTCGAACACTGAAGTTAACTTTCTGCATCCATCCATGTATGTGGTTCTTTTTTTTCCTGTGGTTGCAGGATAGCCCACCATGAAAGCACTTACAATACTGAATCAGCAACAAATATCGCTCAGCCTGATGTGTAAGTAGTTTCTGCCGTACTTTATCTCATCTGCACACAGTTTAAGCTTCAGCCAGCAGAGCAGATGAAACCAGGCAAGCAGTTCAGTCGAGCCTGACTTTAGAGAAAGACGTTGACCACAGAAAAGATGATATCTAATTTTCTGAAGTGTAATGCCCCAATAAATTCACTTTTTATCTATAATTACTATGCATTATGCAAATTACAAAATAAAAGAAAATACTTCTAAACATTTTTTGTCATCCCTGAAAGAACTGGATAAAACAGTGAAGGGAAAGTGTTACAAAAATGGTCAATTAAAAAAAATGCCTTATGGCAGTACTTGTTTGTTTACTGAACAAACAACAATTTGCCACACATTTGTTTGAAAAAAGATGTAATTGGGTGACTTATCTGAGATTTATGTGATATAGTAAATGAATGAGGTCATAAAAAGTGCAAACAGTTTGGTGTTCAGGGTTTAAATAGAGCTCCATAATTTGGTTTAATGTAGGGATGGACAACTGGTGACCCACAGGCCACACCTGGCCCGCCTGTGACTTCCATCCCGCCCTGCCATTGAGCCCCACCCCCTAGGTAAACTATCTGTTGACAGAATTTCAAGGCAAATGTGTTTAGACTGCTTAGAAACACTGTCTGCCATGAAGGATTTTAATATAAGTCACCACTACAACACATTGCACAAAGCTAAATATGAGAAGTTTACTGAAGTCACAACAGGGTCTTTTTACCAGAACCAGAACCACTCAGGAGTCTTCATTCAAGGGGTCTTATGCTGTTGCTCTTAAAATCGCTAAAGTGTTTATTTTATTTTTTTGCCAGGTCCTAGGAGATTAAACAAGAGTATGCATTTGAGCATGAAACATGTTAAGTTACTGCACTGTATGTTGGTTTAATTATATCTGGGTATGTGTGCAGGACTGTGCAGGACTGTGTGGCCCTCTGGTACTGTCAACAAAAACCTGTGGCCCCTTCCATCATTTAAGTTGCCAATCCCTGGTATAATGTTTACTTCTTTAGAAATCTAAATTTTTTATCTTTTATACTGGTCGGTGCATTATAAATTGTGGTAACAAACAAAAATACTTTTTATCACTACATTTAAATTGGTTATCTGGCTGGCTGGATTGTTGGTGAAATTGCTTTTGGCCTCCATGTTTATGTCTTATCTTGATCACATTGAATCTAAAATCTTTACTTTGAAGATCTAATCAGCCAAATTTTCAAAGTAGTATTGGGTCATTGGCCAAGTTTTGACATACTTTTAGGGCCACTGGACAAATTAAATGACATTTTACAAGACAAATTAGGTGTTCATTGCATTAAATCCTGTCTTATTTTGGCTAAATCTATCTAAATCTATTCCATTTATCCGATATGCTTGTGAATTTTGAGAAAAAATAGATTTTGTGCAATATTATTGAACTTGTGCAGAAATACTTAGCTGAACCGAGGACTGTGGAGTTATCCCTGCTGTTGGTGTTCCCTGGCAGACTCAGCGGCTCTAATGACTCCCTCTGCAGCGGTTACACAGATGTTGATACACAAACACACGTCTGACTTGATCTTTTAAAACACTTCAGAACAGAGTAAATGGAATAACTCTATATGGCAGACATTTTGCTGCATCTAAAAAATAATATGATTTTAAAAGCATAAACCAGAACAAAACTGCACAGTGTGTTGGTTGGAGGCCAATGTAAACACAGCCTGAGCAACAAAAGCACCAGAGTCAGGTCAGAGGGATGGAAAGTGAGCAGTACCGTGACTCACAGAAAAATAATGAAAAGAAAAGGAAGGAGCAAGGTTGATGTTGGCTCATCTGAGGAGCTAAATAGCTTCCATTAAATTAAACACTGCATCTGAGATACGTTCAAAACTTCTCCGCCTGTCTGAGAGTGTTCACCGAAAATTTAGTTAGACACTTCAAATATTGTGCATGCTGTTGTTTGTAACAGAGCCAAAATGGGCAGTGAATGTAGCTTTTGAAAAGCATCCATTATGTAAGAGAAGGGAGCCTATCAGATGAAAGCTGGTTACAGGCGTGTAGTTAAAATTGGCCAGCATATCCCACGGGAGTGGTGTGAAGAAGTTTGATATATATATATGAATAACTTACAGACAGAAGCTGCTGTGAATTTTGATGTGAGATCCTTTAAAACGTCCCTCCTTCTTTAATGTCTGTTTTAAAAGTGACTACTGTGGAGTTAAAATGGAAGTCACAGCAGTTGGGACACATTTTACTCCTTCAAGCATGAAAAAGAACCGTGTTTTGGTGGGACGTCAGACAGCAACATGCAGTCACATTTTCCAGGTAACATGGAGTTATTTTTGGCTTTGAGCCAACTCTGATACAATGAAGTCAGTGTGACCAGAGTGTAACATCATTTACACATACGACGAGGGGCGGTTGGAGAAAGCAACTCTGGGTTTAGGTATGGAAGTCAGATACAGTGTGGAAAAAAGGATTTAGTCAGCCACCAATTGTTCAAGTTCTCCCAGTTAAAAAGATGAGAGGCCTGTAATTGACATCATAGTTAGACCTCATGAGAGACATGGAAATAAAGTATTTGATCAAAAACAAAAGTAGTAACAAAATACTTTTTTCCCCACTGTATATTGATGTCACTGCTTGACCAACAGTGTTGTAAAAACCACTGCTGTTCACCAGGAGTTTGTTTCACACCGTCCTAATGCACCAATTACAAAAGACTATATGTCACATCGAAAGATAAAATAAAACAATAAAAACAGCATTTTGAAATGTAGAAGCCCTACTACACTAGAATCTTCAAACAGGCATAATTGTTCAAGTTCAGGTTTTATCTGAGCTACCATATTGTTGTATTAATAATATGTCCTGACTGGCAAAATGTGCCTGCCAGACATGTCTGAATTATATCTCATTGAGTGTTGGGGTCTGCAGAGCTGACCTGCAGCTGACCTAACTTTGTCCACCAGAAATCCTTCCAAAACAAATTCTGTCCAATCTAGGATTCATTCAGGCCTGTTTCATTGGTCATTTTTCATTCCCTGCAGTTGTTCTTTTTTTCCTCCTGCTACTTTGCAATCCTTTAATGTCTTCCTTCTATCTCCTCGGCTAACTCCCGGTGCTCTTTATTGAAAACAACGTTGAGTAATCTTTCATTAGGGTAACAGAGCACAAACTGCATGCGTGCCCCGGAGGGGGTCATAAGTACCAGGCAGGCATTCTGAAAACATTCTTTTCTCATAATAAAGTCTCCGTAAATTAAAACCACTTGCTGTTTTACTCCCCAAAATAAGTCAAGCTAGGAATGCGACTCCTCAGCCCAAAATAAAAGTGTTGACAAATGTCTCCCTGCTGAATCACAAATGAAAGCGAAACAATAAAAGTGAAAAGGTACAGAGCACCAAGACACGATAAAAGTGTTAGTATTTTAAAAAATATATATATATAATTATGGGAAACTTGAAGAAAATTCCACTCCACCTTCCTTCTCTTTCCCTCACTTGCTTTGGCACTTTGCTGACACAGCACGGACCTGGACCATGAGTACCACATACCCCACCTCTCCTGCTTTCTGAGTTCACAGTTATGCATTGAATAAACTTTAAGTCTGGGCACAGGAAGCAGATCAGCAACTTCTCAGGTTTGAATTAGCGGAGGGTAAATAAAGGCCTTATGGGAAGCAGATGCTGAAATGAGTCATGAACTTCATTCCTCTGTCGAAGACAACACAAGTATGTGTGGAAGACAGATTTAGAAGAGTTTGTTCTTTTTGGAAGATGCACTTGATTATGTGACTACTAGTGTTTTGGAAAATCATTTCAGACATGGTTTAATTCTCTTCACAACTGTTTTTGTACTTTTTAATATGTAAATGATACTCCAAACAGGACATTTTATACATTCACCTAGAAAAATATAATCCTTATCTGCTGCCCCTTTCACTTGTGGACAGGGCCGGCCAGTGCACAGCATAGGCAGTATAGACAAATGTTAAGGGCACCTTCTATCTTGGGGGTGCCACAAATAAATAAAAATAAAAACAAAATACAAATAAATATATAGTAATTACTTTATCAGAGTATAATTGATTTAGCCTGTAGAATAATCACTGGTTATTCAGGTTTATGAAGGTAATTTGTTCTGGGTTTCTTAGCTGCTGTGTTACTACATGAGGTGTTATAGAGGTTATTTCACAATAAAAGTCTTATATGATGCTGTTAAAACTAACTCTTGGTGCTCAGTGTGTAAATAGAAAACAACATAAGGATAATGGAAGTTTCAGTTATGACCTCAGCTAAAGTTTGGGTAAAGTCTGTTTTTTACTGTTCTACCTTCATAATATACTGATTTTATGTTGTTTTATTAATCCCAAGAATTAGTAAAATTCTCTGTGTTCCTCATTGTTGTCAGCAAATGTTGGCAAGTAAGAGGTAGATATGTTCTGTTTAAAATAATTATATTAACTATTTTAACTGGACAACTTGGTTTTCTAAAAAAATAAAATAAAAATGATCAAAGCCTAAACTAATTGCACACATGAATGTATGTAAATTTGCAGCGAGATTTGGAAAACTGCACAAGGGGCGCCACCCAAAATCTTGCCTATAAGGCTCCAAATTGTCTAGGGCCGGCCCTGCTTGTGGAGCTTCTTCCAGGGTTCACCTTTCTACAAAAACATTGCGAAAATTAAGATCCACATTCAACGTTTTGGATAACAGATACCAAACAGAATATTTCATGACGTGTTTCTTTAAGTGTTTCACTGATTCTTCACAGCTGTGTGGTAACCAGAAGTCAAGCCGTTAAGTACAAATTTCAGATGCTCTAAATAAATAATGGGCGACATAAATCTTGGCCGAATGACATAAACAAGAAAAATGTTTGGTTTGGGAGCAAGAAAATCCAAACTGTCCTCTTGTGAAAAATACAGCTACATCAATACACACACATACAGTCACGTCAGGGCAGTAAGAAGTGAGCATAAACTGTGATGACACACAAAATGTGGACTCCTGCTGAAGTCACACATTTTGATATATGGTTGCTGAATGCTGGGATGACACATGCACACACACATAAGCTCAAACACCCCTAAAACCACATGACCTCAAGTGGAGCAACTTGATCTCTGTGGTGGGACAGGAGTCATCAATAAATCACACTAACAATACAACTCTTCATAACTTTGCAATTATAAAGAGGCTAAAAGCAGCAAGAAAATGAGTTGCAGAAATGGTATGTTTTTTTGTACGAGTTGCTTTATGACAATAAAGGATTATATTTGTATTTTTATTGCAACAAGTCAAAAATGGACTGAGATTTTGGTGAAATCTTGGATCCATTCCTCCTTCTATCAACAGTTTAGGCTGTATTTTACGGGTCTCCACAGTTATCAGATCTAAATCCTTTTCAATGTGGTGAAACAGAAAAGTGTTGCACATACTGTGAGATGCCGATTAAGAAGAAAACTTGTAAGAAATGCTTCATGAAAAAAAAAGAATTATAAAAGTTCTCAAAGAAATCAGGGTTCCGACAAAATACAGCCTATACAGCTTTTCCTAATAATGTGTCCATTCTGAAGGTTTTGATGAACATGTAAGTGAAATACTCTAACGCTAAAACTCTAAGGGCTTTTGACTCTTTATTCATGCATATATAATTCAACCACCCAATAAAAACCAAACATATTACTACAAATGTGTTTTTGAGTGTTAAGCCAACATTAAATATTATTATGGGCCAAGGTTGATTTTGCAAGCACACAATATTATCCTAGGATCTACGTGTAGATCAGTGGTGCAGATCAGTGACACTAGTTTAATATTAAAAGTCCAAATTGTTGCATACAGCACCAAATTGGAGGCTTATATCAGTATAAATCAGATCAAACCCCACTTTGTGTGAAATCCCAAACATTTAAGCAGATGAAATAATCAGAACACTTTGCAAAAATGTTTTTTTTTTTGTTTTGAGCAGAGTGGACAAAAGTAGGTAGATATGCTGATAACCTTGCAAGGAATCAATCAGGAACACCCACAGTCCTGCGGTTTAAACTGCTGTTGTAAGAAAGAAAAATAACAGTGAAAACAGCTGCCAAAATGGTTTCTGGGAATAGTCTTCTTTTAACTTTGAGGGGGGGGTTGTTAGAGAGACCCAATCCAAACCAAATATTCCAAATCTTATACAGTAAACTAGAATAAAATCACAGAATTCCTTAAAAAGGCTGCAACCTGAACTTAAAGGGGCCTTTTACTTACCAAACCGTTTATAGCCAAAAGACTGCACCTCCTCCTCATCAGTGAATTCGTCTGGAGAAATAAAACAGAGACAAATTAAATCAGGAGTGACCTAAACATATTAAAACAAAAGCAGAAAGAAAGACACTTGACCTTGCTACAAAATGGTTAAAAAATAACAATGAAGATTGTATTTGATTTGACTAAAATATTTTGTGCTTTCCATGTGAAATCTTTGCTTCTCAATGGACAACGCAATCTGTGATTTACCCTTACATTTATTTTCTTTATTATCTTATTTTAGTAAAGCAGGGGTGTCTGGTCCTTGAGGACTACTTGTTTACCTGCTCTTGCATACCTGATTTAGTGATTGAATTACCTCTTCCTCTTGTGCAGAAGCCTTTTATTATCACCAAAATATTCAAATCAGGTGTGCTGGAGCAGAGAAACTTTTAAAAATGCAGGATAGTGGCCCTGAAAGATGAGGATTGGAGTAAAGATTTGTTTCCAACCTTGAGTTTTCTGAGGTTCACCACTAGGGGGCAGTATCTCTATTGTGTTTACTTGATGTTAAGACGTTTTGAAGCTGGAAATCCTTTTTTAACAAATCTCCAAACACCAGGGCACCACATAAGCCTCAAATCAGAGCTTTTTACTTTATTTTATTTTGATTTAAACCTTTTGTTTCTGTTTATGAGCCACTGACCACCATGATTCACACTTGACTGTTTTCTTCAGTGTGTAAAACAGCAGCAGACACTTAAATATAACCTAGATAAAACCATATTAAGTTTAACTTTTTATATATTCCATGTGACTTAGTTTGAACCCAGACAAACATTAAAACTATGAAAAGCAGATTAAAACTTAGATAAAAGCAGGACCTAAAGTTAGTAGGCTATTTTTGTCTGGATACATTTTTTTCCTTTCTGTTTGGAGTTATTGCTCCCCCCTCCCTCCTTTAGGTTACTGTCTGATGCTCATCAGAGGGCAGATGCAAAACAATCCCAAACTGAGCGCCTTAATTGAAAGCAGATGTGGAGTTGAAGCC
The DNA here is from genome assembly GCA_031762555.1 of Cynodonichthys magdalenae. Taxonomy (NCBI): domain Eukaryota; kingdom Metazoa; phylum Chordata; class Actinopteri; order Cyprinodontiformes; family Rivulidae; genus Cynodonichthys; species Cynodonichthys magdalenae. Next base: position 17,389,118 of record JARVJO010000431.1, on the reverse strand, counting down.
CACGCATTCCTCACGTCCCACACCGGGAGAAAGAAAGAGCGCAGGCAAGTGACAAAACAAAGAGCCAGGGAAATGAATGCTGAACAGAGCAGAAACAATAAAAAAAATAAATAAATAAACAATCATCAGGTTGTCATTGGTGACACGTGGCGAGATAAGCCCTTAAAAATTAGTTTCGTGACTGAAAGTTTACCTTTCATTGTGGTTCACGGGAGTCTGGATCTGTTGTTTGAATCACATCCACAGCATCGCCTTGCATTTAAGCCCCCCTTAGAGCACCTTAAATACGCAGGTATCCCCCTATCCTCTGCTGGTTGGGGGAGAGCCTTCACTTGAAACACAAAAATATTACAAAAATAAAAAAAAATAATAATAAAACAAAAAAAATCAAAGGTCCATCATAAGTTGTTCCAATGCTTCTCCAGGTCGTTCAGCGCAGGTAACTTTTGTGCTGGATGAAGAATGTTGAAGATGCAAACTTTAGTTTTTTTTCCCCCCTCTCTTTTTGTTTGTTTGTTTGCAGAAGATGCTGTGAGGAGAGTGAATCCTTGCCCAGCTCAGATCTGCAGTGGTACCCGCCGCAGCAGCAGCAGCAGCAACAGAGAGGAGAAGCTGAAAAAAAAATTAAATCAGGAATCCAAACGTGAAAGGAAGTGGTGCGCGTGCATGGCTCCTGGAAGAAAAACCACGTGTTTTTCCCCTCACATCTGTGTCTGCGCCCAGATGTTCTGTAATTCGCTGTAATTTTACTGCTGAGCGCAATTAAGTACTTTGAAATCAGTTAAAACCGAACTGACAACATCTGGCTTTGTTAGTTTATAGAACTGTGAGAAAAATAAAAGTAAAAGTAAATATAAGTGTTATTTATTGTTTTCTCTATCTCCATTTAAAGTATGAATTAAAAACATCTCATCATAAAAATCCTGCAACAATAATTTGCGTGAAGAGCTGGAGACAGCTCACCTGCAAAAAAGTGATGTTTGTTTTGTCCACTAGGGGGCAGTACAACAAATATTTTTGTTTTAGTTTATTTTACTCTTATTTCATTGTTTTTAATGATTTTTTTATTATTATTTGTATTCTTTGTTTTGTGTGTTTTGAAATATTTTTTGGTACATCACTTTGTTGCAACTGTGTTTGTTTTAAAGTACTTTACAAAAAAAATAGTCTTAAATAGTTGACCTAATGTTTTGTGGTTTACGGTAATGTCTGTGTGTTTGTGTCTATTATCAAAATATCTCATAAACCACTGGATGAATTTTATTGAAACTTTCAATGACTGGCAACTGATTACCATTCAACTGGATTAAAGATAGCCACAGCCAGTTGACAAAAAAAAAAAAAAAAAAACATAAACAAAAACAAAGCTATAACGCTTTCAATTTGACAGATTTTGAATAAAAAAATAAAAAATAAAAAAACTATCTCCCAAAAGGTGATCTCTGATCTTTCAGGGAGTGTGACATAGTCCAAAACATTTTACTCTTGGTGCTTCTGACCACTATGATCAGAAGATGTTGCCATGGAAACATTATCCTGCTCAGAAGCTCTGTTCCCTCAGACAAGATGGATCCTTTAGTCTATATTCATCTGTCAGGATTCCAAAATGTGCTTGTCAGTCTGAAAATGTTTGTCTAAAGGGTTTTCAAATGTGAGTAAACTAAAATAAAAAAAGACAAAATAATAAAGTTTAACATAATTTTCATTTCATTCCTAACTGCATGCTTAGGCCCACATTCTTCCTCAACAAAGGAGATATTTTACTGTCAGCTGTTTCATGTTTAGGTCCAGCATGGGAGAACATGTGTGTGGGGGGGGGGGGGCGTTCCTGCCTGCAGCGGTGCTGGAGGTGTCAGAGAGGCTGAAGTGCCGTCTGCTTTTAATTATCTTCCAGTAAAGACTCTATTTTCTGGGTCAGGCGAAGCAAAAAGGGCACATTTTTTGAGGAGACGAGGCAACAGTGAAGAAATGAAGAAAGAACCATCAAATGTGAAGAAGAAAATAAACATCAATCTGATATAAAAAGACTTCATGCAAAAAGAAAAGGCTGACTCAGCATCCACATTATTCTTTTGCTGATTTTTATTTTTTTGTATGTTTTGCATATTCTGTGTAGTTTGTGATATCGTCAACAGTCATACAATGAAATTACTGACTTTTGTCATTTTTATACTTTTCAAAATATGTAATTTTTCTCCACAATTCTACTTTTAGCCTTTTTATAGCATTTAGTTTCTATTAGCTTTAATCTAATGGTTTGCTCATTTTACCTTCAGGTTTGGCTTCTGTTAGCTTTAATAAATCAGCAACATCAGCCGTCAGTCAAAATTGCACTTTATTTTTGCTGATTTTTAATGTAGTCAAAGCTTTAAATCTTTTTCAAAGGTCAATGTTTTTCTAGAAGGTTGTCTTTGACCAGGCAAGCTCTAAGCAGACCTATAAGTGTGCCCAGTGTTGGATTAAGGGGCATCAACCTTAAGCAAAGACAGTAATAGGATAAAGTTCACATTGGACGAGCACAAATAGAACCCAAGCAGGTCAAGATAACCTGAGGAGCTCCGTTCGAACAGAGAACTTTGTTTATGTCTGAGGACGAGAAGGTTTCTTCATTCCTCTACTGGTGAGTTTCAAAGGTTCTGTTGTTTTTTTTTATATCTCTCTTTTATATTAGTGACTGTATCATTTAAATCTCACCTGAATTTGATATTCTACTTTGGTCTTTTTGTAATTTGACTTTTAAGTCCTAATTTGCTCCTTTGAAGTGTCGTTTTGGCTTTATTTTGTGGTTCCACAACATTAGTTTAATCATTTTTGATACTTATCATATTAAATCATACACTTGTCTATCAGTGTAGCTATCTTTACATGATTTTATAGTTGTTAATATTTTAAAAAAAAACAAGTAGTGCCAGCCAGATTTAAAAAAACAGATTTACGACCTACTTAAACCCACGAGATAAGTGGGTACATCCTCATGTACTGTAAATCTGTGCTGGATGCCAATTTATATAACTTCTCAGGCAGGTTCAGCTACTGGAGCAAACTGGCAAGTATATCAGAATCCTTCATTGTTTCTTTTCTGCTGTTGTTGTACATTTGTGACGGCCTGCTGGCACAGCAGATGGCCCAGACATAAACAAGTTCTCCCAGCAGAGATGGACCCCATGATGTCATTTATTCAGAGCTCCCATACTGCTGCTGGCCTCTTTGTGGTGAGACTCACTGTAAAACAACAAAAATCAGCTGAATGAATAAACAGGCAGACCGGGAGAAAAGAGACAGAAAAGTCATGAGGTAAACTGTTTAGGACTGAAGTTTCCTCACGAGCGAAAATAAGCAAGTTGCTCATTCTGTTTTTATTACTGTGAAAGAAACTCACACAGCGTAAAAAAAGTTTTTGTTTTATGATATATTCAGTCAAACCAACTTAGAGAAAGGAGTGCAGTTTTGTAAACAGAATCGTAGCACCACCAAGTGGAAGAACTCCTTATGACAAGTGTTTTTGATGGTGAATCTAATGCGAATCGTTTTACCTATTTGGATCTGTTAGAGTTTTTAGATTGTCAGCCTTGTATCTTTTATGTTTTTAATTAATCCAAATTCCTGCTTTTTATGCTTACTCATAAAGAGGTTATCTTTACCTGTGCCACTGCTCCCCTGGAACAGGAGAGAATGTTTTCTGACTCACTGCTGAGCAATGCAATAATAAAAATTCCTGTTTGTTACACACTCCTTTTTTCACTAATAAAAAGAGACAGTGTTCAGAGCTCGTGAGGACTCAGTTCTAACAAGCTGGGTGCTTCCGACCTCTCCTTTTGCAAAAGAGTTGTCTGAAAACTTATTCCTTTGTCTCTGGTTCTATTTATTTAAGGTGTATCATTAAAATACCTGACAGGATCAGATCAAACAGAATTTAGTTCTATACTTATCAGCTGCTGATGTAACGCTGTCCGATCTCAACATAAAGTGATCAGTTTAAATATCTGATATATCAGGGGGAGGATATGAAGCCTTTTCGAAGGAATGATCTGACTTTAATTTGAATTTGTATGTCAGTACGCACAGGATTTGCTGTGCGATTTTGTGTTGGAGTCAATCACAATATCGTGTTGTTTCAGAGTGATTCTTTTTTCATCAAACACTGAGCCTGAGAATGAAGCTCCTGTTCAGTTTGGTGCTTGTCATGGCAACAACAGGTGGCCTCAGTTCTGCTCCTGAGGACCAGATGAAAGGTGTCTCGGAGGACATTCTGACACGTGAGTTGAGTGAAATCCCACACAGTACGGCTTTACGTTTAAACATATTTCAGTTCTTCTATGCAGTCCAATTTATAAGACAGTGAGGGAGATATTTTTGCCTGCGTTCTCAGAGTTGTCAGAAGATGGTGAGAAGCTGGTGAACGAGGAGCTGAGGAGAGCTCTGTATGGGGTGAAGCAGATGAAGGAGGTGATGCTGAGGAACGGGCAAAAGCACAAGCACCTCATGGATTCTTTGAAACACAGCGATGACAAGAGGAGGGTAAGACCAATGCTAACTCACCTGTGAATGTGGGGGGAAAAAAAGATTAAATCTAATGATGAATTGCTCCTTTTATCCCGCCAGGGGGCAGCTCAGCTGGCGAAGGAGGTGAGCGAAAAGCTCGAGGAGGCAGAGGAGCAGTGCAAAGACTCCCTGCAGTCAGAGTGGGAGGAATGCAGACCCTGTCTGGAGGATGCATGTAAAACCTTCTACACCTCCACCTGCCGAAGGGGCTTTGCTTCTTTCCAAGCTAAGGTATTAAAAAAAAACTTCCCACTTAGTTGAAAGGAGAGATGATGGTAATGTGATGATCTGTCACCTGCTCAGAACTCTATCCTCCTGCAGCTCCCCACGCTTCAAAACACAAAAACAGATTTTAAACACGCTGTATTTGCATTACAGGTGGAAAACTTTTTCCTAAGAGTCTCCAGGCGCTTTGGACCTCGAGAGCCCCCCATGAAAGCAGGGGACATCCTGGTAAACCAAGAGCTCAATGAGTCTGAGACAGACGTGGTCCGAATTGAGGATTCCTTCAACCGAGTGATGAGCAGGGTGGGCTCTCTGGTGAACCGCAGCGTCACCCTGGCTTCCAGGATGAGCAGCAAGCTCGACAAAGTTCTCCAGAGAGCTTTCCTGAACGCCACCGAGCTCCTGACAGAAGAAATCACTCCTGATCCCTTCGACCCCAGCCGGGACTCAGGCTTCCTGCAGGGAGTGGGCCTGGAGGAGGTGCTGGAGTCCTTCTTTGACTTTGGCAAAAGTGTGGTGGAGGAGTTTGGAGCTGTGGTGACCCAGGTGTTCGATGACCTTCATCAGACAGTGGAAATAGAGAAAAAGAAAGGTAGTGCAGGTCTTTGCACCTTGTTGGCATTACAACTTATAGTAATAATCTCAAAAATCTAATTATTTCTCTTTTGGTGCAGGAAGGGAGAGCTTACCTCGCTTCCTGCTGAACAGGAAGTTGTGCAGAGATCTTCGCAGACAGACGTCTGAGTGCTGGCAGCTGCAGAATGAGTGTGAGGCCTGCCAGGGGGCTCTGCTCACAGGTGAAGCATCACTGTCTCTACTTTGTGTCTGCTAATATCTCACAAGTCTGTAGCTCACATTCTCCTTTCCCAGAATGCCCCAGCGTTCGGGAGCTGCATGTAGAGCTGGATGAAATTTCCCAGCTGCTGGATGTGTCCAAGGAGCAGTACGATGAGATCCTGTCCATCGTCCAACGCCACGCCGACGAAACGGTCAAATGGCTGAGCACCATGGCAGCTGAATTCAGCTGGGTGGCTCAGGCTGTGAGCAACAACAGTGCTCCACAAAATATCTTCAGCATCACAACGGTGAGCAGGAGCAAGCTGGAGGATCAGAAGAGAGAATGAGCAAAATATTCATGGCAATTTGTTAATATAGATGAAACTAAGTTGTTAAAACTAAAAGAAGCAGAACCCTAGGTAAAAGTAATAAACCACAAATAGGTGGCAAGATTAAAAGTAGCAAAATGCTAAAAGCTAAAAAGTCAAAAGATTTTAAAAATAACAATGTTCTTAAGGAAATGAATAGATCCTAATGCAGGATGAGGAAAGTATTTGTAAAAAAAAAGTTGAATATTTTGAAATTTATAATAGTTATAAAAAAAGTCATACATATTTCCAAAAACAAAGAAAAAAAAGGAAACAGGAATGCTAAATCATGGTTTACACAATAAACACTGTACCAAGTTAATGAACTTAAGTCAAATGACCTACAATGAAGAGAAATAAAAAAACGGGAAAATTGACATATGTGCAGGAAAACATTTTGTCCCTTCACTTCCCCCACTAGGTGGCGCCAGAGAGTTACGATGAACAGAACCTTTCATCTACTGAGACCAAGGTGGAGGTAAATATTTTGAACTCTCCTCCTCTCATCCTCACCATTCCTGGGGAGATGGAGCTACAGGACCCAGCCTTCATCCAGTACGTTATCCAGGAAGCTCTGGAGAAGTACAAGGACATGTTTAGGTGAGGTTTACAGACAAAAAAAAAAAAGACATGTCTGTTGTCATTGGTACTCAGTTTAGGGTAAAAATTTCTAAAACGTTTTCTTCTTTACAGGATTGAGGATGAGTAAAGCTTCATCTTCTCCATCTACAGCACTTTATAAATAGAACTAGACTGTTTATTAGGCGTCATTTTACTAAAATGCAACTATACATCTGTAACCACAATTGTTAATTACTTAATGTACGAAAAAGTAAATCATTTCTTTCCTGTTGTCAAATTGTATTAATACATTTTAAAAACCCAGGTATTTTTATTGGCAAAGTATAAAAAAAAATGCATTTTCTGTATGATCAGTCAAAACACAAAAACTGCAGGAAACATTTGTTTTATGCTTTTATTTTGTTCTGTACAAAATCATATTAGCTCTCATTACTTTATGTCTCCCATTAGCCCAAGTCCCAGTCTTCAATAACTGCCTATAATCCACAGAAATAAAAGAAAAAATTCACATCTTTATAGCTTTCATACGCCTCGTTTTTCCGACTTTGACATAAAAATATGTAAGCATTTAATGTACCGTTTAAAATTTTTAGATTTTCAGTTTCTAAAGATAAAACTAAAGCTGTGCCTTAACTGGTCTGTTTTTGTCTCTCTAGTTTTAGTTCAAACACTCAGGAAGTAATCCAACACCTCTAATATTGCATCAAATGAGAAAATTATTTTGACAAAGACTTTTTTTTTTTTAAATTGCACAGCTAAAACATCCATTTTTAAGACATTCAATAAAAAAAAGTTAATTAGAAAAATGTGGCAAATTATCAAAATGCTGCTTTTTGTTTTCAAGTCCCAGGTTAAATGGAAAAAAAAAAAAAAAAAAAGAAGACAAAAGCAAAATAAACCTGTTTTTCATTCAAGTGAACATTTTAAAAACAATTATATAAAACGCGTCTTATTCTCGGTCATCCACCCGATCTCACACCCACTAAAAAATACATTTTATTTTAATACAAACTGTATGTACATCTACTCATTTCTCTCCATACATTCTTGCATTTACACAGCAGACCTTTATTCGTTTACACACGTCCCAGCACATACTCAGTTTTAACCACAGTTATTGGTCGCTGAAACACACATCCTCATCAACCTACATGTTCACACCAAACTCATGTACATATAAAATAGTCTGGATTCATATTAAAAAATCTGTTTGAATCTGAATTTAAAAAATGGAAATTGAAAAAAAAAAAAAAAGGGGGGGGGGGGTATTTAAAACATAAAGGGAAGAAAAAAACATGTCTGCATTTGCTTAATTTGAAATCCCACTCTTTAATCACAGTGTTGTGGTGCTTTAGATGGAGGCACCCATCTTACAAGACAAACATCTCCACGTACTCTTAGTATCATTGCAAACTAGTTTATAGAACTTTTTTTTTCCCCTCGCAGCCTTATTAAATTCTGCTGTCCCGTGTTTTGAGCTCTACCTCGGTGTGCAAGAGTTCTTCCTAAATTGCTTTAGACTAGAGATTGTCTCCAGGTTGGTACTGTGGCTCCGTGGCTGTAAAGTAGTCTTCTAGGAAGGACTGGATGTATTCAAAGGTCGGCCTTTCGTCTGGCTCCTTCTTCCAGCACTGTTTCATCATCTCGTGGAGGGACTCGGGGCAGCCCTGGGGGCAGGGCATCCGGTAACCTCGTTCTACCTGCTCAAGTACTTCTCGATTCACCATACCTTAAAAAAAAAACAGACGCATAATATGGATAAATAAAATGATAAATACTGTACATCTTTTGCAATCGTAAGGTTAAAACGAAGTAAATAAAGATCTGTGAGCTTAGTTTAATAATCAGAAATACATTTTCCAGCCACTGAAAAACACATTTTAGTAAAATGGTAAAAAATACAAGGAGACAAGAACAAAAAGCTACAGATTATGAGGCGTTCAAATCCCAGATTGACTACAAATCTGCAGGAACCATGCAAATCCCAAAACATCTGTAGCCAGTGTTCCATAAAAAAAAAACATCAAAACACTTCTTTAGGTCAAAAAAGATAAACTGGAATGCTGGGACATTTTCCAATGGAGTAAAAAACACTACAGACTGGAAACAACATTAACCAGTGGAATTTCTCTACTTTTGATTAGTAACTAATAACTGTTGTGTTTCTGCATAAACGCTTGTGAAATTTACACACCATAGGAAGTCATTAGAACTGATGATTTCAATGATTGAAATAAATGTTAAAGAATAAAGTATAAATTAACTGTTGTCAAAGAATCAGAATTTCTTCTAACTTTAATTTCTTAGTCATTTAGTTTATTTATAGTTTTAGTGTGTTTTTATTGAAAGTTTGTGTTGTTTAATTCCGTGTTTTTAATGCTGTAAAGAGTCCCTGGGTATCTTGGTGCTAACAAATAAAATGCATTAAGTAAAAAAAAAAAAAAAGCTCAACTTGAAGTTTGAAACTGAAAAACATTGCCTAATGGTCACTTTAAAATACCACAGGAACCATTGTTTAAAAGTGCCTGTGACATGCATATCCTTTAAATACAAAAAGTCAAAGAAAACATCTTTATATTTTTAAGAAACTTGGCATAAAACACTTGATTTGACCTATTTTGTCACATAACTGGCATATTTTCTTTTGAACTTGGCTCAGCCAAAGTGAAACAGGAAGTGACATCAAAGGGGAAGTCTTTAAAAAAAGAAAACACACACACACTGGTCTTTGTTTACTGAAACAGAATTATTTGAACTCTGACTCTTCATCTCTGATGAAATTCTTCTCTACAGTGTTTTGTTAGCCACTGTAGCAATGATCTGTTCACATTCAGACAATCCCCTTCGACATCACTTCCTGCTGCTTCACATGAGAATATCTCAAGTGTTCATCTCAGCAGTGTTTTATTTAGCAACTTTATTTTGGCAATAGGTTATTGTTATATTTCCAAAAATGCATTCATATTTATTACAAAAATTTGATGTCACAGGCACTTTAAAATACCTCCGAAACACGACTAGAAGTTTTATTGTTTCCTGTGAGCGGTGCAGGCAGTGTTTATGGCTGCTGTTATAAATGTCCAAAACAACACATCGGTGTCCTAACAGAGCAGAGTAGTCAACATCCTCTGGTTTCTGACAGGATACTAATCAGGGCTGCTTCATCCTTGAGTAGTGGCTTCCTTTCCAAGACAGGAAGATACTGATGCTGAACCCTGTGACTCGGCACAGAGACGGCTCATATGGGAGCTGAACTGCAGCTAAAAGAGGTTATGACATCAAGTCGGTGGCATGGTAACAGACATGACCCCCACCCCATTTCATGTCTCTATGGGAGAGCAGGGATCAGATTATCTCACACTCGAACAGAGAGGCTGGATCCTCAGCAGCTGCTGAGACTCGGATACTGTTGCATGCTGGTATGTCGGATGTTGTGGTGCTAAAATGATTTACGTCTTGCATCTTAAATTCAGTTATAAATCTGACCGTGTTTAACAAACTCTATGCGCATAAACCATAACAAACCCAACAAAGTGCATTCATGTGCAGATGCCTGGTTTCTCCTGTCCAAATGTTGCCACACTGATAAACACTGAAAATGGACAGCAACAACTGAGGCATGCGTATCTGAAGAGAAACAACTTTAAATATGGAACCTTGCCCAGAAAATCAATTAAACTGAAACTAAGTTAACCAAACTGAAGAATATGAACCGGAACCAAGAAGGCCACCAGAGCCAGATGGCCCTGCACACAGAGACGGTGGCTGAATCAGCTGCATCGTGAGTTTGTGACAGAAGAACACAAGATGCACAAATGCAATTTGGCTTCGCTTCAGCAACATGAGGAGGCAGATTTTCATAAGGAGATCATGATCATGACGGGACTTTCCCCTGAGTGGACATGTCACACGACACCAGGAATGCTCCCATCAGTTAAATCTATTTCTAAGTTGATCCACATAGCTGAGATATTAAAACCTTTTAATTGACAGTTGTAAAAAAAAAAAAAAAAAGAAAAACTGTGAGGCTAACCAATTTATTAAAGATGGTTTGACTTTAAAATATTTTAGTTTTTAATCATTTTTTTCTTGTGTTTATAGGGTGTGATTACCTGGATAAGGTACTCTGCCCTTGGTCACCAGCTCTGTCAGTAGTATCCCAAATGACCAGACGTCTGATTTGATAGTAAAGCGACCGTATAATGCAGCTTCAGGAGCTGTCCACTTGATGGGGAATTTAGCTCCTTAGTGTTAAAGAGAAAATTAAAAAAACAAAAGTTAAGTCAAAGGTATAGGCATTGAAAGAAGTGAAATAGAAAAAAATATTAATTTAAGTTTTACAGAAAATTCAAGCTGTTTATCAGTTTTCTTGTTTTTTCAGCCTTCAGCCTCAGTGCATTAATATTAACAGTCTGATGGTCCAGAGGTAAATGATAAAAGGTAACATAAAAAAGAACAATTTTTCCTACACCTCGTGTTCAGATTCTAACACACACCTTGACGTGCCGTATACTCGTTGTCCTCAATGAGTCGAGCCAAACCAAAGTCAGCGATTTTACAAACCAGGTTATCAGCCACCAGGATGTTGGCAGCTCTCAGGTCTCTGTGGATGTAGTTCATCCTCTCGATGAAGGCCATGCCATCTGCAATCTGAGACAGGAGCACACAAGGAGGGAGGAGGGGGTCAATCATAAAAATGGTATTGGAATGTAAACAAATTTAGAGTCTAAAAACACTCATGATTACCACATTTTCTGGACTAAAAGTCGCACCTTTGTTAATAGTTTGGCTGATCCTGCGACTTATACTCTGGAGCAATTTATGACACATTTTGACTGATGCGTTAAATAATATTTCATACTGACTGACATTAATTAAGGAGTCAACTTTACCACCTGCAGCTGTTAGAGGGCGCTCTAGGCTTGTGACAACTAGTTCCTGAACCGGTCAAAAAGAAAATGAGCAGCAGAAAGAAAGTTTGGAGTGAATCGGTAACTTGTGAAGGTCTGGCAAAAAGCAGAGGATACTTTTACTGCACTGAAGAAAATGAAGAAAGTTAATCGCATGATGTGGAATGAGACTGGTGAACTTCCAGGTAACTTGCTTGTTGGAATGCATTGTAAGGCCTGGCCCGGCCCGGCCCGGGTTGTGTTTGCATTAAGCAGAGAGCCGCCTCGATGTGGAAGGGGTTCAAAATATTTCAAACACGCAAATTTTATTTTGTTTCATTTGCGACAACAATAGCGGACTACACCAAACTCGAAGGAAAAGTACAGAAGAGTGTACCGGACCATCCAGCAATATGATGCTAACAACGAGAGGGCAGGGTGACAGAGGACGGTAAGCTAATAGTAGCTAATGTTAGCTTGTTGTCATTGGTAACTTTTTTGGTCGCTTGCTGTGGTTTAGTTGAAGTTGTGAAAAGAAATACATTAGTCGTTGCAAACGATTCACAAAAAGTTATTCATCTGTGTCATCTGTCCAAGTTAATTAAGGCTATTTGGCATCTCAGGAGATATGATCTGTGGGTTATTGTGTTAAATAAATGTTCTAAAGTGACTTATAGTCAAGAGCAACTTGTGTATGTTTTTTCCCCTTTTCATGACTCATTTTTTGACTGATGCAACTTATAGTCCGGAACGACTTATATTCCAGAAAATACAATAATGTCAATAGTCAATGTCGTTATTTTAGTAACAACATGAGCCTGCAGCACTGAGCAATTACAAAACTTTTAAACACAGCCGTAAAACCATCTTGCACAGGCAAAGGCTTCCTCTGAGGCGTCTCTGCTTTCAGTCAGTGTCAAAGCAATTTTTCAAAGACTTTTCTACTCAGCTGAGCGGAGAGAAGAGCGTCGAGAGCCGAATTAGGAACAGATCATAGTAGGTGACTAAACTCGCAAGCTTAACAGGGCCTCTGGCGAGACCTGTGGAAGTGCTACAGGCAGTTAAGTGATGAAAAAGAAGAAGAAATAAGTGTGGGTAGGTATCAAATAAATACGCCGCCTGATGCAGAACAAACAGAAACCCTTATTTACAGTGCCTCAGTATCTGACACACCTGGCAGTAAACACGCTCAAACAGACTTTTATTTGTTGTGCTACTCAGAAAAACGAGAAATAACACAGCAGCTTCGTAGGTAAGAGACAAACGCTGCACCTTTGTTGTTGTTTCTGTTGTGTTCCTACCTGTGAGGCCATGTCCACCAGCTGCGGCAGCTTCAGATACTTTCCATCTCCCTCTTTCAGAAAGTCCAGCAAACTGCCTGTCAGGGTTAAAAATAAAGACTCTTGTCAAGCCGAATCAATACACCTGAGTGTGCAGAAGGTGGCGGCAAAACAAAAGCACAGAGCAGGGGTTGAGTTAAACATCACGACCTTTACAACAAACCTACGTGGAAGTAATTCGAATCTTTTTTTTTGCAAAAACCATTTTCAAAGCAGCCACAACAAAAATTTCAAATAACTTTTTTTAAGCTTTAACTAGTAAAACCTCAATCAGATCTGACTAAGAAGCATAAAATGAAGAAGACGATAGCATAAAGATGTAAGTGATACAAAAAGAGGAAAATATTTTTGAGACAAAGAAAGAGTTGTTTGAATAAAGAGTGGCGGTCAAGTGTTTAAAATCGAATTGTGAAGCCACTGAAATGTCTGATTTACAAACATATCCAAGATTAATGAGTGTGGGCCGTTGCATACATGTCCACGTCACCTCTGATTTGGGACTTTGAACCGTGCTTACCTTTGCCCATAAACTCAGTAACAATGTAAATAGGTTCTTCAGAGACGACTGCATACAGAGGAACCAGTTTGTCATGTCGTAGTTTCTTCATGATCTGAGCCTCCTCGAGGAAGGCCTCTGGAGACATGGTGCCTGGTTTCAGTGTCTTGATCGCCACTTTAGTAGTACCGTTCCATGTGCCTGAAAAAAAAAATAAAAATAAAAAATAAAAAATAAAATTTAGCATAATTAAGGACACTTAAAATAAAAATGCTGCACACGCTACAGTAATTTAAGACTTGGTACTTCATTTCAAGTGAAAAAAACTGCAAATTTCTACTAGAATTGGGAAGAAATATCATGAGCAATTATTCATCAGAAAAACTTTTGATTGTTATTTGGCACTTGGTGATTAATATGATTAATGCCACACTTGGTCCATCTGTCCGCAGTCTGAATCGCAGTTTCACCTCAATCAGCTGTAGCTCCACGTTCAAATATCACCCAATCAATTTGACTCAAACGCACTAAAATAGTCTAAACTAAACAGACTAAAGTACACCCCAACTATAAAATCTAAGAACACTATATGATAAATCTGTTAAATCTCATTACTCAGTCCTGATCTCTCCATTTTTCCTTTTGCCACCAAACTTAATTCAGCTTTTGAGTCTTTTTCTTCTTCCCGTAGATGTTTTGGTGCTTGTCAAATAATTTCAGGTGTCGGTCAGAAAGGAGTTTGGGAGCTTTATGGTAGTTTGGCAGGGTGAGGGTGAGACCAGGGGGTGGATTGAGGTGTTTTTTTCTATGAATCCACCCATCTTTCACTGCAAATCACTTTAAATATGAAGCATATATAAAAAAAAAAAAGTGCTATAAATCATTTGTCATAGCTCCGATTTTACTTGGTTAAAGTGGAACAAATTCTTAAAAAGTGCATGTTTTTCCCACAGGAGTGATTCAAATCAGCCATGTGACTAGAACATGCTGGGGTCCAGGGGATTAATAGTCATTTCGGATAAATACCACAATTAATCGTGATAAATTTTTTTTGCAAATATCACCCAACCCTATTATCAAAAATCATGTGGCTGATGTGTGTCCGTGCTCTCATAAGTAAAAAATGTTAAAATGCAGCACAGAGAAAAAAAAAACAACAGCTTAAATATTCAGGCACTTCCTGGTTGGAAGCCACTTAATCACGCCCTGCTTACATACAATGAGCCGAGGCAGGAGATTTGCTGCTGCCGTCAAAAGGCTGACCTTCATGAATGAATCACATTAAACAAACTCTGCATGCGCACAAGCTGAAGGCCAAAGTAGGACAATGACAGCAACTAATAATGAGCATGGTGCGTTGAATTAAGAAAACGTTCAAGCCAAAACAATGAAACACATATCTGAGAACTAAATGTCCCAAGACACGTGAGCAGTAAAGGATCTGTAGTAAAAAAATAAATAAATAAAATCCGAGCAGGAAATCATCCTGAACACGCAGTGCAGTGAGAGGCGGCAGAGAGGGATTCCTGGGATTACACAGCGGAGGCTTGCAGGTCAAGGCTTGCTGCAGGCCAGCCTTAATGAGCGACTGAGCGATAAAAGAAAAGCGTGGTGTTCACTCAGAGGCCCGCTGTCTCACATGCAGGCGAGTGGGGGGTTACGTTGAAGCGTAGGAAGTGACCTGTGATTGCTGAGCTCTATGCGCACAAGATAGAAGCAACAGCAATCAGCCTTTCCATCGGTATGTGGGACAGTGTGGCAGCAAGATGACTGGGCTTCTAACTTCACTTAGCATTAATACAAATATACAAAAAGAGGCTACATATATACACAGTATAAACGGATGCAGTGTTTATATCAGTTAATCATGAACTATGATGCTTTATCTCTGCATGTATGCTCTAAGGGCTGAGCAAGTATACACCAACAAACTGATTTGTCTTCTTTCTTTATCAACATATTTTAGTGTGAAATATGTGCACTAGAATGCAGGTTTTAGCATACGTGTTGTTGAAAGGGAACAAAGATGCAAAATAAATGGAGATAAAGTTTTATCAAATGCATCTTTCAGCGCAGATCAGGAGGAAACTTAGTGTTTCAAAGATTTAACAGTTTGACCAAATAAAGTTCTACCAGAGCAGAAACAAAAGGCTTTTGAAGTTTTGCTCAAAGACTATTTAAAGAAAAAAAATGTCTTTGTGTAGGCGTTCAAACAGAATCAAGAGAACTTTTGTTGCTTTTGAAACTAAATTCAAGAGTTGTATAAAGAGCTACAGTCCTCTGCAAAAGACTTGATTTATCCCTTGTTGTTATACACTTTTGTTTCCAGGTAGCAAGACTTTCATCTAATCTTTTTAAGTGGTCTTTTCAGATTCATTTAGGTACAAAGCGGAGTCAAGAGTCAAGAGTGTTTGAGTGCAGCGCAAACGGTTTCTTACCCATCCAGACTTCCCCGAAGCAGCCCTGCCCCAGTTTGACTTCCAGCCTCAGGGACTCTCGTGGGATCTCCCAGGCATCTTTAGCTAGTCCCTGAGTTTGAGGCTTCACTGTCGGACACACAGTGATCAACCTGTGGCACAGTCCATCTGCGTGTTCTGGGCAAAAACAAAACAAAACATGAAAGAGAGAGGGGAAAAAAAAAAAAGAAAAAAGTTAAAATGTAATTTGTACAGTTGCATTTTTGCAAACTTGAGCCAAGCTTTCATGATCTTTCATTGCAATAGATTTGTACTGTTTACTACTTAAAAAGTCACACTTGTTGAGTCTTTTTCAAACAATAGTGACCAAAAAAATGTATATCAAACATGACAATTGAGGTTTGACCATCCCAAGCTGTAGTTTTTCATTTTGCTGTTACTTTGATCTTGGGGCTTACTTGTTTTACAAGTGTTCACACTTTCTGATAATTTAGTTGATTAAAGTCTGTGCTATTTAAATGCAATTTATCATACCTTTTAATTACAGAAACAGTAAAAATGTATTTATATTTTCCATACAAAACTTATATTACAGCTTCAGTTTTGCAATATAAATACAGTACAATATGTCACTTATCTTTCTGAGAGTGTATTTATTTAATTTAGAAATCTGCTAAAGACCACTGGATTAAAAAATATAAAATAAATTCTTTATATGTAAAACCTTGAAATATAACACATCTCAAAATCAAGGTCCACAGGTTAAAAGTGGCCCACCACAGCATTTTCTGTGGACGGTGAGAGCTTCAAAGATGTATGTAATAAAAACTTATGCTGCTTTAAAGCCAGCATTGACCATAAACCACATCTTCCATAATGCATGTCGATTATTTTACCCACAAACTGACAGCATCCCACCACTAGGTGGAGGTGCACCGGGTTCAAAAGTAGCCGTCAAAATTCGCTGTGTGAAATCTCCATTTTGATGCATTTTCGCTGCAGCCCAGTTGTATTGAAAAGTGGGAATTTCACTTACAAGGTAATTTAAACTGGAACACACCTCCAGTGGGAATTCCCCCTCAATGTGGGAGAGTTTAGAATTGAAGATGGAAGCTACTCATCGCAACTCAGTGAGTAAAACTCTCTTACTTTACTTTTAATAGTGTCTCTGTATCCTTTATTGTACATTTAGTCAGTTGTAAACGTAGTACTTTTCAATGTTTTATAGGAGGACGTGTTTAAACACTGTTTCTGTTTCTAAGCAAGAAATACTATGTAGAGCTCCATTATTGTTTGTTAGCAATTCTTAGCCATAGCAAACAAAACAAAGTTAATTACAAATGGCCTTTTGAGGACAATATTAATGATTAAGTGGCCCTTGGTGAAAATGAGTTCAACTGCCCTGAACTACAAAAGATCTTATACAAAAAGACAAGGAAGCAAAAACTGCTTATTATTCCAAAGCCCACATAAGAAAAAGAACACCATCCTGAATGACTCATATGTTTAAATTCATTCACCATCAGTCATAGTACATGCGACTGACTAAAAAAATTTAAACAATTTGCCCTGAGCTAAAGGGTTTGTTCAAGTTGTAAGCTGAACTCTACCTGCAGATTGATAAGAAGTGAGTGGGCTGCATACCTGTGTAATGTTTCACCAGCTTCTGTAGTGTTTCAAACTGGGCTCGTGTGGTTATGTAATATCCACCGCTATCCAGCTTACGGATCTTGTAGTGTTTGACGTTGTCTCCCTTCACATCATCCCAGTCACGTATAGACAGAGAGTAGGCACCTTTTGAAATCCAAAAAGAAATCTGGTTGGATTCTCTTTATAAAAGCAGCTCTTTAAAAGTAGACATATCATGCTTTTAAATATTTGTTTTCATATTTAAATCATTCAGTTGGGGTCTATACAAAGTGGAACTGCAGTAGGTGAAACATGTTTTTGTTCTTGTTTCTTTTCTGTTTCACTGAGAGGATGGAAGTCATGCACCAACAAACTGAAACTAACATTCCTTGTGTCTTGGCAACTATCTTTTAATCCAAACTAAACCTTCCACCAACAACAAAAACAGAAATGCACGAGGAAACATGAAACATGATTTATATGAATACTCGTGCAGTTGCGTTTGGCCAACTAAAAACGAATATTTAATTCCTCAAAAAATGCATAAAAATCAGAACTGAAGCAACCACATAAAAGACTAAATATCAATCATCTTCTCTTGTTTTCTCACCTTTTGTTGTCTCACTCTCTCGTACCAAATAAGTGCCCCGTTGATTCCCTGGAAGCAATAAGAGACGTTCTGTATCTTTGCGGCCCATTTTACCAAAGTACCATCTATAGGAAGAGAAAAAGACAGGTGCACGAATGAACCAAGATCTAATCAATACAAGAGAAATGTGTTTCTAATGCGACACTGAAATGAATGACATCAATACAATTTTTATTATCAGGGAAATTAAATGAGTCATGTAACTTTGAATTTCTTTGTGCAACTTTTGTGGGTGCTGTTCAAAAGGCACTTCTGCTCATGGCACTTAAGTCTTATTCCCTTACCTATTTAAATACACTAAAAATGTTTTCTATAAATAAGTAAAGAGCTCCAAGCTGTAAACAAACCTACTCTTATTATTGTAAAAGAACACATTGTCTATTTCAAGAATCTCCTACATGTTTAGTCTTGTTGAGAAAAAGCTGAATTGTCGCGCCAGGCAATCCTGCAACCTGTCAATTACAGGTACATCTTTGTAAGATGCAAAACCAAAATTTTATTGGCTATTTTATTTTTTATTTTTATTGCACTTTTTTCCTCTAACATTTTTGTTTTTGGATGAGTGTCTAGCATTTGTAAAAATGTATAAATAAATAAAAATCAGAGACCCAAAAAGAATTTAGTATGTTTTTGTACATTCATAGACACTTTATGTTTTTGTCAAACCGAATGAACAACAATAAGAGCGCCAACGGTTCCCTCCACTCTCTACCCAGCAGCATCGATTTTCACTAAAAGAGATACTAATGAGTGGGACGTGAAATCAGGCAGGAAAAAAAAAAGGGAGTTGAAAAGTTTTGCAGAAAGTGTGACAAACAGAAGGTTTGCATTCTTACTCTTCAGCCTGTATGGAGTCGGCCGGTGCCACATAGTTACTGGGGATGTAACCTTTCTCTCCTGTGTTGATGGAACGGGCCTCCCACCAGTCACCTTCCCTAAGGAGAAAACCATATTAAAAAATAAGAAGCCTTTTCTACACAAAAAAAAGGCACAAGAAAAAAAATCCACCTACTCTTATAAAAAGATGGCAAAGCATTTAATAAACAAGGTCATTTCACACGTCATCCAGCTGCATCAGAATCAAATCATCATTACGGAGGCAGAGTTAGGCCTTGAGTTAAAGTCATCTTAAACTCACCAACTAATTATTTTAAGCTTCCTTGCTTTGCATACATAGCATCTGTTAGGTAATTAAACATCTGAAGGTGAAACAAGTCTACAAAATCCAACTCATGAGACTGAACCGTGTAAAGGTCAAAATATAGTATAGCTTGGTGATTGACAGCATTTACAATGTAGAGCAGGTAAATGAGATCTAACCACTACAGATTTAACGCCAGGTGTGAACACTTGTACTTAAAGCTGTTCCTTTGGGATTAAATTAAAAGAATGAAAAAACAGTAAACAAATGTCTCAAACAATTTCTGCAGCAATTTCTGGATTCACCATGAATGATGACTGAACAGTTTTTGGAAATTACTGATGCCAATACAAACCAATCAAACCATTCATCCATCCATCCATTATCCTAACCAGTTTATTCCTTTCAGGGTCACTGGTGCCCACATCCAGTAACTGTGCGAGGGGCGGGGTACACTCTGGACAGGTCTCCAGTCCATCACAGGGCCACACAAAACTAATCACTTTCTCACTCACACCTAGGGATTCAATTCAATTCAGTTTATTTATATAGCGCCAAGTCACAACATATGTTGTCTCAGGGCTCTGTACATGAAAAAAATAAACAAAACAAACAAAAGGGACAATTTAGAGTCACCAATTAGCCTAACAGTCATTCAAAGCTTGAATTAAATTTGGCTATTTTCCTACTGTTACTGAATAAGGTCTTTACTAAAATACTCAGTCAGTAGTAGTTGCTAAAAAAATAAAAGATGGGAAATGTCCTTTGACTTATGCTGCTACCTACAAACTGCACTCACATACTTTATATGCTGCATTAATTTTAAATATCAATATCCAAAAATGTACCAACAATATTGTAATAAAATGATGGAGTTGTAGCTCCCACTGCTAATTGGGAGTGTTGAACAGCAGATGTTCGAGCTTAAATTGAGAGAAGAGGGACCGAGATGCAGAGAAAATGTGTCTGGTGGCATTTTGGAAAACTTTTTATCTAATCTGTCTTTCTCCACCTCTCCCCTGAAAGCAGATGGCATTTTCATCACTATAAAAGCCATGTGAGCGCAGACAGCGGTGGGATGGGATGTGGCATATGATGAATGAGGAGAGTGGGATTTGTTCGGCTCTTGGAGCTCTGCCAAGTGTCTCAGCATGGGGATAAATACAGTGCAGCCCCAGAAAAGATAAATGAACGTGTTGAGCCTATATAAAATTGATCTTTTCCAATAATATGGGGTTAATATAAACATTATGGAAGTATTGTGACTCAGATTTATCCATTTGGTTAGTCTTAAATATTAAAAATTTAAATGTGATAAATACATGTATTACTTTTTATGATTCTAAACTGAAAAATGAGGAATAAATAAATAAAAATGACTCACAGTATTAGACACATTTCATACATTTCATACATTTCTAATATATATTTTAATACATGTATTATTTAGGTTTAATGCATTATGTTAAACACAAAAGCCTAATTTGACACCCTGAACTACAGGAAAGGTCTGTGCTGAGTGAGAAATGATGGCATCTTAACAGATGGCCCATTAAAGGAAGCCATTAACCCAGTCAGAACCCAACCTTAATATGAGACCTGAATCCAACCATGGATTAAACACACGGTACGAGGGCGCGTGCACACACACAAATAAAACCAGGAACACACACACCAAAGCAGCAGGGATTTTTTTGGTGTAAAACCACATGTACTCACGTGTTGTTGATAATCTGAAAGCGATCCCCTTTCCTGAATGACAGATCGTCTGATGTCCTTGATTCATAGTCGTATAGAGCGACAAAAAATGTCACTCCACCTAAAGACAACAAAGAACTGAGAATCAGGAGGGCAAAACAGTGTCAAATATAAAAGTAATTATATCACACAGTTCCTCTGGAATCGTGTACATCAAATGGAAAACAGCTTTACCTATCTAGTTAGACAAAAATCCTCAGTATTTAGTTATATTGTTAAATAAAAAATCTTTTTGTTACAAAAACACCTTTGGGGGATTTTTTACACAACACTGTACCTGGGCCTTTGAGCTTAGTCTAAAAATACCTCTCAACTGTGATTTTTTTTAAACCCTTCAGGGAAGCAGATTATTCTCTACAGTTCTAAAATCCTGCGGTAATCATATCAATTTGGATCACAGAATCACATTGATGTCATTTAATCTTTTTTTTAATAATGAAAAGAACTGACAAAGCGAAAAGAGACAACAGCACTCTTGAGATGTTTGTGTTGTGGGGGAAAAATAATTAAGCAAAATTAGATCTAAAGCAGCCCTTCAGGCCAATTTAACACTGCTGGAGCACAACAAATGGACTGAGGGGTGATGGAGGAAGATCACTACACTTATGAGGTCCAACAGCTTGGTGGGGACTACAATGCTGAACCATACCAGCTTAAATGCTTGTTTGATTGGTTTAAGATGAGGAGTCAGGTTTTGGTTAAAGGGAAGGATAGGCATTCGTGTGAAATGGCAAATATGTAAAATCAGGATTGCTATATCTCCATGGCAGGATCTCAACAAGGGTGTGTGTGCAGAGGTCATTCTTTGTTCAGCATCTTTGCTGAATAATTAACTCCTTGAATCAATAATGATCCTGATGTCCCCAAGGGTCAATTTATTTCACACGCATTCTCAACTAAAGTCAAGCTACTGTTGGTAATAATAAAAAATATGTATATTGTACATGACTGAAGCAAATTAATTCTGTGCATGTAGTCGTCTTTTTTGGCTCACAAGAGGCCATGCCAGCTGCATTGCTTCCCATATTTTAGGCCTATTTTGGTTTTCAGTGCAGCCTTGATGTTTTGGCTTAGGCATTCTAAATGTCTAATTTGCATAACATCTGCTGCTTGTAACATCTTGTGAATAACAAAGGTTCAGCAGAGTGTATTCTGAAGTTGTTTGAAACATAATGACAACAAAATGGAAAGTTTGAAAATGTCTGAGAAAATGTTTGCAGGATCGTCTCCTCTTTGGGGTTTGCAAAGAAATCGCTACATTCAAAATTATTTAATTAGTTTATTTGGGGGTTTAATTAAAAACAACAAAGCTTTTCAAATAAGCATGTTTTTCTTTTGCTGTTTTGGAACCTCATTAAAAATACACATATATTCTAGCATTAGCAATCAAACACGGAGCTTGCTTGATTTAAGATCCTTAAAATTCATAAACTGACCTGGGATCACATTAGGGAAGGGGGTGCTCACAGCCACTGAAGAGAAGGAGGTTGAGGCTCCTCCGAATGGCGCCATGACTGAAGACGTTCCACCAAAAGGTGTGAGGGCAGCGGCGTTGCTGTTGTAGCTGTTGTTCTGTGCCTTCATGAAAGGCGAATTACCCATCAGGGTGGGTTCAGGTCCATAGTGGCCCAGGTGAGCATTGACCTGAGTGGCATTTGAGTTGTCAGGTCGGTACTTCAGGGCCGGACCCTTGTCCTCTTTACTCTTGACACAACCCATCGTCAAGCCTGCAGGGAGGAAGAAGGAATAAAGGACTTTGAGGGGAAAACATGCCTGTGCATCCTGTTATCCAAAAATTAATCCGTTGTTGATGTACATCCAATGATTATTGGTGTTTAATGATGTTTGCTAACAAAGAGACAACCAAAACACAGGCAAACAAATTATTGTCTGCTATTTTTTAAGCTTTAGAATGAGGAAATCATTAAATACTGACACTTTTCTATGTATTCAATTTTTATTTTGACATATTTCAAATTGTAGCTTATTGTGGTATGTTTTGGCTAATCTATGTAACTGCTAAGTTATTAATACGAATGATAAATCCAAAGACACAAATATAAGGGGTTCAATATTTCTGAAACCAATTTAAATAAAAAAAATAGTAATAAAAAGACCCCCTGATTATTCAAATAAACATCTCTTTAAAAGGTATCAGGAGCAACCAAATAGTTGTCATGAAAGGCAAACCATGAATGTCAAACCAGCTTTATGTTCTTTATATTGGCTACCTGTCAAATTCAGAATTGATTTTAAAATTCATTCTTGACCTTTAGAGCTCTTAATGGACAGTCCCTTCAATATATTACAGAAATGTTGACTCCTTTACTCTTCTGGCAGTAATCTTCGGTCTTTAGACCAAAATCTCCCCCTACCTGGTTTAAATCTCAAAGGGGACCTGTTCTTTCGAGCAAAAGTAGATTGTGGAATGCCCAGCCGCTGTGTCTCCGTTAGGCTGCTGACGTCTTTAAGAAGCAGCTTAAGTCGAGCTTTTAGCTAAATGTATTAGTGTCTTATTAATCGCAATAACTTCTATTATATGCTTTTATACTTATATTGTTGGTTTGTATTTATTTCATTCATGTTCCCTATGAAGCACTTTGTGATATTGATCTGCGAGAGATGCTGTATGAATAAAGTTTACTTACTTAGCGCTGAATATGCATAAAACTGAAAATAGTGCACTTTTTTTATTCACTGAAATACAATTCAACATCACATAAAGAAAGATCATGACATTGCTAAGACTATCCTAAAACATTTCAAAAGACTTTAGCTCTAAATCATGGAAAAAATAAAAATTAAAAGCTAAAATATGAGGTGTGTTTGAGCATCCAATCAACAAAGCCAGAAACCGACACCCTGGGATCACATCTCCCATGACATATCTGAAAAAGAACCATAAATGGCCTGTAGGGATAGGGGTTTACTCCTATTCATTATTGACACACTGAACCTTTGAGCGCGTGTCTGTGTTTGAACTGTAAGTTTTAAGGGGTTTAGGGCAAATTACTTCTTAAAAAAACAAATAAGGAAACATTTACCTCGAGCTTTGAGAGAAAGACAACTAAATAGATGAACAGTCCACACTGAGTGGATGCAAACAGTAAACACTCACTAGAAGAGTAAGTACCAGTCAGTGATCCGACGGCAGACAATTTCCACGTCAGTCCAGACAAGGACTATCCGGTAACAGATAAGTACATGTAGTGGAAGCGCGTGTCGTCACAAGCTGCTAACTCCATAGTCACCTTTGGCCTCTATGTCAAATCACTTCTGGGTGCTTTATGCTTGCAACTGCGCATGAGATAAACCCAAAGAAGGTGCTGCTGTCACTGACTCATATCCTGCCAAGAGAAAGACTTTGTTACAAGTAACAAGTCACAATGGTTCGTTTAATTTGTAACCGAATTATTAGGGTGTGAATTAGAAGAAAATGCATTTCAAAACACATCAGAGTCTGTATAGAGTAAATAAAAAGGTATGAAAAACAAAATTACCAGTAAAAGTTGTACTGGTTTTAATATTTTATTTATGACTGACTCTAGATTGTTGAAAACAGTTAACGTGAAGAATTTGAATCTGTTATCGACAAGTTATCTAACACTCAAAATTAAAAAAATACCTGTATTTATTTAATCCAAGGCTAAACACACATGCAGAGTAATGTGTTGGTGTGTAAATTTGGAATGTAAATAATTAGAAATGTCTGACCACAGATGGAAGTTGACGCAACAATAGGTTGTCTCAATGTTTGGTAAACATTTTTTTCCCCCAGAAAACACAATATAATTAACCATGTGAATCCTGTAATTTGAATCCTTCCAAGTCCACGTTGAATAAAGAATCACTGTGTTCATGGAAAACAAATTAAAGGCTGCTCAGTGCCACTTTATTGTGAAAATCTGAGGATTCACCAGTGGGTGATTTGACAGTATTCTTGTCTTGTTTTCTACTAAACATGTTGGGCTTCCTCTGGCTGCAGTAAATTACAGACGCAAACAAATTTGGCTACAATATTTACTGAATGAAGGAAAATGAAGCATCTTATTAACACATTTATAAAAAACAGCTATTAAAACTGCAAAAGTGTATACATTTTTGGGACTGAGGCACCCAACAAAATCCACCAAAACAACATATAAAATATCACGAAAAAAAAAAAATTTATTCTGCCATAGTGGAGCCAGCAATATCTTTAACAGGGGAAAGAGGAAAAAGAAAAAAAAAGAAAAATGTCTGACAAGAGACATGCTTGTGAAAAGCAGCACTACAACCAAACAAAAAGGATTTAAAATCCAATTTATAGATCCATTTGTGAGAGATAAAATATTGACTTTTCCCTCCCAATGGAAAGTCTGCATTGAGTGAAAACAAACACTGGAGGAAATAGAAACAGCAGAGAGGGTAGAAAAAAATCAAGATTAATTATGATAAATGATGAAAACAAAGAGGAAAGGAAGCAGCACATTATAAGACCAGTGGATAACAATAAAAACAATAACCAAGTGTGATTATCAACTATTCCAAGACCTGTAATCCATATGCTGTAAATGTATTACATTTTGTTTATTCTTATTTTTGTGATTTAATTTTACTAACATAATCTAAAATCCAAACTGAATAAGTTTCCTCAGTGATGCCAAGGTTTTCTTAACTGCATTATTAATACTAATAAACTGATATTTGTCTGACTAACGCTACTAAAACAGACTGTAGAAATGTGAAAGAAGAATAAGTGGTTTAAAACCTCAGTTCTGTGAGAACAAGCTGGGCTTCATACCAAGTTAATACCACTGAGCTTTCAGTCACCACCACCAAATGACTCAATTGTACATTTCATTAATTAATGGGCGGTGCTCCTGATTTAAAATGAAGTCAACACCAAATGGAATGACAAAAATCTTGGCAAATTTATCAGATCAGCTTTAATTCTATTCACACTTAAAGCAAATTTGAGGACAATTTTTGAAATGTTTCAGAGAAAATGTGCACCGAGCCTATTGTTGTTACTTGATTTTGAATAGGGGAAAAAAATAACTATAGGACAGTAGTTGAGCAAAACAAATCAAACACTAAGACTCGTAACCACTGCTTTCTAAAGTCAACAACATGTCTTCCCCCAACTTTCTTTAATGCTTGGGAATTATTTACATTACACCATTTTGTACAGAGATGATTCACTGCTGAGAGAATAACGAGCCGACGACAAGCCTGGACGAGTGCACACATTGCCAAGCGTGAAAACTGGTTTAACGGCCATGTTTCATTTTCAATCCCAACAGGACACCTGAGGGGAAAAATCAGACACTGAGGAAAGAATCGCATACCAAAAAGCAATCACGTAGTATTTTTTTACGGACAGCTTGAAAGCATTTTTCCCAAAAGGTTCATCTTCTCGAATAATCTCCACATTCTAGATTCTGATTTAAAACCTTAGAAGAAAACATTTTAGAATCTGATCTGAATTTTCAGGTCTAAAGCTACATGGATACATTTGCTCACAGGCAAAACAAGAATACACAAGAGACTGTTATTTTGGTGAAATAAATGCTGGAGCCAGAGACCCCATCTAATGACATGTGAAGCTGTGAGCCAGACAACCAGTGATGCCGTGTCAGATTAAAGAGACACAGGCTGTTGCTTCCCACAGGACTGAGGAACAATAGTGCAACACTATGGACGGGAAGCTTTTCTGTAGCCTGGATGCATCAACATTCAATAAAAGTCCTCTATTTTGAGCATTGCTCCAAAATACTCTGGGGAAATAAAATAAATAAATCTGGGGAATTTCAAGAGACATTCTGGGAACAACTCTGTTAAAAGCAACACAACCAGTTTAAAGTTAAATAAAATGTACTTAAATGTCCTTTTTAACTTCTCTTCAGGGACCATAACTTTATGTTTTGCACATTAATCCTAAGAGGTAAGGGTGTCCCAATTCTTTTTTTATGTTAGGGGGGAGGATAAAATGATTACTGTATCTGCCACTTCAAAATGAGATTTTGTAAGTACACGTTTCAAAGAAATGGGTATGAGCTGTGCAAAAGAAACTCTTAATTCAAACTTTCTACCAGTTAAAATAATTATACCAACAATCAGTACCATGACTACTAGCATGACATATTTTAATGTGCTATAACTTGCAATATTGTCGTTTTTTTCTCAACAAGCATAAGAAAAAAAAAAAGTTATATGTCCATGTCTACAGTACAATAGGGTTTACAGCATAAAAACACAAAATCTATGGTCTGTTTTCTTGTATAAAATTATTTGGGAACCATTAAAGACTTCTTAGAAGGAGTGTCCCAATTTGTAGTGGAATATTTGATCCAAGACCTCTCCATGACTTCATATGACCGAAGTAACACTTGAAAGCTACGGCTAGGAGGTAACATGAGTAAATGTGATTCAGCTGCTGTATTAAGACCAGAAAATAGTAACTAAAGTTCTAACAACTGGATAACAAATAAGCAGTTGTGAATCCTGAATCACAGCTGAACTTGTCTGTACTTATAAAAAATGAAATAAAACATTTCTCATTAAGTGGAATTTTTTTCTTAGTTTGTCTGTTCCAGGCATCACTCCAGAGTATTTACAGTTGTGAGAGCCTATTTCATTTTAGTAATCACTTGCACTGTAAATGAGCAACAAAAAACAAAATACCCAAAACATTTGAGATTTTCATGAAGTTCATATGAAACACTGCTGCATAAAATCTTTGTTTTTATTGGCTTGTGTTCTCACAGTCACAAGTGGGATGTTATCAGTGGGCATCAAAAGTGAACGACTCACTAAACTGTGACCCAAGACTGATCAAATCTCATTAAACCCCTATACTGTATATGCAAATAAAACACATATTTTAAGAAAAAAAAGTGTTATTCAGCTGGAAGGTGGCTAAAACACTTCCTGTACATAATGCTGTGGGAAAAGAAAAAGAAATTAAGTAACACGAGCTAACCAGGACAAATCTATGATCTAAGACGGCATGCTTTGATTGTACATCTTTAAGCCCTAACTGGGTTTTCCTAAAAATACCCTTAAAGACATCATCAATCACTGCAGAAAGTCCATGTGAGCAACTAAAATGGAGCTTTGAGGTTTTTTATCTTGGGTCACAGCTCACAGAAGCTACATTTACAGACTCGCTCTGGAAACCATCACCGAGGCACAACAGTGTGCAGCACTACCCGGTCTTATCGTCAGGGCGGCCTGCCATTTCTGCCAATCACCGTGAGTGGTGGGGGAACGGGTTGAAGGGAGGCGGGGGGTGAGAAGAGGAACTTCCTTCCGAATCCATTCATGCTTTTGAGGCCACCTGCTGTGCCAGTCAAAGACTGGAGTGAGGCTTGGAAAAAGAGCAAGCCATTTTTTTTTATTAAAAAGAGCTCCTTTTGTTTCCTTTGCTTTCATAGTTGAGTGTGGATGCGTGAAATCTTCCTTTGGTCATCAAAACTGCAAACATTTGTTTGTCTCGTTATGATCTTGGCGTTTCGACTGATGGTATGAAATCCTAGAAGCCTCTAATCAGCAGACTGTAATGATGATGTAGAGTCTCATTCGAGCCATGT
This sequence comes from Cynodonichthys magdalenae, assembly GCA_031762555.1. Taxonomy (NCBI): domain Eukaryota; kingdom Metazoa; phylum Chordata; class Actinopteri; order Cyprinodontiformes; family Rivulidae; genus Cynodonichthys; species Cynodonichthys magdalenae. The sequence goes on along the minus strand of JARVJO010000431.1, from coordinate 17,360,731 downwards.
AGACACTAGAGGAGTAGGTCTTAAAAAAAAAAAAACAAGTCCTTGAACCTTAGCCAACACCACCTGTTAGTGCTCCTCACTTCTTCGCCAACAGTCTTCCCCATTCCAGCTGTGAATGAGTGATTTGTGTGTGTGTGTGTGTGTGAGAGAGAGCAAAAGAGACGACTGTCCGGCCAACTGGGGCTGTATAAACAGAGGGATTACCCTGGAGGAGGATTACTGTGGCACTGGAGTAGGCAAGCACAACCAACAGAACCAATAGGAAATTAAAATGACAATTAGACATTATTACAACACCATGTATGCACTTTACACAGCTGCATAGGCAATGATTTATGGGTTCACATATGGAAAGAAGAAACTTGTTTTTGAACATGTGCAAAAACCTTAAAATTACAAGTTTGTAAACTTTTGAGTGCCCTGCAATAAAAGGCCTAGAACAGCTGAGGCCTATAGCAGCTGGTGTGTGTGTGTTTAAAATGGGTGAGGCAAAGAGAAGTTGAGGTGGTTAAACTCTGCATTTGTGAAGGAAAATTGAAACCAAACACTAAAGTAAGGCTTTAGAAGGCAACAATGAGGTGTTTTGTTTACAGTTTATTAGCAGAAAAAGTCCTCTTTAATTCAGGACGGTTTTAGGAGCCTCCCCTCATTGTTTTTTGTCCCCAATCGATTAATTCAACGAAATAATCCTTGACCTCGTTTACCGAGTTAATACTTGAACAGAAACTGAGCCTTTTGGGAATATAAGCAACCGAAGAAAGTCTCACGGTCTTCTCACAACTTTCTCCAAGTGTCAGAACACCACAAGGCCCAGCTTACCCCACTTTTATGAGAAAACGTGACTTTCTGGTGAGTTTTTCTTACCTTAAAACCAACCTCAGCCTCGTTGTGCGACGGCTACATGCGTCCTGAGAGCTTTTTTCCTCCCTCGTCACCTTTTTATCACCTCCGAACAAGTGAAAAGAGCCGACACAAGCACTCAAACGTGGAATCTCAGTCTTCCGTCTGTCCCATACCGATTAACTACTTCTCCAGCCCCAACTCCTTCCCTCCCTGGGATCCTTTTTTCTTAAAAAAAAATCCTTAACAGCGAGGACACAGCGCCGGCTTCCAAACGCTGACTAGTATGGCGGTGCGACAATAAAAGTATCAGAAATCACCGCTCGACGGTGGATGAGGGCTTCTCGGGAACAGACAACAATAGCGGGACCAGTTCAAGAGGAGGCGATGAGGCCAAAGAAGGAATCATGGTGCGTTCAGATGCTCACATTAGACTCGGAATATTTCCTTTCGGTCATTTCAGTAACTATCTGTGGTCGCAGCACGTAACAACACAAGGACATTTTGATTAACTTTACTTATTTGATATTAAAACCCCAGCTAATATTATTTTAAATGGTCCGACTGATCAATATTTTTACACAACTTGTTATTTGACTTTTGAATGAATTGTGTTAATCAAAGATTAAAGTGCTGTTTTTGTTTAGCTATTCTCAAAAAAATAAAGATATTAAAGTCATGTCACAATATTGGTAAAACTCCAAGGAGGAGCAATTGCCATGCTTCCATTATTATTTGTCTGTTTGGTTTTTAAATCAGTTTTTTCGTGTAGATTTACAACAGTAGACTAAAATAATACAACACATGACAAACAAAAACAAGAACCTTGCCACAATCAAAATATCTCCACATCTCTTACACACACAAACACATACAACAATTCAGAAAAAGAAAAGAAAATATCTGAAGAAACTGGGTGCATCCGATACATTTGTCCCGTTTGTTTGACTCTTGTCCGTATGTTCTTTAATATCCGACAGATCCTGAAGTGGACATCATATCTTACTGAATGTCCCAATATGGCCGCCATCCCTGTGACTCACAGAGAAAATGCTTCATCCGGCTCCGAAAAACATGAGTAAAGTCTTTCACATGTATTGCACTTACTCAAATCACGAATAGACATTTTGTTACATAAAAATCTAACAAAAACGTTGTATCACCCTGCCTAACCTTTGAACCCAGTCCTCAATGTGACTATTTGGCGCCCTCTAGCTAATTTATTTTGTATTCAGATTTATTTGAATATGGGTTTAACATTGATTAAAGGCGGTTACATGTTTTAACGATGAATGAAGCAGCACAAAATACTCTATTGCCAATGATAAATTTAAATATAAAAGGAATATGCTATATTTATTCTTCTTAAAGTTCTGAATATGTTTTTAATCAGGCCTCGCTATAGCCTACATTATATGTGCAGAATTGAAAGTTTATAAGAAGCTATAATTCATATTTAAAAAAGAATAATTATTTTCTATGCATTCTGAATACTTGCATTTCTGCAGGTTTAACATGTGGGGTTTTGAAACGTTTGCAGGGATTTGCTGACCCCTGCTGACTCTGAATGCAATGTGTGCGGAAATGTGCAAAAACACATTGATCAATGTTCACCATATGTTCTTTAATTACATATTACAATTACATATTCATATTTTATGTTACATTGGTATTTTTTTCTTTTACTTTTTTATGAGATACACAAAAATAATATTTTCATTATTTCATCAGATCAGTGATTATTCATTTATTTTTAACATTTATTTAATCAGGATGGATACCATATGACTTGGACCTATCCCGTTTCAAAAAATGTTTGCACGCTGTCTCAGTGGTAAATAAATGAACACAGATGCCCACACACACCTTAAATGAAGTAAAATCTAATTATAATTTTACAATGACAAGATAAAATATTGCTCTTCAGTTTGCCTTTACTGAATAACAAGTAAACGTAGATTATGGCAGCAATGGATTTACTTTATAACATTTTATCAAGCAACATTTATTTGATAAGACAGAATAATATTTAGACATGGTGTGTTTCATTGGTCAACATTGGAGTCTGTTTTGACATTTGTTTGACTGATTTACTGTAAATAAACTTCATAAAAGAGGAAAAACTTGATAAGTATGGACAAGAAGAAGAACACATTTCCTCATTAAAATATTTTCATTGTGTCTGAATGATATTGTTTGATGTCTCGTTTTTACGCCACAGCTTTGTTACTTCAGATTAAAACATTTGTTAAGGAGCTGAGGTCCCAAAGGGGCAGGACTTCAAGTGCCTATAAGGTCAACTGTCCAGGAAAACTGGGAGTAAAGAGGAGAAGAAGAGTCCAGAAAGATGGAGAAAAGTTGCAGAAGTGATTTATGACAAAAGTAAGGTCAAAGGAAATGTTTACAATAAAATAGTATTTGGAGACAGAACTATAGGTGACAGAGCTGCAAATGTTGAGGTTCTCCTTGGGAGTGACACAATTAGGAATAAACTCATCCAGGGTTCCTGCAGATCCTTAAAAAGTCTTAAAAGGCATTGAATTCATCAATCCAAACATAAGGCCCATAGCTTAAAATGTCTTAAACCAATAATCCAGAGGTCTTAAAATGTTAACACATTGTAAGTAGGACGATTGTAATTAATCTAAATATTAAAATCATTGGTAACATTTATTTACCTTTTTTAATATTTTACTAAATTCTTCCTGCAGCTAGTTGTTTTGTGATTTAAAAAATATTGTGAAGTTGGTCTTAAATTTAATTTCAAATTGCATTTAAAGAGGTCTTCAAAAGTCTTAAATTTAACTTGCCTTAAGCAGGAACCTTGTCATCACAGCACAGGTTGAACGACATGGAAGATAAAGTCAGAGAGGCCAGACTGAAATGGCTTGGACATGTCCATAGGGACATATTGATGTTAGAGATGCAGCTATAAGCAAGAAGACACAGATGAAGGTAGAAAAGGACGAATGCAGTTAGAGGACATGGAGTGAGAAGATGCAGAGGACAGAGGGAGATGGAGGATGACTCACTGTGGCGACACCTGAAGGGGGAACAGCTGAAAGAAGAAGAAGTCAGAAGACTGCATGAATCACCTCAGTGATTCTTTGACTTTGAAATTATCAGTTCGGTCTGAAGTTCTGTTTGTAAGTTTTCACCGTTCGTATTTATTTGTTTCATCTATAATTTGACCAACAACACTGAAAAACTGAAAACTATAGATTTTCGAGCTTAGGTTTGACAAAGTGCTCACATTTTCCCAGCTGTTGAAGCTGCTCCTGGATGCAGAAACAAACGTTGCATTATTATTTTCCATTGATGATGAAAAGTGATCAGTGAACATGTTTCACTTCTCTCCTCATGATGGCGCCGTTTGCTCGGGCTGCTGAGCTCAATCCATTCGTCCATCCTTCTGGAGGCCTCCTAACTTCAGCAGTCTGCAGCAGTTCACACATGGGGGGGTGGAGGTGGGGGCTATAAGTTGCGTGCTTCACAGAAATCATGTCCCGCGTACATAATATAAATAAATAAATATATATATGAAGAAGTTATGGACAGCCTCCCCTGCCAGCGACTGGCTCAGTTCGTCATATTGCGTCAGCTTAAAGCAAATCGCTGACGTGAATCCCCCACCCCCACTACTCATTGGCAAAGTCTTCACTTTGTTGGATAATTCAAGGTGTGATTCAGTGAGCTGAGATATTAAAGGTATCAAAAGGTTTCGTGCTGATGGCCAGAAGTTGAACCAAATGGGTCACGTTGACTCATCCTGCTGTGAAACAGGCCTTTATCCTCAGAAAATCACATTGTGTAGAATCCTGGCGTTTATCTAATTAGGAATAAACAAATATCAGATTGAAAACACCTGTGATTGCGTGTTTAATGATAAAAAGGCCCGACAAAGTTTTTTTTCCTTTTCTTTTCTTTTTTGCTTAAGTGACGCACATTCAACAGCAACAAACCTTTACTCAAGTTTTTTTTTTTCCGTTTCAGTAGACAAACAAAAAGGCGCATATTTAATGACTCAGAGTCCTTGAATTTGAGAAGAGAAATAATAAAAAAAAATGTCACTGAAAATGGCTGAATCGTCCATAAAGCCACGTATTCAGCTGCGTCACCGCCAGTTCCTCTTTCCCCAAATCAGATTACGTGCCTCGTTTACTTCAACATGTCTCAACGGACAGGCCGAGACCTCGTGCCGTTACAGTACGCCCATTAACGCCAATCCCCCCCCACCCCCCCACACACACACACTTCCCCGCCCTGTTATTCGATGAGCAATTATTGCAGAATGATTAGAGAGAATGACTGGAAAAGCCGAGATTTGAGAGGATGAATTTCAGCACCGGACAGCTCCCGGGGGAGGAGGTTGGAAAGAGGAGGAGGAGGAGGGGAGGGGGGTGGGCTTGAACTTGGGACAGCAGACGTCTGAGCCACCTGCATCAGATAAATAAATAACCAAATAAATAAAATCAACAAGTCATGTAAGCAAGCATGACCCGTTCTCTGTGTCCTCATCTTTAAAGCGAACCAACATGAAACAAAAACTGCGTGGAAAAATAATTATTCGCCAACATTCCTGCTTTTAAATATAATGGGGGAAAAAGTTTTAAAGTAAACTTCTTATTTTTTTAGGTGGGGGGTGGGGGGTCTTAGTCTGATGGATGCACCAATGAGGAAGGAACTGTACTATTATATTCCGGGAGGAAGACTTGATGACGTCTATAGCATCCTTAATGTGACTTGGTGGAGGGAGGGAGGGAGGGAGGGAGGGAGGAGGGTGAAGGCTCACCATCAGCGGATAAAAATCCTCGGCAGTCGCAGCGCAGGGCAAAAAGTTTGGAGCAGCGATATGTAGACGGACATCCAGCGACGCACTTTGAGTTTTTTCTATTTGGTACCCTCCCCTCCACCCCGCGCCTGCTGGAGTCCTCTTCAAATTGTGTGCCGAAAAAAAAAATACAAATAAAATACAAATAAAGTGAGACAGGCTGCGCTGAGGGGACCATCGGGAGACGCGTCGGAGGCGCTTGAAACCAGGGAGAGGAGAGAAGTGCTGGGAGAGAGAGAGAGAGAAAAAAGGGAGAAAACTCACCGATTCACCAACACAGCCGCGCCCGGATCACAGCCTGCAGCACCGCGCGCTCCCTGCCCTCCTGCTTTTAGGTAGGTGATCTTCACCATCTTACCTGCGAAAAGTTTGAAAATCGCACAATTTAATTAGAAAAAGCAATACAGAAATAATAAACCGTTCATTTATTATTTTTTTGTCTGAGAGCTGCGTTTTTTAAAGTCATTCTGAGCTACGGACAAACTTTTACAAAAAAATTGAAAACAAATAAATTGTATAGTTTATTTAAAGAAATTGTTGTTTTTTTTTTTTTTTTACAAAAAAACTAATTACTTTTTTCCTCCTCCAACAGCATGGCCAGTTCGAGTAAAGCGACTTTAATCTTGCTCATCTACGGAATCTTAATGCACTATAGCGTCTTCTGCACACCTATCGGACTAAGTTACCCTAAGATTAGGTAGGTCGGTCCTTGTCTTTGTGATTTATTTTATTGTTTTATTATAAATGTAGGACCTCATTGGACATGTTGATGCTAATGATCCCGTGCGCAAAATTACGCACAAAGCCATGCGCGCATGTTTCCAAATCCCCCAAGGAAAGAACACCCCAGTCGTTGCAAAGCGCGCAGGTGCTGCCTGTGGAAATTACGCGCACGGATCTGTCCGGTGGGGCTGTTCACAGAACTCCCCTTATTAAAACTGAGAGCAGTCAGAGTAGTGGATAGCCCTTTGGGATGACGATGGACACGCGTCACGAAATAGAGGCGAGGCAAAATAGGAGAGCTCTGGCTATATAAGATTTATTGTTTTTTTTTTTTCTTCCTGATGCTAAAAACACATCCAGATTTTTTGGGCGTGGTTCACACCGATTCAGAAATTTCTCAGCTATTTTAAGCCACGTTATTTTTTTTTAAAGTGTTCTGACTCCGCGCCTGCACTGATCATTTCAGCACCCATTTCGTTTTTCTTAAATTATTAATGAGGCTCATATGGGATCTGCAAAATGGTATCTGATGCAATTTTTTTTTCGATTTGCAATTCTATTTAAAGAAATTAAATAATTATTCTACCTATACATACATCATTAAATAAATATTTTTCTGTTTTTTAAGGATTTTATTTTTATCTTTTTATCTTACATTTTACCACCATTTATCGCGTTGCTTGAACAGAATGAGACATTTTCTGCACTCCTGCTTGTGCATCAGGTTTTTCCCTCCTCCCTTTACAGACTTGAAAACGACGCCTTCGATGAGGATGGGAACTCTCTGTCCGACATGGGCTTTGATGGCGACCAGATTGCTATACGAAGCCCCCCATCCTTAAACGACGACGCATACACTTTGTACTACCCACCGGATAAAAGGTATTAATGAGCTGCTATACATCTCAGCTTGGGCTGCTTTTATTTTGATTACATTTTTTATTTTTGCTGGTAGCGATAATGTTTGCTTGCTTTGTCCCCCCACCCTTCCCTCTAGTCCCTCGTGTTATTTGTCCTGTTATTTTCACACAGAGTAGCCTAAAATGTTGAGAAATGTTGATTCAAAAGTGGCTCAGATGTGCAGTGTTGGACCATTTTAGGCTACTTTGGATCATTCTGTCTGCGCTTTTTTTCCCCCTTTCTTTTTTATTTTAAGTCTCTGATGATCTGTGTGTTTTGGCGTTTTATCATCTCAGAGCAGAAAGGCATGCTGAGGAAGAATTAGATAGAGCCTTGAGGGAGATCCTGGGTCAGTTAACAGCGAGACATTATCTGCATTCTCTGATGACTGTTCGTGCAGGGTAAGGGCATTTCTCTTTAGCGTTCACCTGCACTTCTCTCTCTCTCTCTCTCTCTGTCCCTGTCTCTCTCTCTCTTTCTCTTTTTTTAAATGATGTCTGCGCTGCACAACTTCAGGCTGCTGCATTCTCACTCATTTTATGTGCATGCTTTTATTATTATTTGACTATTTTTGGCATTCTTCTAGACATAAAACAAAACAAAAACAAAAAACACCCTAGACATCTTCATCTCTTTTTTTTATTTTTTGGTTGTGGCATGGCTGTTATAAAGGAGACTAAAATACAACTCGGATGTTGTGAAATATAAAGAACAGTTGATCAAATGAACTGTTTTGCTGAGCGCTGACAGAAAGAAAAAGACGCGTCTATGCAGTGAGCTCCAAAATGAATAATTTATACCCAATAATTGAAAAAAATGCGTATAACTTTTCTCTTTAAATATATATTCTTAATCTCTAATGGGGAAAGAAAAAAAAAGGCAAAAGGCCCATTTGGGATGATCATGAAATATACTGAAATTCCATTTTAATTAAAAAATAAAAGGTTGATAGATACCTCATTTTATTCTCATTTTTTTTTCTGATTTGTGTTTCAGTGAAGACAACAGCATGGAGGACGAGTCAGAGCCTTTATCCAAAAGACATTCAGATGGGATCTTCACTGACAGCTACAGCCGCTATAGAAAGCAGATGGCAGTGCAGAAATACCTGGCAGCGGTTCTGGGTAGAAGGTACAGACAGAGAGTTCGGAACAAAGGACGCAGGCTCGCCTATTTGTAGCGTCCTTAAAACGCGCCCAAACTGCCCTCCTGTGTACATACATCCAGTCGTTTAAACCAGAGTCATTCAGATATATCTGACCAACCAGTGGATTACGCCTGTGTCCTCTCTCTCTCTCGCTCTCTCTCTCTCTCTCTCTCTCTCTCTCTCTCTCTCTCGCTCTCGCTCTCGCTCTCTCTCTCTCCCCCAACATGTATTTATTTATGTATGAAGTAAAGCCATTAAAATTAATATTTTATTAATAATATCAGTTTTTTCCCCTTTTCCTTTTTTGTACAAAAGCACTTGATAACATGCCGCACCGTTGTGGACCAATATTTTATTTTCATGTCAAGATGTTTGAAAAACAGCAAAAAAAAGAAAAAAAAAAAAAAAAAAAAAAATAAAATAAACACATTTCACAAGAAAAAAAAAAATATATATAGATGTGCACCTTCAACGTTATATGCGCTTGAAATCTTTAAAGGTCATCTACATATGCAGAAAATAAATAGATTTTAAAAAGACAATCAAAGCATTGAATGTTATACTTATTTTTGTAACCGACGTTCTATTTTTTTAGTGTTGTTTTATTTGTCTGTTTTTTTTTTTTTGATTTAGTTTTTTTTCAAACAGGCCCAAAGAAGCAGTGAGCATGCTATGTGAAACATATTCAGCTTATAAAAAATGACAGATGTGCCCTTATCCACTTTTTTCCAGGCCTCTTTTATTGGGAGCTCTGTAGGTTTGAATAGTTTGGTGGAAGTCAGATATTTTATTTTTTGTTACTGTTACTGTTTGTTTGTTTGTTGGAGAGCCTCGTATTTGATGGATAACTGAAGGACTTAGTGAGAAAATTTAACCTTTGTGAATTTTTTTGTTTTTTCTAAAAAAAAATAGCCTCTTGTAGGAGATTTATTGCCTTGACTGAAGTTTATGTTACTAACAGGATGCAGAAATCACTGCCTGCTCACTTGCCTCAAACTCATAGGAGAGAAATCGTGTTCAACAGGACTGTGTGGAGAATGTTTAGCGTGTGTGTTTGTGCTGATTAATGGGGTTATTTAAGAAATTCAGCTGTTGATTTTATTTGGGCATGAAGTCTGAAAGGACCAAGGACATGTAAATAAATTAATTTAAGAAAAAAATGCAAGAAATGAAGCAAAAAGGTGGCATCAGAGTTGAGAATATAAAATTTGTATATGGTGCATGAAAACTGGCTTAGAAACTGCATGTTGCTCTTTTTTTCTGCTAATTGTGAAGTGGGCTGTGCTAAGTCTATTTCAGCACCACTCCCCCTCAGATGCTTTGTGACAAAGGAAAAAAAATTGTGAACAAGGAGGGCTGAAGGTGGTAGAAACTGGTATTGCACTGACTTGTTGAGTTTTTCTCCCTCTCCCCCTGCCACTGTCAAAGTGGAGAGAGGACCCCAGTTTTCTTTTGGCTGATTGTTTTTTGTTTGCTTCATCTCAGTGGCCATGCTAAGTTGTTGGTAGAGTAGTGCTGTATAGTTCAACTGTGGAGACAAAGCTGATCGGTGTTGTGCAGTGAGGATGTGAAGAGTGTCAGGTGAGATTTAAAGGAGGAGTGAAAAACTTAAAAAAAGTGGCGAGATCAATGAGATCAAGTGGTGAGGTCAATGAGTCTGATAAGAGGTATATCAGATGTTGAATTCCCCTCACAGAATTTCAGCAGGAGGATGTAAGTTTTGCAATGCCCCCCTCCCCGCAGGACATTCCCTCTGACTTTTACTAGTCAGACATGTATTTATTCAGCATTATGCAAACGCAGCTTTATGCGCTCCCAACTCCCTGCGATCGAACCAGCGGCATTTAACCCCCTCCTTTTTTCAATCTGGCTTGATCCCACCTGCTTTTGTGATGCGCTTGCAGAACTGTGTTCCCGTATGAGCTGATGTTTGTGCGTGGATGAGTGACTGAGCATAAATGTTGGAGGTGGAAACAGCTTTCGGCTTCGGTGCCTTGCTTTGATGTGAGAAATAGAAATAATAATAATAAAAAAAAGTTAAAGAAAAAGACAAAAAATAAAAATCAAAACAAAGAAGCTAAATAAAAAGAAATAAAAAAATTCGCCACAAGTGACAGATGGCAATTTTAGTGGCCCTACAATGCTGCAGTCCATTAGCTTACATTAAAACTTCCTTTTTACTGTTTACTCAGCTTAGTCTGCCCCGACGGTAGTAGAATTAGGCTTTTGTTTACAGCATGGCCAATTTTTCTTTTCTTTCTTTCTTTTTTTTAATATGAAAACAAAAGTAGACAAGAATAGAATGTATTTGTTGGTGGAGCAGGAGATGTGTGTCTGTGTGTGTGTGCATGAATTTGAAGTCTTCATTGTCTGTGAGAGTTGTGAACAATGACCAGTGTTTGTTCTTGTTGTTATTTATCAGGTGTTGTTGATTATTTTCATACTGGGTGATAATTTATTCATCAGAAAAAAAAAAGCCCCCATATACATTCTTAACCAACTCTATGCTTCACTTTCTTGAATAAAAAGGGTTTCGGAGCAAAACAGAGATGTTCAGATCATAGAAAATGCCTGTTGTTGATAGTTCTGACAGCGCCAAACGCCTTACTTTAATGTGTAATCTCTTATCTATTTGAAAAACAAAAAAAAAAAAAAATGTGTTTTAAAAGTGAACCTCAGTGCAAGTGGCATCATTATACACACAGGAGTCCTTATAATATGGGTTTTTTTGCGTTTCTCAATGTCATGAAAGTGTTGTAAGATTTGTATGAATAAATTTTTGTAAACAACCACATTTTTCCCAATCAATGTCTAATCTTTGAAACACATCAAAGTGCAGCAAACATGAACGGTTCTGTCACACACCAAGCATTTTGTTTGCAGTTTTCATCAGAATCAAATGAACCTTGTTAAAAATGAACAAATAATCACTTTTTATTTTTTATATTTCCCTGAGAATCAAGCTTCCTCTACAACAAACACAAATAAATCCCAGTTTCAGTTCCAGTGGAGGGTGTCAACCACTCAAAAAACCCAGATAAACCAAAAAAAAAAACAATCAATGAAATAAAAGTCAAGATGAAATGCTCGAGACAGAGCTCAATTAAATTCTAGCAAACATTTGCAAAAAAAAAACAAAAAACAATCAACCTGAAGCACATGGCCACACTTGTCATTGTGTTTCAGCACTTTAAGATGCATTTTATAATGGATATTCTAAAAGAAAATGGTTGAACAAATAAATGAACCTGGAACTCTTGAAAGAAAAACAAAACTTCTTCAAGGATCTCGCCAAGAAAAGCTGCAAATCTGGACTGAAGCGTGGAGCTGGGAGTGAGCGTCTCCTCTCCATCCATCCATCCTCGGCCTTGGAGGAGCAGCTGAGTCCCGCGGGAGAGGAGGATGGGTGTGGCGACGGATTGTGTGTGATCTGATCCTCATCAACCAGCAGGATCGTGTGTGTGTGTGTGTGTGTGCGCACACTCACCAGAGCTCAACTAACCCAATCAGAGAAATGTTGCATGGCAACGGTCCACAAAGGGACACGGTTGTGGATGTGTCAAATGTGTTTGTGGAAACGGAACAATGTGGAGAGGTTGTGTTTGTGTGTTGGAGAATGTCTTTGTCTGTTTGTGTGTTCTGTGCATGCAGACCTTGGGCAGGCTCTGCATTGGAATGGAGTTCTTCAGAACAAAAAAGAGGCACAAAGTCAGAAAGAAGGGGAATAAAAGCAACAGAGGAACACAAGTACTTAATGTGATTATTGAATTGTTATGAGAAACTGACACACACTTGTGTAGATATATCTTCCCTGAGGATGCTGATTCATAGTAGCTGACCCTTTGCTGTGAAAAGGATGACAGTTTGTCAACTGTCATCCTCCGAGCTACCTTTGTAAAATATGGGTTGTCTCCATTCTTTATTTATTCTCCCTCCTCCCCCCAAGGCTCTATCTGCAACTGTCATAAAGAAAAGCAGGACCAGATCTCCTGTCAAGCAGAGCTCTTCGGTGGCATTTTTGTTTTTAACAAAAAGATGCAAGCGTGTGGCAAATGAGTCTGGCAAGATGTACAAAAACAAAACAAAAAACAAAACAAAAGAAAGGTATTCACAAATAAATTGGATTTCTTCTGCGAGCTCTCATACGCCCACAAGTGGATATTGAGACAAATGCTCCAATTTGTTGCCGCAGCAGTGGACTGCACATGAGGGGCCACCCTCAACCAATTTGTACATAATGTACATTAATGCCTGAATCAATAAAATATGACTCCTCCTTCCTCTTAGAGCTGCATCACTTCTCCTCTGTGGCATAAATCGCTCCACTTCTCATCTTCCATCAGCATCTTTTACAATTGAGTTCTTTTTTGTTATGTTTCTTATTATGGACTTGTGGATTAAAATAGTAAAAGTCTCTCCATCCCAGTGTGCACAAGCAGCTCATACCTCACACTATACACAGCTTGGATTGATACAGAGGGCTTAATGTTCTTCCCTCTGCCTCTAGACACGTCTTAATCATGTGTAAAGGGTTGGTGGGTGGGGGGTTGTGTTTGGGGCTTTTCCAGTGAGGATTCCCGCATCCGCCTCCAGCACCTCAGCCACACCCATCTTCCTTTGCCTCTGCGTGTTATACGAGAAGCCAGAAGTGAGTGAGGTGAATCCATTGTTTGTGATTTACACGTCTCTGTTCCCTTCACTCTGTGAGCGTGTCTGTGAAGGAGGGAGGGAGGGAATGTATGAGCCCCAAATCTCTCTTCTTGTGTTTCAGCATTGGAATACAGAAGTCATAAAAGAGGCCAAGACACAGCAGTGATGCAGACATCCTCCCACCCATCTCACCCCAAGTGTATCACCTCATGAATCATTCAGTGTTCAGGTTTAAATATATATATATTTATTTATATATATTTATATGTTTAGAGGGGGGAGGGGCAGTCTGGTCTTGTCTGTGATGAAACACTTGATTGTGAAGCTCTAAATCGCCTCCTCTCCTAAATCCCATCTTGTGACGGGGTCTGTCACATCTGCTATTGAGCAAGAGGTGCTCTGCTGTGAACACCAGTGTTCCCCCCCCTCCTCCACCCCTCCCAAACTGAAATGTAAGATGGAGGGAGAGACAGGGAGGCAGAAGAAAAGAGGAGATGTGGGCGAAGGTTTGCAGACATGGTTCTTGCCTTACAGGGAAACACTTTACCTGTGCTGCTTGACTAATCATGGGTGACCACAACTATCCATCATTTATTACAAGACTACTGGGCTGGGAAGGGAAACACACACAAACAAAAGTGAAAATTTCACAGCTACTGTATCTGAAGTGTTTTTTTCTCTAAGCTGTGGAAACAGATGTTTTGATCAATCAAACGAATAATTTTTGGTAAAATCCTTAGAAATGAATGCAAGAAACAAATTCACTTATTCTATAATTCCCTTGAGACAAATGTCTCGTCAGTAAAACACAAGCAATATGGCTGGTCAGTGAACCTGACATGGCACCATTTAACCTATGCTTTAAATCTAAATCAGTGTCTTTCTAAGGGGACAAGAAATTAGTTGAGAATACAAAATTTCCTCTTAATCAATTTTTATTTGTCTTTTTAAAGCCCTTTTTATAGGTTCTCCTTCAACTTGAGCTGCATTTCATTTTTCTTCCAGTTCTTAAATCTAAATATGATGGCATGGGCAGCATGCACTTAAAAAGCCAAAACATCGATGACAAATAAAGCCTCGGGGCTAAAAGATCTGTATCAGATGAACAGTATCTGAGTGTCATGTCTTTAGGATGTAAGAAAAATTCAGAAGAGAACCTTCAGGACCTGAGAGATGCTTCATAATTTCTTTAAAACCTTTCACCTCTCATCCAAAAGGCTTCTTCAGTTTTTTCCCCAGCTAGAAAGAAAGAAAAAAAAAAGATTTGCTAGCTTGCAGGGAAAATGACAAAAATTTAAGGTGCTTTTGCTCAAAATTGAGTTTTATGTTGCTACTGCTCAAGGAAATGCATCACAAAATTCTTTAAGATTGGATTTCAGACAGTTCATTCAAATTTTATATTCATAAGATAGTTATTTATCATATTTTGACAAAATGAATTAGTTGCAAACGTTTTAATCAATGCACTATTTCTTGGACTTAACCCTTGGTTTGATGTGATGGGTCTTAAATATGAATGTGTCCACAAACTGCATGCAATAAAGAAAGAAAGAAAGAAAGAAAGAAAGAAAGAAAGAAAGAAAGAAAAAAAGAAAGAAAGAAAGAAAGAAAGAAAGAAAGAAAGAAAGAAAGAAAGAAAGAAAGAAAGAAAGAAAGAAAGAAAGAAATACAAACTTGAAAATATCAGGTGACACGCAGGAAAATCTTATTGTTTGTGAAACTGGGATCTGTGAGTTACAAATCCTTACCATCAACAGGCTAAATATCATTTTGATTTTATAGTAGTTTGTGATTTTACTTGGTTTCCTTTTAGGTCAAATATCACTGATGGCACCAGTTAGCACATTATTTTCCAACTGACTCATCCGCAGGAGTTCAATTTCCTTTGTCAGTGGGATGTAGGGGGAAAAAATCCCCAGAAGTTTCAAAACCAAATTTCTTTTTAAGTCGTCTTCTTCCAGTTTCTCTCCAAATAGTTTAAACAGAGAGCTGTTGCTTTCCTCATCCTTATTATTTCAGAGGAAATCAGTGGCAGTGTAGGTGTACCCCACCAGCAGCACTTGCTGGCTTCTGAACTTACCGGGATACCAGGAAGTTTTATTGTGTAGCTTTAAAAAAAAAATCACAAAAGGGTCATCTTTGGGTGTTGAAAGCAGCCTTTTCTTGTTATGTATCATGCACGCCTGTGTGACAAGATCCGGCGTACAGATCGCTCCAGTTTATCGTGATGCAAACAAATTAGCATACGGCTGTTTTACCCACCTAATTTTGCTTGTAGCTCATTTACTCATAGAGGCCATCATGCTTTGGGCAAGGTTGTGCAAACACTGAATTATGTATCATTGCTGAAGCAGCTGGGTGTAAAAAAAAAAAAAAAAAACTCAGTAGGAGATTCGTGAAAAGAAATGTGTTCATGCTCATTTAATTCCTTCCTCGTCTCTCTCACCTGTCTATTGCAAGAGAAAGACAGCCTATTACTTCTTCCCCCTGCCGATACCCACCGTTGAGGTTCTTTCCACATCGTTCACCCTCACGTCTCTAAAGTTGGGACACATTTCCTGAATGAGATGAGTATTAGGGAACTGTGAACAGTGCTGAGCAGAGAAAGTGAGAGGCTCTTGTTAAGTTTAGGCTTCATGGGTCGGGCTCGTGTAAGTCAAATTTACACCCTGACACGTAGCATAAGGTGATGTTGCTTTCCTTCCTTTTACTTTTAATGAACACCAGATGAGCGTGTCTGTCAAGGGGGGCATGAATGATGGGAAATAGTTCAATATGCCAACATATTATCAGCAAAGACAGGGTGATAAATAAATAATATTACTTCAAAGGGCACATCTTGAAACTTGACATCCATGGACAATGGAACACAATGTCTGAAAAGAAGTAATTTTCTTTTGGTTTAAAGCTAGTAGAACGGCACAAAGAAAATGATTATATTCAAAAAACATTTTGCTTACATAAAAAGGACAATTTTTAAATTTAAAGATGACGTAAGCATTTAAATTCTTCTTTTTTACATTTAAATCGTTCAGTCGGGGTCTATATAAAGTAGAACTACAATGCTTTGGTCTAAATTCCTCATTATTGTAACTCCACAAGCCCCTCTTTCACCCCTTTTCTAAGGTGTGTGTCTTAGGCTATGTTCACACTGCAGGTCTTAATGCTCAATTCTGATTTTTTGAAAAACCCAATTGTTTGGCGTGAACGTTCACTTTACATTTTAAATGCAATCTCCATCAGACTCCAGTGTGAACGCTAAATGGCACTGATGTGACCTGCGTGTGCAGAAAAAGATGTGACGTCACATTCAGCTGGCCGTTTTTTACATTTAGCTAAACGTACATGGCACATTTAACATGTCGACTCTGAAGTTCTTCAATTATGATTAAATAATTATCTGACTTGCTTGTTTAGTTTAGTGTTTATATCTGAACCTGCTCCTGTGCAGCATTTTACTTTTGGAACGAAACAACAATTTGGAAGTAAAGTATCGAACGAGTAACTTTAGAATCGATACGGTCCGCAACCGACACTGGACCTTACTATCATGTGTTTCTGCAGATTCTCAGTCATCCAGGACATGGAAAATTAAAAGAAAAAAGAAGAAGCAACTGGATTTCTGTCAGAGCTACAGATTTGAACAGCATGACTCGAGGTTAGCGTCTTTATTGATCCCTCACCTCCACCTCTGATGTAAAAAAACAGATGTAATGTGACACGAGCATTTAGACTGCAGTCGCTTTGAAAAACATCCGATATGTATCTGATTCAGTACCACAGATCGGATTTTAAAAATCTGATTTGTCACGCTCAGACTGTCATTAAAAAAAAAAAACAGCTTTGTCGCACGGGCAAAAAAAATTGGATTTGGGTCACATTTGTCTGCCTGCAGTGTGAACGTAGCCTTGGATCAACTCATTTTGAGGCTGTCTCTTTAAATCCAAACAAGGTGCTTCAAACTCCACCCACCTTCAGCTTCTAGAGCAGTCCATTCTAGTTTGATAGAAGGGTTTACAACTATAAAGGGGTGCAGTAATGTTTTATTTACAGATTGATTAAACTTGTCCATCCAGCCTTACATGTTGGACCCAGAGCCAGAAGAGAATGAGAGTTTGCTTTAAGAGGCTGAAGCACAGGCTTTGCGTGTCTTTCACACATGTTCAAAATAAAAGAAAGTGCTTGTCAGCGATCAACCCACAACTCTTGGGGAATTGTCCGTGGCAGCTCAATAAGAAATGAAGGACAGACATACAATGAGAGAGAAACAGGGAGAAGTGAGGCAACAACCAAGGCTCTTTATTTGCACCTGTGAGCGACATCTTGTGCTCCCCGGGGAGTAAAGCATTCGAATAACATCTTGTAGCTTCCCCCCCTTCTGTTCGAGAGCTCCCCTCCAACTCTGCTTCTCCCATCACAGATTCTTTAGTACACTGATTGACACTTTTCTGAAACAGCTACGTTTCCAAATCAGTGTTTTTTAACTTTTAAGGTTTTGCTTTTTTCTCTCTGATTTCAACCTGTGTCCTTTTCTTGGTGACCATCAAACTTTGCTGCATATTGACTTTGCACCTGTGCAGTCACGTCAGACGAGGACTGAATTGCAGACGCTGCAAGATAGATTGTTTGTGCTTTTGTACCGAAAAAGGGGTATTCTGTCTATACATCCAATTAACTTTGAGTTGTAACACGCCCACAGGCCTTCACGGAGTAAAACAAATTGAGCTTGGCAGACATAAATGTTAAATAGCAAAAAAAAAAACAAAGCTAATGGAAAAGAGTGCAATTAAATTGGTTCATAAATAGTCACAGTGTCAAATAAACACACAATAGTTCCACTCTACTTGATATAAATGTGCTGTTTGCCAAAACTGTTACCACTATGTGACACGTAATTTCAGTATCACAGCATTAAATTGTTCCAAGAACCACATAAAGACTAAAAAGGTTTGAATATTTGCACCTTAAAGAGTCTCAATAGTAAATTACTAGTAAATATTTTAATGTTCAGTTATTTTCAAGAAGTAACATAATAGCTATAGCACTGTGCTTGAAGAACTGTTTAGTCAATATAGATTAAGTAGCTGTTTGTGGCCTCCCACCAGAACATTTCTCCTAATATGATGGCGGTTATATTCTGACACACTTTCAGACAAGTAGATCAGTTCTGCAGAGGATGAGGTCCCTTAGGATGCAACAAACTCTGACACTTACATTAGCTGACAGATGTTAAAGCAGATTTGAGTAACTTGAATAAAAATAACTTTTCGTTGAAACCATTTCTAGCCGCTGACTGTAGTAAGCGAGAGACAATTAGTGTAGAAATCTGGTTCTTGGATTCTATACTCCAGGAAGAGTGTTTTGAATTGGAGTAAAAACAATCTATAGGGTCTATAATGAATTGTGCTGAATTTTTTTTAACCTTACAAGAAACTCTTGTTTGTATGTTATTGAGCTATACTGTGAGTACTATACAGAAAATAACAAATGTTTTAGCAATTAATATTTTTTGTTTGCCTTGGAGTTAATAGTAAATTAACATGAAATGAATAAACAGACAAGCTTAACATGTTTTACATATTACTATGTCTTTGGCCATCTTGGATGAGACGGGTTAATTTTTGACGCTCTGTTATTTGTTTCCTCAACAGCAAAAAATAAACTCCAGCTCGTTTGTTTGGAGGTTTGGCAGCAGCTGCCAGTCCTGTGACTTCATCATCGCGCTGGCACAGTTTTTACTGAGAAATGAAGTGAAACAACATGGCAATGAGAAATAAGCACCACAAAATGTCTCTAAATACAAACAAACACACTGCAGATAATTACTCTGAGCTTATTTTAATGATCAGTATTAGGCAGTGGGGATTTGATAAATATGAAGAAAGAACTTTCATTAGAAATTTCTGAAAATTTCTTCCATTTCTGAGATAAAAACACTCCAAACACCAACTCAAAGCATCATTTCTTTTGTAAGAAAATGTAGTTAGAAGTTTGTGACCTATTATGCAGAAACTACAACCAGCCAACATTCTGGTGTTTTAAACTTTAACAGTTGCACAAACCAAATACTCAGGTGTTTATATTTACTGGCTCTTAAAATATTCATTGGCTACTGCAGCCTTTGGACATAATGTGGGAACCTGCAATAGTAAAATATCAATTAAAAGCAGGGGTGAGGGGTGGAGCCAGAGGGGTCACCACAGTGGTAAGTGCCACCCCAGGCACCTGATTGGCCCCCCCAGGTGTCACCCTTAAATTTATGACAAGTGGGTGGGGATCCTGGATTTTGTATTTGTATTTAGATTTTGTTAAAGATTGTTTTCTGATACTGTACTATATAAAATTTCAACTGTGTATGTTTGAAATGGCTGAATTATAGCCCTTTGTAAAATTAGCATTAGCTTTTGTGGTTAGTTTATTTTGGGATTAGCATTAGTACTAATGTGATCATTCTTAGCCAATCCATAACAAATTTCATCTCAATAGGTCTTAAAATGGTTGAATTATAGCAATTTACACTTAGCTATGGTGGCCATCTTGATTTTTGGCTACTTCTACACTAATCTACAGCTTTGTATGTTTAAAAATGGCTGAAATATAAGTTGTGATTAGCATTCAACATGTAATTTGATCATTCTTAGCTATGATCACACAAAATTGCAGCTCAATATTTCTTAAAACACATGAATCAAAGCCATTTAAAATTAGCAGTGGTGGCCATTTTGAATTTTCAAATCTAGAGTGCTTTTCTTTATTTGCATGTGCCCATTATAAAACACCATGGCTACCCCTGTGCCACCCCTTGAAAAAAAGTCTAGCTCCGCCCCTGCTGAAGAGCCTAGACACTGTGTATATGCTGCACGATACAGAAAAGGCTTTTTACAATATATGAAGAAACTACAAAGCACTCGTAAATAGTAAAATTATGGTATTTGAGTTCTTTTTTGCAATTCTTTTGACACATTCCTAAAGACAAGAGAAAAATAAAAGATAAGTGGAATGAATGTGTTTAATCATTCCAAAAAGTTACAAACTACAGTTATTGATTTTAGTTGATAATTTTGCACCCTTGTTCATGCTAAAAAAATGGGTAATTAAATTTTAATAATGAGCACATTTCCTTTTCTTTTTCCGATTGTCATACATTCATGTATGTATTAAACTGAAAACACAAGCAAAACATAATAAGGGAAGATTTATGTTAATAGTTACTAAAAAATGAGGAAAATGCTGCATCAGCCTAAATATTTGCCAAAAATAGGTTTAAAGTCTCTTGATGACCTAGTTCAGCTTGATAGATCAAGGATTTTACCACTGTGCACTGTCTTGAGTATAAACCACATGGTTTTACAGATGGGCTGTATAGATGGTTCAGTTACTGAATTTCTTTAGTGAAACAGACTGAAACTCAGTTGATGATAAAAGCAGAAACTGTTACAATAAAAAAGCAATGTTGACAAGAAACATCTGTACTGAATTCTTGACAAACACAGTTTAGCTTAAAAAGCCATGAAATCTATGGTGAAGATCCAGAAAAGAAAGGTTATTATACAAAAATAAATATATTATTTCTAATAGCTCAAATTCGTATAGGTACTTTTGTGGCTACAATGTAAGCTTGTATGTTTGGAAATAATTCTGGAAGTTAATGTTTCATTAAGGTTACAAAATCATCATAACCTAATA
Organism: Cynodonichthys magdalenae; assembly: GCA_031762555.1. Taxonomy (NCBI): domain Eukaryota; kingdom Metazoa; phylum Chordata; class Actinopteri; order Cyprinodontiformes; family Rivulidae; genus Cynodonichthys; species Cynodonichthys magdalenae. Next base: position 17,339,954 of record JARVJO010000431.1, on the reverse strand, counting down.
AGGTTATGTCTTTGTTTAGAGCCAGGCTTTGTGTAGTGATGAGCTCCTCAAAAGAAAACTCCTTTCAGATCCAAGTAACTGATATTTTTCAGACATTTCTCTGAACATTTCTTAATCTAAACTGAGTCTGATCACATTCAGCTCAGTTAATGACACACCTGAGGGCAAGTGTTGATGACATCACATCAGTGATTAAGTTTGCTGTACCATACCCTTCGCCAATCCACCCTCCAGGTCATTTTCCTTATCCCAGGCTGATCGCATCACAACTGGACGCACACTGAGAAACAGCTGTCACTCAGCCGAGCCTCGGAGGTGTCCATCACAAAGACACACGGATCCAGAATTCTCACCATCTGCTGCTGTTTTTACTGGACCAGCAACGCAGGCCGGCCGATATCACTTCTGCTGTTTGGTGTGGGAGGTATCGTCACTGACTGACAGCAGCTTGTGAGCATGTTCAGAGCCATATGGGCCAACGTTGACTGTCGCATGTTGGCAAAAGGCAAAAATCATTAGTGTATGAGTCAACGTGTAAAATTTAGCACTTTTTCAGACAGATGCTGCTATCTGCTCATTTGGGACAATTATGTAAAGTTCTAAACCACAACCCTAGAGGCATTTAGTTTCAGTTATGCAAAAAAGATGAAACCTTTGATGTGGCACGACTCATTGTCCTGTTTTTGTAAAAATAACTGCTTTGTCATGTGAGACATGGATGATTCATAACTGCCAGACACATGTCTTCAAGTTGGCATGCATTCATTTAAAATGCTCAGATGTCTGTTTATGGCTTTTTTTTTTAAAGCTACACTTACTGTTTTTGTAAAAGCCTGCTTCTCTGCTTGGGGAGGGGCTTTCACCAGGTGGTGGCATGTGGGTGGGCTAGCTACTGTGATTGCATCATGTGGCACAAAGGTGATGGGAAGTATTGAGATAATATTCATGCAGATGCCAAGATGCAAAGCAGAGTCATTCACTTTGTGTGTGAATTATTTCAAAGTAAGCTGACTCCACAGGTAGTAAATTCTCTTAGAAACTTGGTTAGAATCAACGTGGCAGAACATGCAAGGTAAAATGCAACGCTCAGAGAAATGCCTTCGGGGTCAGTAAGGGCGTATTGATCTTTAGTGGCAGTAACTTTCTCTGTCAGCAAAATTATATTTCTGGATGCATCATTTCATCAGGAAGCCAAGAAGATCTGATTTGCGCTGAGGGACATTACATTACCTTGTCTCTGCTGCAGTCCAAGGGATCTATTTCTATCTAAGCACTTCAAACTATATTGCCATTTAAGATAAATTTAGGTTGCATAGAGCAACAGTGGGAGGTAAAACTCTTTGTTGATGTGTTGTGGAGCATACTATGTACCTCATTAATTGCCTCATCTGTTGAGTAGAGTCCTGCTCCAAGCAGTCTCATCAATCCGTGTGACATATTACTGAGCTAGCATGAATAAAAATGGAAGGTAATGAGCAATACTTTTTTTCCAATTGTCAGCAGGCAGTCATTTGTTAGAGCGCAGAAACTGGAACGCCACGTCGAGACTAAAATGCAAACTAAACAACAGCAAAAATGTCAAAAACCTACTCTCCGGAGCTTAGAGCGCAAAAATGTTTCAGATCAGGCGGGAAATGTTTGGGTGTGTGTGAGTGGTGACAGTGGTGGGTGAGTTTCATGAGAGGAAGTGTTTTTTGTCTGGAGTGTGCTGAAGTTCACAAATCCTGCTGTACTGCTTTAACAGAGATTTTGTTAACTCAACTGTAAGCATGTCTTCTAATGACACGCAGTGAGGGGAGCAATTCTAGCGAGCCAAGACAAAATCTCTCTCTAGGGAAAAGCCTCTGAACAATCAATGAATTCTGATTAAATCTACAACGGTGTCGGAGAAGGCGCTGCAGATGAGACGCTCGTCTGTGGTTGACGTGACGTGATTCATGACAATCTCGAGAGTCATTCGTTCTCTATCAGGCGGCCGTCTCTCCGAACCTGCGGGTCAACCTCGTAATAAATATAGACGTTGACACGCAGATTCTACCAGTCTCGGAAGCAGACGATTCATGTCGTGGGTGGACCGAATCGGGCCTCGCGTCCGCACCTGACACCCTCCAATTAAACGTGACAGATGCTTGGCGCATGCACACGCACATTAATACTCTGTGCCACAAAATGAAATCTCCATATCTGACACCGAGCACCCCCTTCTTCCATCTACCCCTCCGCCGAGTCTTCCCTTTGTTCTCTGGGTGCATGTGACCAGATGTGACCCTACTACAAATTTAATAAGGATACAGAAATGTTATTGTGCTTTTACCCTTTTCTCGGAAGGACTTTAAGATTCATAGAGTTTTTAGCTATAAATAATTGATGCATTATGCCTATATGAAACTAAATAAGTGTGCATTCGTTTTCCGACCCTAAGGTCTTACACTCAGGCAATGATCCAATAGATTGGCTTCTCCAAATCGCCTTATTAGCAGGCTCCATGTGTCAGTGGTTAATCCCACTGGTCTCTCAGGGGGATGCCCTGTCCTCCTCCCCTCCTCTTGTCACCCTCTCATCACCACCTCCACAGATGGGTCCTTTTATTTCCCCACAGAATACTAATAATGCCCATTGAAGGATTCCAAAAGGGCTGGTTTCTCCCCTTAATACCAACCACTGGGCTGAATGGTATAATGAAGCAAGTGGTGGCCAGGGGAGGGGAAAAAGGAGGATCGGACAAGCAAACACATAACAGCCAATGAAAACAACGGCTTTCTTCATTGATGTTTAAGTAGTTCCTTTTGAATTTGTGGAGCACCTTTTATGTAAACCCGTGAAAGCACGTCTGTGGACAATTACTTTGAAAAAGTTAACCTATTTGAAATAAAAATTAGGACTCATTTTTTGTCTTTTTTAAAAATTTGCTGTTGTCATTTTAGGTCTAGTATTTTACATGTGATTTTAGTGACATGCTTAATGATTGCAGTTTGCATTTCAGAACAGGAAGTCATTTCTTGAAAGTATGCAGTAAAAAGTAACGAAAATATGTCAAATTCATTCATGGCAAAATGGTTAAATGAAAGCATGCATTGCGTATTTTTTTTAGACGTTTAAATAATTTTGAGCACCATGTGAAGCAGCTTGTTTTACATACTTTTCTGTTCTGATAGCCTCAACCCTGAATGCGCCTCAGTTAGGTTTAACACTTTGTCTTGTCTTGTTTATTGTTAGTTTCTTGTCCGTTTGAAGTCTGAAAAGTAACCTTCGACATGTAGCTACTGTTTAGCTGTAGTCTGGAGTAAAAGATAGATTTTTCAGTTTAGGAAAGTTTTCTTTTTCTGCCAATTAAAATCTGCTGTGCAACCTCTGAACTGTGAAATTCTTCTGTCTTAACAGATATTGGGCAGAGATAAGACAAACTGTTGAGACAGAGACAGGATAAAGTGTGTACAAAAAGTAAATGAATTAAGGTCTATAGCATTGCTTCCTGCCTGTCAAGAGTTTTAGATCATTTTATGTTAAACAATAAAGCGATTTTGGTTAAAAGTTGACAATAACATTATGCAAAATCTCAAGCAATATTATTAGATGTCAAAGTATTTAGTGTAAATGAATCTCAACTAATTGAAAATCTCTAAAACAATTTCTTAAGTCGTTTTTGAGGGTTCTAATGTCAGTAGGCTGAGCCACAATAAATTGTTTCTGTTTCTCATCCAACGTGCTTTTGTCATCAAAACTTAAGAGTAGTCGGGACTCTGGATGCAGTCCCCAGACTTTGGAGTGCCACAACAATATAATGTAATTTCCGAGAGACAGAATGTTTTATGTCCACTGCAGACATTTAAAGTGATCAAAACAAAGATGCATTTAATGAGATAATACCTCTAATAAAATAAAGGCTGGGAAAAAAAATTTAGCAATTCTCTATCAGCCTCTCGTGTTACAGCAGAAACAAACTGTTATCTTTGAATCAGCAGGGAAATTAACACGCGCTAACAAAACCAAGGATATTGCAGAGATTACTTATATGTCAGGTTGCCATATGGTGGTAAAATATAGCTCATATTCTTCAAACAAGGACAACAGCCAGCAGCAACCAGAAGGAAATAAAGATGGGGAATTAGTGAGCTACTACAGTTTCTAATTATGGTGGAACATTATTGAATGTCTCAGAGACGTTAAAGTGTACAACAAACAGCCTAGAGTCAAGTTGGGGAAATGAACAGGGGGGTGATTGAGAGTTTTTTAACAACTTTTGTGTACCACTGCAAAAAATGACTGGTAAATCTCAGCTGTACAGAGCGATTCAAACAATGTTTGCAATAATTCACAACACAGAATGTAATTAAAGATATAAAAGCGGTTTCTGAAGTACATAAATAAAACAATATTGCTTTTAAAGTGCTTTGTACATAAAGTTGTATTGTACTGTGGGTGTTATGATTGTCCTGGTTTTTATTTGAGGAAGATTATTGTGTGTAATTTTCATTGACTTTTTAATATATGTTTTGTTTAGACAGCTTTAATTAGACACCTCAAACAGTGCACTCGTTCTTGCCTCCACACACTTGTGTGTCTGAATTTGAGCCAACTGGATATTTATTAATTAAGGGGAACTGAAATCTCTGATAGATGTCAGACACTCAGTCGTTTTTTGTATTTTTTTTTTAGGATCTGCCTTGAGCAAATTGTTTAGTGTTTGTGGTGAATTCCAGTCATAAAATGCACCCTGTGCCAGAAAGTTGGATAAACAAAAGAGGAAACAGGCTGACAAATCTATTAGCTTGGCAATATGAACATATGTGAGACATGGCATAAAGCTACTGCTTAGTTTGATCTGTGTCATAAAAAAACCCAGTTAAGTACTATTAAAAATAATCTTGTTGAAAACAAAAATATGGTCTTTGTGCCATAAAGCAGGATGCTATTGCTTCTTACTTGATACTAAACCTCACATGTAAAGTCACTACTTCTCAACAAAATAATGCTTTTACAAGCTTCTATCATGAGTCAGTCCAATGTTTTTATAAAACTTGGTCACATGATGTCATACCCCTAAAACAGGTCTACCTTTTTGAAATAAACATATTGTGTTTATACTGCAGGAGTTAAATAGAGACTTGCTGATTCTCTTACTGTTCAAAGTAAATGATTACAACTGACCACAAAGTATAAAAAATAAGACTGAATCAACTACAAAATATCCATCAAGTTCTTAATAACATGCATCAGACTGCCCCGTTTTATTTCTCATTTCATGTTCACAGTGATTTATAGATAATTAAGCTACAAATAAACATAAACTCACTAGGTTGAGAGTTTGTAACTTATTCAATGTAAAGAACATTTAATACAGTTGGGATTATATCTGAAAGTTTAAGGTTGAAACTTTGTCATGTTTCCATAACAGGCAGCACCTGCAGCACAATTTAATAAATGCACACAAGTAAATGTCAGATCTACTCCTACTTTAATGAGGCTGCGGAGATATTAACAAGCTTATTAATTTACACATTCAATGTCACTTTTTTTTTCTCGCTGTCAGCTTTTATCCCTGATCCATGAATGCAATTAGTCATCTAAAGTCAACTCCACCAGTTTTACATGAATGCACACATAGCCAGAGTTTGAAACGTTGCTTGATTTAAAGGTATTCAATACAAAAATCAGACCAAAAACAAACAAAGTAATGAAATCAGAGGAGTTAATTTTCAATAAATGGCTGCTTCTTTACTCAAACTGATTTGATGTTTTTTTTAAATTATTATTTTAATATGAATGAATAAACACAAAAAGCGCATTCATGTAAATTCAGTGTTTTTTGTGATGGTTTCGTGTAAATTGAAGTGTTTTTTAGTGTATGTTCAAGCAAAACAAGCTTTTTCTAATGGTTTGAGTTTAAGTTAAAAATAAAATTCGGCAAAAAGTAGCTCTTGGCCAATTTCATTTTGTGAAAGTAGCTCTTAAGGAAAAAAAGGTTGGAGACCCCTGTTTTACATGGACAGATCTATCACTTCATGAACTCTTAACCTGCCTCGGCACATCTTCATCTTCATAGTATCTATATCTTCATGGTCCACTGTGTCATAGGAAGTCTGTCATCCTCCCAAGGTCTGAAAAAGGAATAGAATCAGACATTTGTTCGTATGAATATTACATTTTTCCTTCAGTCAGAGGCTGAATTATTAAAGAAAATGCACTCTGAAAAACAGTCTCAGTGAGGTGCTTCGAAGATACATCAGATTCTGTGCTTTTGGGTCATTCTCTTCCTTTTGGTGAAATAGAAAGACCTCTGCGTGAGCTCAAGAAATGGAAAGCGTGGTGGAATTCCTCCCTGCTGGCGATTGCGCAGGCCGACTCGTCTGTCTGCAGAAGCAACAGATGGCCATGGTCTTTGGTTGCTAGGAAACTGGTAATCAAATACTTTAATTCAGATTGATTTAGGAATTGAGGTTTATTAAAAGAAGGGTGAAGTATTTTGTTATTCAGATGGCAGGATGTCTATTTGTTCTTCTTTTAGTTGGTAAATATTTGCTCTCGGTGCTGGATGGAGACTTGGCATTGTGCTCCGAACAGGCTGTTAGATTTGTGCAGAAAGCTGAGAGTTTGAATGACTGACAGTGTCTGGCTAATGGTGCCACTGGAAAACAGAGAAATACAAACAAAACCAGAATGCAGTAAAAGTCCACTGGTGGATTAGTTTATTTTAGAAACCGTTTAACTCATTCATCCCAAAGTCACACTTTTACCATTTCTGCATTTTGTTCTTTGGTAACTTGTAATTTATGTTTTCAGTTGCTTAAATGCTAATAAATTAAGCAACATTTAATCTTTGAGAAATATTTAGAGGGTTTCAGGAATGCTGTGTTTGTCTTCTTGTTTATACTTCGAGAAACTGAGCACTGATTCTTTTCTATCCCACTAAGATCCAGTTTTATTTTGCTCTGACTGATCTTGACTACATCAAGCTGAGCTGAACCACTCTTCCTTGTTGGATTGTTGATGTGACTTGGTGAAGTTCATGTTCAGCCTCCTGAGTAATTTCTGTGTGTTGCGTGCTGCTTCTTCCTGTGCACCTCATAAATTCCTCTGAGTGTCCTGCTTTCATCTGCCATCATTCTCACCCGACCTGGATTCCTTAAGTCCTGCCTCCCCGGAAAAGAAATGTAAGAATGATCCCATCTATCAATAGATCCATTCAACTTTAGAAACAATAATAACCCCCACTCTGTTTGTCTTTTCCAACAATTGTTGTGATAGTCCACTTTTTGTTCCCTACAAAATAAAACTGTGTGGATTTTTAGTCTCAGCTTCTTTGAACCCGGAGGTGAACAACGATCATTACGACAGCAGGAGAATAATTGGCAAAAGGCAGTAAACAATGACTGCACTTGTCCCGGCCTGATCTCAGGGGAAAATTACAGAAACTCACAAAACAAATCTTTTAAGTTCAAGTTGGAAAAAGAAATAAAATTAAATTTACAATTTGTCTTGGACACCCAGCATGTTTTACAAAGTAATTTATTTCAGCTGGATGTGTTGTTTGTGTGTTCAACACATTTATTTTTAACTCAACAGAGTAGAACTTTGCAAACAGAAATTCTGCAAAAAGGAAAATTCCAAGAGGGTATTGCTAAATGTAATAAAGTTTTACTCTAATGGTCTAATTTTCAAATACTTTGACATAAAGTTAGTTTTTAAAAGACAAAACTGTGATGATAAAATATCTAAAAAAAGGGATTGATGTCTTCTCCCAAAAATAGATTTGAAATTTAGCTATTTTTAAACCTCACCAGGGTGATATTAGAACTTTGTTGATTTGATTGACAGACTAGCTGAACCCATAACCTCTCATTTTAAAATAAAAACTGTCAAATGGTGAAACGTTTTTTAATTTTTTTTAACACACCTTATAATTTTACTTTTATTTATTTTTGTATGAACAAAGAAAAAAGAAATCAGTGAGTTCAGAATAAAACTAAAACTAACAATGTTACTTCTGATTGTGTTTGGTCAAGCAGCCTAAACCAAGTTTATCAACTGATCTGAGCTCAGCTGATTTATCAACTTGTTCCCTTTCTGCACAGTTCAGTTTGTATTTTTCATACAGAGTTACCTAAGCTGCTTTAGAGCTTTGTTCTGCCTGTTATAGCTGCCTTGTATAAGCTACTTTAGAGCACACCTCTACCCCAGCTTTCCTTTTGACTTAACCAGTGTCATGTGGCTCTGGTCAATACAACAGAGACTATTTGCTGCTGCTCTCACTGACTCAATCACTTCACATTTGAAGATGCTAAATCAGAGAGTTCCCATTCAACCAGAAATACTGTAAATGTAAATTGTGCTATTAAAGATTATTGCCAAGATTGTGCAGAATGAATGCACCTTTACTTGTGACAGTTGACATTTCTTCTTTTTAACAGCATGATTCTCATTTAACTCACATTTTACTCAGCAAAACAAGTCAGTTTTAAAAACAATCAAAAGGGATAAAAGAATGTTGTGATATTGGACAAGACAGCAGTCTTTGAATGCTGACTGAGTGTAAAGTTTTTCTCATGGTGCAGATTTGTTGATTTGTTCGGTGGTCGGTTCAGGAAGAGTTAACCCCCCTGTGAAGCTGCAGCGCTGCAGTCGGTTCCCTCAGTTGGAGCGACTGATCAGAGCTGATATAACATTTCCCTGGTGAGTTCAGAAATAGATCCAAACACAAGACAGACCAGTCTGGAGGAAAAACAGCCACTGATTGTTGCCGTTGCTGCTCGTTGTTCTATACAGGCAAAACAGAAGTGTTATTTTGTCTTTCATCTAAATTTAGCCATCTGTTCTTTTCTTTGCCTTGTTTCCTTTTTGTATATTTTGTAGGAAATATATAAACTATCATATGAATTTGGAAATGAATTGTAAATAAAAACAAATTTATCAATATTTTTGTCTCAAACTAAGTTATATAGTGAAACCTTTTTTTTCTGTTCATTCTATTTCCTGCATTCCATCTGGCATGATTCATCAAAATCATGTTCGCTGCAAATAGAAAACATGTCCACCTCTAAAATTAAATATAGCTGCTGTTTTGACACGGCAGCACAGGACTTTATTCATGAAATTGACAGCTCAATGTATAATGCTTTGTTTTTTTCGATGTGGAAATATGAAGGAAAATGAAATCTTGACAGTGGTGGAGAACCAAAGCTGCATATACAGCATCAAAGGAACATAAATTATAAAACTCACAGAGGGCTGAAAGCTCCGAAAACCCTCAGGTAATGTATTAGCAGCATCAGAAATTGTGCTCTGCAGCAATGTAGGTCAAAGGGTTAAAAAAACAAAATGCAACAGAGAAACATCATCAGTTTTTGGTATTTTAATACATTTTGGCTAACATTACACATTAGCATTAAAGTTACTACATTCTAAGCCTCCATTAAAGCCCCCCTTGAGGCTGCTGCTGTAACTGAAAGAATAAACACATCAAATGATTTATATTCCCATATTATTTATGTAGGTGTAATTCTGGATGCCATGGTTACTCCACCATTCAGCTCCCAAACTGCCTTTATAAGAAGCAAATACACACAAGGCAAGTATTTATATGAGATTGTTTACTGACTTCAGTCTGAAGATGTTACAAAACTCAGTTCTTACAAACACTGATTGGATTTGGTGCGGTAGTAGCTGAGAGTCATTCACAATACAAACTTAGAGTGCGACATCTTAAAACGGAATTCTTTCACAGAATTTTTATTCCAAGAGGTGTGTCAAAAACATTTATCATGACATGACATAAAAAATAATCACAACATTAAATTATTTCTAACACCCTTGAAAACTTTTCTTTAGTGAGCTGAAGTTCGACAGAATGACTTCAGGTTTTAGGTTCTCTTCTAAGAATAGATGTGACTTTTTTTTTTTTTAATCTCCTGATGATTTCCTTCTCATTAAAAACCATTAGACGACATCAGAACCACACGTCAGATGTTTGAGTCCTCCGAGGCGTTCCGCAGTGGAAACACGTCATCGACCTGGTGACACTTCCAGTCCCCATCCACACCTTTCACACACCAGTGGTCCGCCAAACAGCCTCTAGCTGGAATAAAACATGTCTTACAGATGAAACCGAGTGCTTCTTTGTAAATAAAAACTCCCAAATCTTCTCCTGAATAATGCTTGTAGATCTAACATTTATAAACCATGATCCAAACTTCAATAAGATGTTCAAATAAGGTGCATTTCTATTTGAATCTCACATCATGTTTCACTGTTTTAATAGAAAAAAAAGTGATAAATAATAAATCTTTCCAGCGCAATGCAGAAACATTAAGGCCTTTCTTCTGTAGGCGACTGGATGTTTAGTGTATAAATTTATATATTAACTTTTATTTCACCAGGCAAACCTCACTGAGATCCCAGACCTTTTTTTTTTTAAATGTGGGAGGAAACCCACACAAGTTCAAGTCCAAGCCAGGTATCAAACCCAGGACTTTCTCATCTATAGAAACCCAACACCAAACGTGATGGTTCATAATTTTAGAGGAACATTTTATTTACAAACTTTCATAGGTTTAAAGTTAAGAAAAAATTTGACTTTAAAAGGGTTTACAACAAAATCATGAAGTTTGAAAAACACTTTCCAGTCAATTGTTTCACTCCTAAATGATGGTGCTTTCTCTGAAAATGATTATTTCTGTTAAAAAAGTCCATATGCTGTGTTTTTAGATGCTTATTAAAACCTGTATTCATAACGATATAAAATAATGAGCACTGTCTTGTGAAAGTGTTATGTCAAGCGTCACATCTTGACGTAAGGAATAGTCTGCGCCATCTAACCTTGTTACTCTTTCCGAGCTGAAACATCGTCTCAGTTAAGTTCTTCTAGACTAATTGTGTGAGGAGTGCAAATAGGAAGTGACAGTTTTTTTTTTCTCAAAGATTTCTGTTTACCGAAGAGGACTACGTTTTCTTTTTTCTCTTTTTTCTTTTTCTTTGTTGTTTATTTTAATGAGCACAACTTGGTAAAAAAAAAAAAAAAAAAAAAAATTGTTTTCCAGACTCATTTTGTAGAAACAGTGAGAAGCTGAGGAAAACAAAACAGGTTTACTCCTGATCTTTTCATCAGTACGGTTTCTCTAAACTGACGAGAAAACTACAAAAAAAAAAAAAGAAAGGCGTCTGGCATTAAAGGTAAAAGCAAATTCAAGCAGATTTCAAACGTATGCAGAGAAATTATTTGCAAATCAGCTAAATCTAAGAGGAAAGCAAAGCCACTGGATCCATTCACCAGCTAACAGATTTTTGTAACTCAGAAAACAGAAGCATGCGGGCCACTTTTAACCTCCTCTCAGTGGAAGGCTTTTTAACCAGGAGTTGCAGTGGGAAAAGGTCTGAAAGTTCACTCTGTCTGCACCTCTCTGGAGAGACTTCCATGACCTGAGAGCGGTGTATGGTCACATCAGGTGAGATAACATAAAACAGAGAAGCACAGATAACAAGACTCTCAGAGGGTTTTTGCAATAGCACTTCGTTGTTGCAAAGCGAATACCTGTTTCTACCTCCGATACGGTTCAAATGTCACGAAAGAAATGTGGCAACTTTTTAAAAGCACTGGGAATCTTTCAAAAAGCAAAAGAAAAAACTAATATTTTGGATAAGATTTTAAGTATATTTTTAACTGTTTGTTTTTAACTGTCTATTTTGAAATTTCAGGGCAATCATTGCAAGCCTAATCGATCATCTGTGTCTAGTATGAGATTTTTATTAAGTAAAATTATAGTTTGCACTGAGGACAAAAAGTTTTTTTCCAGCAAATGAAAGCAGAAAAAAGCTTTGCATTCATTTGTGGTTTCTTTATTGCACTTAGATTACATCACGTTTTGAGCACAACGGCTCTTCAGACCGTGAGATGTTTTCTGTTCTTTGTAGTATAAGGAGGATTAGGGGGCTTGGCAGGAAAACACCAAGTTCAACTTTAGGTTTTAGGTGTCACAAAGATGTATAAACTTCAGAATGTCACAGGAGGATCTACAATTTCTCTATCTTTCTAAAATCTATAACAAGTCACATCTATTATCCTCACCCACCTTCTTAAAATAAACCAGCTGAAATCTGAGTTATTAGGATAGAGATACGGCTGGAATTATTATTTTATTTAATATTTCCTTACAGGTTATGCTTTGGAGCAATTTCCAGTCAAGATATATTATATTCAAAAGCACCATTCCCTGACCAAAAAAGTTTCTTAAAAATAAAAAAAAATAAACCAAAAAAAAAAAAAAAAAATCCATCTTATGCTCACATCACAAATTTAATCAAATGCACTATTAATAAGTATTGATGAGTGTCTTTCTGTACATATTCTCATGACTGCCATTTAAAAAAAAACTAAACTGTATGACGGTGTCTTGATTGTTATTCAGCCAGATGGCCAAAAGGTACTTTTTCTCCAGCTTCCAGGGTTTGCAGAACTTTTTTTAATCTTCCTGCATTTGTTTTGAACACCACGGGTGTCGCTGTGCATTGATTGCCGTTCTTGCGTTGGCTCAAAGTGGATTGCTTGGAGTGATTTGGCACTTATCAATAAGTTAACAAGCAATGCTTGATACCTCAAAGTATAAGATTGATTCCTGAACAGCAAGCCACAGCTTGCAGCCAGATTGAACATCTTGACTTATTAAATAAAAACGGACTACAAAGAGTGGACAAAGTTAAAATCAGTGCTGGTTTGTATAAATTAGGTATATTTAAAACTTCTATTTTATTCAGTGTAATATTTTTAATACCACCTAATCTTTTTATTTCTGTATTACAGAACTGCTACTTCATTTACAAGGTGAACAACCTGTTTGGTGATTAATCATCAAAATTAAAAGATGATTTTATGTCAAGGGGCATTTATTTAATTTTTTTGGGACCTGACAAGACTGTTTGCCAAAAACAAACAAGATGAATACATATGTGAGTAGAAGATGCAGAAGCTACAATCTGCTACTGTCAATTTAAAGGTTTCATATAGATTATGTAGTATTACTTTCTAATTATTCTCTGATTTCAACGTATCTTTTGTATGAGCTCTACAATAACAGTTTGTTCTTTTTACACATGTGAAATAACTTTAAACAGCTGGTGTTCTTTCAGTTAAATTTTAATGAGCTACATATTTAGCTACACTACTTTGAGACAGCAACTAACTTGTTCTCTCTACACTTAAAATAATGTGACTGTGGTTTGTCCCCTGCAGGCAGCTGTAGCAACACTCTGGTGCAACATGGCCGAGTCGTCCTGTACAAATTCCTATACGATGAAAAAAAAAGTGTTTTATTTTTATTCTAACATCATTGTGTTATATTGTAGCTCTGTTTAATTGCAATAAACATAATTATTTTGGAAAAAATCAATGCGCAGACTTTGTGAGTTTTGAGCATTTGTTCACTCCCAGCAGGTTCAGTTTGACATTGTTCTGCTTCCACTAAAAACTGGAATAATAATGTTCAACATTAAAAAAGAAAACCATTAATCTGTGTATTAAGCTGTGTTTATTGCAGTGTTATTGCTTTGTTGTTTTGCTTGCACAGTGCAACGTGTGTTACTATTTGATGAGCTGTGAGTTTATTAGATAAGCAGCTCTGTATAAAGATGTCAAACATATATACTTTGATCTCTGCTTAGGAATACAGTGTTTTGATCTCTTGGTCCATTACACTAATTATGTCAGCAGGTGGTGGCGTGTTGTTTGCTTGAATGGTTTGCATTAAGCATAAATATCAGAGTTAGAACTGAAACTCATGGAATTATTCAAACGGCTTTAATTGATTTGTGAGGAAAAACATCACAGCTCAGTGTATCAATATAAATTTTGCTTGATCAGATAAAGTGATAAGTTGGTCTTTGATAAATATGATTTATTGGTAAGCACAATTAAAAGTGGGTACCTACATGCTATCACAGTTTTGCTCAGAAGGTATGGCACAAATCCAATTTGCTTAGAAGAGTTTGTGGCTCAACATTTATAACTGCATTAGACGTTAGAAAACATTTACCAGTTTAGAGCTGGTGGTTTGAAACCTCAAAAGCATGCGATCTGTTTTTGTGCAGCCTTATGGATCATACCCAGCAGTGTGTATTTGTTGATGCTGAACAGAGCTTCATGCAGCAGTTCAATATAGCAGCATGGTGCACGGGACGATGTGAAAGGCTCATTGGGAGTTTTCACCTACGAATACAAGCTGAAGTAAAGCTTTCTGCAGACAATTACATATTGTACATAACATAATGTACATTCATGCAGGTAACAATAGGCCTCATGCAAGAACATTTTCATATTTTTATCCTAAATTTCTTTTACTTTTGTTTGTATGAAGGGTTCTTACAAACATGCCACGTCAGATTCAACAAACGCTTCTATCTTGTGTGTAAATGAGCAGTTTAAACTGATGAATGCGTATTCAGGTGCTAGTGCACGAGGAGAGGAGATTAGCATAAAAACACCATATAAGGCTACGTTTCCTGCCACACATACCAGGAAGTGTTCGTTCATGAAAATGACAGCGAAAAGTAAAAAGACCTTCACGAGTTCAAAGACTGAAGTCCTGCTCTCAGAGATCCAGAAAAGAAAATCTGTCATTTTTAGCAGCGTCAGCTGTGGAACTGAAGGATCTGCTAGAGGGATGAAATGACGACTGCTATTAATGTTGTGTCCCGTGGGTCATATACAGTCACAGATATTAAAATCTAAATCATATTCATCTCTCTCTGCTCCAGTTTTCCTTTGGTTAAATATTTTTAATTTAAGTGTAAACAATTGTGTTAAATAATTTTAATTTATTCAGAAGCACAGTCCCCCCTCCCCACCCCCACCCCCCCGCCATCACAACTGTCAGATGCGGTTCTGAAGAAAACATTTTAAAATGTCGCCAAAATATATCTGGCACTTTGGAGAAAATAGCATAGCTGATGTGCTGAATAAATCTCAACAAAATAAAATTTTATAAAAAAAAAACAAAACAAAAAAAAACTATCTATAAAGCTCATTATATACCGGGACAAATTAAACTTCAATTAATGCATTATTTAAGTTTTTTCATATTAATATTGTAGTGTTATACAACAGCATTAATAGCCGATTTATTTTAATTTAAACAATCTATATCATTAGTCTACATTATTACATTTAAAATTATAATTCCTATTTAAACAGAATAGCTTATTTTCAACATAATTATGGAGTGTGATTTATTTTCAACTCAAAATATCTTCAAACTAATGAAATTAAAGTTATTAGTGAAGAAAATCCGTCTGGATAACAGCAGACTGACTGCAAGTAAAATATACCACAGGTCTGGACCACACGTAAATTTTGTTCATATCTGAAAAAAATCTGAATGATAGCAGGAGGAGAGGAAGATGAAACAGGAAACAATAAAAAAAAAAATAGAAAAACAGCCCAAGATAGATAGGGTGAAAAGGGGAACAGAAAGATGGTTATAACACAAAGGCAGCTTCTGTTTCATCAAAAAGAGGTGAAACAGGTGAAAAATAGTAGAAACCACATCCCAGAGGTGAACCAGAGGGGGCAGCTGCCACGATAACACACAACACAACAACTTTCTTGTTTTGCTTTTCTTCTTTTGTGCATGTAAAGTACTTTTTACGCCTAGATGTTTACTATTGTTAAGAACATGAAGATGTTTTTTTTTTCTTTTCATATAGAAATTATTGAACTTTAATAGATGTGTGTTCATCAGCAAGGAGATACTGCAAAATACAAAAATTTTATACACATTTGTTGCCTTTTTGACAATAAAGCAGTGTGAAAACTGAAGGATTTTTGTTTGTATTTTTGTCAAACAAATAGTTTGGTAGCAATGCATAAACAGGAAACTACCAAGTACTTACCAGTTAAGTATCTGGTATGTACCAGGCATGTACTCGTTATCTATTTGTTAAGTATTAGCCACTTAAAGAGTATGAACAAAGTACATAGGTACTTACTCAATAAGTGTTAACACATACTCAAAATTTACTTGATACTAATTGGATACACAATTGGGAAGTATCAGGTATTTGTATTGCCTCAATACCTTTTTGTTTGAACACATTTCTTCTCTTCCTAAGTAGAGCAAACACTAAAACGTTGTGTTTTATGAACTCAGCAAATTGATTGTTGGCAACAAAGGACAACCCTGGGACGTCGAGTCAGCAGGAGGGAGAGTGGGACAGACACTGGAATGTCACACTCTGCAGGGATATTCACTCTAAATGTGTTTTGATTAAACCAGCAAAACATTTAATCTTAAAAAACAAAAAATATGTATATATATATATATACATATATATATATATATTTGTAATCTGATTCCGTTTATAATCAGTGACTAACACAATGTCTACTGAGACAAGCTGTCAGCTTGAAGCTGCACACCCTATTAATTTAGACACAGCTGTTTCATCTGCCCATCTGTTTCAGCCAACACTGGGCGACTGACGGTGCTGTTGTTTGATTCTTCTTCGTTGTTTTCTCTATTAATCTTGGGACTTTCCATTACTGCTCGTCAGGCAAGTCGTGATTGCCTGAATGCACTCAGAGCTGGGTAAATAAACTGTGGGGACTTTTTCATGTCCTTTGTCGTTGTGTCTTTGAAGTGTACTTCATCCACAGAGCAGCACAACGAGCAGGTCGTTGGGAGTACAGATGACTGAGCACTGAAAGACAAGGTAAAGCTTCAAGACTCAGCCACACAGGAATTTGTGGAACTGATGTGACATTTTCACTGCACAGTGTTTGGTTTCCTTTTTTGTTTTTATTTTTGGAGGGTGGGGTGGTGATGGTGGCGTATGGGGAGTGTCTTTGTTGACAGATTTATTATGAGTGTGATTTGTGGTGTAGTAAGGAGTGACAATAGTAGAGACTGTGTTCAAGATGACAGTGCAATTTTGACACGAGGGACAACTGGGAATCCCATTTACCTCGGGTCAAAGGCACATGTTTTATTACTTGCTGCTGTGTTTTACATGGCAGCCATTCATGCATTTTCAACCTTTCTCACAGATTGTTGCAGCTCTTCTTTGCAACCAAAAATGCATCTTTGTGAAACTATTACTCTTCCTGTTTGGTAATTCATATATGCCAAACATAAAGCAGCTCATGTCCATGTGTGCACAGAATCAACTGAAAGACAACACAGTGCAAAATATTTTGTGACTGATTAACTGAATTTTAGATAACATAATGTTTTACAGGAATATAGAACTGTTTTAAGGGTACTTCCTTGTTTAATATGACATTATATTCAGGGTTTGACATCATATCCAGGGTGTGACTAGGTTTACTTGTACAAACTTGTATTTCATAGCCAATTTTTCCATGCTGTGTTAAACTGTACATATGTGCAAAAAAACATTCAAGGCTGAGTACTGGACCAGTTTTTTGCACCTGATTCAGGTTCCATTTGCACATGTTTCTTTTCAACAATATGGTTGATTGTAATAAAATGCTGTATGCAGCATTCCCTTAATTTACACACAGGCCAATTTGCAACTTATTTGTATTTCTATTTGATGGCTACAACTGATGGATCAAGTTCAGCTGTTTTGTATCCTACTTATGTACTTTAAGTCTGTTCTGATATGCAGCAAAGGCATATTGGAAACAACTTCCAATCAAGCTTTAACATTCCAGTCTGATTATCAATATAGAAATTGATCCAACTTCTTTTTTTTTTCTGTTTTTTTGGTTGTTTTCATAGGAAAAACCTGAATAAAGTTCTGACAACATGTCAACGAATATGAATCAGTGTGTCTCATAATGGTGTCAGCAGGTGCCCAAACAACAACAGATGGTAGACGTTTATATATGTTCAAAACCGAATGACCAGCGGGAGCAGCATGGACCTAACTGCCCAACACTGATTCACTATAAAATTAGTCATAACACTGGACTCGCAGAATAGCATCAAAAGTTCTAATCTTTTGTTTTTCTAATTCTTGTTTATGTTGAAAGGAAAAAGATTTTTTTTTCTTTTTAAGTTTAATAAAAGACCAAAAGACAAACCATCTTTCTTTTCAAAACCAACACAATATTTAACATTTGTTTGATTTTTTTAGCATTGTATCAGTCTACAAATGGTCTAGCTGCATGGTCAAAATACTCCTCACTACTTATTGTAGCCATTATTAGTTATTTAGTTATTGTTTGTTTTTTTCTGTTTGTTACACCAGCCCATACAGGATAAATTATTCAAATAAAAAAACAACAACAGGTGGGGTAAATCATATTAAAACGGATTACATGTTGATGGTGGTTGGTGTAGAATTTTTTTTTAATTAATTGCATTTTTTTAAAGTTAATTGTACTAAAAAAAAGTTAAAAACGTTAACATATGCTTCAACATTTTATTTACAATTTTCCTTACATGAAAAAAAAAAAGAAAAAAAATTGTGATGTTGTGTAGGTCATGATAATGTATCTTTTTGAATCTGTGAGTGGGATATATTCAATGTCTGGTTTGTTCTTGCAAGTTCTTTTATTCATGCATCTCTGTCTGCACATCGTGCACTTGTGTGGGTGTGCTAAGCCCCTGTATATTATTATATGGGATCCAGGGAAGCAGGTCGATATAACCCCTGCCCACCAGTGTCACCCTAAAGTCCTAC
>JARVJO010000431.1:17272354-17305491 GCA_031762555.1 Cynodonichthys magdalenae | reverse complement strand
GAATCCGAGATTCGACTATCCGACGGACCCTCCTCTCCAGGACCCCCGAATAGACCTTACCAGGGAGGCTCAGAAGTAAAAGGGAGACGTAATTTTGTAAATGTGCCAAGATTTGAATCAGATTTGTCTATTAATCATAAAAACACAGTACTCTTCAGATGAGACAATGTTAATATTGAAAAAACAAACTCAAATGCATAGTATGTATAGTATGTACATGTGAATATTATTCTGATCCCATTAGTTTCGTTACACAATCCCCCATTTTTAACCTCATCAGCAGAGCAGTTAAATTTCCTGAATCATTGTTTTGTTACATTTTAGATTAGTGTTTGGAAATTCATATTTTATAAGCCAGCAGGCTGGGATGCAGTGAAGAATGCCCTCAAGTGAAAATGTGTTTGTTGATTCGACTTGTTTGCTGTGAACCGAGCTCACATGCCGCAAATCCTTGAACTTTCTGCTTTTTCTATCACTTTTTAAGACTCCAGTTTTTTTCTTTGTTTTTACCACCGCATCTCAATTATACAGTTCTATTATTTCCAATCCTGGGTTGGCCATTTGCAGTAAAAAATAATATCTTATTTTTTTTTCTTCCTTTTTTCTTTTTTTTTCCTTCTATGAAAAACAGAATTCATCTGGCCCCGGTGTGATGCCATAAAACCCTGCCTCCCATTACAGCACTCTCCTTTTCACCACAAAACAGTATTTTTCACAGGATTGCAAACAACACACATAGAGAGGTGGGAATTTAGCAGGACACACAGCACTCTGAGCCTGCAGCAGCTCAAAAGTTCAAGAAAAAAAATGATGATTGGCCAAAATGATCCCAGTCTGAATCTTTGAACCTGTTAGAAACGTCTGGCAGAAAATCAGCCGAGGCACAATAAGTTCTCACATTTGTAATATGAAAACTTTTACTTTATACATTGTGATTATTTCATTTTATTTAGATTATGTATTTTAAGCAAATCTCCTATCAACATATTAAGGTTGGAACTATTGATCAGCTAAATGCTGATAGGGTCTTATCTGTGTGATTGGTTGAGTTGGGTCACTCTGGACACAAAACATAACCAAGACCAGTGTGATCTATGTGTCTAGACTTACTTTTGTGCAAGACAAATAATTCAAAATTTTACCTTGTGTAGCCCACACAGAGCACTGGGTACAGAGAAGGCTCGGGGTGCGGACAAAAGGTTCTGAAAAGTTGAAGCCCACTTTGCAAACTGGCTCAAACACACACAAAACTAGGATTTTGTCTTTAGAGATAACAATACGTTTAGACCTGCAGTTATACAATATAATGTGCCAAATATAATTAAGATTAAAAAGCCTGATGGCTTTGTTAGTTTCACTTGGAACATTAACAGAGTTTTAATTTTTCTCCTAAGAAGAAAGGATTAGAAGCGTAATAAGAGAAAATTGGTTTTCACCATAATAAATTGGCACACGTTGCTCTGAAACTCAGAGATTTAAGACTTGTCTAATTGTTTTATCTGTGTTATGTTCAGCAAAACTCAAAAGCTATTACCTAAACAAATTTTATTTGATTACTTTTAATCAAAAAAGGGATTCAAACCAAAATTTGTTTTCTTTTTAAAATAATTTTGTAATATTAGCACTTTTAATTGCATTTTTAATTGCAGCATATGATTAGTAGAAGCTGTTTGCAGCAGCAGAGATAACTAAAAGGACTGGAACTGAAAATGGGTCAGAGCATCAAGTATAAATTAAACTGACCTCAATTTGTCCTGATTGGGTTAAAACACATTTTTGCAGAACAGGTCAAAGTTATTTAATAAGTGATCTGTTGTAAGTGTGGGGCAAAGATACACAGTCACTTCTTTCTATCAATGTTCATTTCTTCTGGCCTCTGCAACAACTATAACTTCCCTCTGTTTGAACCTTCAGAAACAGTTTCAGCTTCTTATAGAATCACCTGCGGTGCAATAGATTACTGACTGCCTGTATTTTTAATGCAGTTGGTAGCTTCTGCATCCTTTTCCATCAGGCCAAGTCTTTCTTTTCTTCACTCTCAAGTGTTGTCAGAATAATATAAAAGCAAATAGTTTGGAGTTGTGTAAAATTATCAGATGGCCATTTTCTACAAAATTGACATTCTGCACACAACCCATTCCCAAATCATAAACATACAGCTACCTTTTTTTTGTATCCATCTATTCCTGCTGCTTCCTTAACTGGGTGGGTGCTGTCAGGAATAAACCCTCAGACTCATCCTGAAAGGTAAAAACAGAGCAGAACTCTGACAATTAGATTGTTATTTAATGAATAAGACTATTTAATGATGTTTCTACCCTGAAAAAGTAGAACATTTTCAAAAGAGCAAAAACTACTTTAATAGCAAAATGGATGTTTTTTAAACCAGGACTATTTGATAACTTGCAAGAATGAGGGTTGGTTATTAATAACCATATCAGTCCAGTCTTATGTCACGGTGCTACATTGGAAGTACTCCAGGTCAGGAAGACAGTCAGAGGAAGTAATGACTTTCATTTCCTGCTTGTCTTTCAGTAAACACGACCAACAAGCAGCACAAGGACAAGAATGGTCTGTTGCATGACTCTGAGTGGGTGTCAAACATGCTGAGGACTTTTGAGTCACTCACAAATGCTTCAGAAAAGGCTGACCATGTTTCTCCTATGAGTTGATCCAGAGGCTCAGTCTGTGGGCCTCTGTGGCCCAGGTTGCTGGACTCTCTCACGCTCCTTCAGCCGAGACTGATTAGACACAACGGTACCTTCATAATCCTTCCCCTGCCTCGTGTTTGGCTGAACCTCAAGTATGCCTGAAACCAAAGATTGGAAATTCAACTGTGGACAGACATCAGTTTAAATCCCTAACAAACCCACGCAACCCCAAACCCTGCAGGACATCACACTCCTGCATGAGCCCAGTGTTGTATAAAGTACCACAAAGTGATACTTGAGTAAAAGTACAAGTATCTTACCAAAAACTAACTTTGTCTCCTTTAGGATTATTACTTGAGTAAAAGTCTTAAAGTATCTGATATTTTTTGTACTAAGTATTAAAAGTAAAAGTATTGATTTAAAACGATTGACATTTATTTGGAGATGGCCTCTTCTAAAAAATGCAGAAATGACTATGCCGTATTAAAATTATTATTTTTTAGGTTAAATTTAGGGTGCAATTTAAGCAGTTTCAGTTTCTGTACACATATCAAGGGTGCCCAAACTTTTTCCCCAAAATGATTATCTATCTGAAGGCAGCGAGCCAAATGCAAAAATATATTTAATGAAATACAAATACTTGAAGTACTGTCCTTTTATTTATAATGATTAAGATCCTCTGATATACCGCCACATGCATCTTCATATTAAGCTACATATGTCTGCTACGTATGTCCAACTGGAGTGTGACATGATTTGTTTGTGTACAAACTAATACGGTATCAGAATTTTATATTTTATACTTCTCATTCAACCACAATTAAATTCACTATCCAGAAGGCACAATTTATGTGGACGGTATTTATTTACAATAACAAGCTGGAATAAAAACAAGCAAAAATTAAATAAAAGTGACGATTTTCTACGTCTTGCCTTTTTTTAAAATGTAAGGAGTAGAAAGTACAGATAATTATGTGAAAATGTAAGAAGTAGAAGTAAAAAGTAGGCTGAAAAATAATTACTCAAGTAAAAGTACAGATACCCAAAAAATCTACTTAAGTACAGTAACGAAATATTTGTACTTAGTTGCTTTACAACTCTGCATGAGCCTCCCCTGCAAAACACAGGACAGTGTGCAAAAATGAAAAAATACCTTTCTAATCAACTCAATTTTCTTATTTTTAAACTTATTAAATGCAAATGCCAAGCTGCAATTGTATTTACATGTTAAAAAGGTAGTATATTTTTGATATACCTTTATTAAATATTTGTCTTTTACAAAATAGAACAATCATAATATGCATGCTTTTTCTCACATAATATACTGGTATTTGTGCAGTAGTAAATTAAAAATGAAGAAATTTCATAAAAATAAGTAGTAGTACTCAATAAATCCTTATTAAGTTTTCATTTCCTGAGGAATATAAAGAATGGTACAAAAACCACAAAATTGCTTTTATTATTGATATTTTGAAACTACTAAATATCTGGGTGTGATGATGATATGCTCACAAAGTATGGGGAAAACAGAAAAGAGACTCTTCTTTGCAAAGCATTTTTAAATGAGAGACAAAATTAAAGCATCCCTCGGTGTAAGAGAATCATTTTCACTCTTTTATTTGTTGTTTATTCTCCTGTCTGGAGGACGAGTTTGCTCATTCAAACCAAGAACAAAAAGAATGTTTAACACCCTCCTTTCAATAAGACGACTAAACTATCTGCAACACACACGTTTTTTCTGTTACGCTCATCAAGAGAAATTGTTGTTTGTAAAAAATGTTGCTTAAACAAATAAATTAGTTGACCTTGATCTTTAACTTAAAATTAATTTAATTATTGTTATAAATACGCATCAAAAATGTAATTAAATTGAAATTAACATAAAACGATTTGAGTTGGACCTTTCATCTTTTTATTAATTAGTGTTTTATCCCTAAAATAAATTGAATTAACCCTCAATTTATTGCTGTTAACATGATAAAAATGTCCTATATGGTAACTTTGTTTGGTTCCCTGTCACATTGATTTTCACCCTGTGATGGATAATAACCAAAGCCAACATTCATGATGCCAAAATTAGAAGCAACAAGATTAGGCTCAAGAAGGAATCTATTTCAAAAGCTAAACATATAGGCTCTGTGCTGTGTTTGCATAATACACATATTACAAGTGTGAATTTTAATGATTTCCTCCATTTGTAACTCTTCATCAGGGTGAGATTTATTTTTAGGTGAGAAGAAGAGAAATGGTTTGCCCTGTATTAGATGTTTTAATAATTCATCAGTGACATATCTTCTCCAGGAAATTAGTCTTTTTTAATATATTCCTAATGGCCCACCAAAAGGTTATGTCTATCAGATGGCTCTAGCTAAAGACATGGTGGCATTTTAATCAGTGGTGAACTTATTTATTTATTTATTTATTTTTCCAAGACAAATTCCTAAATTCTATTGATTACATGGAAAATTAGCTTTTTGTCTCCAGAGATGAACCCCAGCAATGAGGGTTTATTGTATTTTTCCAGACAATTCAGAGTATTGGTATTAATAGCTGAAAAAAAAAGTGTCATGTAACTGTTGCAAGACAACACTCAATCTCCAATTAATGGCTAAGGTCTTTTCTTTACACATTACAAACTAACATATTTAAAGTTGTGTTGCTTTGATGTATTTTACATAATCAATTATTGTGCATACATGCAAATTAGCTTCTTCTTTCATCAGCCCCCCCACACACACACCTAACACCAAACACTCCTGCATATTTTGACTGAATATGATGAAAAAGATAAATAGCATCCCTGTGATTCATTTTTTTCCTGTTAGTCTATGTACACCTGTTAGTTGAGTTTCCAGATTTTTTTTAAACCCGGCTGTTTAATTCTAAGGACCAATATATTACTAATTTAAATATAACTAAAGTGATACATCAACAAAATCTTTATAAAAAACAGGCACATATCTGCAAATTGAAAAGCTGTCCATTTTTGAAAATAAAGGACTTAAAAAGATATATATTTTGCAGCACACCTATATCTAATTATGAGCAAACTCTCATAAAGCGTTCTTGACATTTAAGAGTACTCACATTTGGTGTCCAGGAGGAATTCTTCCTATTTTTTTGCCAGGTAATGAAGGGGCTTATTATAACCCCAGGCTTCCCAAATGACCACATGTCTGCAGATTTTACAAACTTTTTTTTTACTGTCTCATTACTGTTTGTTTGTGAGCTTGCCGCTCTGAGTTTGCAGGTGGTTGTTCGGGTGCAGGGACCAAAAGTCAATGGGGCACATGAATTTGTAATGTCTGCAGGTCCCTCGGGACTGCAATAATGTCAGGTGCTAGGGTTATGGCCAGATGAATCAAAGAATGATGACAGTGATGAAAAATACATGAGAACCTTGTAAACGTTGACCTCACAGAGATACGACTCACACTTTTGACAAGTTTCTAAACTTAGGGACTTTGCGTGTAATTGCAGTTGTTGTTGGGGGGGGGGGGGGGACTCTAATTCTATCTTTTAAATTGTTTCAAATATCTTTCATTTTTTACAGCATAGATGCAGAAAAACAGAATCGTTTTGTAGGTTGGAGTATAAAATCAAGAGCAAGCATTAAACACTGCGTAGCACCAGAGGACAGATGAGGATTTAAGCGTTCTTCAGCTCTTCCACCATCTGTTTTTGTCAGATGGGTTAAGGCAGATACATATGCACCAAGAAGTGATGATGTTGCATCTGAATTTTTTATGCTAGCCTGTTCTACCAGCTTGTATCAGAGACGTTGCTTTGTGGTTTGAGTGCAAATACCTTATGGTAGACTGACAAGCCAACTCATGAAGCTCAAAAGCAGAGAGCAAAAGCAATTTGCAGGGAAGAATAGTTGAGGTGAGATTTAATCTAAAAGAGCAACAGTTGCAACAATTGCACACTGAAAGGTCATGTGTACTACTACTTCCTTTTCCCATGAGCCAGACCAACATGGACAAAGCACCTCATTTAGGCAACCCATCCCCTCCCACGCTGACAAATCGATGAATGTCAACCTTTTTTTCCCCCCATTTGAGGAGAGTTTCCATCTCGCTGTCTGCCACGTATTAAATCATTAATGCACACCTTCACTATAGTTCTACCAAGGCTACAGTACTGTATAGAAAAAGTTTGGGGAAATGCATCATTTTGTAATAGAACACTTTATTTGTCTGCAGCACTGTGTCTGGAAGGCTGTTTTAATGGTAAATTTTAAGTAATTAAAAAGCAAATAGACAGGTAAATAGCTCTCATGGTGGTGAATGTTTTGTTGATGAAAAATCTATAACCACCTGAACAGAAACCTGCACTCTTGTTTTAATGATCTTGTTAGTTTTTGCTCTGTCACCAGAATTTATTTTCTAATTAGCCTGCAACCTGCCAGGGTCCACGTCTCAGTTCTATAAAGGGGGCCTGGTGGATTTGTCATTGATGGCCAATTTCCCCCTGTTGGAAAAAGACATAAGGAAAGTTGTAAAAATTGTTGGGTCAGATTGTGAGTGACTACTCAAGGTGAAGACAGAAGTCTTTACGGTTTGTTCCCCCCAAGGTTCCTTGCACAACAAAAAGATCAAGAGCTTCTGTAGTGGAGGAAGGACCAACTTGATCATTTAAGGGAAGCCATAAAGAAGAATAATCAGTTGGACTCAACGAGATTCTGGCAAATTGTTTAACAGTTTGAAAAAGGAAAGCAGCTGTGCT
Source organism: Cynodonichthys magdalenae (assembly GCA_031762555.1). Lineage (NCBI taxonomy): Eukaryota > Metazoa > Chordata > Actinopteri > Cyprinodontiformes > Rivulidae > Cynodonichthys > Cynodonichthys magdalenae. Next base: position 17,298,112 of record JARVJO010000431.1, on the reverse strand, counting down.
TGATTTGGGCAAACTGCTGACCTGAACTGAGGACAGTGTCAAGCAGTCAAAGACTTGTCGGATTGGTTTATCCAACCACCATGTCCACCGCTTAGGAGGAAGAGACTGAGGACTCAGGGGAAGGTGTGTCCATTACCTTGGCAGAGGTTGAAGAGATTAAAAACCTCCTTAGTGGCAGGGTTAAAGAAGTGGACAAGATTTTCCCAGAGATGCTGAAGGACATTGTCTGGCAGTCCTTTGGCACTCTTCAACGTTGCATGGAGGACCATGGTAATACCTGTAGAGTGGGTTGTGGTCTCGGTGATTTATCAGAAAACTGTAATATCCATTACAACGGTACTTCTTACATCAGCACTGAAATAACCAGAAATCTAAGCCATTCATCCCAAATTATTACAACCTTGCTTCATTTTTATTATTTTTTTGTATTTGTATTAGACAAACATTTATTTTGGTTGTTCTTTTAGGAAACCTGGTAAAAATGTATTACTTGAAATTTAAAATATGTTTCAAACAAGACCATTAAAAAGAAAACAATCTCTGATAACCTTTTGATTTAATGCTGGTTACATTTTCAGCTACTAATGTTACAGTCAGTTCTTTTCAAACATTTTTTTGGTGAAAGTCACATGCAGCAGTTTTAAGAGAGTAAAACCTTGTTAGTGCAAGTTGAACAGCAAATAATGATATCTCTAACTCCTATCTGAATATTATGCTGTCACTTCCTAATATTAGTCAGATATAGACAGGTCTTCAAATTGAGTGGAAATGGAAAAATCGGCATCCACCCGGTTTGCAGAATTGATGACAGGCATTCAAAATGAACAATGACACACTGTGCTCTCTCTCACCACTCTATCTCCTGCTAAACTTTAACAAATTGCCTGCAGGCAAGCCCAGTGTAAACTTTTTGACACTCAGCTAACCTGTTTTGAGAGAGTGGCAATATTGAAACACAAGAGTGGAGGAGAGGGCAGACCAAAGGACAAACAACAGACAATTTCATGAGTATACAGTGAGACAGCGTGGCAGATCTGTCTTCATTTAAAAGGTTGTCTCAAGCAGAGATTGTGTCTGGGAGGGCAGCCCTGAGCTCATGCTGAATAAAGGTTATGGTGTCTGCTCCTCTCCTGGGAGGAGCTGATAAAAGGGAAGTCTTGTTGGAGGTTTGAGAACTGGTAGAAAAACTACTACAATCTGGAGGTTTACCTCTGCAGCAACTTCGCTGATGACACAATAAAGGGCTTTTCCCAAATGCTATCTATTTCCTAGTTCAACCAAAAGTTGTTTGTTGCTCTTGTACAAAATTATCAAATTTTAGCTCGCTTTGCAGAAAAATTGACTTTCAGTTAGATACTTTAAAGTTCTTTTGTTTTTGATGTAAAGAATAATTGAGATATCTGTAAAACAAAGAAGGGTGGAGATGGTCAAAGATGTGTGAAAGTTGTTGAGATAGTAAAAACTTATTCGGTTTATAGTTAAGGCTTTACTAACCAAAATCCAACTATGATTTCATTTTGTTTGGAGTCACTATTGGTGTTCTTTCATATTGGTTTCTAAAATTTCCATCTTTAATCCGACAAAATTTCTGTTATAGATTTTTGCAGCTGCCTCTTTCACTTATTATGTGGTAGTGGGACCTCAGTATGATCATAATGAATAGAAAGTTATGTAATTTGTGTTTATTCATTATGCTTTAGGGGCTACTGAGGTGTTCTTTTAATTTGCAGAGGAGAGGAGTAGAGTGGAGTGCAACCCCCACCCCAAAAAAAAAAAAAAAATATATATATATATATATATAGTATATATATATATATATATATATATATATATAAATATATAAAAAAGAGAAGAGAAGAGAAGAGACAAAAATCTCCACATTTTTAAAACCAGGAACCATGAACCTATGAAGCTATTCTTGCAAGAGCTTAGAGTGTGGTTTGTTGTACTCATTTTTTTCTGTTTGACCAGTGAGAAGCTGGACAGTGGTAGAATATGAAATAATGGAGCTAAAGCTTCAAAAACATACAAAATATGTTATTTAGAAAAACCCAGGCTTACTGGAATGCTGCTGTAATGGATCAATTTCCAATGAATTTGCTTGGTCTTATGAGCATACATTCAAGATAGAACTTTAAGATAGAACTTTATTGATCCCACAATGGGGAAATTAGCACGTTACTGCAGCTCAGTACAGGAGAGGTTGAGATAAACAAGAAAGATAAAATAAAAGGAAAGTAAACTCTATACATATATTCATATATAACAATGCACATATACACATATACACCTCATACATACCTCTGCATCACATGTTGGAGGTATGTCACATGTTAGAATGACATGCCAGCAGCTATACACCCTACTGGCTTCTCCACTGTCCTTACTTCACATCTGTCTGTCAGACCAGCAAACTTGGTTACCACGGAGACAAGTTCTGCCAAGGCGCTGGTGGTGACACTACGACTTCTGAAAAGGTTGGAGATTTATTTATCTATTTATTCAGAGAGAAGCAATCTAGTCACACTGTAAATTCCTAACTAAGCATCACAAATTATATATACTTATACATACAGGAAATACATATAAGGAGATGTACTGAAGGACTTTATACCTGTATGTTCACATCAACAACCCAAGTGACTGGAAATACATTATTTAGGGTGTTTGCAGGAAGGAATAGATCAGACGACGTCCTGAAAAAGCCTAAGTTTTTCAGTGTTTGCATTGTTTTAAACCTTAAAAATACTGTGAACAACCGTATGTGATATTGTGAGGTCAGAATATGTGTTGAAAATGAGTTTCAGCGCCTACTAAATGAAAGTAAATCTGCAAAATTGTCTGAGTTATAAGCATTTTGTGTGGCACCCATGTTAAGTTAAACGTTAATCAGTCATAGATACTGTTCATCTGCAGCATTTATTAAAATTAGGGTGGTTCACGAGATACTTTGTTGAGAGACAAATATACAAACACTTGCGCTCGCACGCACACACAAATACAGGCATAAACATTTGTGTCTGCCTCACCTCTCTGCTGCATGTGAGAATAAAAGGAGACTCGATAAATAGCTTTGGACTCATTGGCATTTTTTCAGAATTTTCTTTTATACCATGAAGAAAGAAAGAAAAAAAAAATAAAACACAAACACACTGCTGTAAAAAAAGAATATTTTTCTTGTTTGGAGTTTTTGAAAGATGCAGAAAAATTGAAACCTGTTGATGACGGTACCCCATCCTGTCCTTGGAGAGTTTGTTTGCTTTGTGGAAGCAGCAGCAAAAGCATTTCTGGAATAACTTTTTTTTCTCTGCTCGATACTGAAGTTATTATGAGGAGTTTTTCATTCCTGAGTAGGTAATTGGCTTGGGAAACTGTTATATATGTGTGTTTAGTTTGTATGTGAGTCAATGCCTTGGGTTGTGTATATCATAGCACCCTTGAGGACACAAAGAAATGAAATTGTTGCTGGGAGGAAAAAGTGAAGGATGTAAGTCTTTTTACATGCAGGATCTATTGTGTTGTGCAGGGTCACATCAGTAATGGTTGTTTCCTTTGGCTACATCTTTACCTAATAAAATATAGACACGCTTGTTAGATCATTTTAATCATTTCCATCACAGGTTTACACAGTTCCGTTATTAGTTAAGGTGACTATGAATCAGTGGAGGAAGTTGAGCTCTGCTGTGTGTGATGGTGCTCTGCAGCAATGAAAACGTGACTCATTGGTGCACCGGCAGCCATGATAGCACATCAATCAAACAGTGTCCCCATCGCAACAGAAGTGAACATCTGTCCATCTCAGGATCTTTTCTTTTTTATGAGGTTTCCTGTGTTGAATAGTGACTCCAGAGTAATCCACTGAGCTCATCAGCAACACTGATAAGTCAGCACTAATGCCAGCATAAACATGACAAAGGGCATGTATCCATTAGCTAATGAAGGGGCTTCCTCATTACTTCCCTTATTTGCAAAATGAACAAAAAGAAACGACACACTTTAGTTTTATTATTATGCAAAACATAAATAATTAAGCAAGTGCTTTGTGATGTATTTTTAAGAAAAGATTTCTTGCTTTAAAGCGTGTGCATCATTGTAGCATGGTGGCAGCGCGTCCATGGTGTGGGTCCAACCGACCGATGTGCATCAGCATGATTGGTTGTCAGTTAATCACAATAGGTGCGGTTTGATTTTTTATAGTTTTTTATTTTTGGTAGGTAGTTAAAACCTAAATGCAGAAACATTACCATAACACATTGCATACTCCTGAAAATTATTCTGTAAAAAAACAAAAAAGCTATAATTTTCTCACTCAGCACAAATTGTTCCGACAGCCTCATAACCCAGCTTCACAGTAAATTTGTTGAATTAACACTGCTTAGCGTTAAATCAACACAAGTTCTGTTAAATGCTGTGCTGGTACAACTTGCTAAGCTTATATCAGGTCAGGCGGTCAGTGAAGAAAATGTTTAAACCTTGCTCACTTCCATTCATTTTTATCACATCCTGCAAAAACAGCAGGGCTTAATCTCACACAGAAGCAATGAGCTCTTTTTTTCTTTTTTAAACAAGAACATTTAAAGAAATCTTTTTTTTTCAGCATTTTACTTCACTGCAGCACATGTGTGGGTGACAGATGAAAAGACCATTATGACACATCTGTACATGCTGTTCCTTTCCTTCGGCATCTGTACAATCTGTTCCTTCGGCACGTATAGACGCACCGCTACAGTTATTAATTTTGTCTATACCGGGACATACTGCACAGCAATGTGTATGCACAGTTTTCTTTCTATAACCATCTGTACAGTTACTAAATTTGACTTTTTTTCGATTATTTAAATTTTTTCCCCTTTAACTACACTCAGTGGATGAATACTATCTGAAATATGTGCATTTTAAAAAAATTGGTAGTAAGCATTTGATTCATTGAGAAGACATAGCATCTTTGTTTTTTTTGTTTTTTTTGTCATTGAACTAATCAGTTTTTTATTATCAGCATCTTTGCTGAACGATTCTACATTAAATATTATCAACCACTCACTGAAAAAACTTCAAAAAAAGACTTTTTGTTAATAAAAAGCTTTGTCCTATAGCTTTTCTTCACACGCTTATAAAATGCTAAACTACCCTGTTTGTTTTATTCTAAGATCTTATGTGAATATAATGAATGAGCCAGTACACCTGAGAGACAGCAGTGAGACAATATCAATATGTATCTGAGAGTTGTTTCTGAAACGAGACATGGAAAAAGGTCAAAGGAGCCATCTCCATACTAATTTAGTCTTTGGTGGATCGAACAAACTACACATCATAATGATTTTTTTCATTATGTTGTATATCCTGGAGCTGCAATAAGTGAACGGAATGAACCCAAACAGCAGAATTCCAAGGATTCAAATCTTTATTAATGAAAATGGCACAACTTCAGGTAACAAAGGCTAAACCTTGAATACATGTAGCGTAGGTAATAAAAACAATAGCTGGAAACAAAGAACTATTATTACACTGGGAGGGTTAGTTACTCTAATAAATGATAGGTGAGTAGATTATAAGGGAGGCACAGGTGTGGTACGCTAAACCTAATGAGCAAAGGGAAGAACCAGGAAGTAACATGACAGAGCTGAGCTACAACCATATCTGAAAAAAAAAGAAAAAATATCAAATTGAAATGTACAAAAATCACAAAAAATTACAGGAGCAGGTTTCTTTGACTCAATGAAAAAAAAAACTTGAACATTTATGGAAAAACTAATTATTTCTGTAAAATTTGTTTATGTTTTAACATCAAACATTTTGAAGATTGGCCATTTAAAAGGAGTAAAAAAGACTTTTAGTACTTGTTTAAATCACATTGGAACTTTAGAATATGTTTTAAAATAAAAGTTTAACTACCAATAATCCTACAGAGTGACAACTGAATGATCTTGTTTATGCTTTTGACATAAAGTGACCCCCCCCCCCCCCCCTCTTTTCTCTTTAAGTGTGGGTGTCGGGAGAGCTGGAGATGTCTGGGAAAGAAATTTGGGAGATCTCAAACTTATTTGAAACCTGTCACTCTTCTGTGAAGAAAATAATTTACAAGCAATAAAGATTCCAAACGACTGCCAGCACTCAGTGTCCCGGCAAACAGAAACCTTGATGCAAAAAATACGTTTCTGAAAACTGCAGAATGTTATTAAAGGAGCTGTAGGTCTCTTATAACTTGCTGTCAGAGTGAATGCGCCTACACTGAGGACAGGAAAAAAAGACAGCCAAACTCAGATTTGCAAGATATGCCAGGGAAAAAAAAAGTTTGTGATTGTGGTAGAAATAATTTATAATGTTTGTTAGTTATGACTGTAAACTGGTTTTCAGGTCCAGTTTTGGCACTGGGTATATAGTGCTGTGGCTGACCTTGTCTCAGATCTTGGCACTGAATCCCAGTCAGTTCTAGTTGGCATCAAAACAACTAACAGTAATACCTGCAGTGACTTCAGACCACTGCTGCCGGACAGTCCCGGAGCCAAAAACTGGATGGAAGAACTTCTCAAATTAGAGCTCTGATTTACAACTTAAATCTCTTTGTGGGCTTATTATAATAAAACAAATGACACCAAAGAACAGTTGGAAAAAAAGAAAGAAAATACAGTGAATGTTATCATATCTGATGTAAACAAATCAAACATAAGGCATTGCAGGCAATAAACAAAACCAGAAGTTTCATAGAAAAGTCCAAAACCAAACGGAAACTTATACATGGAAACAAGATGGGGAACATCCCTCCATCCTCTCGGGTGCTGCCTTGTTTGTTGCACAAGCAAAAGACAGTCTGTGCTGCCTGTTTGACACATAAAGCCATTGTTAATGTGACTGGAACAAGTTAAACTGCTCCTGTGAGGAATGCCTAAAGGGAACATGGAACAATTTATCTGAAAACAGAAATGGCATCAATCAGGGGAAACAGTGAAAAACAAGCAGGAGGAACATTCCTGCAACAGGATGTCTGTAGAAAGAATCTCTGCAGTTTGTTCATTCAGAGGAGTACTTTCTGTGGGAAACACATTAAAAACAAATCTTACTGGATATACAGTAAAATTATTTATTTGACGTCTTTATGAACTGAGTTCTCTTTTAATATCTTTTGATATGATTAATCTAAAGTAAGGTAAATATAGGCTACTAATGAGGGGGCTTGAATTAGAGACTTGAGAAAAATAATCAATTGATAAAACTTGAGTATAAATGAGCAGAGACTTACAAATTGTACCTGCAGGGTAGGTAAATTATTACAAAATCAAAAACCAAAAGACCAGAAAATTTCTGGAGTGACATCAAAGAGAGCATGGACTTTACTATTTGTCCCAAAGATTAGAAACATTTCTCTTATAATATGGCTCCCATAAATACAATAAAAACTTGCACTGAAAACCTCATTCACTCAAATCTGAGTTACAAATAAGGGGATGGCAAACCCGTTGACAAGAAACTGACAACTGAGAAAACCAAGAAGTTTAAATCCCATCAAATAATCAGCAGGTGTGAGCAATAAACAAGCGAGGCAAGAATTGACTGAAAGATACAAAACAAGTGCTTCTACAAGACAAGATAAGATCAGAACAAGGGAAGCAAATAAAAAAAAAGAAATACTAAACCTCGTACAAGAGAGGCAAAATAAAACCAACACAGCACTAACCAGGCAGGATACAAACTGCACAAAACAAAACAACCTGGACCATGAGAATCTAATTACTTTTAAACATCAGTCACTGTTAAAATTGTTCTCAGATATTGTTTTATTAGATTAATGCAACAAGCACCCACTGTTCAATGTCTTTCAAAGAACAGTCTCATCTTAAAAAATAAGTTAAATTAAAAAGTTCAGTTGATTCTGAGTCATGAGCAGAGGCTATTAAAACATGTTGCTTTAGGGGTATTCTTGTAATTTACCAGTGACTTTGTTCAATTCTGAGTAAGCGTTCATATGAAACCAGAAACTTGTCAGGTTCAATATCTTTACAATACTTTAAATTTCGAAAGTAAGACAAACTGGAAAACAGCAAAAAACCATGGATACAGACAGATAACATGACAGGCAGGATAAATAAAATCCAATTTGACAATGAGCAGGGTGCATATATTCTGGCACAGGTGATTGATGAGTGGACAGGTGTGCTGGTTGCAACATGGAGCAGGTATAATATCAGAAAACAATGGTACTGAGGACATCTAGAGATTCTGGTAAAAACTACAAGAACTTTAGTCGGACTAATGCAAAACTATCCAGTCTTGCAAGGCACGAGAAAGCATAACTGAGTAAAGTAACTCTCAAATTATGACAAAAAGTAGATGTCATTGCAAAAATGCTAAAAATTTCATGTCATCAATCCATCAGCCAGTAACTGTGACAAACCTATTAAATATCTAATACTGCGGTCAGAAACAGAAGAAATGGGAAAATACCATTACAGCCACAATATATTTCCACAAAAATAGAAACTCATTTTTTAGAAATATGTTTGTTATACCGAGGCAGCCAACACATGCCCTTTGCAGTTGTTACTGTTCACATTTTATTCTGCAGTTGCATAGCTTTTCTTTAGCAGTATGCTCTCATATCCCCTCCTACCTCTCATATAAAACTCTTTTCCAGCTTATAAATTGTTTCAGAGATATTCACATCAGGGTTGATGAAATTACACATCAACTAGTCCTTTGGGTCATTTTGGTCACTTTCATCTGACCTAACACATTTGAGTATTTTATTGAATTTTGTTAGGTTTAACCTCTGACTGTTAGGATTCTTTCAGCACAAAAGGAAATTGACAATATTTTGTATGTTGGTATGCTGGAATGCCAAGTCCTAACACACCTTGAATTTACATAGGTTACATACTCTCATTGGAAATAATTGTCAAATATCTGAAACCACCAATTGTTCTAATTGTTAGTCATACACTTATAAAGTCATTTCCTGGGGTTTTAGCTTTTTCCTGTGATCTCCTTGTTATTTCGTCATATAATATAAAAAAAAGTATATAAAAAAAAGAACATACCTGAAATAATAATCCCAGCAGCCCAATACCAGAATAGCTGAACAGGTTGAGACCTCAGACGTCTCTTTCATGACATTTTGAAACTATTAAAGGGAAGTGTGCCTTCGCTATCAGACTTCAATGAAAACTAAGAGACGTGGGAGTAAGGCTGCTACTCTGCCTGATCTCCAACTTTTATTGAAGTTTGAAGTTTAACTGATCAAAGAACCTGATGACTGGAAGTGAGAATAACCGCGCATACCAGTGTCCACCTACTGAAAACTATTTAAAAAATAATAATAATAATGATGTCACATAGTGTTTCTCATTCTGTGTGTCACCTTGTGAAGCACTGCTGACAGATGCCACTATTGTATCCTCATAAATCTGAGGCTGCTGTAGGAGCACAACATGACAGAACAGTGGGATTTTAAAGATGAACATGGCTTGGTGAGGTACGGGTCGATCCGATCCACACCTAAGCTTACTGCTCACTAATAGGTTTCAGCTTCCTGCTGCTTGCTCTGTGGTGCTTGGATGTCAAAAAGCATCTCTGCTCCCTTTCATATGCCATGTAATTAGCCATCAGTCGGCACGCATGGCAACTTAGAGCAGAACAAATCTGAGTAAGAAATCTGTGGGGCTTTGCTTTGGCAAACATCTGGGTAAATTTGCAAGACATAAATCTGTAATGAGCATACTGGTGTATGCAGGAAACTATATCTTAAATGAGACATATGTTTTTAAATCCTTTTTCTGCAATGCTTTGGTTTGAATTCCTCCTTATTGTAACTTTACAAGCCCCTCTTTCACTCCTTTTCTGAAGCATTCCTCAGAGCAACCCATTTTGATGACATCTCTTCAATGGTTAAAAAGGTGTATTTTGCATATGCCCTTTTTAAAGTCTTCATATTACAGTGCAATGTTTTAGAAACAATTAGAAATTAAATCTTTCTTATGATAGCTAAAATATGATCAAAGATATGTTGCAAAAAACTTTTTTTTTTTCACAAACCACCAAGAGCAAAAGTGTTGATCTTGGACATTAATTATCTTTCTGTCATTTTACTAAATATCTGACCTGTGCCATTCTGAATCTATTCAGCTCAATGAGGCCTGAACTAGTTTCCTAATTAGAAAAAAAAAATAAAAAGAAAAACTTTCATGATTAAATAAACAAAAGAAAACAAAAAGTTGATGTAGCATCAAAGACAAAAAAACTCAAGGGGCATGGAAGAGCATCATACTGCAGGTGAACTGGGAAAATGAACTGATAAGTGGGAACAGGTGAGACTAATGATCACTGGGAACAGGTGTGAGTAGCAGGGGTGAGACTTAAGAGTAGAAAACTGACAGAGGAGAGATTATTGGGTGGCACAGGGAAACACAGAGGAACAGAACTGCAAAATAGGAAAACAGAATATAAGCAAAAAGGAATAAATATAACAAGCATAAAAAAAACTACCAAAAATCAAAAATCCTGACAAATTTGTGGGGAGGGGGTTAAAGAGAGGAAGATGGGGAGTTAAAGAGGAGACATTTAGCTGAGCTGCAGTTGCACACGCTCCCTTGCAAACAGTCATTTTTCTCAATCTGGCCTGCCACACAGAGGGATGTTCTAAGCAAGATTAATATCTGCCTTCGGATGCAGGTGACTACTGTGACATTTGTCATGTGACAGAAATAGAAGAAGCTCTACCAAAACTCACAGCGGCTATCCAGAGGGCAATAAAGCAAAGGAAGAAAAAAAAACTTCAATCTTCTCTCCTCTGCTAAAAGAGCTCATATGATCAACAGGTGGCCTTAACTCTCCTTTATTGAATTGGCAAGCTTTCCTGACTAGATTTGATCCTTAATCAAATGGTATTTGCCAGCAATATTCCAAAAGGAGACGAATAAACGCTGCACCTTCATAGAAGCCTTCAACTAATACTTAAATAAATGTGCATGCATTGAAAGTCTAATATCCCCTAATGAGGACACTTTAGTTGTTTGTGTCCAACATTGCAGTAAATCTTAACGGGCATATACTCTATTAAGGGATATGTTAATTAGGATTTGCTTTGTGGGTGAGTCTTTGGCTCGCTGCAAACAATTAGGGTACATTTCAGCATGAGACAAGTTCACGCTCAGGAATAATGAGCACGTCAGCTAAAAAGTGGCCAGCAGCCCACATCCTGATTAGCAGGAGGAGCCGCTGACAGGCCCACTAACACTCGGAGAGAGCCATTTATATCACATCCGCTGCACGTCGACTCTGGCAGCACGTCGCAGACAAGTAAACAAGGCATTTTCATTAAATGTCTAATAACAAGGAGAACTACTTTCAAATTTTAATGCTATAATATCACACCTTATTGCTTTGGTAGAATTTAGTGCTTTGCAACTTGCCTGTTTTGAATTAGCTTTTTTTTTTATCTTAAGGGATGGAGATTTTCAGAACTCTAGTCTGAAGGGGCGCTGCACTGCAGTTCAGGGAATACGTTTGTGGAATTTACTTGATGCTGATATAAAAAATACCTCAATAATCTATATGTTTAAAAAGACGTTTAAGTCAAATTTTTGGGGAAAATATATCACATAATATTTAGTGGGAATAGGATATGTTTTTATTTTTTCGATTGTTCAAATTTGTTTCTTTGATGGATTTTTTTAAATAAGGGGCAGGTATGATCAAATTTAATTTCTCTCTGCAACCTTTTCATTCAGGACTTGTTGTGCTTTTGTTAAATTATTGTGTACAGCAGTATTTTTCAAAGTGGGTGGGGCTCAGAAAGCTAGAGGGAAGAGATGATAAGAAAAGTAAAAAAAAAAAATTTAAAAAAGCTTTAGAGAAGTTTTTTTTTTTGTTTGTTTCTTTTGTTCTGTTTTTATCGCCAACAATTTGAAAAGTTGTTTTGAGTTTTTAAAACATGTTAATAAAATTCTTAGGTTATGCAAATGTAATCATTATTTAATAGTGAATAAAAGTGAGAAATATTTTAAAAGTTTATGTTTTATTATATATCTTGTAAAATTGTTTCTGGGTTTGCAAGAGGGTGGGGGTCCCCATCCAAAAGCTAATGCTGTTTGAGGAGCATAGCATTGAAAAGTTTGCACCCCTAGTTTAAAGATTATTTTTGTTTTAATGAATGAAATAAATGAAACAAAATATAAATAAATGTTTGACTAAAAATAAAAAAATTTCAATTCATAAAAAACACGTAAAAAGTAGTTTTGCACTATTTTTTTGGAGAAGAAAAACACGTTTTTCTCATGTTTTGAAACGTAAACGACTCAACTTTTCACTGAGGCTGTTACTGTCCTGATGTTTAATAGACTGAATTTTCCACTGTAGACTGAAAAAAACTAGTTTCTGAACAGGGTCAAGTTTAAAGCTATTCCAACATACAAAAGATAAGTTAACTTTTACTTATTTAGGAACCATTATTCATCACTTCTGTGTGGTTTCTCAGATAATGGACTTTTTTCACCCCACACAGTCATTCCCTCTGAGCACTTTTTTTTTTTTCCCCCTCCACTTGTTACACAAAGCGGATCAGTTCTGATTGTGGAGTTGTGCTGAATGTTGAGAGCTGTATAAAGATGTTTAAATTGGCACTAATTAAATGTACTTTGCTCCATTATAATTAACAGTTATGATTTAGCTCTGAAGCCTTTTATCGAGTTAGTGCCTTTAACGAAAAAAGAGGAAAAAAAATGATGAAAAGGAGACAACTTGTACAGTGGAAAAACAGGAAAACGGTACAGTGAGAAGGAGGAATAACTAAAGAGTGACTAGCAGTTCAAAAGGACAGCCATGTGGGGGGTGTTCTTCTTTGATTTCAGTTTTCTGCCAGCTATTTTGCACTCATTCAAAAATTCTGTGTCATCTAAGCTGTTTTCTCCACGTTATGAGTCATCCTGAGCAAGAAAACATTATAAAACAATTAGATTAGAAATCTCCTGTAATGGAGCGGGGTTTCAATGCTCACTATGCTGCTTGGAGAAACTGTGGGGGGTCTTGGAGGGAGTGGTGAGGGATATGAGGAGGCAATAGAGAAGAGAGGAGGGCAGAAGAAAAAATGTATGACTCAAATTTATTCAGACACTTCAAAAATCCTGTTGAAAATAAATTTTATTTTTCAGTTTCTTGTATCACTTCCTGTTTATTGGATCAGCTTTGATGTTGTTTGTGTTATGAAAGATAAATAAGGATGAGAAATCTAATCCACCCCGCTTTGTTGTGGGGTTCAGTGCATCGTTTCCTTTTAGTTCTTTTTTATATATATATATATATATATATATATTTTTTTTTCAAACTCTCAACAGTTTTATGCATCAGATGGTATTAGATGTGAAGCACTGGTGTGTTCTAATCTAAATTTTGCTAATTCATTTCCCCCGTGGACCGCCTAACAAAGCCTCTTAAAATCATTGACTGATAATGAAGCTCATTAGTGCAGCTTCGTATTCCGCTCGTCTCACCCCCTCTGCAGCTTACTTATTCTTGACAAGCAACACTAACAAGCAGCTGAGAATCTCATTGAGGATTTTTTTTTTTTATATTTCTTTTGTTCGGGAAAACATCACACTAAGCCTTATTTTTAGAGCAATGGTGCGCGAGGATTAACATTGATTGTTGAACGTTTCACTTAATTAGTGGCATTCAACGTCATAATGTATTCAGAATTTTACCACTGATCTTAAGTCTTTTTTTTTTTCTTAGCAGGCAGTTTTATTGAGTAACCTCATAATTATTCATCACATGGTAAAACAGTTTGACTGGATTTAAAAATGATATGACCGCTTTCACCTCCACGTTGGTGCGTTTACAGGGCCAATCTGTATCGTATCCATATGGATTTACTTTCATAACACTAGGAAGAAAAAAAAAACAGAATCACGATTAATCAATTAATCATTCCTGCAATGGCTGCGTGTGCATTTAAATTACCACTTCTAATCTGTCAGTCTTCTTGTGATCATAACATGAAGTATAACAAGCATAGATTAAAATCATCAGAGGGCAGAAATCGTCATGTTTTGACAGCGGCTTCAGAGCATACTTTGAAAGTAGTAACATTGATTCCGAGCTCCAGAAGTGCTGTTTATGTGTTGTTCGCTGGCGACTAATGAATTCCTGCAGCGTTCTGCACTAATGAATGTCAAAATGCCACAAGTTCAGGTGGTGAGCAGGTGTAGAAACTAATGAAATTTCTACAACAACCTGAGCTAAATATCAAATGGTAAAACTTGTGGCATTCTCTGGGCTATGTTATGTCTTTGTTTTCAGTGTTTGTGGTAACATTGTTAAATGGAACTGCCAATTACATCTGTTTTATGTCTCCAATATCACATTTTCATTACACAGATGCACGAAGTAATATGGATCTCTCGTCAAGGCAGAGAGTTTAGCCCTTGAGATGTTCCGTACCTAGAGTGGCATTATTTTGAATGGTCAATCACTCCACCATAATTAGATTTCTTCTTCGTTTTGGCCAACATTCTCTGGCAATTTCAAACTGGGCATTCATCTGTGATAATGCTATAAAATCAGGCCTATGACAGCTGAAATTGAGTTTAAGCCTTTCTCATTTTTTTAGTAAAAGAAAATGGCGATAACTGAATCAGTCCTATCATCTAATGTCATTTCTTCTCAGAGCTGAGATTATGTAATACCATATAATACAATAGTGGACATACCCAATAAGGGAGCACCGTTAGGCTCTTATTATTCTAGTTTCACATCTTCCTTGTTGTTCTGTTTTGTGATAAACTCGTTTTTTTAATGGTTCCTTTGAGTTAATTTGCCTTTTTTCCTTAGCAATTTCAAACACCCACAAACTAAATAAAACTGCCATTTAATTGCCCTTTTTGACACCAAATCTGTGATGTAGAAGGTGTAAAAGAAAAAGAAGATACGTAAAATGAAACCTTTTTTTATAGTAGTTTGTTGTGCTTTCCAGCAGAATGTGGGGGTGTGACAGGAAAGTTCAGTACAACTTGCTTTTGCTAGGAAATTAGCATATAAGACTATAATTTACTGAACTTTGCTTTGCTATCTAAATCTGAATTGCTTTATGCTTTAGCTGAAGTCAAAGTAACAACATAACGTTAAAACTCTGACGTGGTTAAGTATTTTGGAACCATTCCTTTTAGCTAGAGACTATTCCTGTCTGCTAAAACTTTTAACATAATTTAGGTTAACCTTTTGCCTCTCAGAGATAAATATGTAACATCAAAGAAATCTATTTTTTGCAGGAAAAGTTTTAATTGTGAGTCATCCCTGTAGCCAGGTTGTTAATTTAATATGTTGCCTCAGCAGGTCAAGTGTGTCAAGCTGACTAATTAAAACCAAAGATTTTTTAAACAAACTTTTAGTCACTATGTTAAAACAAATCCTGCAGCTATTTTGATTACATTAGCTATATGATATTTAAACCCCACAGCACCAGTCAGTCACTGATAAATTTTCAATCACATGCTACCATCTGAGACATATTGAGGTTCTAAAACATGTGTGTGTCCAATTCTGGTCCTTGAGGGAGGCTATTTTGCCTGTTTTATTTGTCTTCCTTCTCCAACACGCCTGATTCAGTGACTGAATTACCTCTTCAAACTCTGCAGAAGCTTGTAAATCACTCATTCGCTTAAATCAGGTGTGTTGGAGCAGATAAAGCTCTAAAACATGCAGAATAGTGGCTTTCAAGGACCAGGATTGGACACCCCTGTTCTAATAAAAAAGATTTGCAAGACATACTTTGAAATCCAAACACCAAAATAATACAACCAAAAAACAGGGAAAAAAGTATTACAATAGTCAGAATCATTGATCAAACTGACATAATAAAAAAAGAGAGAGGCCAATTTCAAATCACTTAGATTATGATGCAAAGTCCAATTTATTTTTGATATATACAGCGTTGTCATAACAACTGATGGTAACATAGTTACTTGATTGTGGTATGGACTTGAACTATGTGCCTGGAAAATACATAATCTCCACTTTTAAAGTTGAAAAAAAATGACACATTTGAAATGTTAGAAAAAATATGTATCTTAATTGATGAGGCACTACCGAGGAAATACAAGTCCTTCTCATACTCTAAAGCCTTGATTCCCCATTGTTATCTGTGTATCTTCCTTTACTGAAATCAAAGAACGAAAGAATAACATTTGAGTCGGATTTGTGTCATGCAAAGCAGGTCCTTTTTCTTCTGCCAACATCAAACAATTCTTGGAGTACCCAAAAAAAGTGTGGATCCCCAGAGCTCCTAAAGTGTCTGCTTTGGATAATGAGGTTTTGAGAGGAGTGGAGAAAAACATCAGAACCAACAGATCTATTTTGGGCTGCTATAATTTCTATTTTAGATGAGAACAATAAGGGAAAAAAAAATTTTTTGTGTTTTTTTTTGTAAAATATACTTAAAAAAACCAAAAGTTATGCTTCTGAGAGATGAAAATTTGTGTAGCTCTGATGCAAATGGGAGACCATTGCAGGAGTGTGTTTGTGTGTGTGTGTGCTTGTTTTTGTTACCTATTTAGGACCGTTTCTGGTATACACCTTGTCAAGACCAGTAGTCCTAATGGGGACCAAAGACCGGTCCTAATATGGTGGAACTCCATTTTTGGGTTGAGGGTTGGGTTTAGGACTGAGGTGTGAATTGAGTTTGGGGTGGTTAGTTTTAGGGTAAAGGCTCAGGGTTAGACTATAGAAATGACCGAAAATTGAATGGAAGTCAATGCACAGTCCCCATGGGGATATAAAAACAAACTCGTGTGTGTGTCTTTATGTTGCTCTGGGATAAAAACAGGATTATCTTTAAGACCATAAAGCAATAGCTTTTCTTGAAATCTCTGCATTTCCTGTTTGCTTTGACAGGTGTGGCATTAAGATGTTTCCCTCCATATGTGGGTCAAAGTCGTGACCCCTGCTGGACCTTTTTTCCTCGATGGCGGCTTGCTGCGTTGACTCGTGGCCGCATCATCTGCTGCAGCTTATTTATCGCCCAGCATCAAAGAGAAAACGCCACGCCAGCTGCAAGTCCATCTACGACGAACACCCGCCCACGCCTTTGCACACATCAGAGCTCACACGTAGACTCGCACACAGAGAATCTAATCTTTAGGCAGAGAGCGGCATTCATTAGTGGGACCTGTGGCGGGTTTCTCACTAATGCTGATTTTCTTGTCTCTGAAACATTTCTACTGTTATTCTTTTTGACACCTCAGCCCTGTAATTGTGATCCCTCGAGGCAGAGAGAATGATATTAACCTGACAAACACTATATTTCTGTCTGCCAATCAGCCAGGTGAGATAATGGAGAGTAATGTGCAACTACCTTTGTAACTTATTGACTTTTGAATTAATGCTAATAAATTGGATTAAAAGTTAAAATGAGCTCCATATAAACTCACAGGAAAAGTCGTGTTCTCCCTCGGAGATGCTAAACCCGCAAAAGGAGGCTGCTTTATCCAGTAACAGTCTGCTCAATGAGAACATTTTAGATATGTCAATAAAAATTATTTGTAGAAGGCTGCACTTGTTGGACAATCGATAGCAATTACAGACACTGTTGCCTCGCTCACCAGGTAAGTATTGGCAAAAATATTAAAGAATTTAAGGGCTCTCAGCAGACTTTGTGTTCACGAAGTCCGTCTTCAACCACGTTAATCTGGAGAAGCTGTTCTTGCAGTGTATTTTGGGATTTGAGAAAATCTAAACTTGTTAGTAACATTAGTCACTCTGCGCCAACAGATAAAAAAATGTAGGAAAATAATAAAATAATTTGCAAAGAATTTCTTAGTGAACCCACAGTCTCATAAAGGGGACTTGAGTAAAAGAAAAAGAGAGCGACAGATCGAACAAAATAGTCGTGATTTTTTTTTAGTTTTTCTTGCAAAATACATATAATAAATTTAAATGAGCAAATAATGCAAGTGCAAAAACCCTGGCTTTCGTATAGTTCATTTCATTGGTAAGAAGTACATGGATTTAGATTCAACATGTGTGATTATGGATAAGCAGATTTTACAAATCTCTAAAATAAACATTAGTAGTGACAGTTTCATTTGTTCATTTAACCATTAGACTATTGGCTATTTGTGCACAACAAGAAAATACATCTGTGGCTGTAAGTTAAAGGTATTCATCTAGCTTTTAATGAGCATTATGATGGTCTACATCTACAAGCAGTGTTTAAAAATAATAAGAATCCCCCACTGCTCTTTGTTTAAACACCAAGACCTTATATGTGTGTGGTTGGTGAGAAGAAAATCTATAGGACTGGCAATATTTTATCAAAGCATTGACAAATTTGCCCACACACAGACAGAAATAGGCTCCATGAGCATCATCACAGATTGTAGGAATCCTTTCCTTCTTTTGGCAGGAAAACAATACATCATACAAAAAAAAACAGCTTTTTCATAACACTCTGAATGAGTTTGTGTTTACATTTTCAAAATGAAATTGAGCTTCACTCTTCTGAATAAAGCCAATTAGAGGAACAGAGTGCATTCCTTTGTTATAAGAACTTGGGGGGGGAAAAAAACTGCTTTCGACATATAAAAGTTGTTACATGCAACATTTTTTTCCTCTCCTGCATCTTTTATGCAACAAATATGTTTGCAAAACTCTTGAATTTTGCCTGTCTGCCCTAAACGCAACTCCTTTCCATTTTATTTCCAGAAGTAACATTTATTCTGATTTGCTGCAGCCCATTTATCTTCATTTCATTCCTCAAAAAGTTAAAAATGAACTTTGTAACAGATGGTGTATTAATACCAACTTATATCAAAATTTGCTTGAAGTTGCTAAGAATCAATCTTGTGCCTCCCAGCTACAGCATGGAAGATGGATGAGGGTTTTTCTTTTTCTTTTTTTTTTTTTTTCTTCCAGGGCCAAGTGGAGGGTGTGCTGCTATTAGAAACAAAAGTTCAGATGGGCTCAGATGGTTATAAATGGAAACAACCACCAGAACAAGATCATCTTCGGAGGATGAGTCACACATCCACCAGCCCATCCCCTGAGGCCTCCGCTGGGCAGTGCTTTATTACCCGTGCCCTCCAGGAGTTTGGTGGGATCTAAAGTGCTGCTGCAGACTTGTGCTTGTCGAGGCTTTGCTGTGCCTCGCGTCTCTGAAAGTGCTTCTCAATGTTAAACTTGCCAATCGTGTGTTTGCATAAGAGCCATTGTTATAAATAAACATGTCTGGTGGAGGTGGCTGTAACAGAAGCTGAGGTGGGTTCAGTGGGAAACACAACAGGAAAAACAATGAGGGTGATTTATTCTGCAGAAAATAAACACTGGGTATAAAATGGTAGACAGACAACCTGGCTGCTCTGTTGAGTTATTTATATAGATTTTCCCTAAATTAATCATGTTTTCCACATTTACATTTTCACTGAGGGCCACGTGAGCTTTATGGTGGACCTCAAAGGGCCAGTTGTAATTAACTTCAAGGTTTTATGTTACCTTTGACCAAACAGAAATCATCACGTTCCTCGTCTCGTTGCTACGGCTGAGCTTCGCTAACAAACAATATCTGAGCTCTACGTGGTATTTCCTGCATATAAACAGTGTTTTAACATGTCCCCTTATAAGCACTGAAAAGTACAACTGACTAAATGTGAAATAAAAATACAGATATACTAAATAAAAGTAAAAGTAAGAGTTTTTTTCACTGTTGAGTTGTGGTAAGTCCTGAATTCTGAACTCTCCTACTTTCTGACAGGGACAAAATAAGTAAAATGTTGTATGAAAAAAAAGAGACTTGGCTGCAAGTTGAACCTTTGTGTCAGATTATTTATGTCAAATTTCAGAGATAAACGTTTTTATAAGACTAGAGAAAAAGTCTGACAAAGTGGTTCATTAAAAAAAAAAAATCTTGTCTCTTTGGCTTAACTTCTAACTTCTGTTCAACAAAAAAAAAATGCTGTAGCAGGGACCAGAACTTCCATGTGTCACAATAATAAAAACAAAAACTTTAACATCCTATCTTAAGTTGATGAAATCTGACTAATCCAACCAATCATTAAAAAGGCCTAAATCTTTTCATGTCTGCTCAAATCTTTGACAGAAAACATGAGTTTAGTAAAGACTCTCAGTTAACTAACACATTTTACATCATGCCTTGCAGGCTGGATGATGGCTGCTTATTGCATCATTCACTTTATGCACCAGTTATGCATAAATTGTTGTGATGCATTTGTAAGATTCAACATGGAGGTAAGCTATAAAGATTCAGATAAACAAATGCAAATCAGAAAGAGAAAACTGACAAAACAACACAAGAACAGCTAGATAATGGATACTTATACTGGAGACATGGGGTTCTGTGGAAGTATGTACAACTCTGTTTAGCCCTAAGTAAAGGTAAGAAAAATTTGTAAAAATAAAATGATATTTCTGCTGCAGGTATTAAAAAAAGAGCTTTCTTCTATTTTGTTAAAGTTCCTCTGTGCACCTGTTGTGATAACTAGCTGGTAACATGCATGACTTATAGGCGAGCATTGTAATACCTGCACTTGTGCAGATAAAAGCTTCTATATTTCTAAAAGCAAAAATTGAATTTGAAATTTCAACTGAGACCAGTTTTTTATATTGATAAAACTCGTTTCTGTTTTTAGCATAGTTTTTTATTTTGCCTTAAATGTTTTACAATCTGTGGATGAACACCTTATTTTCAGTAGAGAAAAAACTAAATGAATGTCCTTTTAACCTACAGCATGAACATTATTGACATAGTATGTATTTAACCAAAAACTTTCTTTTTTCACATTACATAACTTCTACTGTTTTATTGATTCAGGAAACTTGACTGCTCTAGGTGTTTGCAAACTTTGGTATTTTATTATGTTCTCTTTAAAATTTTAATTCAAACAGCTTACACAGTGAAAAATACTTGTACACCGTGCACTAAAATCTGATGCTAAGGAAGTTCTTAGTAACAATTTATGTGCTTAAATTTGGCACAAACTCCAGAAGTTTATATATAAAGCCTATTGTTCTTCACCTGTAATATGGAAAAAGTGAAAATGAAGACAATAACCATCATCTCTGTTTAAGTTC
This sequence comes from Cynodonichthys magdalenae, assembly GCA_031762555.1. Taxonomy (NCBI): domain Eukaryota; kingdom Metazoa; phylum Chordata; class Actinopteri; order Cyprinodontiformes; family Rivulidae; genus Cynodonichthys; species Cynodonichthys magdalenae. Next base: position 17,277,046 of record JARVJO010000431.1, on the reverse strand, counting down.
ATTTGTATTCGTTTGTATGATTATCATAACTCTTAAAATCTTAATTCAAGAAGATGCTAAAACACTTGATAAGTTAATTAAAGGTCATCATTTTTTTGTGTTTTTACAACCAAACTCATTAAGAGCAGAAGTAAAATGGAGCTTCTGAAACCAGTGAAGGTACAATGACCCAAATCGAACAAGTGTAACTCTGATTATCTGTTCTAATGAATATGGGCTGAAACTGAATAAAATTTTGCCTCTTTGTTGATGTGACTCGGAATGAGGTACAGGTGAGAATAAGTCCAATTTCACGGACTTGATGAAATAGGAATTAAAGGGGGGGGGCTAATTATGTATTTTCCAAGCCCATAGTTCAATTCAATACAATAATCAAGTAACTAATTTTCTTTAGTTGTTATGAAAAAGCTGTATATATGAAAAATAAATTTAACTTTGCAACATAGCTTATCTAACCGCTTCAAAATTGGCTTCTGTCTTTTTAAGAAACTCCTACCATTTTTGACACTCCCACTTCAGCACGTCTTCACGACAATGCTTTGTAGGAGGGGTGCTCTGTGGGGTGGGAGCTCGGCTGCAGACTGAGCTCCAGGGAGGACTTTTGTAGAAAAAGGCGGAGCTTTGTGCCAGCAAGCGTTTAGGCAGCTCCACATGGCTACCACAGGAGATTCAAGGATTTCTCAAACAGTCAAAGCAACACTTTGGGTATGTTTTTGAAGAGGGAATGATTTTATAACATGATATAAAGCTCAACAAAGTTGATTTTGTACAATCCCCCCTCCCCCTACAAGATTGGCTGTGAAACTAATGCTTTATTCTAAGATGCTTGTCTCATTTTTATTGAGTTACCCTACAGATTGACTTTTTTCTTTTCCTATGAGACATATTTATTCATTTATGTTTCCTGAGGTTTCAGTGAACTATATACTTTGGCCAAACTACTAAAAATATCTACCAACCTAGACCTCTAATCTTTTTAAAGCCATTTTATTTGCGGTCATTGTTTAGTTTGTTCAGTTTAGGTATCTTTTAACTGGGTCCAAATGAGTCAGAAAAATCTTTCTTGCACAAAAGAGGGAAGGAATTTTTGTTATGAAACACGAGACAATAACTTTACTCCAGTGTTCTGACGTTGTGGATTACCAGTTAATGACAATAACTGACTCAGTTTCTAGTTTAAAGACACAGATTATTGTAAATATACAGTATATAAATACTTTTCTGATTAAAATTAGTTTTAAACCAAAAAGATTTGACACTGAAAACCTCTGCCATGTGATTCATACATCTATGTCAGCAGCAGCTAGATATTTTATGTCTTCACTTGAAAGAGCCATCAAGTCTGACCTAACATATCGGTGTGCAGATTATAACATGGTCTCCAAAGACACTGCTCTGTGAGGTTTTTAGGCTAAATGAACTGCACTGGATTTGTGATATAGCGCTCCCCATTATCGATCCAGCTGTGCAAAGAGGCTGCCAGTGCTGTTAACTATTTGACACTTCTTTGCTGAGGCTACCACTGAGCTAACACATCGCTCAGTCCAATTAGCTTTTTTGGTCCCTCTGCTGTCACATCCTGGCTCATGCTTACTGTAACAAAGGCTGCATGTTACCATCAGACACAAAGATAGACTGAGGGATAATGTCATGGTTTGGATTTTCATTTTGCCTTTTTCTTTATTTCAGTTCCCAAATGTGTTCATGTTTTGCACTTCTGTCAGCTTCACACTTTCACTTTATGAAGTATTTTGGATTTTTTTTTTCTTGTGTGATTCAGTTTTTTTTTTCTTGTGCCTCAAACCTGCTGTCTTGTTAGTAGATTATTTTTAAACATTCAAGTCAAGCCTTCAACTGGTGTGTACCACTTATCTGCAATGTTATTTATCTGAATTCAGCCCATTTTCCTTCTCCAAGTCTGGATTTGTCCCCATTGACTGATGACCCCCATCTGACTTTATTCAATAAACTTCATTTTTTGTACTTTTGTGTTTTCATTGCACATCTGTGTACTCACCCTCAAAATACTGCCATTAGAGCTGTATCCAATAAGATGTGTTTTCCATGAAAATTAGATTCAGTAACACTATTTATAAATGGAAGCTATTTTTGACTCTTGCAACCTAATTGTGAATTAATGTAACCTGATGTAAAATATTTAACTCCACTGTTTCACAGTTGCAGAAGATGTAACAAAATGAGGTTCACAGTGATATATTTTCAACTATTTTATGTATTTTATTAATGTGGTTCTTTTTTATCTGTACAAAACTCTAGGGCAACTTTTTAAATACATCAAACATTGAGATTTGTGTGAGTAAATTATTCATTAAAAATGATTGTCAAGATTTATTTTAGAGTTTCACGGCTGAGCTGTGCTGCTGTAATGTATGATGAATGTGGTTTGGCATTTTTCTTTGAAATAAGCAACGCCTTCAGCTTCTAAAAGGCATGTGTTACTTTAAAAGCCTTTACGTATTAGTCAGCATTAATGGTGGCTTCACATGTTTGCAAAGTGCACATGCCACATGCACTAAAACACCCTCTGACTATTGCAGATATTTGTTGTTGAACCAACACCAAAATCCGTTTAGCCAAAAAAGGCAGAGAATTAAAGAGGCCAGGTTACAATCAGTTTGTGTTGTTTAAATACTGACATGATGGTCTGATGAGAAAAACAGTATATATACTAACAAGGGGTCTGATGCCACTTCATGTCCCCTATTTTCTATCAATTTATGCACATTTTAAATTAAGAAAATTAAAAAATATTTTTGGTATTTTATTTTCAAATGTTTTCACACTCTTCTTTTGAAATCAAATTTGACCGTGGCCAAAGGAAGAAATTTTGTTGAGGGGGAAAAAATCAAGTCTGATATTGTGGATTACAAATGGATCTCTTGGAGAAAGTTCAATGTGGACAATATATTCGCTTTCATTTCCTCTTTTTGTTTTTCCATCTTTCCGTAAACAAATTTGTCCCTCTCACTGTCTGGTTTTAGTTTCAAGCCAATTTAAAATTTAATTCAATTGTGAAGCATTTCCTATTTCCCAGCAGTCTAAAAGCCTTTTTATTCACTATTTCACTAATTTTGTCTCACTGCCTATACAAACCATTTCTTACTCATTACATTTAATACTGATGCCATTTATCAGACAGCAATCCAGATTAATTGCATTAATGTGGACTTCCTCAGTAAGCATTCAGAAGCAGTTTCATTTACCAAATATCAACTTTCAATAAAAAACACATCTATCTCTACTTATGGACTTCATAAGAACTACTGAAGTTACCATGTTAAAAAAACAGATGATTTCTTAAAGCTACATTGAAAATTGTATGTATAGAATTTTTCCTGGAAATTTCCTAACCAAAATAATAAAAACAATGGATACTTGTTATTGCATCGAAGCGTGCCCTCAGTTGTCCCTGTGTGTGCGTGAGCTGTTGTTCTGTTTGAAGTTTGTTATATAGGAGGTGCGTCATGTTTCCACAGACGCACGGGGAACAAGCAAGTAACAGCGAGGCATCAATAAAACATGAGGCTGAAGCAATCTGGGACCAAAGGCGGAAGTTCAGAGCGGCAGAAACAAGCTTCAGTGTAATTGGGTTGAGGTGAAGTTATATTTGGGGTGGGGTGGGGGTAGAAATAAAAGGTGCAGTTTTAGTTATTTAATGAAAGAAAGACACCCTACTAGACAAAGACACTGCCTTTACATGAGTTGAGTGCCTGGAATAAAGCATAAACTCCCCCCTCTATACCCAAACTTAACCATCCAGTCATTCATCCATCTATTTTCATTTGCCCACTTCTCCTTTTCAGGTAGTGAGGGAACAATCTCCAGCAACCATTGGATGGGTTGTGAGTCCATCAGGGCTTGATTGCAGCTTCTGTTTTGATGAACAATACATTTGCACAATAGAACATAAAATTCATTGGATATTATTTTGTAATCCTTCTTAAGTACTTTTTGAACTATTTAAAAAGCCGACTTATTATAGGGTTTCATAATGAAGGGGATTGCTTTGATTTTTTTTTTAATCAGCTGTAGCATTGAACCATTTTATTAATAGATTCATTGCTTTAAACAGCTTTGTTGCAATGCAACAAACTCAAAAACAAGACCAAAAATCTAAAAATCAAGTTTACAGGAGGACTTAGCACTTTCACTCAGCACCTTTAGCATATAGAACAGAGACACTGAAGCTTGGAAAGGAGGACATCAAGTACAACTTTCAGTCCCTGATGTCACAAAGTTGAGATTAAAATTTCAATTGTTTACCTTGCAGCATCACCACAGCATGCTTGGGATAAAACACAGCCTCAGGGCCCAATTTGAATTACAAATCTGCCTGGAAGCTTTTTTGTTTTATCCAAAAAAAAATCTGTTGTATTCGTTCACACAGCAAGAGCGAACACCTTTCCACTGTAATGTTAAAAATAAATAAATAAATCTCTAAGCTGTTGTTCACAGCAGAAAGGGCAACCTAGATTTGCTAACCAATATTAAAAAAAAATAAAAAAATCTAGCCAGTACTGAATGTAAATTATGTGAGCACAAAAAAAGCATGTATAAGTCATTTATTTAAGTCAAGACGGAGTTTTTTTTCGCAACGCTCGCGACGCTTTGTTGTCTCTTTTTTTCCGTTTTATGAAAACGGACAACTTTTGTGGCTCCGCAGTGATCTGG
>JARVJO010000431.1:17247699-17262459 GCA_031762555.1 Cynodonichthys magdalenae | reverse complement strand
GTGATTGGCTGATTAGAAATTAAGTGTTAACGAGCGGTTGGACAGGTGTACCTAATAAAGTGGCCGGTGAGTGTATAAACGAAGGCTATAGGAGTGTGTTTTTGGTAAATATGAGGTTACAACACTTTTAACCCTTGTTGGCTCATTGCAGCTGAGAAGGATATTTAAGATCTTTTGAAGCAGCCCAAAATGAATTGCTGCCATTTCGAAACAATTTAAGTCCAAAAAATTAGTTTATCCTTGACACTACAGTCAGTTTTATGTTACACTGAAATATGTGGTCATATGCAAATTGCAGAATCCCACTTCAAAAGAGCTGAAATCTTTCTTTGATATACCAGTTCCAATAATCAGACATTGCTTCTGGTTTGAAACAACTAATGAATTTCATTACCAAAAGACTATCAATTAAAATATCTTTAGAAATATTGAATAATTTCCTGAAACAAATACATATACCTGTTTTTAAAAAAAGACAAAATGAGGTCTGTTTTTCTTTTTTCTTTCTTTTTCAGAAAAGGTATAAAATACCATCTAATGGATTCCTCTGAGAATGTTCCTGCAGCTCTCCATGGGTCCTAAAGGCTTGCAAAGTGCTACACCTAATAGATACACTGAGTAGCAGAAGTGCTATTAAAATGGATCTAAATATAGAAGAGTGGAAATCACACTGCTAAAATTGTAGATGCCTTTCCATGTGTAAGCAGATATGTAAAGGTACCAGGGTGTATTACTGTTTTAGAGACTGTAAAGAATAAGGTTCTGCTCACTGACTGCATTCAACTGCTTAAGAGTGAGCTCTAGTGGCTATATGCTGAAACACAAAAAGCAGCAATAAGGTGGCATGATGCTGATCTTGAGCAGTAAAATAAAACATCTGTTGTAGACAGCCCTTACAAATTATTTTTAAATCACCTTCCTGATTAAACATTAATCAAAGCACAGCAGCACCATCGCATTTTAAAGATACTTTGTTTTTGTTCTTGTTTTTAACCCTTCATAGATCAAAGCAATCAGTTTATGTTTATGCTTTTCATTTTTAGCATTCTTTTCAATTAGTTTTATTTTATGCACTGAGATCTTGTCAATTCCTTAAAAACACATTAAATACTGTCTTAAAATCTGCTTCAGCTTGTTTGTTCTTTTTTGTTGCTTTATGATACTTTCAGTTTTTCGTTAGTCTTTTGCAATATTTAGCTTAAACGTTTGCTACTTTTAGCTATTAACCAAACTTCACCATTTCGCTGTAAACTTTTCAGTTTTAGTTAGTTTTAGCTTTTCCTACATTTCACTTCTTGCTAGCCTTTTGATCCTTTTAGCTTGTTTTTGTCTGCATGTAACATTTAGTTACTTGAGCTTTTAATTGCCCTTTTGCTACTTTCAGCTAGCCTTTTGCTACTTTTAGCTTAAATTAGGTTAACATTTTTCCTGTAACGCCTTGTGGAGAAATTGTATCAAATCAAATTCAAGCCTCAATTTCCCTCTTTGTTGGTTTTAGCTAGCGTTCTGCTTTCACAACCCAGTTTCAGCTATTTCCAAGCAAATTCATTCAGCGATCAGCACTTTTACAGGCATTTAATGTAACTTTCTCAAAGATATAAACTTTCTATTATTCCTAGAAGAGTTTTTATCGTCAAATTCATTGCCCTTCTCAACACCAAAACATTTTATTCTCTAAATGAATAATACTCAAAGCCATCCATCAAACAGTAAACACTGTTCAGAACGACTTTATGAAGTCTCCTGATACAGGAAGTTTATTTTTAATGACTCAGGCAAAGTGCTTATGAGATCACAAAAACAAAACAATAATCATCAGAACAAAACAGCTCAGAGATTTCACTAATGAGGGCAGATAGGGGTATAAACTGTTGACTTATATTACACTCACAGCTAAAAGCCCTTTAACTGCTTCCACTTGGCAGCAACCACAGACACAATAACTAACTATGACATGAGTTATGTCATGGATTTTACAGAAATTTAAATTGTGTCATTTTATTTGCTGGTGCCCTATGTTTAAATAATGAGATCTGTGTAATGGAAAACATTTTTTAAATGGAGCAAAGCACGTTCAGTTTCTGTTTCTTAGATTGGCTGTGAAAGTTCCCTTAGGTGACTGACTGAAAGCACTCCAGCAATAAATCTCCTCCCGATACAAAGCCGTTGTGCACCTTGATTAAAAAGCGAGGCTATCGAACTGCAGCTTGTTCACCTTTAGAGGATGGTCTTTGCCTGTGCACAAATCACTCCTCTTCCTCTGCATCTCTCACAACGCTGCCTCTGCAGAACTCTTGTTTATTATTCATGTTTATCATCACACCATGTCTGCTGTTTGCTACCAGCCTTCATGGATGGACTGGCAGCAATTTAGAGTTGCTACGTGAAACCCCGCTTTACCGTCAACACTGAAACGGATCCCACTTAGTACAACACAGCCAACCGCATTAATGTGTGCTCACAGAGAAGCACGTGCCCCGCACTTTTTCCCAACTGCCAGAGCAACCACCCACACGGTGAACATTTCGAAACCAAGCGCGCACATAACACACATCAGCTGCTGCAGGAAATGCCTGTCAGTCCACAAATTCTCTCCTCACCATATAGACACTCACACACAGCCATAACTCTGCACAGTGGAAGGAAGAGAAATTAGGGTAATTACCCCACAATGACTTCATTGCTTATTAAAAACCTATTAAGGGTCTAATCTTCTTGCTTGGGTGCTGATGTGACGTATAAAGAAACCATAAAAACACAGACAGGTGTGCACAGAGCCCCTTATTCTGCACATTCACTCACAGACCTTATGCCGTGGAGCCGTTTTATTAGTGTTTTTATCGCTACATATTCCTAACGTTTGTTTCTTTCACGCTCAACAGGATGCTGTGACGATAAGATTAAAGTTCTGTTAAAAAAGTGGCTACTTTTTATATGAGAAGCAGTTGCTTGAGAGTCAAAGTGTAAGGCCAGACTTTTATTTTTTTAAGGAAACTAATGCCAAATAAGACATTCAGGACATGGAACACATTTCATTTCACTTCTCTGACTGAGAAAACGTGTTCAGATTCACTAACAAGCACACGAGATGTTTAGAAATGTTTCCAAACAGAGAACGCAGCTTTGGTGGACATGTTTAATCAGAATTTTACTTAAAATTTATATTTATTTAAGTAGCAATTACACACACTAAAAAAAAACCTTCCCTTGAGTTTTACCAGTAATACCACTGATTATACATTCCTTTATTAAATGCATATTACAGAGTTTTAGATTAATATCATCTATTATAAGAAATGACAAAGTTATAACAGTTTTAGTCGAAACTTGTAAATGAAACCATGGTAAGCATAATTACATGCAATGTTGCAAAACATATTAATGCTTTGAATATGTGTTAGAAATGACTCTCAGTTACCACTACATCAAATTTAAGATTAATATGGATACATTGGACAAAGTTATATCTGATTTTGTGTTGGCTAATATCAAGCTGCAGTAACTCCAAAAACTAAACAGTTGATGTGCATCCAATAATTACTTTTTTGAGATTTCAACTAAAATTCATCCTCTAGTTTGTGAGATATTTTGCTAAAAGATTAAGAAAGTTGACGTCAATAGTTTAAAGCAACGTTTAGAAAAAGAATCTCTGTGTTAAGTTTGTACCAACAAGTCTTTACCAAAAAGGACCCAGTGAATTAAAGGTTAGGCAGTTATCAGACAGGAGTAGTTCAAAACAATGTCCATTTATCTTTAAGGATGAGGATAAATTCAGTAGAACCTGGCACAGAAAACCTGCTTGCAGCAGGTTGTATAAATGCAGGATGAAAGCTGAGGCATCAATGGCATCAAATAGCAACACTAAACCAGGCAACACAGATGGCCAATCTCAAAAGAGATGCACGGGTGCTCCTAAATACACCAGTGGAAAAGACCAATCTCCCAAAAGGCAAAATTAGCTAAAGTTAATCAGACTGTTTCCATGACCAAAGTTGTAAACATTCACTCCATCTGGAGGGAAATATTTATGACTGTGTTTACTGCACAGCAAGAAAAAAAATATGCAGAACAGGTGTAACTTTAGGACCACAGTCCACACATGAGCAAACATTTTGATAGACCTAGACCAGAGATGAGCAACTTCAGTTGCCCATACCTGATCTAGATATATATATACTGTATGTTGGTTTTTCCCAAACAGCGATTAGCCTACTTCGGCCACGTGATGAGAAGCCGATCCTTGGAGAAAGACATCATGCTCGAAATGGTTGGTGGACATAGAGGGCAAGGCCGACCAAGAACTCGCTGGCTGGACATCATTAAACAAGATACAAATCTGACAATCGCCGAAATAAAAGAAGCTGCATACGATCGACTTGGATGGAGAACACTGATCCAACAAGTGACCGGGATTTGAACGTGATAGAGAGATAGGTTAATCCCACTCTTAGAGCAAAGCTTAGTGAGTGTACTTGGCTAAAACAAATAAAACTATTTTTTCCTTAAACTCTCTCCCTTAAATATGAGTATCATTTGACTTGGGATATTTCATGTAAAAAAAGGTTTAAATGATTAATTTGTTCAAGGTATAAAGAAAAAAAATATTATCAGACGAATTAATTTGCATCACAGTGTAACTTACAAAAATAAACAATTCATGCAGCTTTAAACTATTCAATTAAGTGATGAATATTTTTAATATGATTTTAATGAACCTACATTGCATTTTTGCTTAAAATATGGAACCAGTGTGAACATGTGTCTGCTCACTGAAGACCACATTCTGCCAAGATCTGTTATTGAATCCATTCAAACCACAGTGAAGATGAAAGTGTCTCACTTCTTTAAAAAAAAGACTGTCAAAAAATAAGAAATTGTCAAAGACCGATGCTAAAATAGGAACAAAAATGTCCTACACATGCTGTCTGTCCGATCAGTCTCAGTACTTTTCCTCAGAATGGGCTGAGGTAACCTTTCACTTACACACAAATACAAAAATGAAATGATGTCAAAGACTATGGTCGCTGCAAAAAAGGACATTTTCACAATGTGAAGACATCCAGTCATCACTGCAGCGTGCATAAACCCAAGCTACGTTCATCCACACTACTTTCTTTAGAAAAGGGCAGCACCGTCAGACTTTCAGAAATATCCAGACAGAGAATGACTTCCTTATCCATGGCACATATTTATTTCACCATACCCTACGAGTTCATGTTTCACCCGGCTGCAGATAACACTGCGCCCACAGCTAAGATTTCGACCTGGGATTAACGTTTGCAGCACACAAGCCCACCTTGAGTGAAGTGAGAGCCTGTAAATCCTGAAAAGAAGCACGTCTTAGCAGCCACCGTTTGATACAGAGAAGAGGACTCATCCACCCATCATTCCTTCATCTGTCTCTTTTGGCTCTTTCAAAGGGCATCAGAGCTGGATCTCTAAGACCTGCTGCATGGTCTCATTCCACAAAGCAGCGCCTGATCCAACCACTCTTCAGCACTTCTCTGACACAGAGTGAGACCGAGCCTGACGAACACGGCTCGGGCTCGTTTTACACTGATGAACTCAGGGATGACTGCATCTCTGCCGCTTCCTAGATGTTGAGTAAGATGATGTCTGAACATTGTGTTTCATCATGTTTTTACTGGAAGCAAGTGAGAATGGGCATGACCTCACACTCAGCACACTCAGGTATTCACACTCATATTTTACCCTTTTAATGTATTTTTTAAGGGGGGAGGAACAAAACATGTACATGATGTACAGTACAGTATGTACCAGAGATTTAGAAAGTACTTGAAAAAAATAACTAAGTAAAAATACCTTAACAGAAAATGACTTTGGTAAAAATAAATTTACTTAAGTAAAAGTCATAAAATGGTTCACACAAATCGGGAAACTAAAAGTTAAAGTACTTTTACACACTCTCTAAGAAATAAACTTTTGAATTTACTTAACCAAACTGGTTCCACTAAATCAAGCTCATTAAATTAAGGCTTTATGTTTACTCATGTTTACTCTACTAGGTGACTGCATGACTTGATTGAGTAAATTCAACACTTCAATTTTTTATAGCGCACAAACAACTCTTTTCATGATGAGTTCAGACATATTTTATTTTAAAACAAGTTGACACAGGTGTTAAATTTTAAAGTAAAGAAGTAAAAGTACCAGTTTTAGGTTTTAAATGTAACCAAAAAAATAAAAGTAACGATTTAAAAAAAAATTGGTAAAATTACAAATCCTCAAAAAGATTATTTAAGTACTGTAACAAAGTAAATGTACTTATTATAAACCTCTGGTATGTACATGATGCACTCCTCACAGAGAAGTTTAGAAACTATTCTGTTGGACTTATTTATCTCACAGGCCACCTATATCTGTTGACAACTTTGATAAATTACCATCTGTACTCTGTCATGATGCATGCAGACTGAATTATTTAGAAATGCCAAGTTATCGTTTATAAGGCCAAACAAGGAGGACCTCAGCAAGAACTGATGTAGACAAAATGAATGGTTGTCTAAACTAAATTTGTAAGTAAATTTGTTTGGCAGATATACTGTTCTAAACTGTCAGAAACATTTTGTACTTTACTGTAATAACTTTACCATCAAATGTTTTATACATCCAATGACAATTTAATAAGAATGTTCAAAGTTATAAATCCTGCAAACTCCACTTTACACTGTAAAAAATTATTTGAGGCAATTTTGTTTTGAATTTCAAATAAAAATGTTTGGAATAACATCCACCTATTTTAGTTAAAGAAACTGTAAGCATTTTGTTTATCTAAATTCAAATAGAGAATATTGAATAAATTCAAATCAATGTATAGACTGATGTGAATAATTATTACTCTCTTATATTACATTGATATGCAGAATGAAAGACATGTTTTATTTTTACTATTTACATAATTAGAAGCCTCAATATATTTGTTTAGGTTTTAATTAATTCTATATTGTTTTCTATACAACACTAGTCATATTAAACAGAACTGGTTTCCTACACATAATTTGGCCTTTCAATTGAACATGTTTCTTTACACATCACTTTATAGCCTGGGATATGCATGTTCTTCCCCATGCTTCTGTGGGTTTTCTCTAGGTAGTCTGGTTTCGTGTGCACGTTAGGTTGACTGGTAACGCTAAGTTGTTTTTAGGTGTGAGTGAGAGTCTGTATAATTGCTTGTCGTTGAATCGCACAGTTGCCATTTTTCCATCGTTTTTTTTATGTGCACTTAGAAATATTGTATTTAAAAAGACAAAATTCAATAAAAGGTCCTCAAGTAAGATTTTAAGCTCCCTTTAGGTGTTTTTTGTTTAATTCGAAAAAGAGTTAGTACACAAACACTGATGGCTACACATTTAGAAGGATGTCTGAAATATACAGCTTCCTAAACTCATTAATGCTTTTAACACAGACAGTCAAAATGTGTCTTTTAAAAGAAGAGCAGAGACTTTTGAAAAATGAATATATTTTCTCAGCAAGCCACGATAGCTCTGTCTGGGTTTATGCAGTAAACAAAAATACACATACTGGCACTCTGTGCACATTCCAGTGCCACAAATCTCACTGATGCACATTTGCAGGTATTAGGAAAGTAAAAAATTTTCTCAAGTTAATCCTTTTTCTAAATTAGATTGTTTTTTGTTTTTTTTCAAATAGATAAGGTCGGAATTTGCTTCCAACATTGAATTTTAAATGAACAGATTTATGGAAGCCTATTAAAGTTTATCGTCTTTTCCTTACTTTGGTGACAAAAAAGCATTGGCAAGGTTTAAAGTTTAAACACCTACAAGCTGTTGCATTAACCAGCAGAGCTATCCACTGTGAGACAATGGCTTGGTATTATTCTGAGCAAATCGGGTGCAGTTGTGTCAGGAGGTACAGCAGCGTTTACTCAACCCATTATCCTTTAATCTCTCTCAGTAATGATACATACAAATTCTAAAGCAGCAAAGAGAGGGGGGGCTAGACAGCTTTGCAATGACCTGACAAAGTGGAGCGAAAACTTTTTAAGTGCCGATCTTCCTAATGGCATTGTTCATTGGAGGAACGATACCGTCATGTTCTTTGACTCCGACCACAGACTTAATTAACAAGTGGAGGAAGCCACCCTTTTCCTAATGTCAGCCTAAAAACCTTTCCCCAGAAACCAATTACTGGGAAGTGAGTTTGCCTAATTCGCTGTGACATGTCTGGCTGTGCAAAAACACAAGACGGCCAAGACAGAGTCGTGATGAGGGATCAGAGGTTCAGGCTGTAAAGAGATGAATCCTCTTTTCTTTTTTTTTTTTACCTCTACCCCATCCCCATTTCTGTCGTTGCGTGTTGACCTTAAGCTCTGACGCTGCTGACTTTAGTATTCTTCACCCAACTTACTCATCCATCACACTTTTAAGGTCAGCTCGTATTTCCAGTCACTCTATCAAAAGATACTCTGTTGCATTTATAAAGGCAAGACTGGTCAAACACAGAGTAGTGCAAATAAACAGGAAAAAATATTCTCCTCAAGTCACAACAAAGAAGAAAGTTTTGAAAAGCCAATAGGAAATGCTTAAACAATTCCCTTTTTTAAAAATCAAACATAAAGTTGATGCATATTTTATGGAAGTGTATTTAATTTCTTAGGTCTAAAATATTTCCCAGGGGATATCCCACATTGATCTGAGACACGCCTTATAAAAGGGGCGGGGCTTGTGGAGTTGCAATAAAAAGGAATTCAGATAAAACATTGCAGTTCCACATTATTTAGACCTAACTGAATTATATTAATGTGAAAAAGAAGAATTTAAAAGCAAGATATGTTTTATTTAAAGGTTAAGGGAAATGAGTAGGAAAATACAAATAATTTTTAAGATAACATAAGTTCATATAAAATTAACAGTTTTTTCAAACATCTCCATGAAAACGGACAGTGACACAGCGTTTCTGCATTAGAAAGCCTTGTCACCTTCATAGAAATTAACTGGGAACTGAAACTGCAAGCCAAATATGTGTGAGAGTGTGTGTGTGTGTGTGTCTGTGTGACTTAACAGGCAGCATACACAACTGCCATCCATCACCCACACACTGTCAGCAGGGGAGCCAAAGAGTACACACATATGAACGCAAAAACACACAGCCTCAGTGTGTGCTCCAGCAACGCTTGTGTAAGAGACAAATACACAAACACAAACCGTTAAGAGAAAAAGTTCTCATCTTTTCTCAACAAACATTCTTTCTCCCAGTTTCAGACTTAATAGTTTTTTGAGGTAAATACTTAATTAAGCTAAAGTTATAATAATCAAAAACACAAAAGAATGCTCAGTCTGCATTGAGAAACAAGATCATTTCAAAATAATGAATTGTTTAGTTTAATGATTTAATATTCAATCATTTCCTCTCCTTTTTGCTTCAATATAATAATTTTCAAACCTTTAATTGGATGCACTGTGTCATCAGCTTCCGTGGAAGGAACATCCCTTTATTTTTGCGAGTTTGTTCTGTACCACAAAACGTTTGACAACATCCTAGACAGATGTTAATAAGTACACTGTCTGCTTTCCTAAACGTCTCGGTGTCTCTGGGCTCCATTGTTAGTACGTTGCGGCTCTAATTAGACTCAAGTTAGATCTTTGTGGTTGTTTTTCTTGAAGCAGATCGAAAAGTTTTCCTGCACACTTTCACTCTGCGATAGAACATGTTGTGTTTGGATCTGATCACAAGATGTGTTGCCTGTGTAGAGCAAATTGGTAAGATATATTGCCTAATCTCCACTGACAGTGCATTCCAGGTGGGGCAGCAGCTGAATGATTAAAGGTAGCAGTTGAGAGTGCCAACGGACCCATCGTAACTCCTGTTATACAGGCCCTGAGAGGGACGCTGGGCCAAACAGGTGAGGACATTTCCTAAACAGGTGAGATTTAATTTCTCTTTGGGATCAATAAAGTATTTTTGATTTGAATTGTATTTTTTCAGAAGAACAGAAATGTGTACTTGAAAGCATATTATTTCCCCTGTTTAGTAGCAGATTGTTTTGCAAATTTAAACAAGCATTGTAGTAATGGGAAAGTTTTTGCAGATCACAATGTAGGAAATGTTATGGTAAAATATATCTTCATGTTCATTATATCGTTATTTTCCAAATCTATCTTTCCAACTAATTTGTATTATTTATTACTGAAATATAGAGGGTTACATGTGTTACCAAAACTTTTAATCAATCAAATTTTGATTAGACTTACACAAGTATAATCAATGGGTTTACATCCAAAGCTGATTATATTTGGAGCCAATCCCATTTAAAATGGTTGCTAAGTTACACAAAAAAGGCACAAAAATGGACAATTTGGTAACTGAGATTGATGACCAATATATATTTAGATCACCAACAGACTGCTGTAGATTGTTTAAAGCTGTAGCATTACCTGTCGAAGTCAGTCCTGTTTGTCAGTTAGCAAAATATCTTTTGAGCCACAGAACATATATTAATGAAAGTTTCAGGAACTAATTAAATTTTAAGTTAAATACTTTGGACAAAATGCATTCCGATATGAATGTTAGGCATTTATTAGTAAATGTAGCAAAAACCAACAGTTATTATTATTTATTAAATTAAAGGTTTGTATCTACACTAAACGATTCTTCTCCCTGCAGAAAGACCACCTGTCCCACAACAATTTCCTGCAGGCTGAATGAACCAAGTTTATGTAAAATTCTTCCCACCCTTCGCAACATCTTCAAAATAGTGTAAAATATATCAAATTGTTGGTTACAAGATCAGTGTCAGAAAAAAAAAAACATTTATTTGTACAACTTTATCTGTGATAAACACTTTTGATATGTGTTCCTGCTCAAAGCTAAGCAGGACAGCCTTGTCTCATTAGTGTTACGCCCACTCGCTGGCAAACCAGATCCTTGTGGAAAGCCCTAATTAAAGCCATAAAAATAATAATAAATAGACAGCCATCTGTTTGATGGCATAAATGTGCGTGCGTGTGTGCGCGTGTGTGTCTGTCCGTGGGGGGTGGGGAGGGGCGTCAACTGGGACTTAATAAAGATCTTAAATTTTCCATTTCCTGTGCTAAAAACACACAACCTGCAGTGAGCTTGAAGGAAAGGTGAAGGTGTGGAACAAGCGCAGGACTTGGGGGTGCTATCGGGCACCCTGACACCTGTCAGAGCTACTGTCTGACTTTTAGCCTTGCACCGGCAACAGTCTCGTTTTAAATGAGCTCATTTGTGGCTACCTGTGTTCATGGGGGTGGACTGTCAAGAGGCCGTGGCAGGTCATCAGAATACGACGGGTTTTTTCTTTTGCCAGGGATCACCTGCGCTATAACCCCCCCACCACCCCCCACCACCACCACACACACACACACACACTTTCATAGCTAAATGTTTAAATGTTAGCATTCTGTTGCTGAAAAACTGCCCCGGACAGTTTTATGAAAAACAAAAGGAAGTCTTGTTGACCAAATTGCCTGCTCCTCTTTACTGAAGCTGATCTGAGCCGTGCACACAGGCTCAGTGATGTCTGATGACTCTGAAGCTTCTCTCTGTGTGATGCGTCAGCCCTGCTTAGGGGTTTTCTTCAAGCCCTGGCCTCAAGCAAATCATCTCATTGCTTGGAGCGCCATCACTAAAACCAAAGTGAGCTGAAAATAGTACCCACCAGATTTAATCCAATCCACCTGTCATAGAGATTATTGTTTTCTGTCATTGATTCAAACAATATCCTAATGAAATGAGGGAGAAATCAGGTACTGAAAAAATCAGGGTGCAATGTTAGACAATATTAATATAAAATGCGTTTTTTTCACAGCTTGAAACACAGAGGTGACTGTACAAAGGTAGTGTCAGTTTTACAGTAATGGCAAGTAAATAAGAAATGGCATTAGGCGCAAACAATATTCAAAGTTTTTGTCAATTATTTGTGTTCAATGTCAAGTTATTCCAGTGTGGCTTCAGTTGGACTTTGTTGAAAGCAAAATATTTGTCATAATTAAAAAATAGCTTAAGAAAGAGAAGATTCAGAATGCAGGACTGTTCAGATTATGTCAAATCTGTTTTTTGATTGCTCAGTGTTCGAAATATGTTTCACAGCTGTCTATCTCTGACTCCGTTGTTTAATTATGAAGTAAAAAGTACAGGACAGATGTTTTGATGTGAGATTCTGTGGAACGTTTATAAACAATACTATTTTTGACTTTTTTTTCTGTTGGATTGATCTCAGTTTTTTTTTTTAAGAGTTTGATACTGATCAGACCAACAAGCTAATGGTTTGTTGACAGCAAAATTCACACCACAGGGATGAACAGTTGTTGAGATATTTGCACGTGAAAAAACAGGAAGTGATGTCAAAGGGGAATGTCTGAATGTAAACAGAACAGCAATGTCTAACAACACAAACTGTAAAGAAGAATCTGATGTTTCTTTAGATTATTTTCAGTCGTTATCAGAGAGATGAGGAAGATTCAGAGTTGAAATAATATTTTTTAATAAACAAATACCAAAAAAAATTATTTCTTAAAGAGTTCCCCTTTGATGTCATTTCCTGTTTTACTTTGACTGAGCCAAGTTAAAAAAATAAATATGGCAGTTATGTGACAAAACAGGTAAAATTATGTGTATTGTGCCAAGTTTCTTAAATATAAAGATTGTTTCTATATTTTTTTGTAAATGAATGATATGTATGTCACAGGCACTTTAAAGTGAAACAAGTTTAAACAGAAAAAGTAATTTTAAAGCTGATACTTCAGTCTTGCTGCTGTATCAGCTTTAAATGCAATGTTTGTTCACTGTTATCCCCTAAACAAGGGATCTGCTGAAGAACAACACTTTTGCTTTGCTCTAAACAATATTTTCCTGTAATTTTGCAGAAAGTCAGAGCAGGTAGCAGCGAGCTTTGAAAAAGTCATTTGTTGAAGGTCAAGATTTCTTGCCTCACAGGAGAGGCTTTGTCTGTGATTTCAATGGCAAAGTATTGACTCGACAACATGTGGTCTTCTATTCAGATGGAGACATGGATCATTTCTTTCCCAGGAGCTCTAAGTGGCCCTGGCCAAATGACAAGCAACAGCTTGGCTTATGAATAAACCCCAGTATGGTGCATGAGAAACTCTTCAATTGCTTTATTTGCAACACTCAGCGCACATGTTAGCTCACTTTTTTTCCCCCCATCGCTTTAACCTTATCTAACATTTTAAAAATTTCCTTCAAGACTCTTTACTGTCGTCACAAATCGATCCTGGAGCCACACATCTATATTTACCGACTACCACAAAACAATGTTGTGCTTGACACGTAAAATATTAGCTGGCTTCTCTCACTGTTTAGTTGATTTAGGTTTGTGCTCTGGAGAGCTGTGTAATGGCAAAACCCTTCAAAATGTCATGAAAGCCAGGTTTCCCCCAGAGGAGGAAATGTTTTGTAAAGCAGCTGATCTGATTACTATGATTTGTCATATTGCCACGACTGACATTTCATCATCCTTTGGGGAGTACAAAATAGAAAGGAAGCGGTCTGGTGAAATTTAATTAAAGAACAACAAATACACCAATAATTTCTTTGATAGAAACTTTCAAATTAACAAACAGAGTCAACTCAATTTAGAACAGTGATGAAACTGGTGGCCCATGGGCCACATAGCCTGCGGGTAACATCTGTCCGGCCCATCAATGAGACCATGCTGTCTGCCATGAAGGATTTTACTATTAGTCTCCACTGCAACACGTTGCACAAAGCTAAATATGAGAAGTTTAGTGAAGTTGCAAGTACATAAACAACAGAGACTTTTTACCAGAACCACAACCACGCAGGAGTCTGCAGTCTAGGCTAGGGGTGGGTGATAACAGGATTTTTGGTATCGATCCAATTTGAAGAAAAGACAGGACTAGTTTCGCTGATTCCAATACCAATACTTGTCATGTTCATTGAATGATTATCCTTATCAATATGTCCACCCATACACAAGGTGTCTTATGCCATTGCATTTCTGCTTGCTAAAGTGATTATTTTTGGTTATTTTGTTTGTAATATTTTGCTTCAAATGTATTCATATTTATTAAACTATAATACAACTGTTATACATTTGAGCATGAAATATGTTATAAGTTACTGCCCTGTATTATTTATACAAACATTTTTAAAATGGCAGTTATATTACATTAGTTGCCCATCCATAATCTAGAAAATTGCCATCATATAAAACCAGGAAAAAAAGGAAAATCTTTTATAAAAATGTTGATGTTTTTCTTTTAGCTGCTTCCTTCAGCAGAGGTAAACTTGATTTGGCAATTGCTTTAAGCCGACTGAGCCACCACAGCCCCCAAAAGTTATAATTGCTATAATCTAATTTATTTAATCTAATTTAATGTTATATTTGATACAGATAATAAAATGGTTTTGAAACACATTATTTAAAACAAAAAGTAAATGCGCAGATAAGTGTTTTTTTCTGTCCTTGTTCAGTGTTTAGTTTATCATCAAACTCTGCAAGTTCTGAATATGTCTGCACAGCAACGTCCCCAAGACCAAACCTTATTTTAACTTTTGGTTATTATTGTACATCAATAAACTTAAGGAAATAACACTGTGTACACTCTAATGTGTGCTCATGTGTTTGACACCTCCACAGCAGATTTCTTCTTTTCATTAAGCACCCACATCTTCTCTGTGTTCTTTCACTTTGTGATTGCTGAGGGATTTATTTTATTTTTGTCACCGCATCAACACAGTCAGTGCTTAGTGTGCTAAAAAGGCACATTTGAC
>JARVJO010000431.1:17211328-17242395 GCA_031762555.1 Cynodonichthys magdalenae | reverse complement strand
TGTGTCCATCTCGTCATCTCTGCTCTGTCATTAACACTTTGCGTTCCTGTACCTTATGATTTACAAATTAAGCACTGGTAAAAGGATATATGGCACAAATCTCCTGTGGATTCAAATATCCTCAAGTCTGTAGCAGAGGTCAGCCACAGAAAGCAGGCAGAAGATCGGGAAAATGGGCCGAGCCGGAAGAACTGAGGAAATAATTATCTTCATATGTTTCAGTCCTTCATTTCCCTGGAGAAATGCATCAGTGATGCTCCGGTCCTTTGTTTTCATGCAGCAAGCCACCATCGCTTAAGCTCTCCTCTAAAACTTTTCACGAGCGTCAAACTCGGAGTCAGTCATGTGACTGACTTCAAGGACTTCTGCACAGTTTGGTTTGTTCTCCTGTAAGGTGACTGACGAGGCTGGAGGCTGCTATGGTAACAGCAGGTTGAGCTCGGCGGAGCTGAGAGAAAGTGCAAATTCAGTTTGTTGCTGGAGTCATTGTGAGGTTTGTTAATGAGAAATAAGTTGGATGGGTTTTATTTTCCACATTTCTGGAGTCTTGACACAAATTGTGGCATCCAGAACATTTTATCCAAACATTATTTATGAATACGGTCATGACTACTTTAAAATCCATTTATCTATTCAAATTAGGATAAACAAAAAGTTGCTCTTAATGAATGAGTATCATATCAGAATCATTGCATTTCTCGTGTGCACACAAAATTTGCTCAAATGTTTGCTATGATCCATAATTTTACCTAATCATTTTACAGTTTTTAGACAAAACTTCATTAAAAGTAAAACAGAGTTGTTAAAACAATTCCATCTAATTTTCTAACGTTCCTCAGCTTCTCCATTGCTATTCCAAAGGTTCCTCAGGCTAGAAGGCATAAATAATCCCTCCTGCAACTTCAGGATGCTCCCTGAGGTCTGTTCACATCTCCAAAGAGAGGCGATCAGCAGGCTGTCCGATCAGATGCCCGGTCTAACCCTGACTCCTTTCACTGCAGGTCGAGCAGCAGCTCCGAGCCAGAGTCGTATTTTTATGATGCACGTAAAAATAAAATGTTGTTTCTCATAAAACAATTGGCCAGTTACAAGTGCATGGACAATAAATGTGCAGTATTTATTGATAGAAATGGTAAATAACATGCTCTCAGGTTATAAAACTCATTAAAACAAACTTAAAGCTCCCTTAAGATTAGCAATGACAAAGCAAACTAGAAGGATAAGGATTTTAATATTGGTCATAAAATCAGTATCAGTGTGCAGATGTGAGGATTAGACAAGGCTTGAGGAGGAAAGGCTGTGTTTTTCTCAGTCTGCAGCAGAGGTCGGATTTCTGTCAAAATAAACATGCAGGAACTTTTCCAACTTTTAACTCACTGATGATCCTCTGAGGGGGGGTGGACATCCAGGGGCCACTAAAGTCAACAACCACCTCCAGTGGTTTTGTTTTAGAAGTGAGAGTGTTTGGCTCCTGACCAGGATAAAGTGCTCCACTTCTGCACTGACTTATCTTCTGCTGATGAAATCAACAGCTGTCAGAGGACTTTATGATGGGATTAAACAAAATGAAGAGCAATGTGATCACAGTTTGGGTGATTGTTTCCGCCGATTCAGACTAACTGCTGTCTCTGAATCTACACAAAGCTTAATTCAGTTCAGGTCTTTAAAAATATGTTTTTTTGTGTTCCATATGAAATAATGTCAGCTGAGGCAATTTATCATATTGACTACTTTGCCCTTTGTGGAAACTTTAGGGGGGTTAAATTGGCAGGTTTGATATTATGATGAATAGTTTAACAGTGAAAGCAACAGGGCAACGAGTTTTCTGCACACATTCAGAAGTTTTCATCTGCAGTTGGGTGTGCCCATCAGACTAGGAGAGGAAATTATGGGGGGTCATTATTTATTTTCCACGCACATAGTTAAATTTTATACCACAATGTATCAATTTAAGTAACTAAGTATCTATGTTACCTTTAGTTATTATGAAAGTGCTGAATATATCAAAAATGAATTTGACTTTGCATCATAGCTAAACAATTTTGAAATTGTCCCTTCAAGAACCTCCTTCCACAAGTTGTTAACACTTGGTTAAGGTTCGGGTTGTCTCTCTTTATATAAAAATATAATGATGCTGGTTAAAAATCTCAGTCATCCATGTCATGATCAATAAAAATAAAAAAAAATAAAAAACTAGACCTCTATTATGAAGCTGAAGACAATTTGCTTTCCAGTCCAAGAAGCTTTCTCAGTTAAAACGTCTGGAGTAGTGTGAAGATCCAAGCTTTATAGACACGAGTAAGAGGTCTGGGCGTTTTGTTAGCTTTAAGACTGCTAAATTTTTTTATCTTTCTCATTTTGTCACAGTTTGTTCATTGAGTTGTGGTTTAAGGATTAAAATGCAGACATGCTGGAGGGAGTTTCAGGACTAATTAGGATATGCCATTAACTAAATTAAGGTGTAAAATAAAAACAAACATGACAAACAGAGATGGAAATAAATGATTGGGGCGATTCATAAATGACAACAGCTGTGCTGAATATGAAGAGGAAAAAGGCAGCAGAAGGAAAAAAAACAGGAAAATAAACATACTTTTGTGAAAGGCAGCTAAAAATTATATTTTATTCTGATTGGAAAGCCTGTATACATAAACCCAAATCCAAATAATTTGTGGGAAACATGTAAACACAGTTTTTGTATCGATGGTGTTCAAAATAAGAACAGTGAGAATCCCTTCCAGCACATATTTGTAAAGGTTGGGTTAATTTCTGCTGATTCAGAAGAATACACAGTTCCAAATCAAACAAAAAAGACAAGATTGGCTCAAAACAAAGAGAAAAACAGCTTGTAGATTTCAGAGCCACACAGGAACCCATCTGCGTGTTTTTTTTTAGCCTTGGGTTTGATTCAGTCAAATTCTCTCAAAGGATAATAAATTCCTATTTTCCCCACTGGTGAGGATAGAATCCATGTCTTTCCAGAGCTGAAAGCAGAGGTTTTTTTCTCTCTCTCTGCTGTGTACTATAATTAAAGTCAAATAATAATAATATTTTTGTTTATAATCTCTTATTAATCACCCCTCTGTTCCCCTCTGTTCAACGCTCATAGAAGTGTCAGCCTTTTCAAATATCCTTTTTAATCAGAGATGGAAGCAACATAAACACACTCGCTCTGTGTTGCTATATCTGCCAGTTGGAGAGGGTAAAATGTGAAGCAAACAGAGAGCATGGGTCCACCAAACCCTGGCTGTAGCCACAGGCAGTAAAACAGGATCTTTTGGCCCATGACCTAAGAAGGTGCAACAGAGGAAAAAAAGAAAAAAGAAAGGGAAAAAAAACTTGACCATGTTTTTTTTCTCTGGTTTATGCCTTTTTTTTACTGTGCTCATGTAAAGCCTGGATTTAAGTCACTAACATTAAAAAGTAAACAACTCCAAAACCTTCTTCAATTTGTTCAAACTGTACATCTGATAGTACAGTTTTATAATAAAGAAGCATACATAATCATTTAATTAACAGCTTAAAGTTATGACATGGATTTGCACAAAAGTGGAAGAAAACATCCTAATATTTAAGAATTTTAGCCTAATACACATAATTTTACCCATTTCGGTGACATTTGTGGCTGTTAAAGTTATTTTTCTAACTGGGTGGTTCTAGATGTAGGGCTACATGGGCATTGGCCAAAGCTGAAATCTGATTGGCCCCCTGTCTTGTCACTCACCTTTCTTTTGCCCGAGAATGATGAAGGTGGATGCAGTTCCATGTCTAAACACTAGTGGCGCTATTGAGTAAAAAGGAAAGTCCAGCATGAATCAAGTTTACAAAAGTCTTCTTCTCTTCTTTAAGAAGATTTGAACATCTTGCAGAAAAAAATCTTTCAACTGACAAATGATAGCTGGATTTTCTCATATGCTGTGTGTGTCCAAGTTTTTTTTCTATGTACAATAAAAATGCTCATGAAATTGGTAAGGATATTTTACTGTGTAAGCTTTTTTAAATTACATTACATTACAAGTGTATGAACATGCGTAATTGATTAAATGTATACATCTTACCAAAACAGGTGAATTTCTGTGCAAGGATGTTGAAGAAATATTCAGCCCCTCTATGAATCTTGTGGCCCCTTACTCAGAAAAATCCTAGATTTGAGGGACACTTAACTAGTCTTTCCTGACATGTTTGGCTTGAGTCGCTGCCCCTAAACTTTGCCCTACAGGCCCATGCCACAAAACTTCTTTTATCTGTACAGCATAGTCCCATCCAGGCAGGGTACATAATGTTCTGCACCAACGCAGGAAATTAGGACTTGATGTAAATCATTAAGTGCTGAATTATCCAATACAGGAGCCCCTCAGGCTTGACCCAGTTATTGTTTTAATATAAGCATGAAGTGATGTGACTAACTTCCTCTCACATACATTAAGGGCAAATGCTGTGCTGTGATGTTTGCCTTAATTAGAGTAAAATGATCACTCAAGAAAGATGGTTGCCACAAGGGGTCTTTTTATTTCTCTCACAAGACTCCAACTGAGTAACAACACAAGGAAAACAGCGCTCATGGGCAAAAGTGAGTGCTGCTGGCTGCTACTAACTGAGAATCCAGACAACACGGTACATTTGAATTTAAGGATTGTGATTTTAGAAAATGTTACAAAGTGCTTTTACAAAAACACTAAAATAAACACAACTTGTCTTTGGAGTTTAGAGTTTTATCCTAGTAGTGATTTGGGGTGCATGTGACCTTTAGATCTGTCCTTTTAAAGTTTTTCTGACTTAAATATTTCAAAGTAATCAACAAAGTGGGTGGATCTAATTTTTTTTTTTTTTTTCTGCTTTCAGTGGGTTGTTTTATGAGTCAAAGGTGTTTCATTCTGACTAAATTGGCCAAGAAGTCAAGACATTTGTGGAGCATTAAGAGTTAAAACATTTACAGCACAAAGAGTACAGGCACTGACTGAGATTAGAAACTTATCTGCAGGTTGAAATGACATGAACTTTTCCAAGGCTGTATGATTATCAGTGTTTGTTTTCCAGAGCATTGACCAGTTTTTTATCCTTGTTTTTGCTAAAGAATTAGAGGCGCCCAAAGTGGGGCCTGCAGGCCAAAATGGGCCCACAAAGCCATTTGATTTGGCCCTCCAGTGGTTGCCATGGTTACTAGGCTGTAATCTCCTGTCATCCAATGTTGAGACACTGTATTTCCATTTACAGTAATTCTATTCATTGGCCCAATGAATATGTAAAGGGCAGATAGTCTTCCATTGTTGGCGTACTTTATCGTTGAATTATATTAAGATTAAACATGAAACACAAATAACTACAAAAGACGTTTAGATTAGATATAAGCACACATGTAGATTTGCACACTTTATAAGACTACAAATACTCATATTTTTTCAATTTCTGAAATGCTCCATGAGCCTTTGCTGCCCAAGCATATGTCAAACGTTCTTCAAGTGGGTAAAATTAAAAAACAAAAAAAATTGGCTACCATCTTATTCATTAAAAAATAAAAGGGTTTTATTTCAAAAGTATTTGCATTTCATGTATTATATTATTGTATTTGGCCCTCTACAGAAAAAGTTTGGGCACCCCTGTTCAATACAGTGATTTTTATTACAATAATTAACAAGAGCATCAGTGACAAATAATGTCTTTCAAACAGACCTGAAAGTAACAGTTTCACCACAAAGCTTCAGCTGCTCTGTTTTAATGTAAGCCGAATGATTATGTTCATGTCAACACTTAGAGCTTTACAATCAGATTTATAATTTCAAAAGATTATTATCTGAATCCCAAAATTAATAAACATTTATCTTTTTATCCAACACACATAAACAACTGAACATTCCGATCATAAAGCCTTGAATTTACTGATAAAATAAGATGCTCTCCTTTGCCAACTGAAGCAAAGCAGATATTAAACTCAAACCAGCAGCTGCATCATCCTGACAGATTAACTCATTAACACCAGCAATAAATGTGAGTTTATCCCAGATCTGTGCTTTGGTCTGAGAAGACCACTGCTGCTGTTCCCAATGTACATTTTTATTGAGCTTTGCTTTCTTCTTTTTCTTCTCAAAGACATGTTTACTGCCTACACAGCACCTGTCCTATGGTTTAGAGCTCATGAGGACACAATGCTTATTTAGACTCACAAACAGCAAACTTTCTGGCTTTTTTGAAGTGCTTCTATCATGTAAAAAAAAAAGAAAAGGAACACACTTTTCAACAACAAATAAATATGTGAACATTTGAAATTGTATCACTAATTTCAAGTGATTTTTACAAATCGGTGCTGCTTTATTTTTAAAAACATTAATTTCCTACGTGTTTATTAGTTCTCTCAGAGTCACTTAAAAGAAAGTAGGAACTCATTCACG
Source organism: Cynodonichthys magdalenae (assembly GCA_031762555.1). Classification (NCBI taxonomy): domain Eukaryota; kingdom Metazoa; phylum Chordata; class Actinopteri; order Cyprinodontiformes; family Rivulidae; genus Cynodonichthys; species Cynodonichthys magdalenae. The sequence goes on along the minus strand of JARVJO010000431.1, from coordinate 17,236,009 downwards.
TTGATACATTGTGTAATTTGTTCCTACCTGACAATAAAAGCTATAAATATTTGCTGGGAAGGGATTAAAAGCTTTAATTGTAACAGTTATTCTGAGCACGAACCATTAAGAGTTGCTGAATCCTCAGAGACTTGTAGTTGTCACCAGCTGCCGAATGGGGAAGGCAGCTAATATTGGTTTTGCTCAAGTCTGTTATTCAAATGTCTCATAAACCCCTGGAGAAATTTGGATCAAACTTGCAGAAAGGAATCACTGGTTGCACATCTATTACTGATGAACTTTCTGCATTGCTTCAAAAGATGCAGGGTCTTTAATTTTTGGTCTGTAGTCTTCTCGCCACCTACGTCTCCACTTGTTTAACTTGCAGGATAGCCCTTCAACACCTCTTCTGCTTGAAAGCTAAAGTTCTTGGTAACAACAAGTGACAACTCATCTATCAGCTTGCAGCTATTGCCGCCTGCTTTTTAAAGCCTGACTGACTTTTTCTCAATCTTTTTCTTTTTTTTTTCCTGTGAAGATAAATAGATAAATGTCAGCAGAGGGATGCAATCTCCATCCCACATGTTTGATCACAGGCTAACTGGGAAATTCAACAAAGGACTCTGCCCCAGCTGGAGTTTTGCCAGACTTTTGTATTAAAATACAATCCCTCTTAGTCAGTGGTATTGATGTGTTCCTCCAATGCCCAACTTGTTCAAATCCTTACATCCTTTTCAGCTAAACTGAGCCTACAGGAAAATATGAAATTATTGTGGGAAGCAATGCAGCTCAGAGGGAAACCACTGATCTCTAATGAAACTCAACAGAAAATTTGTTTTATATTAACATTTACCAGCTTTATTGAATGGATCGTCACTCATCAGGAGAAAGGCAAACACAAAAATGATTGGTTAGGTTGGTTTAATAAAGTTTCTAAAAGTACAGCTTGGATGTGCTTTCACACTCCAGGGAAATATTCTCTCATTACGCTCAGTGTGTATGTGTGTGTGTGTGTGTGTGTGTGTGTGTGTGTGAGGGGGAGGATGGAAGCAGCAATACGTTAGATTTTATCCAAGGCTCAGGAGAAAATGAAACCTTCCGATGACAGTAGAGCATGTAATGTTTTCATCTGTTTCCACCCGTGGAGGAAAATTAAATGAAAATTACCGTTGAATGCTTTCCCCCCTTTTCTTTCATTCGCTCCTCAACAAATTACTTCCTTCGCAGCTACTAGAGTGCATGGTCATTGATCTCATTCTTGAATGGCCACAGGTTGCGCTTCAAATAAACAAAACAACTCATTTGTTCAGCACATGAGAATGTTGAGTTCATTCCCATCTTGAGCAGAAATGTTTTCATTATATGATGAAAATTTTGTTGATCTTTCGCAGAAATACTTGTACAATAAAAAGGAAAAAAAACCTCTGAGATTTAAAGCTTTATAAGAATAAATAAAAAGTACGTAGCAAAAATTATTTTTAATGTACAAACATGCTATTACTCTAAAAACAAAAAGCAAAAAAAGCATCAAAATTAGTGATGGAGTTCCACAAGGTTCACTGTTCAGTCCAAAGATGATCATTAAACAAATAAATTTAACCAGCTCTGTGGAAACTGAATAAAAGTAACTTTAGAAGGATTTTAATCTCTGAAATAGTAAAGTTTAATTTCAGTAACTTATAAAACTGTGTATTTGCTTTCATGATAATTGATTTGTCAAATAGGGAGATGAGCTCTTCCTTTTAAAGCTGCAGTAGGAAACTTTACAAAAATGCATTTTATACATATTTTTTTTAACTGCCACTATGTCCTGGCAGCAGAATATGAGACAGCTAATCTGTGAAAAAGTAAATCTCCTCTGGCTCCTCCCAGTGGTCCTACTGCCATTTGCAAAATTACACAGATGAGGGCAAGAGAGGAAATGAATGTGTGTCTTCTAACAAAACTAAATCAAATCTTTTAATCATGAGCTTAAATTTAAATATTTAGTTTAATGTCTTCATTCACAAACTCTGTTTGACATGCCTGAAGTATAAGTGTTAAAAAATAGGTTTTGTAAATAACACAATTATAAAGTAACTTAAAACTGTTAAAGGAAGAAAAGCTTTGAAAATGTATTTAGATGAATAAAAATGATTCTCATTGTAACAGTACAAATATGAAACCTGAATTTAAATACCTGCTTTGTTGTTTTATTCTAACGTAAGTTTTACCAGTGAACATTTGTTCCCTGCCTGCCATCAGTCAGTGAGGATGGAAAATGATTGTTTTTAGATACTTCGAACCAGATACATTTAATTTATAATCAATTTAGTTCTGAAATATCTCTGGGAGGAAATTAATTTCTTTTACTCTCAATTTTATTGAAAGTCAGAATAATAGTTTCCTCTCCTTTTCAACCTTTCCTTTCTCGGCTCATTTCCATCAGTCATCCATTCTATTCTGTTACACTCTGAACAAAATGGTTCTCGTGCATCATCGCTTGGCTTCCACTAAAGCTCCCAGTGTATCTAACTCATAGCATTGAAAGACCTTCTTTGACATATTTTGCATATCAATGTAAGCATCCTAAAATTGAAATCTCTGCCTATTTTAGGAGATTGCTTTTTGATGGATTCTCATTACAGGAATGCTGGCTATGGGTCAAATGAAAATGTCAGCATGGGGCTCAGCAGAGGCTGTGCAGGAGTGGTCCTCCATGAGGGACAGACAAGCTTTTTTACAGTTTAACACCTCCTCTTAGGAGGCGGATCCTGGAGCTTGGCAACAAGGGCAGATGGTGAAAAAGGGGTGATTGAGCAATGGAAGAGGTGCCAGTCAGCCTTTTTGTTATAACCTAACATGCTTCCTGTGGCGTTCCTCACACGCCATGATCAATTAAAGGCAGGGTGTAATGTTTGGGTTGGTCACAAATTGGTTTTGTACCAATTCAAATCAGTCAGAAGACTGAAATAGGAATGCATATTGCCTGTTGCCATCTTATGTCAAGAAAATATGGATTCATGTGTTTTGGTCAAATGTTATAAATTATATTGTACACAGTTTTGGGCAGCATTGCACACAGCAACATAAAACAATACTGCTCTTTGCCTTTGGCAGTAGGCAATAATCAGATTTTATAAAATTTGAAATAATAATAATGAGAGAAACCAATAGAGTCATCATTAAAATGACATATATTGCTTTACTAAACATCAAATAAGCTGTAGGTTTTATTATAACACTTTATTATAAGCGGCTGGGATGAGGATCAGTGCCTCCAAATCCGAGACCATGGTCTTGAGCCGGAAAAGGGTAGGGTTCCTTCTCTGGGTCAGGGAAGAAGTCTTGCCCCAAGTGGGGGAGTTTAAGTTTCTCTGGGTCTTGTTCAAAAATGAGGGAAGAATGGAGCGGGAGATCAATAGGCGGATCGGTGCTGCTTCTGCAGTGATGCGGGCGCTGTACCGGGCCATGGTGGAGAAGCGGGAGCTGAGCCAAAAGGCGAAGTTCTCGATCTACCAGTCGGTCTATGTTCCAACCTTCATCTATGGTCATGAGCTTTGGGTAGTGACTGAGAGAACAAGATCGCAGATACAAGCGGCCAAAATGAGTTTCCTCCATAGGGTGTCTGGGCTCTCCCTTAGAGATAGGGTGAGAAGCTCGGTCATCTGGGAGGGACTCAGAGCCGCTGCTCCTCCACATCGAGAGGAGCCATTTGAGGTGGCTCGGGCATCTGGTTAGGATGCCTCCTGGACACCTCCCTGGTGAGGTGTTCGTCCCACTGGGAGGAGACCCAGATGGACAGTTTATTATAACTTAAAGCTAACTCTTCAAGTGTTTCATCCACCAAACCTAGAGATGTTCTGGAGAGTTGACAGGTGAGAACCCAAATGTCTTTACGCTAAAATCATTACAAGGACTCTTCAGGAAGCTAAAAGTTGTAGAAGATTCAAAAATAAAAATCTGAACACAAAAGTTTATTTTCCAATGCATTTGTTGCAAAACTGAGCTATGAATGTTGGTTAGAGCTGCTATGTCATACTATTTTCCACTAACTTCTTTGTTCCTTTTGGATAGTCTATTCACAACTACCTGCAAAACCAAACATCTCCACAGCTACCATTTTGCATTGCTTCTTTCTTCATGTGTCTTGTGGACCGACACCTCCTGCCTCCACCTCCAGCTGTGAAAGTGCCTCTCCAGCAGAGAACCTCCTGATGTGCAGCAGCACCTGGACTGGACCAAACTAACCCCACACTCTCCTGAAAGGCTTGTTAGGAAAAAGATTGGTTTCTCCACTTAACATAACATTCATGTTTCATTGTAGTTCTTAAACAATATTTAACAAAACTTTTCAAATTATTTATGGTAATCACATTAACAAAACTACTCTGTGAAGTGCTGTCAGGAGGTGGCGGTGTAGTCTACTGTACACACAACTGCAGAGGTCCAACCATAACTTTGATAGCAAAACTAAATGACCTTCTAGTTTAGTTTGCAGTTATTCGGGACTTGATTAAACCAATTTGAAAAATCCTGGAATTAGTCTTGAACAATTGTGACCAAAAAGGTGCAAGAGTTATTTTAGTAAGAAACAACTCTTGGCTTCTGACTGCGATATTTAATGGGTATTAATACTTATTATTTACTGTATCCAGTTAAAAGCTGATCAAATTATTCACATTTTAAAACTAGTTAAATAATAAATTAGAGGGGCAGAAAATTGTCATGCTAGAGCATTTGCTGACACTGTTCAGTATTGTACAGAGTAATTTACATTTCCTTGAATTTTAGAGAGCTGGTTAAGCAAAAGTAATTAAACCACTCCCTTTAGCTGAGATCAATATTACCTAGTAGCTGTTGTTTGTCATTTAAACAATTAACCTATTGAAAAATAAATTCTTCATGTAGGTTTGCCTGAAAATGATTGACTTTGCACAATCTCCCTCAGCCTGTGTTCATTTTAACTGTATTCTTTGGCTTTTCTTCCAGTTCTAATAACATTAAAGGAAGCTGCCTTTGCCAACAGGAGGTAACCCCAACGTCTCTGCAATGTAAAGTGGTTAAAGCTAAAGGATAATTGTTTTTTAATGCAGTCATTACAGCAAAAATGACATTTATAAGACGCAAGGAGAATCTGAAGCTCAGGGAGATAAAAGGTGTAAGGATTTATTTTAGAAGTTAGATTTAGGCATGCCTGTGAACATAAAGAAATTTGGATAAAGTTTTCACATTACAACCAATAGTAAAATGAGTAAAAGTTGTGATATTTCAACAACTTTGTGCCCTTTTTTGTGTGATGCACTTCAATTTTTATTTTGTAATTTGTTAGAGTTCTTCTAAACACCCACCACTCTTGGTGGCATTGAGCTTTGAATGGACTGAATTCTCTGAATACAGATTCAAACACGATGAACCTGGCTTGTGCTATCTCAATAGACACCACAAAAAAATACATAAATAAATAAATTAAATAAATAAAATCAGCTTTTCAGGTCTCTTGAGCTCCACATTAGAGGCATGGGAGTCAAGGTTAGGAGTCAAAACCACTCAGTAACTGCATCTGTGTCTCCGTGGTAACGCTTCTGCCTTTACCTCAACACAGACAGCTCAATGCTATCTCCACGTACGATGAGAATGTTCTGCAGGCAAACACTGGATGTTGACGGGCAGTATTAAGAGAAAGTGACGCTTGGCCTGAGTAATCACAGCTTTGTGTTTTTTGTTTGTTTGTTTGTTTGTTTGTTTTCTGTCACAATGAGCTGGAGGTCACAGGAAGAAGATGCTGAACGGAGCCTGATGTACAGGTCCAGGCTGCGAGGAGGAAGGCGAGCGGTAACGAGCCACCTGTAGTGTCGTGGTGCATGAGTCTGGAGTGTGGATCCCATAATGAGTTTTGATTCAGACAGAGGCTGCTTTGCTGCGTCGGCCTCTTGTGTGAGGATACTATCCTTTCAGAGTCCATAAACTGTGTTTGTGTTTGGACATGAGGCCTAATGATGAGCAGGACTGGAAATGAGCCAGGAGAACGCCACATGACTGATTAATCACATCATGAGTCTCTCCTGCTTTTATTGTTCATCTGCTCATTTGTGCACAGGTTCACCGGGGACTGCTGGAGCTGAGGTCACTTGGCTGATGTGGTGCTAATGCAGAGGAGACATTAACCCCTGATCCCTTTCAGATGAGAGAGCGCTTGGCGAGCATTCATCCCCAGAGACTGGTGGCATGCCTCTGTCTGCCTGCCAATCTTATTTCCTGGCTGGTCTGCACACTTATTTCATTCGGGCTTGTTTCACAGCCTCGTATTGATTTTTGCAACATCATGTCAGAGTGAGGATTGAGGGTCATCTTTTAAACACGGGGCTTGGTGAAAAGCCTGTTGTCCTTTGCCCTGTCATTTGGTTTTCCAGTGCAGTCAGTAAAATAAATCTCTTTGTGCTATGAAATAAATTACTGTTTAAGTTTTGATTTTTTTCATTGGTTTGTCTTTACTTTTTTCTTCTTCTTAATCATTCCAGTAGTACTTTTCCATCACTTTCAGGCTCTTTTATCTCAGTTTGTCTAACCTTTCTCTTTTCTAGCCTTTTATTTCCCCTGTTGCTTTTCATACCTCATGTGCTCATTCTGTCTGTGGCAAAACCGGCGGATATGAGACAGCGGGAAGGGTATCTGTGGCGTCGTTGTCTGTCTGTCGGTCCCGGCGGTACATTAGCCGTCCCTCACCATGTATTATTGATTCCCTCTCTCTAATCACTGTCTCCAGTGTTGCAGATGAGCCTCTGCTGCCAGCAACACCGGCACTCGGAGGGCTTCATGGCAACCACAAATCTGGCTGAGGCGAAACTCTGAGACATACAGAGAAGTTGTCACGGTGTGGTGTTTAGACTAAAATTCAGACACAAACGCAGGAAGAACTTAGTGAAAGGAACTAACGATTTTAATGAGAAAACAAAAGGCTGGCAGGGCAACAGAACCACAACAAGAAAGACTAAACCCAGCAGGGAGTGAAGGAGAAATAAGAAACCTGTGTAAACAGTATGACAGAACAAGAACTGAAGGTGAACCAGGATATGTTGGAAGATGTGATTACTGAGTGAGTGCAGCTGAGACTAATGGGTCAGTGAAGAACAGGCGTGCACAATAAACTGAAAGCAAGGAAGACTGAGGAATTTATGGTCAATGACACAGAATCTTTTTTTTTCTGCAAGCTCAACTAGCAGCAGCTACAATAGCTGTGAGATTACTAAATTTTCCAGCAGGAATATCATATTTCTGATGGAGTCAGCTGTTTAATACCTTTACAGAAATACTTTATTTAAAAAAAACAAGTAGGGCTTTAATTAAAAAATATATTAATGGGGATAATCTGAAAAAGCTGTTTTAAAAATAGCGATAGTGAAGATCAAAAACCCATCAGGTCTTAAAAAAGGTCCAGTCCTGGGGGAAGTTTCAAAAATCAAATAGCAGCAAATATCAGTCAGTCACCCGGTCTACAGCAAGTTCAGGTTCCAGCTCTGACCGACTCATAAAAATGAGTTTTAGAAAATCAAATGAAAAACAAAATAATTTATGTGGCCCTTTACAATGTCATAAATTTATGTCATAAGAGATTCATTGGTTTTATTTTTTACGATTTGATTTTTTTTTTAAATTACTAAAGTTAATTATTTTAGTTTTTTCTGCATGTCCCATTTGCCTTGATAAAAAAAAAAGATTTTATTTGTTCCAGTTGTACAGACTCATGTGTGATGCAGGGATATCTGTGCAGCATTCCTCCACACATCTCTTTATGTAACAGTAGGTGTGCGAAGGCTTCGTGTCCTCTCCTCTCCCTGTGACTTTGACGACAATGTGCTGAAAGAGCTGCAAGATAAAGCTCATATTCTCTCTGTCCTTTCAACTATTTTATCAGCTTTAGTAAAGAACAGATTTCTCACGGCGGGAAATCAATTACATCCACACCAATATGGATTAGAGACCTGTGGGGATCTGCGTTTTCCTCTTTTTCTCCCTCCTTGGTATGTGAGTTGCTAAAAGAAAAGATTCTTAGTTGTTTTAAAGTATGAGAACTTTTCTTTGATTCGTCATTGGACACTTGGTGTGACACACAGCTCTCAATATGGGGGGGAGTGGTAATTGTAGGACAGAGAATGTAGACCATCAATGGAATATATCCAGTAAAATAATGGAAATAAGTAAAGTAATTCTTGTAAGTCGTCTCAAGCTGATGTCAGGCTGAGATCATCACCAACAACCCCACCCACTCCACCCCAACATTAACAAAACTCTGAGTCATCCTGCAGCAGAAAGCTGCAAATCAATACTCAAATGGGGGGGGGGCAAAGAGGAGTCATTAAATCTAATTAACCTTCATTTATTAACTTTGAATTAATATTTTAAGCACACATTTCATATTTAAATGGCAACACCCACTGCTGAAACTTTAGCAGAGTGTGTCAGATATTTGGAAATCTGTACTTTTTGGTTTTTTGTAAATCTTGGTTACTTCTTTCTTCGCACTTTTACACAAAGCACAGATGGATGAGGGTTTGTTCGCTCTAAACAATAAAAAGGACAAACTCTACAAAGGGACTGACATCACATGCGTCTGATTCAGAACAGTCCTTGATTAAATAATGTTGAAGCAAAATGATGGTGACAGCCATAAAAAAAAAAAGTTAAATTAAAAATAAATTAAAACATGACACAAAACAAGATTGTGGAACATTTTTTTTATGGTACTGAGTATAAAACGATTAACTTGACAACCTGAAAGTCAAACGTGTGTCTGTCTCTAGTAGTATAAATATCAAGAATTAGGAGATTTTAATTAAATAGTCAGTAAATAATCAGTGAACATTAACCTCGATTAAGAAAAGTTATGTATTCGTATAAAAAACTACATAATATTGTTGCTGTTAGAAAATACTAGATTATTAAATTAAAGGTTGTAAATTTTAAACATTTTCATCATGAAAGGATGAAAGATTAAAAATAAGGCACACAAGCAGGCAATAAATGCTTTTCAAATCAGAGGTATGCAAGATGCACTAAACCAAAAATAATTTCATAAATACACTGGTGCAAACAAACAAAAGGAACAGCAGGTACCATAAATCCCTTATGGAGATGATTACTGATAGGATGCAGGTGTGAAAATTTAAAAATAGGAAATAAAGTGCAGAAAGCAGGAATTAAATAATAAAAATAAAACTAAGTGGATTTTTATAAAGCCTAAAAGAGAACATAACATAACATGAAAAATCATGAAAATCTGAATAAAAATATTCAAGCTGAACTCAGGATTGAAAGAGGCTCTAATAATCGAACCAGACTTGGAGACCTTAAATTGCAAGAATTCAATAATAAGACAAGTTATAATGAGATGACTTGTCATGTGCTCGGTAAACCTTACAGGTCTAAAGCAGACTTCTTTAACTGTGTACCTGCTGTCCTGTTTCCCTGCTTTGGCACACCTGATTCAAATGAATCACCTGCTCAGAAAGTCAAGTTTAGCAGAAGCCTGTCAATCACTAATTCATTTCATTCAGGTGTGCTGAAGCAGGAAACCATCTAAACCAAGCAGGACAGTGGGTCACGAGAAACACGGTTGAAAACCTCTGATCTAAAGTCGTCACTATTTATAGTCACAGATATTAAGAGGATGAATTCTGCCCTCTCTGCTCTGCTCCTGCTTTGCCTTCAAAAGGATAATCTTGCAAAAGAACGAGAGTGACAATTGTAGAAATGACAGCCTTGTTCAAGTTTCTCACGTCCTATAAAAAAAATTACAATAGTGTTTTTTTTGTTTATTCTAACAAATGCTGTGCTAAGATGTTTCCGATCAACACTACCAGAGAGAATCCGTTTCAGATTTATTCAGCTGCACGTAACTCCAAGTCTTATCGCCCCACCAGAGTTATAAAGAACCACTTTGAGTGACAAGAGGAAAAGCAAGTTCTGCAATAGATTGCACCATCCCCACGGAGCTCTGGTCTGAACATCTTTGAGTCAATGAACAATTCAAACTAGAAGGCAGAAACAACGAAGGACGATGTGTCGAATACTCAGAGGATCCCAGCCACCGTGAAGCAACAAATCGTGTGAAATCTGGGAAAACTCTGCAAGTATATAAAGAAGTGGAAATGTTTAAAAGCAAAAAAATGCCAACTTTAAACCAACCAGTAAGAAAAGATTAGATTAATAAACTTTTCAATACAGTTCATTTAAGATTTTAGTCTTTAAAGGCCCTTTTTTACATCATTTGTTCTGTTATGCTGCTCTTGACAATCCTTGATGAAAATCTAAAGAATAATCCATTTTTTTGTGTGTTAGAAGCCTTTAGGTTTCCTGTGGACATCTAAGGACCATTTCCCAACAACGCGGCCACAGCTACCAACGAGAAAATCTGATGAGCCTGACCGGATAATTTAAGTACCCCCAGTTCACATAATCAGTAAGAAATGTCAGCCACTCTGAGCTGAAGATTCATTACAAATACACATTCATGCCTGGGAGCACGTGGTCTCTTGTTGATAAGCAGCAGCTGACCGCACATAGCTGAATGAATAAGCACTCAGCAACTTAGATGTAATTGTGACACAAAGAAGCAAGAACTCACATAATCCTGTTTCTCTGAGTGGAGATAGTCGCGTATCACCTGGCTGAATGTCAAGCGGAGAACCAGCTTCCTTTACACCCTCCTCTTATATTTTTGGTCAGTTTGAGTCTGAATATGTAAAACTGTGTTTTTCTTTCTTCTTCTTATGGTCCTTTTTCATTTAAGTCTTCTAGTACAGTGTTTTCCTGGGGGGGCACCAGAGGGCGCTAGGGGGGCCTCAGAAAGCTGGAAGGAAGATAAAGGAAAAAATGCAAAACAAACAAAAAATCTAATAAATGTTTTAAATCATTACAAAAAAAAACATCATATTGTAACGTAAAGCTGGAGTCACCCCTGATTATTTAATGTTATGATCAAAACTAACAATCAGTGTCCCTGGGAAAAGCTTGACATTATAAACCCAATATTTATTACCACAGAAAATCCTTGATCTGCAGCAACCAACAATATAAAAACTCTCTTCAAGTGAAAGGATGGGATTATTTTCAGGTATTACTATCATGAACACTTATAATCTTTCGGTAGCCTCCTTAGTCTTTAATAATTCCACCACATGAGTTCATTTAGGAAGAACTGTGCTAAGGAGGGTAAAAATAGACAATATTTATAATTTCCTTTCACCAGAGTAGCACTTAATTCACATGTTTCTGTTCATTAATTTAATTACTCGCCGGCCAAATGAGTCCAACCCATCAGACGCCCTCAGCAAATCTTAATTTAGCTTGGGGTGGGGGTGGGGGGGCGGAGGGGAGGGTTCTTGTAGATTCAGGATCTTCCGTTGAGTTTGCTCTGTTGCCCACAGAGAAACCTCTCAGCCCCCGACGCAATCTCACCTCATTAACATTTTAGGTGACGAGGATGTCAAGGCGGTAATTAACAATTCATGAGCCTGGCTTATAGCTATATTAACATTTTACAACCAATAAATCACCTCCCCTAATCTGCTGTGCATGTCTGCATGCACGGGGCTCGTGTCTGCGTGCATGTGAGAGGAACATAATGGGAGAAAGTTTGTGTGTGCATGTGTGGGTGGATGCATTATTTGTGTACATCCACACCAGCCAACAATACCTCATGCTTTGTCTTCAATCGTGTCTTCGTGTTTGTCTCTGGCCATGACATTTCTTTAATCTTTTTGTTCCGGCGGTGGCGTCGTCATGATTCATACTAAAGGCTGTTTTTGTCTCAGGTCACTCATGGTGTTATGACGATTAATAATCTGAAGGGACTCATGAATATGGTGGGTCTCAGAAAGTAGCTGATTGTCTCGTCATTTGGGCAACAATCACGATGCGACAAAAACACAAGTCTGTTGAGCCTTTTCCCTGCGAGCGTTGAGACAGGATGTATAAATCTGAAATAATGCTGGAAGACAATCTGTTGGAGGTGATTCTCTTAGGTATAATCATTTCCGCCTCCCTTACAGTGAGCACATTTTCAGAAAGCCTCAGAGAGTGGGTGGAACAGCCAGCAACAGAGGAGTATAGTTCTCAGCTTCTTCGCTGTCTTATAAAATGTGGCTTTGTGTAAAGAAAGGTATCGATTCTAAAGTAAAAGGCCAAGCATTTCTTGAAGTAAAGCATGTCACCTGCCACCTTTCATTCCGCTTTTAAACTAAACTCAACTTGTGTTAAGAAATAGAGTTAAAGTCATTTTGGTCAAAAAGTGTGAAGATATTTTCTTTGTAACGTCGTGAGATCTCATCTGATCTATTAATGCTTGGAGCATGTTAGGAATGACTTTCAGCTACAACATTTAATGCACTTCCTGCAATAGTGACTGTATTATAGCCATTGTTGTATAAACTAAGGTTGATTAGTTGTGACAGCCATCTTGAATTGGGTTGACTCCAAATGTTAATCAGTATAAACATAGTCCGTAATTATTTTCTAAGAGATATAATAAAATCTGTCTAGTAGTTAATTGCTAAATAACTGTATTAACAATTGTTTAAGCCATGATGTTGCACAATGTGTTGTGTTCAAAGCGTGAGTTGGTGACAATCTTCAGCCACCAGACCAAGTTTCAGCTCAATATTTGTAAAACTGGCTAGGTTATTGTCATTTTTCTGTTTGCTAAGAGTGCTTCGCTGTGGCAGTCATCTTGAATTGAATTGACTCCTGAAATTTTTTGATGAAATCTGTTCATTTTGTTAGTGATACAGACGAATGAAATTGCACAAACTAGGAAATAGTCGCTCTGACTTTGCCTTCGGCGGCGGGCGAAAACAAAATCAAGCTTTCCATTTGGACTTTTAGATTAATATATAATTCACTTTAACTCTGAACAGCTTTACCATGATGGAAATATAGAGGGAAAAAAAGTATCAAAATATTGTGCCTTCTGTCCGTTTGGAGTTAAAAGAGAAAAATGATCCAATCTGACCACGGCGCCTTCAGGCAAACTCTTGACCCCACGATGAAACACTCCTCTGTAGGCAGGACTTCGTTCACCCCTGAGTCACCCCAGAACGGGAAGCAGAGTCATGATACGCATGATTTGTATGACTTCTGCCTGACAAATAATAGAAAAAACAGTTTATAATCTTACAACAGTTCAGTCTCCCTGGGTGAAGAGTCAGACTCGAGAAATAAAAAGATATTTAATGCTAAGAAGCCCACAAAGTCATCAAGGTGCCTACATGTTAGAGTTAAGTCTGAATGAAGTTTATTCTGATCCGTATGCCTTGAAGCAGTGAGTTCCAAGACATGCGGTGCCACAGATCTGACATACAGCACAAACACAGGCCTTTGAAAAAAAAAAATTGTTTTGTGTTGGCCCCATCCTCCTCAGAAGAACTAGCACATTTAAGGAAAAAAGATCAAAGCCACAACTTTGGTGGAAGCATGTTGAATTTAAAAGGAATCAAAAGAAGACGCGTTTGTGAAAAATGCACGACTCGGTGACAAATGCGTCGTACGCCTCGAGGGATCTTCCTAAGGTTCAGCACAGACTGTTCCGATTCCAATTGGTTCTGCACTTTCTGCGGATTCGAAAAACGATGAGAAATCGATCCAAGACAGGACAAATACGGGAAAAATCCCTTGGATTTATGAGTAAGACTGCTGCATTTTCCTCTCTTTGATAAAAAATTTGCCTTGGTATTTTCTTTCAGTCATGACTCATGCAGCTTCATGCTCCCCATGAATGTCAGGACAAACATAAAGTTAATGATTGTTTTTAACTCCAGTTTGTGTTATACAGTTTCATAAGGTCAGCTTGGCAAATTAGTTAAATAGAGATTTTTCCAAACTATTTGCATTTTAAGTAGTGAAAATATTCACTCACAGCAACAGGCTGGAAATACTAACAATTACCAGAGAAAAGAAGCCAGAATCGAATGTGGTTACTTAATCGCGATGAGAACTACATGTTTCCAATGAATTCCTCAATAATACATAAGGAGTGGTGAACTCAGAGCTCATATCTAGAAATACAGCACTCATGCTGCCTCAGTGATGAAATGTCTTGTTCTCAGTCCAGCCCTTTGGAAAAGAAATGCCTTGACTTCAGTGTTTTCACTGCTGCTTTGCTGCCCTCTTCTGGAGCCCAGAGAAAGATTGAATCCAGAACATGACTCACATGAAGCTCATTGACAGCAAATTTTCCTTTCTTGACTGACTGCTGACATTTGTTACCAGCTGTTAGAAGGATCTGTTAACATTAGACAGGAAGTAACGTATATTCACTATCACCCGCTGTTGATAGGCGAGGGTGGAGTGATAATGTTTAAGCTCATGTGTCTCTTAAACAAAAAATCTCATGGATGAATTTAATGAAATTTACAGAAATGAATTGCTGAATATTGCATCTGCAACCGATTTACCTTTTGGAGACAATACAATTCAAAACGTTTGCCACCGCTAATCAAAATTAGCCAACACAACAGGTTTCAAGACATGATGCAAAACATTTGGAAAGGTAAAAAAACGCTACAACTTTGCCATTTCTGAACATAAAATGATCTTAGTTAAGAGTAATGATATGCACTTCTTTAACTATTTTGATTAAGGGGGGTATTGTGCAAAATTGACTTTTTTGTGCTTTATAATCAAAAACATACCCAGAGTGTTGCTTTAACTCATTCATGCATGTTTGAGAAATCCTTAAATCTCCTGTGGTGGCAATTTCTAAATGCTTACTGGTACAAAGCACCACCTTCTTAAACAAAGTACTTCTCTGGAGCTCTGTCCTTCCCAGAGGATCTTGGCTGGTGGGGCTTAGTCTGCAGCTGAGCCCCACAGAGCACCCCTCCCCCAAAGCATTGTTGTGAAGATGTGCTGAAGTGGGAGTTTCGGAAACGGTAGGAGGTTCTTAAAGAGACAGAAGCCAATTTCAAGGAGTTTAGATGATGCAAAGTCAAATTTATTTTTCATATATACAGTATATATATATAAATACACCCCCACCACCAGCACCCTGCTTTAAAGGATGTTTTACTTTGTTAGTTTTTGTTTATAAAAAGGATATGTTTTACCAAACATCAGCATCTTACACATCATATTTTGATGATTATTATTTTGGGAAACATTGTCTGGCCTGAAGGTTGAAAACAAGCTTGTGGTTAAATGTCAAGGTGGGACTAGATTTCATTCATTTCTGCTGTTATCTCCTGTGGCACCCCTCTGAATCAGTGTTATGTTGTCACTGGTTTTATTTATTCTCACACTTCTGTGTTTGCTGTCATTCCTCCCATCCCCTTAACTCTTATCATCTGTCCCTATCTTTCCCTCTCCATGACCAGATCTCTGTTATAGCCAAGCTCTATCTGATCAGGGAATAGTTAACCAGTAATCATGCTGAAACAGGGAGCCTAACATGCTCAGGGGCCATTTTCACATAGAGATTTTCACAGCATCACAGCTCGAAACTCACACTCTCACGAGGCGCCGAAGCACTGACAATGAAACTCTGCTCCAAACTGCTCCGAGCCGAAGCTTTTAGAACTTCTGTTCCTTTCTCAAAGCACATTAAGAAATCAGTGCATTGCTCAGTTCAGGTTTTTAAAAAAATGATGAAATTTGCCCATGAAGCTGCTGCAGACATATTCGGGTGTATTACTATCTGCCAAGAGGGCAGAGAGAATGTAAATTACTACTGTTATCCCTGGCTATGAATACCATTATCAGCAGCTCAATTCTTTCAGCTCTGCTGGATGCATTCATAAGACGTTCCCCAGTTGTTCCTCGGTGAGCTGTGAATGATTGGCTGATGACTCTTCTAATGGAGGCAACAATTTAACTAATTAATTAATGAATTGGCCCATGCTAAATAAATAAATAAATAATAGAATCACTCCTCTGAAGCTTAAACATCAATTACATTGAGGACATTCTATGAAAGAATGCATATGTGTGTTGGTGTTTTGGTCAAATATGAACTTATCTTGCAAGATATGTTAGCACTCAGAGTAAATCAGGGAAATGACTGTTCGCAACTAAAACCAAATTTAGCTCATATTTTTTGTCAAACTGATCCAGTGTGTTAATGCATCCAGTGGTGAGATATTTTGCTAATAGACAGAGTGTTGACTGTATGACTGAATTTTGTAAATAGATCTTGGAGGATGTTTTGTGGGTCATATTCAGCTACATCTACACCAAACTTGAGCTCAGTATCTGTAGATTTATGACCAATTTTATGTTTCATAAAGTCAGTAGCTGTGGCGCCCATCTTGAACTGGGTTGACTCTAAATTGTTATCAGTTGGAGATTTAGACCTGGTGATAGTTTTCTGAAAGTTTCATTAAAGTCCTTGCAGAGTTGCTTGCGATATTTTGCTAACATACAAACAAGGTTGACTGCAGTATAGTTAACAACAAAAAAAAAAAACTCTGATCTTGGTTGATCAGTTTGTGCTTAGGTTACATGTTTGGCATCACTCTCAGCTACCTTACCAAATTTGAAGTCAATATTTGTAGTTAATCAGTGTTTGTTTGCTGTGGGCCATCTTGAATGGGGTTGTCTCTAAAAGTTAAACAGTAGATGTTCACACAGTGATTATTTATTGATTGTTTCATTTATATTATTCTACTAGTTTGAGAGGTTTTATTTTTACTTTTATTTTTGTGAAAATGAACACGCGCGCGCATATACACACAATTACATAATTTGCCTTCCTTCCAAATTCTGCGGCGGGTGATAATAAAGTTTTTGGAGAAGCTGACCCTCGTGTGAGTGTATTCGGGGTAGGGTGTGGTCCCTGAACGTCACTCCCATGCAGGGAGTTGCAGTGGACTTCCCCAAAGTTCACTTTCTGGAGTTGGATCAGTCACAAAAGGCGATGCAACTTTGGTGTATTTGACGCACAATGGTAGCGGGGTAGTTCAGCCTTTATAAAGCTAGGAATGAGTCATTTAACGCGTTTGTTAAAACTGAAAAGGCACAGAGAGATGGACTGGCTGTGGATTGTTTTTACCCTCAGTTTAAACTTTCAGCTCACTTACGGGTCCACCTCTTCTTACGGCTTATTCCAGGGGTCTGCACACACTGGAGCGGTGCACAAACACAGAAATAGGTGAGTATCGTGCTATTTTTAATTTTTTTTCCTCTTCATTTTTTTTCTTTAGCTTTCTGGGATTTTAACCACACTCTGTTGTCGGGGCTGTTTTTTACGACCACTTTAACAGCGCTGGAGGTAAGAAAAAAAAAAGGCTGCGCGCTTTTGTTGCGCAGCTGCCAATAAAAACGCGACCAGGTCCAAACTTCTCACTGGCCGGAAAGAGCCACAGTTCGGTGAAGATTTTAGCCTCTTATGGTCAAAATGTGGGTCGTTAAGTACTGCTTTATCAAGCTGGGGCTAATTTTAGCCGCTGTTTTTTCTTCTTTTTTTCTAGTGTTTCCAAAGGTGATATGAACCAGACAAACCCTGGAATGTCACTATCTCATCTGCAACAAGAGCTCTGATAAATTCAAAATAGGCCAAAGGAGAGAATCATGGACAATCTAAACCTTATAATGGAAATCTGAGGAACACGTGGAATTAAAGGCCTGCCATTCTTTGGAGGAATGCATATCGCCCACCACCTTTCATGCTTGGAGTATCATGAACTCTCAGCTACTACCACACTGACAATAAGCTATTATTTAGAGTAAATTAAAGCCAGTTTCATATTTAAGTTCAGTTAGCAGTGGCAGCCATCTTGGTTTGTGTTGACCCCAAATGAATTAGTTGGAGATGTACATCCAATAAAATTAAGCTTGATTAAAATCCATTCAGTAAAACCTATATGTTTGGGATGACTCCCGGTCACTACCACCCCAAATTTGAGCTCAACGTCTGTAAAACTGGTTCAGTTGAAGCAATTTTAGTGCTTGTTTGAGTTGAATAATTGCGGTGGCCATCCTAAATGCAACTCCAAAAGTACACATGATGATTACTTTTGGAGAGTTTCATTCAGATTTGTTTGCTGGTTCAAGAGATTTTTGGCTACAAATGCAGACAAAATAAACAGAATCACTGTGCCTTTGTTGGTACGTGTTAACTAGTTAGGATTATAACTGTGAATGGATCACAAAATGATACATTACAAAGTATTTGTGATACTAAAAGCAAGGCAATAAAGTAGCACAATATAAAGACCACACCATACCTTACATTCATAAAATCAAATTAAACTCAGTTTATTTTTGGACAATCAGAAGAGCACTGAACAACAGTGAGAAATGCATTTGATACAGTACCAGGAAACATATTGATACTTACTTATACCCTGGTTAAGATCAATTCTGTTTAAGGGTTTTAAATCTAATGTGCATTAAAGGTCTTGTTTGTGTGTGCCTTCCATTCACAGGAATTGGTGTGCCTATGTGGTGCAGAGGAACGTGAGCTGTGTGGTGCAGGGGAGCCCGGAGAGCTTCCAGGAGCCTGTGGTGGCCCCCTGCCCGGCCTACCAGCCCAACTGCCAGCAACAAGTGACGTGAGCAACCATGGGAGCAAGGAAGGGGGTGGTGTTAAGGGTTTATTAGATGTACCAGGAACATTTGGATGCAAAACGTTTCCTTGAGAGAAAGCTGAAGGAAGAAATATATTCAGAGCGGCTCAAATAAACCCAGTTGGCAGAACTGAAAAGCATGGCTTCTCAATTAAGAAAAAATAAAATACCTCCACTGAAAAGCAAACTGACACTCAGAAAATATAGTTATAAACTTACTAACTGAAGTTGCACAAAGTGACAATCCAAGTTGAGGCAGGACTTTGCAGCTAAATTTGTCTTTCTCCTGGTGTGTGAAAGACTGCCATAACTACGTCCAACTCAAAATAAGAGCTGTCAGAGAATAACAAATGTTGCTGCTGGTTGGGGTCTTACTGAAAGTGCCTGTGACATCAAATTCTTGTAATAAATATAAATGCATTTTTAGAAAGATAAGATTGATAAAATAATTGAAAAAAAATTCATGCTGCAGAAATAAATAATTGTTGAGCTATTTGCGTGTGGAGTAACAGGAAGTATTGTTAAAAACAATCTACCAAACACAAATTTCCTTACTTTGTGTGCTAAGTATATAAAATAGGAATCAGTTTCAGCTAAAGTCACCAAATATTTGGTCAAAATCTCTAGAACTGATTGGGTTTTTGCCACGTTTGTGTTTTTGAAGATCAGTCGGCTGTGGCGGCCATCTTGACTCTAAAAGTTATTCTGGTATATCTAATGATTACTTTCTATGTGTTTGATTGAACTTTGTTCAGTGATTCAGGAGATATTTTGTTTACTGATAGACTTAAAAATATGCAAAAACATTATCTTCTGCCTTCATCTTTCAGTGGCAGGTGATTAAAAAACTGTTTAGCAAGTGCTCAAGTTGATAATTCATGCTTGAGCCAGTCCTTTTGCCCTTTTATTTGCTATTTTTTTAACTGCAGACAACCTTGGCTTCCCATATCTAGGTTTTTACAGCTGCTTTTCCACATATTTACTCTTATCAAGACTTTAAAAGGGTCATTACGCACCAGTCAGTTCTTTACATTTGTTTTTATACCATTAGTAAGTATTCAGCCCTGGCTTTAGTACAGCAGAATTTACTCCCTCAATGCAGCTGCCACAATTGCTAAGGAAAAACAAATGTTAATCCCCCCCCCCCAATAATTCAGTTGGATAAAAAACTTTTTAATCTCTTTCAAGTTTAGAAACTGTTTTCATTTCTGTGCATCTCCAGTGACGCATCTGATTTATTATCATACATAACTTAAGCATATTCCTGACGTATTCCCTTCTTACACGCTCTCTAAACAATAAATCATTCAAAGGAACACTTTCTATCCTGTGACTGATGTAAATATGGGGCATTTGTACCAGTAAATATGAGCAACAGCTCTTAATGATTTTCTGGAAGATGTTCTGTCACAACGTAATGTTTTTTTGCTTTGTGAATCATTTTTAGTTTTAAACACATTTTATCTGTGGTTTAGTTCATTGGTTTGTTTACACAAACAGATGCAGTCTGCTCTGAGGAAATTATTCCTGGAAGCTGATCAGGGTTCAGTCTCAGGCTCGTATTTGCATGTTTCTGTGCAACGCAAAAAGGAGCTGGCAGTAGGAACAAACACCTCGAGTTCTGATATACAGGACGGGTTTCAATTTGTTTTCTTTTCAGATGAGTTTTAGGTTCGCATTATTGATTACAGCTGAAATTAAAAATGTTAAGTGTCAATATACTTCAGGATTACACTTTTCCTTTTGTGTCTGTCAGCTAGAACAGCAGTATAAGTAACAGTTTGAAAAAAAAAAAATGATAGTTTCAGACATCAGTTTTCCAGATGTTCTTCACTACATGACCCCTACCTTCAGGGAAGTGATATCATCCATTGTTTTTCTTGGGAACTTTTTTTTTTTTTTTGGCAAGGAAAGTTGGATTTTTTATTTTATTTATTTTTTTGTTGGTGGACTAGCAACAGTTTCAAATGAAATATATACTGCAACAAGTTTTTTTTTGTCTTTTTAGACTTGCAGAGTAGTTTTAGTTCAGCTCTTCGAGAATGGCTTTGGTTTGATCTTAAAGTTTTCAAATGCAAATCTTAGTCATTATTCTGTCTTGCATTGCAGATACCAAATGCGGTTTCGACCAACATACAAGACTGGCTACAAGACAGTCACAGAGATAGAGTGGAAATGCTGTCCTGGCTACAGAGGTCCAGACTGTAAAGATGTAAATCCACCCTTGGATCGACAAACAGTGCATGGACCACGGTCTTACCTCCCACTAAATCCTGGATTCTCGCCTAGACACGCACAGAGTAAGAAATCCACTTTCTCGTCTACCTTAAATGCTTGTGTCACTTTATTCAAAACATTACATAAACTATAACAAAGACATATTTGTATTGTTTCTCACATAGAAGACAGGAAAAAAAATTTTTTCTGTTATTTATTATAGGGCCAGAGCGGAGGGAGACCGCACACTACGAGACTCGGCATGGCGCCACAGATAAGGTGCGCCTTCTTGAAGGTGAAGTTCAGCGTCTCACTCAGACAGTCCAACATCTCCAGGCCACTCTAACAGGGTTAACTGGTAACCTACGCACAGACCTTCAGGATGACACCAAAAAGATGCTGGTGACGCTCCTAAACAACATGCGGCCTACGGATAATAGCAGTAGTCCGGGCACAGAGGAGAGTCCGGCTGTGCTAGATGGTCAAGCTACCAGAGGTGGGATTGCTGGAGAGAACGCCCTGGAAAAAATAGAAGCTCGTCTAGATGAAATCAACATTGCACTGAAAAGCAAGGACGAAGCTTTAGAAGACCTAAAAGGAATCACAACAAGTCATGACGGACAGATACGTGTCCTAATGGCCGCCTCTCAGTCTCAGACCCCAGCCATGGTAGAGTTTGATGTTATACAAACTTACGTCGATGGAAAATTTGAGAAACTGAGGAAAGAGCTGGACCAGCAGGTGGAGGAACAGGTGGTCAAACTACAAGGCTTTTGCAACGACAAGATTCAGGTCATGCAGAAGACCTGTGAGGACAGCCATGATGAAGTTATTGACAAGGTGACCAAGATTTTAGATACCAAGGAGACTGAACTGAAAAAAGAGATCCGAACACTGCGCCTAGACATGGCTGCTGCAGATGGACCTGTACGAACTCAAAGACAAACAGAACTACCCGACGAGAATAAAGACTACAGTGACCATAAGGACCTGTGGCGTGAAATTGACCGTATAGCTGAGGCTTACCGAATCCTTAACGTCCGCATCGACAATGAACTGGCTCATTTGTCCTCGGTTCAGGACATTGGTGAATTTGGTCTATTGATTCAAGAGTTGGAGGCGCGTGTAAATATAACAGAACAAAATGCAGAAACTCATTGTTTCTACATTGAAGAGAAGTTATCCCAGACAATTGCAGATGAAGTGGCTGCACTTCGACTGCTTCTGGATGAACGTTTGAATAGCATTCAGGACCAGTTTACAAATGTGCTGGTGGAAATGAACAACAACTCTTCCCCAGGAACATTTGGTCACTCAATGAATGTCATTCAGGCTGAAGTCAACAACAACAAGATAATCATCCAGAATTTGGATGACAAAGTTAATGCTATAAAGAAGTCATGCTCAGTAGAATGTTCAGGCTCTGAAACTCCTTTACCTGAGGGACTATCACCTGATCGTATTGTAAACATTTTGAAGGACTTGAATCGATATAGAAATGATTTAGACGTGCTTCACACAAATGTCAGTTCCAACACAAACAAGCTCAGGCAAATGGAGAACCTGATTCAAAGGCAGTCATCCGGAAATGAGAAGCATGTAAAGACAATGGAGGACTTCCAGAAAGGGCTGATTAATCTTCAAGATAATGTTCTTGGCTTGGCTGGTGCTGTGACTGGGCTAAGTGACTCCTTGAGCAAATACGACCAGGATATGCAGAAAATAAACTCAACATGCTGTTATCCAGAGCAGACGAGCCATGGAATATCATCCCAGGTCAACGGGGCTACAGCTGACCTGACCAGTCGTCAGATGGGTGAGCTGAGGAACAGACTCGATGCGCTCAGTCGACAGGTGTCATCCGGACTGAGTCAATGCAAACAGCAAACACAGGGTGTTTCTGATGGAGTCTCAGCTGTAGAGGGACGCGTAAGCAAGCTCGAGAAGGTTTGTGGAAGGTTAGACGGGGTGTTCGTCAACATCAAAGAGCTTAAAGATGAGCTGGAGAGACACATTGGGAGTCTGAGGGACTGCATCCACAGGATGAATGGCACTTGTGAAAATCATGGAGCAGATATTGTTATTCTGCAGAATTCCTTGCAGAGACTTCAGGCTCAGATGTCCGCTATGGCCAAACACGGGCTGAAAGATGTTGCTGTCGAGGGGCCAGGTGAGTTTGTAGCACTTTTATCAGTATGATAAGTCATCTGAAATCTACATTTATACAAAGCTTTTTGGCCATGGGAGTTTTGTCATATGATGAATTAATTCTTTAATGAAACTAACAAGATCAAAATCAAAAGGAAATACACAAGTTCAACACAACAATAAAAGTAATAGTTAGGTTTAAAAATAAGTAGTTTGTGCACTGTGTAACCTAAATTTATCCAAAGGCATCTTTTAAAGCCAGCTGTAACTGAATGGCAAGACACAGCTTAAATGGCTATAATAGTGAACATATTTGGGAAGTTTTTCCTGGGAGGATTTCAGGAACTTGATGACAGATGGAGCTGTGTAAAGAATGAAAAAAGAGCCAACTCTGGGTACTTTCTAACCTCTGCATACCAGTTAAAGTGGTCTAAGATGAGGGAATTTTACAGGACTATTTTCAGAAAGTAGCAACAACACTAGAAACGATACCTGGCCAGCACATTGGAGGATAAAGATATCTTCCAAACAAAAAGGTAAATTCAGTCATGGAGGTAGAAACAAATTAGTAAGACTCAGATTTTAATATCACAAAAAATGAAAAGAATCTGCTGAATAAACAGTAAGCTTAAAGCTTGTGGGCTTGCTTCATTAGCGGTTAGAGTTATGATAACAGGGTATGATGACAGTAATTGGTAAAGATTATAACATATGTTTGTCTCTTAAAGATCTGTTTATTATACAGTGTACAGTAAATACCCTCATTAGTTCATTCAAGGCAGAAATGAGCTCAACGAAAATAGAAATTTACTAAACGCACCATCTTTTCCAGCTTCCTATTTAACTTCCAACATTTTAAGCTTATTAGGCGTGATTGCCATCTGTGTAAACACAAACTTTTCCTGCAGATAATCCTCCATGTAATGCATTCTGCTTGGTTGGTTTGAAAGCAGCAGACTTGGAGGAAATGATCAGATCCCTCGAATGGCCACAGGGTATTTCCCATAGTGGGAGGGCATGAGTTCATTGGGCCTCCTTTCGTTGCCTTGAATGTGTCATTGAATATGGCCCAACAGCACGAAGCAGAGGCCCACACTAGAGACTTTTGGTGGGTTGAATTACCTGGTTTTAATAAAATAAATGAGGTGATAAATGCAAACTTACAGTTTTACGTCACATCTCTCTATTTTATACCACGTTGCTTCCTTATTTTCAACGTCAGGACACCTAAGCAATCTGCTCCATACCCCTTAGTCTTTTTTATGAAAGTGCTTTTGTTATGAGGTTTCTCCTTCACCGTGACATAGCTTTTTCTCTCACACCACAGAGCTGCAGACCTCAACCTCAGTTCCTGGTCTCTCAGCACACACACTGCACTGCCCTCCCTGCTCTCTTTCTCCTAACACATGCATACATACCAACCTCCAGAGATTCTCGCAGAGTGACCTCAGCCTGATGTGTGGAATCTGGTCCTCATTAAGGGCCCTGACTCACTGCTGGAGTCAGTCTTAACAGAGTGAGGAGACACAGGGCTCCCCACCCAGGACCAGATGCTTGAACAGCCCTCATCTGTGATGTCATGACTGGGGCTCCATTAGTGGTGCCTCCCTTTTTCTTGTGCCATTTTTCCAAAACAGTAATTTGATACGAAGCTGAAGAGAAAAAAAAAAGGTGGTAAATGGATTAATAGCTGTGGTGTAGCGATGAGAACAAAAAGGCATTTTATATGGTAAATGGTAAATGGCCTGAACTTATATAGCGCTTTATCAAGTCCCTCCGGACCCCAAAGCGCTTTACACTT